>CM053774.1:104721047-104853127 GCA_028658325.1 Potorous gilbertii | reverse complement strand
TTTTCATACCAAAATGATTGTGGATTTTATTCCTTCCTTTAGTCGAATGTGATGAGAGTAAACTTCATGTTTTTTTTTCTCAGCTCTCCTCTTTTTCCCTCCAGTAAGAAGACTCCTGCCTACCTCTTCTATGAGAGATAATTTATCCCACTCCATTTCACCCTCTCTCCTCCCACAACATTTTTCTCTTACCGTTTACCTTGATTTCTTTTAAGATATAATCTCATCCTATTCAATTCGCTCTGTGCTCTGTCTCTGTGTGTGCGTGCATGTGTGTATGTGTGTGTGTGCACGCCTGTACGTGTGTGTGTACGTGTGTGTGTGTGTGTGTGTGTGTGTGTAACACCAACTACCCAAATACTGACAAAATTGTCTTTCCATATAGGAATGTAAACAGTTCAACTTTGGTAAGTCCCTTGTGACTTCTCCTTGCTGTTTACTTTTTCATGCTTCTTCTCATTCTTGTGTTTCTTTCTTAATGCAAAATTACTCATCATAGACTTGTATTTTTAACAGCTCTGATCAGTCCCCAGGAGTATCTAGGGAGGAGACTTTAAAAGAGAGAGGAAAATAAACCTTTATATTAGGACCATGACGTAATGAACTGGACCTAAAATTGAGCAGAGAGGAGAGGTGATTATATTATATTTAGGAAATTGTTCTGTGTGTAGTGTCCCTAAGCTTTTCCTTGAAACAAAAGCCTTCTTACCATCAATATTTTTCTAGTGATTCTATATGTCCATGAGTAAAAAAAAGTCACAGATTCTAAAGAATCTAAAGATGCAGATCATGTGAAAGGAAATAGTTAATCATCTTGCCATATACTATTTATAAAAGCTTTTTTCCCCCCAGTACACTCTAAGTCAGTCAGGCAGTTATAATATAGATAGATAGATAGATAGATAGATAGATAGATAGATAATTTCCACCTATATCTTTTACTTATTCTGTTCCCACTACCAAGAATGCATTACCTTTTCTTCTCCATTTATCTAAGCCATATTCATCCTTTGAGACCAAACTAAAGTCCCATATAACTTTTTGATTCTTTTTGGACTATTACAACCTTCATTTTGTATGTACCATCTCTCCCTACCATAAGCTTCATAAGGACAGGGAGCATATATTGTATATCAGAAGCTCTTAATACCTATTTACTAAATGAATGAATAGATTGTTCTCTCCTCTGAACTGTAACAGAGTTTATTACCTATACTACCCATTTCATCATTCATACTATACAGTATCATATATGCAGGTATTAGTCTTGTTTTCCCAAACAGAGTTTAAGCTTAATGGATAGTAAGACTATGTCCTATAGTTATTTCCTATTGTTCATTAGAACCGGAAACTGTCCTGAGTCCATGATGGGCACATAAATATTTGCTGAGTGATTACTCTGAAGATAGATGTATATCCCTAATGTACCTCTTAATGATATTTGGAAAGTACTGCCTTAAGTAAATATGAACTTATTTGTTCCAAAGAAAAAATTGATTATAGAATCAAAAGGAAAGGTATTTAAGAGAAGAAACCATTATGTACATACCTGTGTACACCATACACACACACATACACATATATACACATTTATCATCTCTTTTTCTTTACAGTATATTTACATATATATATAAATATATAATGAAAAATATTATATACATTTTATATGTGTATATTATGTCATTATATTAGAATAACATAAATACAATAGAGACTTATACAATAAATAAGAAGACATTTAATATTCCATTTTCCCATAACTAAGATCATATTTTATCATCATGTTTGGACAAAGGACAATAAGATATGATTAATGTTTACATTATTTAGAGTCTGTTAATTGGTTTTATGTTTCCCTGATTGTCAATTTATGCTATAATTGTGTTAGGAATTTGCACGTATTACTTTATTATGTAATGCATTAATCATGATATATTAATATAAATGTAATGTAAATATATGCATATAATATTGTATGCATATGTGCATACTTTCTGCCTCAGGACCAAATAGATAGAAAATGAATTAAACGTTAAAAGGGACATTAGAAATTATCTTATTGAATCCCTTCATTTTACAGATGAGGAAATTGAGGTTCAATGAGGTCAACTAACTTGTCTAAGTAGTACTGTCTCTGGAATTAGAACTAAAGTTTTCAAATTCAGTATACTTGGATAAATTGAAATTCTTGCTTCATTGTATTCCATTATAGGGATTCTATCTATCTATCTATCTATCTATCTATCTATCTATCTATCTATCTACCTATCTATCTATCTAATCTATCTATGTCTATCCAACAGTGATGTGACAATGATGGGGTTAATAAAAATAGTCATTATTGAAACAACAGTATCTATTAGAAACTATTTAATATAACTAGCAAAGAGGTCTTTCATCATTTGGGGGTCATTATGCTCTTATTTTGGCTTTGAAGGATTTATTAAAAATATGTTGTTGTAGGTCATATATTTTGCCTCAGTTCAAAGTTATGGAGTGTAATAACTTACTGCATAAATATTGTTGCAAAAGTCTGAGATAACCATTTCATGGTTGCCTCAAATTATAGTGGGACATTCTAAAGTTAAAATTGAATCATGCAATAGAAAATAGTATCCCAAGGGGTACAGGATCTCATTTTTCATTTATTGTATCTTGCTTTTACATCATCAAGCTGACTTGATAATTGCAATATGCTTGCAAATCACAGAGACTATTTCTGATCATGGAGTTATTATAGAGTAAGGAAAAAGGTCTTAATTTCCCAGTTTCCAGAATGGACCATAACATATCATCATGCTGGGACAAAGGAAAATAAGATATGATTAATGTTTACATTGTTTAGAGGCTGTTAATTGATTATAATTGTGTTGCCCTGACTTTCAGACCAAGCCATAATTGTTTGTTAGGGCTATAAATGGCTTAAATCTTGAACTCATATTTCAAAGAATAAAAGGTATTTGCATCATTTATATCCTTGGCCATTTATATAATAAGTGAGCTGTACATTGAAATATAAAAGCAAGATCTGTGGGGAGCATTTAATTGTCAAGTTTAACTTCAGTTTGGACCTAAGAAAAGAAAGAAAATGGGTGTGGAAATGCTACAAGGGCCAGTCCAGGGTGCTTGCACCTCCGTACAAGAAGGGCTAGAAGAAAACCAGAATTAGCGCTCCCTCTGTCCTCTCTCTGTCTCTCTGTGTCTGTCTCCCTCTCTGTCTCTATCTGTCTCTGTCTGTCTCTCTCCCTTTCTCTCTCTCTCTTGTCTGTCTGTCTCTCCCTCTCTCTCTTTCTCTCTCTTTTTCTCTCTCCCGCAACCACCTTACATCTTTCTAATTCAAAAAAAAAATTGATGGAGTATGTTTCAAGTACAAGATTTTAAAAGCATGTTAACTAATCATATAATTTACCACAACTGCTTGATTGAAATATATCATTCTAAAATGAAAGCTATTTTTATGTAGTATTAAAGAAAGGTTGAAATATATGAAAATAGTTTATTGTTATTCAGTTATATCTGACTCTTCACGACCCCAAGGACAGTCCATAGTATTTCCTCAGCAAAGATACTGGACTGGTTTGCCATTTCCATTTCCAGCAGGTTCCTCACTCACTCAAATCAAAGTCAAGCGCAAGTCATGCCATCATTTCTCTGATGGTATGGTCTTCTTCAGCAAAGAAGGATGAACACAACAAAACATAATATTAAGGAAAATAAAAGTTTAGTGACTTTCCCAAGGTCACACAGCTAGTGAGTGTCCAAAGCCAGATTTGAATTCAGCTTTTCCTGAGTCCAAGCCCAGTACTATATTCACTGAGCTATCTAGCTGCTTCATGACAGTGGATAGCGTTTTGATAGTATCAGTGAGTAAAATAGTATAGCAAGATCGAGCTAGCATGATATGTATGTCCCTTTAGTTATATCCTTAATTTCATTAATCAGATTTCATGAAAACCTGATGCTGCAACATGGGGGATGGGGGACACAGTTCCATACAAGCAGTGTTATAATTAAGTCATGGATCCACTAAGGTAAGGTAATATAAGCACTTCTGTAACTTCACGAAGCTATGGAAAAGCAAGTCATCATTATAAGAAGATTTTAACAATGTAGCAATTAATTACAGTATTCATGTGTTGCATTATTACAGTCCTATCCTAATATATTAATACATGATAAATAAATTCTAACATCGTTGTAATAGTAACATAAGTGATGATTATTTGTATCATAGCGGTAGCATTAAAATAAAATGTAGTTATCATCACTATGATGTTGGGTAGAATTTGTTACAGTGTATTAATGATTATTATGTGGAGCAATGCCTGTCTGTTTCCTATGGTCTTCTTTTATGAAATACACAGGATATGTTCGTTAGTTTTCAGAATGTATGGATCTTTTTGTTATAAATGTATGTAACAGCTAAGACTATTTCTAACAGCATGACTTCATGACTCCCCCTTTACATTGACAACTTTGAGACTGTAGACTTGGAAATGCAACAGACGTGATGATTTATTTGCATCACGTTTGGTGTGTCTTATTCCAAGAAACTCAGTGCCACTTTTCTCTGAGGGGCATCATAAGGCCAGAACACATTCACATGACTATAATAATCCAAGGGCATGAGTAATGGCATAGGTATAAAACAGATCCTCTCATATTGCCTTTAAGATCTGAAGAAATACTTTCTATCATTTTCTTTTACACAGTAATATTCTCTTCTAATTTATACCAAGTCTATCTCCATAACATTTATCGCATCCATCCCAATCCCCGCACTCACACTCCTCTACATCAAGGGTGTGGAACCTGCAGACTCAGGACCATATGTGGCCCTCTAGGTCCTCAAGGGTGACCCTTCAACTGAATCCAAACTTCACAGAACAAATCTTTTTAATTAAAGGAATTGTTCTATAAAACTTAGACTCAGTTACAAAGGACCTGGAGGCCACAGATTCCCCCTACACACATGCTCTATTTCGGACCTTCATCATTTCATGGTTGGCATACTGCAATAACCTCCTGTGCAGCCTCCCTGACTCCAGCCTCTCTCCTTTATAACCCACCTGCGTTGCAGATGCCAAGATAATATTCTTAAAACACACATCTTATTATGACACCTTCCTGCTCAAAATTCATCAATTCTTGCCTCTAGAATAAAATAGAAACTCTTCAGCTTAACATTTAAATCCTTTTGCAACTTGAACATCATCTATCAGTTTCAAATCTTATTACACATCACATGTATTATAGATGCCATATAATAATAGCAATGATAGCACATTATTATATTATCTCCTGCACTCATTACCACTAGCTTCACTGTTTGGTTTGATTCCACCACCATCATCCCTCTTTTCACCTCCTCACCCTGAAACGCATCACCGTGATGTCATCAGGTTTCATGTTCACACTTCATCAGGACCCTCATTTGCTCCTACCTCCTGATTGGACAGCTTGAGGGTAAAGTAAACCCTCCCTCCAAGGTGCCTCTTCCCCTTCAAATCTCTAGCTTCCTTCAAAGTTGAACTTGGGTGTCTCCTCCTCAGAAAGCTTTCCTGATTGCCCTGTTCTTAGAATATGCTCCCTCTTGTAATAATTTTGTGTCCCTTAATATATATTTGTATTCATTTACTTATGTACATATTATGTCTTCCAAGTGGAATGTTAGGTCTTTTTTTAAGCATGTTGTTAGAAAAATTCTTATCCATTACACATATTTATAACTGAAAGGTGTAATTTCATGCATTCTGAAAGTTAATTAACACATCATCAATGAGATCCTTGAGGCCAAGAATAATTCCATTTTTAGCTTTCTATACCTAGGAATTTTTGTAAGTATTGGATAAAGAGTGGTTGAATTTAAATGAATTGAATCATATTACAATACGGTATTTATGTTAGTACTGTATGCTCTTAAATCATATGCTTCTTCCAGAGAAGCTAATACAAATGTGTAAGTTACAGTGCCTAATCATGTTCATGTTTATGTACAAATTAAATATTTTTATGATAAAAATATTAGTTCTTATATATCACTTGTTTTTAAAGATAACTCATAATTATTTCATCTGTCAGTCATTAAGCATTAATTAAACACCTACTGTGTGCCTGATACTGTGCTGAATGGTGGTGATACAAAAAAATCCAAAACAGTCCCCTCTCAATGAAGTTATATTAAATGATATAAAACAACACACGCATGTATGAGTAAATGCATACTACATACATTGTAATTGCAATGTAATTGGGGTCTGGAGGTGGAATGGCACTAGGCAGCTGGGAGAGTTAAGAAAGGCAGGAATGTGACATGACCTCAATTTTAAAGGGAATTAGATTTCAAGGGGCAGAGGGAATGTGGTCCTGAATTGTAGGAATGAGGAACAGCCTGTCCAAGGGTATGGAGAAAGAAATGCAACAGATGATAAGAAAAACATCAAAGAGCAGCCCAGTTTGTCTGGGGCATTGAATGTTATGAACTCATCATTCTTCCTACCTTGTTTTATCAGTGAATTGAAGTTAACTTGCCTATACAAAGGGTACTTTTGACATTATAGACATCTGGCACTCAAAAAGAGTCCACGTATAAAATGTGTTGGTCTTCATGTGGATGAGTTGACATTAAACGGAAGGTTGTATTTGTCTCTTTCAGTTTGTGGGGACATCCACGGACAATTCTTTGACTTGATGAAGCTCTTTGAAGTGGGAGGCTCTCCGGCCAACACACGATACCTCTTCTTGGGGGATTATGTGGACAGAGGGTACTTCAGTATTGAAGTAAGTTCCAGTTATCATTGATACTTGGAGGCCCAGAGCACTGGCAGTGGTCCCCATTGTAAGAGAAGGGAGGGATCCTCACCAGATGTTCACTTAACCTTGAAATAATAGCTTTCCATAATAGGTCTTCCTTCCACTTGGTGTTCTCTCTAAAAAGCTTCTGAGAAAGGAGATCTATCTTGACTTTCCTATGGCTCTCTACCTCAAAGGCTCCCTAATGTAAAAGAACATTAAAGCAAGAGCAGCAGACATTTCTCCTTGGCTACAAATCCATTCTCAAATAAATTTGCTTAAAGGCCATGTTACTTCTCAATAAGTTATTTTCTTTTCTATTATTGCTTTAACATACTATCAGAAGTCTAAAAAATACAATACAATACTATATAAAACATGCAGTATATGTAAATTATGTGCACATAAAATTATATACAATAAATACAATGTGCTAAATAAAATAATGAAGTAATTAGAACTAGTACTGTACTTTTGCAATACTACATTTAAAGTTTTGTTTCACCTTGTATGAATATTCTGTCAGTTAATAAAATTTATTAAGTTCCTACTAAGTGTCAGGCATTAAGCTAAGCACTAGGGATACAAAATGAGGCAAAAAGCAGTCCCTGCCGTCAAGATGCTCACAATGAAATGGAGAAGCTCACAATCTAATATTTGCTCATAAAATCTCTCAGTTATTGCCCTTTTTTTTCATTCAGCAGGAAGGACATGCTAGGTAGTTCACCTCCTCCATCCATGTCCTAAGTCTTCAATAGTACACAGGAGCCATGATTCTCTATTAAATGGAAAAACACAGTACTGACTCTGAAGTCAGGACCTTGGTTTAAGTCCTATCTCTGATGTTTACTTTATATGATTGGACAAATCACATATCTTAATTTGACCTGTTTGTTCGTCTGTAATATGAAAGAATTGGATAAGATGGTGTCTGAGAGTCTTTCTACCTTTTGATTGGCTGCATTTGGTAAAGGAGTTGTAAGTCCTCAAGGGTGTGCCTTACAAATTGGGGGTCAATAGACCATTATAATGCCTTAAGAAGAGTACAGTTGTATTTGTGTGTGTATTTACAGTTGGCATATTTTTGTCTTTAGGGGTACTTGTTAATAAATTGAAATGTCAAACGCATCCAGGGAACAAGTTATCCAGGAAACTCTCAGTGGAACAAAGCCAGATTAAAATATAATGGGGAGATGTTTAAGAAAATTAAAAAATGTAATGCAATATTATCTTAATTTGTAGTTTTCTAAGTCAATATGCAGGGGCAAGGATCTCTTTTTATTTGAGTTTGGTACCAGTGGACTAGAGTACTTTGAAAAATTCATTAAAACAAAACGTTTTAACTACCCTTGGAGACAGATTCCTGTATAATCATCCTCCTTGATTGAAAAATAATGTATTAGGGAATATTTCATTTGAAATCATTTGAATATAAGACATTTTTAAAGTTAGTATTAATTCAAGATTATTACTTGTCTTTATGTAGGTTCTATCATAGGATAGTAATTTTTTTTAAAGAGTTATTGTTCTTCATTGGGAGTGAAAACTAATTTTATAGAAGTATCACACTTTTACCATGTCATCATTTTATTTTAAGTTGTTTTGTTAGTTTTTACAAAATCTCCTTTGAAGGTCATATCTTTCCTAAGTGGGCCATTAAGGTGCTTTTACGAAACGAATGGTTGTAAAAACAAACAAACAAACGAAAACCTAAAACAATATTATTCCATTCACTCAGTTAAACAATTAACTTGGTTAGTTTGAGCAGTACTTTGTACAAGATGTTGTGCAAGGAGCTATGAGGTTGGAGTAATACAAAGATACAGAACACATTGTACTCACTTCAGGAATGTACAGGTTAACGGAGAGACAAAGTATGTAAGACAAAATTAAGTAATTCCATGATTTATTACCGAGTACCAGTAAGTTTTCAGGATTTCTTAGGTGAGATAGGGAGACCAAGCATGCATGGCTTTGATTTGAAAATAGCATTTGAAGTAGGTAACCTTCACTGAGATTTTTTTTTACAAATTTACAAATTTAATTACTTTTTTTAAAGTGATGAGCATTCGTCTTCTCTTCCCACCTGCCTCAATAGAAAAGAAAAAGAAAACTCTTGTAAGAAATATGCATCAAGCAAAACATTCCCACAGGAAAAAGAAAAAAAAAACAGAAAACCTCCAAAGACTTTAAATGAGGAAATAAGTACCCTGCACAGTGGAGGAAGTGGGAAGAGGCCAGGGATAGAATTATTGCCTTTCAGTGACAATTCTGTCACCTGCTAGTTATCTGGTCAGAGGGAAATCCTTTTATTTTTCTGGCCCTCCGTTTATTCATTTGAAAAGCAAAGTGATAGATTAGATGTTTTAACTGGGCTCTGAAACACACCTTCAGGGCTGGCCTGAGGGGCTAAGAGAGGGAATCTCCTCCTCTTCGGGGAGGTGTAACCAAGACTTTCTGGGGATACCCTAATCAACATAGACTTTGCTTTCCCTTTCTAGAAAACTACCCCACCCTCCTTTAGCTTGGATAAAATTAAGCACTATCACTTGGGGCGGGAGGGGTGTTGGAAAGGGGGGAAGGACAGTAAAGGACACAATCAATTAACATTCATTATGTACCCGGCACTGAGCTAGATGATGGGGATACAAACAAAAATATTAAGACAACACCCACTCTCAAGGACCTACCAACACAGAGAAAGAATACACTTTCATCCAACTGTCTTATCAGCACATTTAAGAAGACCTATGGATGCATTCCACCTTGGCAGGAGGAAAGGCACTATGGGACCACATATTGACTTAAAAAAGCACAGATTAATATTATCTGTGTTTTATTTATTTCATTAAATATTTCCCTGATTACATGTTCATCTGGTTTGAGTCATACTTTGGAGTGTTGTGAGCTGCATACAGCCTGTGGGCATTGTGTTCAGCATGTCATTTCTAGTACTAGGAGACTTAGCCTAGCCCTATTCTTAACTCTCTGGGATCCACCTAAACTGTCTAAAAGAATCTAAACTAGCTAGTTGGGTTATTTATCAGCAGGAGCACCTCCTCCTTCTTAAACATTCCTGCTAACAGCACTGTCACATGAAAATAATAGCACAACCCAGTTGTGATCAGCTCTATTACTCTGTCTCTCTCCCCATATTTTATATGTGGGTATGTGTGTATATCTATGTCTATATCTATACATGTGTGTATATCTATCTATCTCTACATCTATATCTATCGTCTGTCTCAATCACTATTTATATGCTTGCTTCAACTTGTACTAGTTTTTAATACTCTATAGTACTGAGGAATGTTTATCAGGAACTTTTGTCCCAAATGAATTAGTAAATTGCCACTCTCTCCCTTTATATTCTCATAGGCAAATTGTACAAGTATAGGCAGACTTCATAATAATTCTGAGTCATCTTTCAACAAATATCAGGAGTCTCCTGGGGTTACTTTAGGTTTTCCAATTTGGCTTTTTTCAGGATTGAATAAAAACACATTTGAATGGAATTGTCCTGGAAGTTTAGGACCCGGCTTCATGGCCACAGATGTGGGGCTTATAGACCCTGTCTCAAGTTGGTTTTCTGGGGTTTTTTTCTGTTTGTTTGTTTGTTTTTGCTTTTTGTTTCTTTTGAACATGACTCACTTGTGAACAGTGGTATCACAAGTGAGGTGAAGTTTTGAAAATGTACCTTAGATTCTCTAGACTCTTTGATTTTTAGCCAAGATCAAAATTTATATTCTTGGGAATTATCCAGAATAAACTAGAAAGGTTTGAATGTTGAAGACACAGATTTTGTTCTTTAGAATAAATATGTGTGATAGTTGTAGCAATAGCATTAACTTTAAGAGGTGTCCTAATCCGTTTGAGCTTGGATGTGTATTCTGGCTGGATCCTGAATGGCAAATGAGGTGTTTCCAGCAATAGCAACTAGATGACTGCTTAAATTTTCAAATGGAATTCAGACTCTCTTTTCCTATCAGCCACTAAATTGTCTCTGGTTTAAGAAAACACTGATTCTGTAGCAGCCCCTTGTAGGCTCTAGTTAGATCCAAGCTCTCTGGGATAGAAGCTAAGGTAGAAGCTTCATCCATGATTAATCAGAGAACGTTGTTTTATTTATTAGTTATGAAGTCACACAGACCGGAGTGGGATATGATGCAGAAGCTTCATCAGATAATGTTCTTTAGTTCATCAGACAGATGGGAACAAGTAACATGGGAAGATAAGATGATGACTGGGATTGACAGCTATGTCAATAGGGTTCCATTATTCTACTCCCATTGGATTTTATCTATGCTGCCCAAGTAAGGGAATATTTCTGAGAATCCAAAGCCAACATTTATTTCCCCATTCTGTTTTTCTTTTACCAACTGGCACTTCTATCAATGAAACACAGATAAACTTCCTGTATTCCTTATAGTGTCAAGAACTATTTGGGAATAACCTTGTTAAAATATTGTATTTTCATCATTTAAATAGAAGTATATAGTTTCTTTCCTTAACAGTACTAGATTGTGAGTCAGAGGTCCCTGGGTTCAAATTTCAATTCTACCATTTCCTGCTTATGTGACAGTCACTTAAGGCAAGTCACTTAATTTCACAGGATCTCCATTCCTTCTCTACAAATGAAAGAATTGGGATAGATAAACTGTAACTCTAAGTCCATAATTCCATTATAGCCCTTACTGCCTTATGCTATCCCATCTTTCAAGAATATATAAAGTCAGGAATAAAACTTCTCCTGGTTGGAATGGAATTCTTTGGCATGTTATGACCTGAATCCTGAGTCCCTAAAGAGGGACTAAGTCTTAAGAGAGACAGCTTCTCTTTCCTCTTGGCTGGTAGAGAAACTAATAAAAGATGGTAAAAAAAAACTTTAGGAGAGAAAAAATAGCAAGTGTGTGGAATTTGGCTATGATTTCTCTCAGGTGCAAGGGAACCACTAGAGAAGGGGTAGAAAAGTTGGGGTGGCCCCTCTGGCTGCCATAGCAGCCCAGACAAAAAGAGGTGATGATGGAACCTCAACATTTCCAAGTTTGAACTGAGCTTGGGGCTGAACACAAGAAGTGGGGTGGGGGATTGTTTTCAGTTTAACTAGGGAAACTAGATATTGCAGTGGAAGGAAGTGATGGTCTGGTTGAGTCTGGAGTCTGTGTTAAAACCTAGTCTCAGTTCCCCATTGTCCGACTTTCCTCCTCTTTGAAATGGGGATTGTACCTACCTGTTGGAGTTGTTACAAGCAAGGATAAAATGGAAGATTTGTAAAGTTTTTGGTGAATCTCCATGCACTTTGTAAATGCTAGGTGTTGTTATTGCTTGCACACTGATGTGTGTATGTAAGAATCTGCAGGAATAGCTCCAAGGTAGCAGTTCTAAGGAGGGCTGTAGCTGAAAAGAATTGGTGCTTACAGAACTTGACTGGAGATCTGACGTGCATAGTTTCTTTCCCTCCAAGATGATAGACAATTCTTGATATCATAGACATTGAATCCAGAGTATTTCTGTTCCTTTTACTTGTTCATAATTCCTAATTTAATTATTGCTTTAATGCCATCTTACTCTAGATTGGTGAATAGAGAGTTGCAGTGGAGAAATGGTCTTGCCCTACGGGTCAAAGTGAATCACTGGTAAATCTGGATTCCAACTGATGCCTCAGAAACAATAACAGAGAGAATTATACTAATTTATTAATTTTAATAAAGATCCCTGAGTGGGTAAAGCTGAGTCCAGGCAAAAACCTGTCAACCACCAGAGTTGAAGGCAGTCATTAGAGATTAATTTATCCTTACTGAAAGGAAAGACGAAGTATCTGGAACAGACTACATTGTCAGGTTCAGGGCTAAACAAGGGAGTGAGTAGCCCTCTTTGCTCACAGAAAGTAAACAGACTACAATATAATCCTACAGTTTCTTTGTTCCCATGTTCGCCAGACTCTCTTCCTCCCTTTCATTCTCCCATCCTATTTTTCTTTCACTTAAAGCTGCATCCTTTTACAAACTGCCTTAATGCAAAATCTATATAAAATTGTAATGGGCTAAAGAAATTTTAATATCTTAAAATACTTAAATATTTACATTTGTTAAAATATTTAAATATCTAATATTTTAAAATTCAGATGAATACAATTGGATACACATGGAATCTATACTAATAAGAAGAAAAGATTTTGTGTACCTACCAACCCATATTGATGTGGGAATGAAAACATCAGTGTTATAGTTAGAACCAAAATTTTTCTAGATATTATTCCTGTGAAAAAGAAAACAAAAGTCCATCCTAATACCATTTAAACTCTCTCCAAGGAAAAGTCATTTTCTGCCTCTTAGATTGTTTTTGTGTGATATCAACACAGTCAATTGAGTCAGTAAAAAAATTAGATAAATCAGTTTGATGTTTTTCTCTCACTTTCATAATGACTGTAGCATCCATGGGTGATGGAGACTTCCTAACACTTATTCTCCAGTGGATCTGTGATTTCATCCATATAGTTATTACCTCTACCTGTGTAGATCACAGTCCATCCATACCTGCCCATACTGGACCATTCTCATTCTTAGAGAGACTGACTTCTTTGAAAATGAGCAAATTATAATTACCTTCAAGATTCCTTACCTCAAAATCCAGAAAATCCCCATGATATTCTTATACTCTTGTTTCATCTTGCAGGAATATCAGAACTTGAGATGGAAAAGTAGCAGCCCACAAAAAAAATATGTTGTCCCTGGCAACAAATTCACACCAGATGTCGAGGAGAGAATTCTGGCACGCTGTCTACCCTTTAAATCTTATTCTTGCCCGTGGACTTAACATACCACTTCTGCAGTCTTGGTTGTGTTTGAGATACTAGGCTATGTTTGAGGAGTAATTTTATTTTTCATACTGACAAGAAGGAAAATGAAATTCAAACACAGTTATTTTGGCCTCATGGTGCCATAAGCAAAAATTTAGGGGGTAAATTATATATTTTCAAATGTTCCACATTAAAAGAAACAAAAATAATAATAAAGAGTTTACGTGAGTTGTCTACTCAGAATAAAAAAATGGACAATATAGGAACCATTTGTAGAGAGTATTTCCATGTGAGGCTTTGGAAAACCAGCTCTGAACGTGTTACAGTAATTAAGTCTAGAGGTGATAAAGGCATATGATAATGTCAACACAGGATGTTAAACCAGCCTGTGAATTTTCAACAGATGGCAAAAAAGAAAATGTGATGCTTAGAGTGTGATTTCTCTAGTAACATTTGACAAAAATTTAAGAAGCCCCCAGTCAGGGTCTTGGTAGGGAGAGAGGTTACAAGTTTAGCTTCAGTAAAAGTTGTGACATTTCAAAGCAAACTATATTACTCCCCCCTTTGAATTTTGAAAGTAGATGAAAAAAAGTATGGCTATTTTAAGATTTAAACACAAAAGAAAAAATGCTTAACTTCAACCCCCACCCCCCACCCAGTTTAGGCCACTGCAATTGCAGCACACAAAATTTTAAACTGAAAAAGCTCCCCTCATTGATATTAATAACCGTTTATAAATATCCATATTGAGATGTGACCTACCGAATATCACCAGCACCTTTATTAAACCATCTGCGCAAATACCCAGCCAGTTACATGGCACACATTCAGAAGGACGCATAGACCACAATCCGAGTGCAGCCCACTAAGATGAAAAGAGTCATTTGTACATAGCACCATTTACAGTGACTTTCAGCTTACCAACATACAGACTAGTTGAACTTACTTTGCAGACTGCTCATTTGTCACGAATGTTGAAATTAATTCATATTTGAGATCAATGAATAGTGACTAGCAAATTAATTCAACATGTGTACCCCCTTTTATTGTCAACTGCAATCATTGTTTCAACCTTTTCTATCTCTCTATAAGGGGAAAGAGGATTGAATTGCATATATACATACATACATACACACACACACATATATATGCATGAATTATTTGTCATTTATATTTCCTCTTCTGAGCTCAATCAAAATATGCTTATATAATAACTGTTTCCAATCAATACATGAATACTCTGTAAGCTGAAATGATTATTCTTTATAGAACATTCATTAAATTGCTTCAGGTTTGCAAATTGACTCTCAAAATTAAGACTGGGGATAATGTTTTAAATGGGATGTTTGTGTTATTTATTTTTTTTAGCATAAAGTTAGTTATCATTAGCCTTGAGCACATTGTTACCAAACTGCTATTGAGACATCAAAACAGAGGTAGTAGCTCATCATAGTATATGGCAAGCCCAAGAAGTCCAATGGGTAGGCCCTGCCTCTGACATATATTGACTGTGTGACCTTGAGCAATCGTTGAACCCCTCCATGCCCCAGGAAATTCGGAAATTACTAGTAGCAGACGAGTTGCTGATGTTGAAGGAGTTTCCTTACAGAGGATTTCCCTATACCAGAGCCCCCTCATCCTCCAACCCTTCAGCATTCCCTGGTTCTGCTGAAATAGATTCAAAAGTAATTGGGAAACATTTACCAAAATAAATAAAAATGCAATAGAATGTAGTATTAATTTATCATTTTCTAAGTCAATGGAGGCGTACAAGAATCCTTATGTGCAGTTTGGTGGTTCTTCTGTTTCTATTTGAGTTTGACACCATTGATCTAAACCAATAAAATGGTAGGTCTAGATTGAAAAATCAATTATAATGAAAAATGGAAAGCCTGGGGAGAGATCATTTAGGTAGTGACATAGCCCACACTCCTACCCTATCAAAAAGTTTGCCCTTCCTCACTGCTGCTCCCTTCTTGTAGCTGACTTAGTTTTCAGCTTTGTAATGTACATTTCTTGACGACGTAGACTTCATTGTGTGTGTGTGTGTGTGTGTGTGTGTGTGTGTGTGTGTGTGTGTGTGTATGAATCATATTCGTCATCACTAAACTTAAAATTTCCAGAGTCAAAAATTGTAATCTCTCCCCCTATTATTCTTTGAGTTGCCTTCTCCCTCCTTAATCCACATCTCATTAGTGACCTTGATGACTCTTACTTATCTGAACATCTTTGGATGTTATCTTCCAAATGACATATTGCATGCAGTAGTCTGGGTGCAGATACATGAGGGCTGAACAATATCTTTTCGGTTTTATTTATTTTCTAATGATTTCAAAAACTTTCTGCTGACCACTTTGGCCACAACAGGGCATTTGAGTTGACATATATCCAAAAAATGGGTGAAGGGAGGGGAAATCAAGGAATATATGGTCCTTGAGGGTAGGAATTATTTTGTCTTTGTAAACCAAGCGCCTAGCACAGTACCTGTGTATACAGTAAGTATTTTCTAAATGCTTATCAACTCATTAAATATATAGGCTATAATAGAACCAAAAAATGTGTATGTACTATTTGATCATTTGTTTTACTTTTCAGTGTGTGCTGTATTTATGGGCCTTGAAAATCCTTTACCCCAAAACACTGTTTTTACTTCGTGGAAACCATGAATGTAGACATTTAACAGAGTATTTCACATTTAAACAAGAATGTAAGTATATCTCAAATTCGTTACTATGAACAGTAAATGTTACAAATGAACAGTCCCTAAGCTTTTTATGTCCTGTTTTCTATATCAAAAAAGTATAACTAAATAAAAATGAAAATGAAATAGGGAATAGGAGTATATCTGAATTTATGTGACCATATGGATGTAGGTTGGTAAGGAGGAAAGGAAGGAAGGTTTTGGTAAGTGCCTTCTACGTGCCAGACACTACACTAATCACTTTACCAAGATCTTATTTGATCCTGAGAGACAGGTGGTATTCTTATCTCCATTTTACTTTTGGGGAAACTGTGGAAAGCAGAGGGTAAGTGAATTTCTCAGAGTCACACAGTTACTAAGTGTCTGAGGCTGGATTTGAACTCAGGTTTTCCTGACTCCAGGTCCAGTACTCTTCTTCCTAGAAGGAGCAAAAGGGATTGATGAGGTAAAAGAAGAAGAGAATGAGAAAGAAAGGAGGAGCAGGGGTGAGAAAGAGAAGAAGAAGGTGGAAGGAGAGGATTTAAGAACAGATCAAGAGGGAAGAGGAAGAAGGAGCAGAGGACAAAGAAGAGGAAAAGGAGGAAAAAAATTTAAGCATTTATGAATGAACAAGGACCGCGAAAAGAGATCCTACAATTAACATTTGTACTTTCAAGTTTCCACAGAGAAATGTTAGAACTTAGTGTAATTGTGGCATCAAAACCAAAAAGATCTCAGGTTTCAAAGCATGAATACCTTTTAATATATTCATGTATACATATATTTGATTTTTATATTCTCTAAGGTAAAATAAAGTATTCAGAAAGAGTATATGATGCTTGCATGGACGCCTTTGACTGCCTTCCCTTGGCTGCCCTGATGAATCAACAGTTCCTGTGTGTACATGGTGGCTTGTCGCCAGAGATCAACACCTTAGATGATATCAGAAAAGTAAGTCTAATTATTACCCAAATTTAACCATCCAGCACATCCAGGTAGCAATAAATAAATTCCAGTAACCTCAGCATTTATGCCTTTGTGGACATACCATTTTGGTGTTAATATGAAGTTAGTTTTAAATGTTGTCATTTTTCATCTCTGAAGGAGAAGATAGCTATTTTGTCATTTGGGTTTCTTTATGTTATTTTTTTTTCCTCAGAGGAAAAGTTTAGGTATCATACTTGTTTGTTTACTAGACTTCAATGAGTAGTTAACGCAGCATTTGACCCCCAAAATGTACTCTTTATTTATTTTTTTCTTTGGCACACTCCATTGTTTATTCATCAGGAGTGAAAATTCTTCATTGCCTTGGAGAAAAAATAAAAATTATTTTTTTCAAGCATGTCACAGGCATGTTTCCTTAACCTACTATCTGTGACTCTTTAAAGTAGTGTGATTGTTTTTTATGGTGATGTTTCTTTGTTTATGTTTGCAAAAATAGGCAGAAAAGTTAACTTTTAAGAGATATTCTTATCTGCTACTTACCCATAGCTTAATAATGTTATTATTTAAAGTAGGTTTGAGTTAATGAGGGAAAGGCATTATATCCATCTGTATTAAAACCTGGGATCTCATGACTTGAAGAGATTTTTAAAGATAGAATAGATTTTTCTCTAGAATAAGGCTGAACCCACTGTGCTTATAGCTTTGAGAATCCAAAGATATTGAGAACCAAAGCTCTCTATTCTTTCTAACAACAATAAAGAGAATTATGAATGTAATTCCAGATGGGACATTTGAATGATACTGATAAATAGATGGTATTTCCATAATGTTTTAAGGTTTCCAAAGAACTTTACACATGTTATTTCATTTGCTTTTCATAACAACCCTGTAAGGTTTTGTTGTTCGGTCATTTTCAATGTTTCGTGATCCCCTTTGGGGTTTTCTTGGTAGAGATGCTGGAGTAGTTTACTATTTCCTTCTCCAACTCATTTTACAGTTGAGGAAACTAAGGTAAACAGGGTTAAGTGATTTACCCAGAGTCACACAGCTAACGAGTCTCTGGGGCCAGATTTGAACTCACTGCCATTGAGTCTTCCTGATCCCAAGCCCAGTGTTCTATCTACTGTGCCACGTAGCTGCCCTGTAAAGTAGGGGCCATTATTAATTCTCCTTTTAGAGCTCAGAAAATTGAGGCCAAGAAAGATAAAGTTAGTCAGTTCAACTCCAAGTTCAACACTTTGTACATTACACCACCAAGGTAATGTCAATCATATCATTTATACGCTTGATCATTCCCACAATCCTGTGAGATAGACCAAGATGTATAATAGTATCTTTATGTTATAATACAATGTTATCCTATGTTATAGTATTACCTTTTTTTTTACTAAACAAGTAAATTGAGGCCTAAAGAAGTTTGGTAGACTTGCCTAAAATCTTAAGTGACCAAGCAAGTTGATCCATTTGATGTCTATTTCATCGTTGTTTCATAGACAAGTGTTACCGTTTAACTACCCACATTCTCACTATATTTCTTTAGATAGTATGGCATAATAGTTAAAACCATTTGGTGGAATTCCTTGGGTGTTGACTTTGTAAGAGTCTCTGAGTAGGAAGCAGATGAACACTGCAGTCAGAGGCAGGACCTGGAGGTAGATCTACTTCTGCCACTAATTACTTATGTGACCTTGGATGGCTCCTATAACTTCTGTAAGATTCAGTTCCCAGTTCCCAGGATTAGTTTTGGATCCATGATAGTAAGTCAAGGCAGCTGGATTGCTCAGTGCATAAAGCATTGGCCCTGGAGTCAAGAAAACCTGAATTGAAATTTAGCCTTAGACATTTAACAGTCACGTGATCTAGGCAAGTCACTTAACCTCTGTTTGCCTCAGTTTCTTCCACTGTAAAATAGGAATAATAACACTGCAACAATAATAGCGTTGTTACCAAGCCCTAATGAGATCCTATTTGTAAAGTACTTAGCACAGTAATCAGCACATAGTCAGTACTATACAAATGCTTATTTCCCTTATACCCATTTGTCTCCCAGCCTAGAGAGTTTTCTAACTTGTTCTGTGACAACTGATGATGCGAGATAAACAACGTTATGTCAGGTCAAGAACACGGAATCGAATATGATTCTTTACTTGCACTGAAAAATGATATGAGACATCCATAGGTTTCATATTGCTCATCTGATACCCAAGGAATCTCTATTTTACCTGCTTGTTCTAACGTGCTGTGATTCACACTTCCTCATTCTGGCTCCAGTCCAATCTTTTGGATTTTATTTCATGTTCCTCTCCTTTATGTACTGTGTGTTCAGAAGACCGAACAGATGTTCCTTCAGTTTAGTACTGCATCACATCCTTGTGTCTCCATATATGTTTTTTTTCTTTATGAGACTTTCTCCTCACCTCTAACTCCCAGAGCTGATGTCACCCAAAATCTCCTTTCCCTTCCTTCTCCATTGTTAATAAAAAAAAAACTCTAAATGTTAACTTAGGTTTACATATATGAGGACTCATTGCATCCCATCTGTAGAATGGCAGCTCTTGGAAGATGAGGACTTGCTTATTTTGGATTTTGTATCCCTAGCACCTAGCACTAGACCTTCTATATTGTAGATACTTAATTGGTAGAATTGAACTGAGTTCAGAAAATCTAATAAGAATGTACTTGTGTGCTGTAAACTTATTCAAAGAGGAGACAGTGGTAAAAGGCTATGCTTATTGTTACTGGTTGTTACATCAATTGCTTTTAACTAGAATAAGGGTCATTTTTTCAAAGTTAATGTATTTGGACTAGAACAACATGAGTTTTGCGCATTTGGGGTTAACATTTCTAGACTGTGAATATGATAACCTGTTGTACATCCCTTTCTTTTTTAAATTGAGATTTGGATTCTAGGCAGACTTCAACAGCCAACATATATTAATTTCTCATGAAAGTGGTGAATTGGTTTCTTAAATGGAGAGGTTACCTAAACATGCTGAACCTCATGACCACAGAATATTAAATTTGAAATCTGACCTAGTGCTTATTCTTTAAGCTGTATTTGGATACCCTAAATGATTCTTTGACATCATATATTGAGGTATTTTCTTTTTCCCTTTCTCCTACTGTATTTTGAAACCTGGTTGCTAGCCAAGATATCCATGAGTATTTTTCAGTGAAGTCTACTCAAGTAATCTAGCAAAGACTTTAAATTGTTAAATAAATTAATGACTGTTCTCTCTCTTCTCTCGGGACTGAATGAAAATGTCATTGAACATTTAATCTATTAAATCCTAATATTTCCTAATCAGTAATTATTGCAGTCAATATAGCAACTGAGAACCTTAGGGGATAGAAAGCCCACATGAAATGGTGGTGCTAAAATATATACACCAGAAATACATCTGAAAACAAAACTCTTGGCATTTTCTAAAGAAACAGCTTAATGGATATCTTAGGGACCATTATAGCTGTCTATATTCATCCTCTTCCTTCTCCTCATCAAAAGGTTTTATGTACTTTCACATAGAATTGGAAGAGGACTTCATTTACATATAGATTGTTGGTCATTTATTATACTCCGCTAGTATTTTTTCCTTACTTGAGATGGAAATGTTGGATGAATACTTTTTTAAGATCATAAATATTTTAAAACATTCCAAACGTTACTCCTAGCACCATAGAACCCAGGTACTTTGAGAAGTTAATTGATTTTGCCTGTAAAACAATATAATGAGGGAGAAAAACACTAAGACTCAATCTTACCGCTCTCTCACTCAGGTCAATAGCTCCTAGGAGTCCAGGAGCATATTACCTGTATGTTTTAGTTGCTATGGGGTAGAAGAAATAGAATGAGGGAAGATGGCAATAGAAGGAGAGTGGGAGAGAGATAGAAAAAGAGGATGCATTATGGAGAAATATTAGGAGACAAAACAGGTAATGAGGAAAGGAAATATATTTTTCACTGAAAATCAAACTGTTCCTTCTTGATATAAATACAGAATTCTTGCTGACTTAAAAAATAAAACCCTAAAAGTATACATCTGCATGAAGTTATAGGGATGAACTTAATTACCAGTTTAGCATCCTTCTACCTTGTAATATACATTTAAATAAATAACGTATTTCCCAAGTGAATTCTGTAGTGATTTACTCTGTTCCTGAGCACATGCATTTTTGTATTGTTGATTTAAAAAATATTGATGACTTTAAAAAAAGAAAGAACAGAAGGAATAAAGGATTCTTTTGAACTGGTATTATATCTTCTCATGCACTTCATAATTTCCAGGAGGTCTTTAACTCTCCTCAATTTGATAGTTCTCCTCAACCCTTTTTACTTATATAGTGCAAGGATCTGAGCCTCCAAATAATAAGTCCCGTTACTGAAATTGAGTTGAGAATTTTATGGATTCATGGCATTGCATGAAGTACCTCATCATCTATAAGCAGTAGAATAATTAAACCTTGCATTGTTTTGAATTTGTCAGATATGAATTTCTACGTTTCCACCATTTTGTGTTTGTTTTCTGCAATGATGAGTTTCTCCCTTAGTAAGTGTTCAACATTTTTTCCAAAATTATATTTTCTGGTTATTGATCAAACTTTGAACTGGACCATTTCAACAATAACCAGTGTCTCTCATCTGCTTTTTTTGTGTTTGGAAATGTCTACAGTTCTTCAGAAAGTAAAATCTATGTTTTAATGAGCAAACATTTTTCTTAGGGGCATTGTGGTTACAAATGCATGATGTTTTTCAACTTCTGAAACCAGTTAGAAGTCTAGTTCAGAATGAATACTTAATGATTGAAATGAAGATAGAAATTTAGAAGATCTTGCCTTATTAAAAACATTTGAGTGTTAGAAACATGAAAAACTTTTTCATTCTTTTCAGGTATTAGTAAAAAAAAAAAGTAGCATGTCACTAAACAGTTAGTAAATCTGGCCTTTTCTATAAAAAAAAGAATTAGATTAGACTGTCAGATTGAATTATTCACTGCCCATATAGTATTCAAAGAAAATAATAAAGGTTCCAACTGAAGAATATTCATTTTTAATGTATTTCCTTATCTATTTTATGTTTTACCTGATTTTCAGAGGAGATTGTAGGATGTCGGTTTAATAAAATGACAGTTAAAATATTAAAGAAAAAGTTTTCTTAAAATTAAGTTAAAAATACATTTCCAAATACTATCTCATGCACATTACATTCACTATTAAAATTTTTAAAAGTCAAATAAAACCCTACTTATATGTGTTACTAAGGAGACTCATTTCATAGACATTCAAGGTCCTTAAACCTTAGAACTGTGATTTGGAAAAGACTCTGGAGGTAGCATGATTTTTTTGCACTGAGTATGCAGTTGACCTCAACTGATTATGCTTGAAAAGAAACTGGCAGAAAAATAACAAATGAATATTCTGAATGTAGGTGCTCCTAATAGTGGATTGCCATGCACAGTCTTGGAGGTTCCAGATAAATGTTCATGAAATGAAGATTCTTATAGAATTGTACTGATGTATAAAATGTAAATTAATCCTATTTTCAATTGTACTGTAGTTCTTAACCCCAACCACTAGGTGGTAGCAATGGGGAGCATAAAGATGAGAAGCCATTTTTCAGTGTCATTGGGTTGGGAAGAGGTTTGGGGAACTCAACATTATGGAGAAATAGACAATCTAATAAATAGAGAAGAGAATAAGTAGACAAATGGTGGGAAAAGAAAAATGAAATTGGAAGATAAAGAAAAAATGGAGATGGAAGATACTGGAAAATGAAAGAAAGGTGGAAAGGGGGCAAAGGTAGTGAAATGTGGAGGTAAGCGGAAGGAGAATTTAAGATAGGAAAACTAGAGATGAGACATGGAAAGGTGTGAAGAAAGAAACAGGAGAGGACTATTCAAGCATTGACATACAAAGAGGAGAACCTTATGGATATCGGTTTCTATTTCTGTTTGAATTTCAAATTGTCAAAGATTTGTTAGTATCTTTCTTTCTGTCTTCTATTTATCTTAGTTAGACCGATTCAAAGAACCACCGGCATATGGACCTATGTGTGATATCCTGTGGTCAGACCCCCTGGAAGACTTTGGAAATGAGAAAACTCAGGAACATTTCACTCACAACACAGTCAGGGGCTGTTCATACTTCTACAGGTGAGTCTTGTGTTATGGTCCTCTCTCATGGAATGTTAGTTTGGTAGACAAGCCTCCCCTTGACCCATAGGCTACTCTAATTTGTCTAACCTTTCAAGAGTCCATTCTGCAATGCATTTGATTTATTTATAATATTTATGTAACTATTCTTCAGGAAGCAAGCAGGAATAATGGGTTTAAACCAAAACTGTAGTTTTCAAGGACTCTAAGAGCTTTCCAAATGAAATAATTCCATTCTCTGTGAGGAGAAGGTAGAGCAGGGAAAAGAGAAAGAGAGAGAAGAGAAAAGAAAGAATTAGCTGGAAATGTTAATTGACTCCAAATAATGAGTTTACTTTTCTAGGCTTTATAGTTGAAAGGTTCTTTCCTTACATTATCTCATTAGAACCTTCCAAAATCCCATACTCTCAGGAAAAAGAGTAGCCTTATAGTTTTAGTTCTGGAAGAGACCTTAGAACTTATTGAATTTTTAAATTCAGTCATTTTTTCAGTCATGTATGATTGCAAATGACATGATTTGGAGTTTTCTTGGCAAAGATACTAGAGTGGTTTGCCATTTCTTTTTACATCTCCTTTTACAGATGAGAGACAAACACAGGACACATAGCTAGGAAATGTTTGAACCCAAGAAGATGAGTTTTTTGACTTCAGGCCCAGCACTCTATCCATTATACCACTTAGCTACCACCCCATTTTACAAATGAGATTATTAAGGTCATATCATCATAGCATCATAGATGCAGAGCTCAAAGGGTCATCAGAAAACATTTAGTCCAAATCCCTCATAACACAAATATGAAAAATGAAATGTAGAGACCTCACATGACTTGCTCAATGCCTTGCATACATTTCTATAAAAGACAAGAACCAAGATGTGAACACAATTCCTTCACATCCATCTCTAACTCCCAACTGCACCATGAAGTCAATAGTATGATTATTTCCTTTTTATAGTTGATACAACTGAGGCTTCTTGGAGTAAAGTGATTTAATAAATTTCAAACAGGTTCTAAATGACAGAACCAGACTCAAGTT
This sequence comes from Potorous gilbertii, assembly GCA_028658325.1. Taxonomy (NCBI): domain Eukaryota; kingdom Metazoa; phylum Chordata; class Mammalia; order Diprotodontia; family Potoroidae; genus Potorous; species Potorous gilbertii. The sequence goes on along the minus strand of CM053774.1, from coordinate 104,828,727 downwards.
CCAGATTATAACTCTATATAAGTAAAAAACAAAACAAACCTCTGAACAAGCTGTTGCTGTTCAGTTGTTTTTTTAGTCGTGTTCAACTCTTCTTGTCACCATTTGGGGTATTCTTGGCAAAGATACTGGAGTGGTTTGCCATTTCCTTCTCCAACTTATTTTATGGATAGAACAATTGAGGTAAAGAAGATTGAGTGACTTGCCAAAGTCACATAACTAGTAAGTATTTGAGGCCAAATTTGAACTTATGAAGATGAGTCTACCTGACTCCAGGTCTGGCACTCTATCCCTGTACCATCCAGCCACCCATTCTAAAATAGTAGAGCTATTCAAACAAAGGAATAAATGGGAGGGGAATCAACTGCACTGGGAGCTAATAAATTCTTCACCTTTAGACATCTTTAATCAGAAACTGTATGACCAGTTAGTAAAAATATAATAAATGAAATTGTTGTTTAGATAGCAACTGGACTACATGACTAGAATTAACTCTCTAAAGTGTCGATTAACTCTCTAAAGATGTTCGTGCCAAGATAGCATAGCCATAGTTCTATTGTGCATTTAAAAAATCTGTTTCAGTTATGTTAGTTTCCCTGGTTCAGCACTAAAAAGAAAAAAAGGGGCTTTCTTTAAGTGAGCTATGCAAATTTCTGAGAGTTTTCTTGAGAAGTTTATCTATTTTCTTCCCTGATTTGGATAAAATTATTAGCCTAATGATCGTTGCCTCTTAGTACAATGGTAGCTATAATGTTATTTTGAGCCAAAGAAGCCTTCCAAACTGTTTTGTTGTCATTTCTGCACTTGAAAATATTGGGGATTTGTAAGTCGCTTGTAAAATCACTATTCACTTCAGATAGACTCTACAACATGATTTTTGTTCTACAGTGCCTACAGCTATTTCCTGATGCCTCTTTCACTTCAATCACAGGGTACTTTATTGGATTAGACTCGGGTTTACTAGGCTTGCTCATTGTTTGGAATGAAACGTTTGTGAAATCTACCGTCTAAAATAATAAGAAAAAAATACCATTGTATACTTAAAAGAAGAGGAGGAGATAAAAAAAAGTATATAAACTCAAGAAATTATTTTCTGATCTCTTTGAAACTGGTAAACCAATTAGATTAGTTTCAAGGTCTTAAATCGCATAACCAAATAGTACATGAAAATTGTTTTCCCTGTTTTCTCAGTAATATTCCCGCCATTCTTGAACACCAGCTTGGAGCTAAAATTCGAAATTTTCAAGAATAATTTTCCATGTTGGAACCATTAGAAACTGATGTAGAGTCTGTTTGAAGTGAGATAGAAAAGAAATGGATGATGCAATGTCAGGGTCAAGTGACCTGTGACTGCAAAGATCCTGTGACCTCTGATAGAATATTGCCATGATACTAGGGAAGATGTCTTCATAGAATTATTACCACCCACCCTTTAGGTACTCTGTTTTGCCCAGATCTCATGAAATTTGCAGCATAACCTGGCAGATGATGCTACTTTCCCAGGAACTTATACAAAAGAAGACAACCCATACAGAGGCAAAAGCACTTCATGGAAATAGACCTTCCCACCCCCAAACTCCAGCTACATTGAACAATGGCAAAGAAGTCTTACCTGATTCTTTTACTTTCCTTCCAACACACAAAGTTCTGCAATTATAGTATAATAGACTGACTTAAATGGCAAAAAAGTTTCATATTCATTTTATGTGATAGCTCCAGAGGGCTAAAGAGGCTGTTTATTTCCCTTTGGAAACTTTTGGCCACTAACTTTCTGTCCAGTAAATAACCAGTATGCATATGTGTGTGTGCGTGTATGCGTGTGTGTGCATGTGTGTGTGTGTGTGTGTGTGTGTGTGTGTGTGAGTGGGTGTGGATGTGGGTGTGGGTGTGCTGTGTACAGACATAGTATAAATATAAAGTTAGTAAATACTGATCTTTACAGTAGTTTGAGGAGGGTGGGCACTTGCAATTTGAGGATCAGGGGAGACTTCAAAAAAAAGACAGAATCTTTTATTTAGGATAAAGACAACATCTCGACTGTTGAAATTTAAACAGAATGGTGTCCTAAAAGTCATAGTGCAGTTCCAAACCTTAATAACTTTAAATGGCTCTAAGACTCATGGGACATTCTCCATAACTGATGAATTTACTCATTATTCTTCCGAATACTCTATTAGGGTAACATATGTATTTCAAAAGTAGGAGTAGATGCATACCATTTCCTTCTTCAGCATGTAATTGAGCAATTTTTAGAATGATGAGAGCCTCTAATTGTAACAACCAAGACAGACCACAGAGCAGATTGCCTGTACCTTGTCAAACATCACAGATCAACATGCCACTTATATATATTTCTTCTGACTCAGAAGAAGGCTTTCCTCTCTTTACCCAGTCTCTGTGACCATAGAGATATGTGGGCACTAAGCAAGAGGAGGAAATATGCAGTATCAAGATCAAAAGATAAAGTTTTGGGAAATCAAACTAAGTTGATCATTTCCCTGGCTCTCAGTCTTGTAGGCTTCCCCTCCCTCTGTATCTCTGCTTACCTACAAGAAACTCTGCCTTCTCAGGCCCTGGAGTGGGGGCCGGAGAGGGGTTACTGGACATATATGTAAGACATACACTCCTAACTCTTGAGACTTTCTCCACCATGCTTCATAAAAGTTTCCTTTTATCTTGTCTTATCTTCCCCTATTAGAGAGTAAACTTCTGGAGGGCAGGGATCGCTATTCTCTCTGCTTTTGTTTGTAGTTCTAGTAATTAGCACAGTATCTCGCACCTAATAAGAGCTTAATACATGCTGCCTGCCTACCTGATTTCACGGTGTTTGTTCCTAAATGGATTTCGGTAGCTCTTTGTTTCAAGTCTGTCATCCTGCCTTAGAGGAGCATTAGATGTACACCATATCTGGATATTGTGTCTATCCATGAAAGAAAAATCTATGGCATGATTTAATGTCTCACTTCTTCTTGCACACATTGTATTCAGACTGGCATCTGAGTTATTCAAAGGATACTAGATTAAAACTGGAAGGGATGTTACAGGTCACTGAGTTGAACTCCCTCATTTTTTTAATAGATGAGGAAACCATGGAAAGTGAAATGACTCCACACTTAACAAATGCTTGGCGCATAGTAGACTTTTAATAAATGCCAATTGATTGACCCATGTTCACATAGCTAGTAAGCATCTGAGTCAAAATTTAAACCCAGGTCATCTTATATTCCATCATCTATTTTATACTTGATTTTTTAGCATGAAGATAATGCTGTTAATATTAATGTTTTATTAGGCAACATTTTAATAGTTTCAAAGCACTTTCCTCACAAGGTAGGTTGAGAAAGAATTATTACCTACATTTGTATACTGGACCTTGGAATCTCAGTGAGTTTTAGTCAGATAGCTGGTGTCAGAACTAGCCCTGGGACCTGGAGCTCTTGATTCCAGGTTGATTCTTTTCATTGCATCATTCTACCTCAGCAAATGAGCGTCATCCTGACACTGTGGACTTTATAGCTCACATTTATATATCATTTTATACTCCTGGTATCTTCCCCTGCTCCCTTGAATTTATTTTGTACATTCTTATATATTTACTTTTTATCTCTCCTTAGTATAATGTAACCTCTTTGAGTATAACAGAATCAAAATGCAAAATTATATCAATCAACCATCAAAGATCATAGATGGCTACTATATGTCAAATACTTTAGTAGTACAAACTCAGTGGAAGAAACTCTGGACTTGGAGTAAGTATTTTCAAGCAAGAGCCAGCTATTCTGTTCCATAACTACATAGCCTTGTGCAAGTCTTACTATTACTTACTATTATTTTGAGTCTTCAGCAGATTCATTCATTTATAGGCATACTCCCCTCACCTAGGCAGATGACAGCACTTCTTATCTGGGATAATTCTTATCCAGGTCTTTTCAGAAAGCCTCCACAAAGTGTCTATCCAATATGCTGGATGTGTTCCTTCAGATCTCTTCATTTTCATCAGTACCAGTCATGTCCAAACTCTTATCACTTCCTCCTCTCTTGTGACCAGCCAATTTCCTTTTCTGAACATTTGTTTCCTAGTTGATATTTTTTACACTATTCCTGCTTATAAATCATTCCTGTTAATGTTCTATAGTCAATTCATGACTACCATGTGTTGTTCTGTTTCCTTTCACATCAATTGTTATTTTGCTTCTTGTAAGATATTTCATAATTAACAGCCAGAGCATAGGCAAGAAAATATTGGTATTAAACTGCAGGGTTGGTGTGCCAAGGTTGCTTAGAATGACTGAAAATTTTGTATAGTGCCCTAAAAGCAATCCTGCCCATTCTTTTTCATCTGTTCTATTATGGATCCAGATCATTTTTTTCTGCAACAGTTCATGAAACTCACTGTGAAATTCTAGGAGTTGGTGCAGTTGATGCAATACTTTACACAAAGAAAGGTATTGGAAATCATTTGCACTGAGATTATAATTGAAATGAGGGGAGCTGATAAGAATGCCAAGAGAGATTTTATTGAGGGAGAAAAATAGAAAACCAAAGAGCCCCATTATTAGTAAGTGTGATCTAGATGAGGATCTACTAAAGGAAATTGAGAAGCAGTCAGATGTGAAAAAAGAAAGAAAGCAAAGAAGGAAGAAAGGCAGGAAGGAAGGAAGAGAAAGAAGTATCACAAAAACATAAAGGGAATGTCTAGGAAGAGGCAGTGATTAAGTGTCAAAATCTAGAGAGAAGTCAAAAAAAGATACACATTGAAGAAAAGGACATTATATTCAACCATTAGCAGTTTGTTGGTCACTTTGGAGAGGGGAATTTTAGCTCAGTGATGAAAGCAGAAGCCAGGCTACAAAAGGTTTAAAAGTGAATAGAAGGAGAAAAAAATGGGGACTCCAAATAATGAGTTTACTTTTCTAGGCTTTATAGTTGAAAGGTTCTTTCCTTACATTATCTCATTAGAACCTTCCAAAATCCCATACTCTCAGGAAAAAGAGTAGCCTTATAGTTTTAGTTCTAGAAGAGACCTTAGAAGTTATTGAATTTTTAACTCCCCTTCAGAATAAGCAACATGGCAAACGAGCAATGTTGGCTGAGGATTCAAAATCATCTGTAAAACACTATTTATGACAGTGGCAAAAATTAGGAGCAGCATCACCTCACAAGACAACTAAAAAGTAGTGAAAGGGAACATAAGTCTGCAAGAGTATTGGCAAGAAATCCAAATAAGACCAGTCATCCCCAGTTCATCTTTATATAAAACTGCAAAGTGATTAACAAATAGAAAATGGGCACAAAGCTGTGAGCATATCTGTTGCAATTTTTTATCACTGATAATGGAATCATCATGTTTGGACTGCAGCACCTCACTCAGCACCCACCAGGCTATACAACTACATGGAAATGATACTTAATAAAATGAAATCAGGGAAAATAGCAAACCATGGATATTTACCAAAGATTACCGAAGAGGACATCAGTAACTGCTCTCCCACATGCATATTTTCTCCTCCCTATCTGCTCATGATGATCATTTTGTCTTTTCCCTGCCTTATGAACCCTAACTCTTTAATGCACCCTCACTATTGTATTCATTCTTTATACATTTCAGTTATTTCTGAAATGCACTGTCTTCATTCCCCTTCTTTCCCTCTCTCTATCCCTTGGTGAAACAGTTCAATTACACACTGGGCTCTACTCCTAAATGCCTTGCTTCCTTGTTCCATCTTCTCCTATCTTCAGCAGATTCTTCCTACTATTGTACACATGCTTTCTCTAATCTCTTCATACCTACTGGCTCCTTCTCTACTGCTTTAAAACATACCTGTTCCCATATCCTCAAAACAAACAAACAAGCAAAAACCCACTTGATCCAACCATTCCCAATAACTGCTGTCTGATTTCTTTACTCCCCTTTCTGGCTATACTCCTCAAGGAAGCCATTTTTTCAGTCATGTATGATTGCAAATGACATGATTTGGAGTTTTCTTGGCAAAGATACTAAAGTGGTTTGCCATTTCTTTTTACCTCTCCTTTTACATATGAGAGACAAACACAGGACAGTTCTCTGAAAATACATTACACAGTTTTAAGTTTAATATGCGTTATTCATGCTTCCCATCACTTTCTTAATTCTAGACAATCAATGAAACAAAAACCATCTAGTACTTATTTGCATAGTTTTTATCATTAAAAAAAAAGGTAACCACCATTGTAGACAGCTCAGTGGTCTTCAGCACAACCTTTGCTTGAAAATATTTAAATTTAGCAATAAAAATGCAAAATTTCCTCTCATCATATAGCTCAAGCAACTCAATTCTTATAATCTAGCTTCATCCCCTCAAGCACAATCCCTCAAATTCCTAAAATTCAAGGATTTACTCTTGATTGTTGTGTAGTTTACTAACATCATCAGAAAGCTTAAGAAACTCAAACAAGTGAAACAAACTTTAACCAGCAGGCCACAATGACACAAAATCTTGGAGTTGTTTCTTCTGCTTCCTCTCTTCTCCATCCCCCATTCCCTTTCCCAGCATTTCTAAGGGATAAGAAAATAAAAGAAATGAGCAGACTCTAAAGGAATGGTAAATTCTTCAGCAAGTGTCCTAAGGTAGCAATAGGGAAAGAAACCATGGACTGGAATTCTGTTTGATTCATCAATGACAGCTGCAAGTATCACTCAAAGCTTGACTTGGTCATTCTCCATGCAGCCTGGCCACCACTAGTCCATTCCCATCTGGTCCATACCAGGTGGCCACCCAAGGATTATCCAGCCTCCATAAATGACTCCATAAAGAAATTTCATTTCATGCTTAATATTTTCCTCTTAGTCACAAAGTCATCATGCTTCTCCTCCCTGTTACAGAAACTGTGCAAACTCCAAATGCCTCCTTCCTCTCCTTCCTTTTCTTTTTCACAACCCTAAAAAAAAAAGAAAGAAAGAAAAATCTGGCTCGAAATTTCTCCAAGGGCAAAAGAAATGGAAACCCAAGAACTATGAGAAATATATGCCTGCACACATTTCCTAGCTTATTTGAATCTCTCTGTAATCCCCTTTTTTTAGCCTCATCCTCCCAGGTGGTCTTGGAACTGAATTACACCAAGGTTTGCTAAGATGCCAAAAATATTATTTATAGGGGGGATAATTATGTAGTTGGTACCACAAAAATTTGGAAAAATATGATTCTGTTTCACAGATTTTTCAAAGAGAATATTTTAAGAGAAATAAGAAAAACCAAGAAAGTTTATATAAAATTTAAATATTCATATTTTGTACTTCTTTCCCTCCCCCAGATCCAATTACACATTTGATTTTTCCATAACTGATTATCTTACCAAACACCAGAACAATTAGGGAAGGGTGATGAGGGCACTTCTGGCATTTTGAATTAGGGGGCCACTCATCCTGATCTATGTCTTGCTGCTGGACCTAGATGGCTCCAGAGGAGAAAGTGAGGATGGTGACTTGGCACAGCCCTCTCTCACTTAAATTCAGTTCACTTGAAAGTAATGGCATCACCTTCCTGGTGTCATGTTGCTCTTTGAGAGCAAAGGACAATTAAAAACAACAATATATTTAATATATCCAAAACAATTATATATGTACAAATATATATATGCATACTTATATGTATATGTGTATAGTGTGTATATATATGTGTGTATATATGTATATGTATATATATATGTATGTGTGTGTATATATTTCAATAACACTTAAGACTGAAAATACATTTTCCAGTTCCATGTTCAGTTTGCTTTATATGTCCATACATATATGTATGTGTGCATGTAAATGTAAAGCATAAGTAGAGAAATGGTAGATAGGTGGACACTTGTGAAGACAGAATCAATCTATCCAAGGGGGAGAGAGGGGGACAGCAGCAGTAGTAACAGTAGCTAAGCATGTAGCCTATCTGCAGATCCGAAAGGAGGGGGCAAATAGATACAAAAACCCCTCTATTTCACAATAGCCAATCAGTAAATCAGCATTTATTAAACAACCACTCTCTGCCAGATACTCTGGTAAGCTGTGGTGACACCAAAAGGACAGTGCCTGCCCTCCAGGAGCTAATGATCTAATGGAGTAGACAACATTCGACTACATAAAAACAACACACACACACACACACACATATAGATATATATATAACCATACACATATACATATATACATAGGCAGATATATTCATATAGACATATATATATGCAGATACACATATGCAAATACCTATATAAAGATACATATGTACAGACATACATATATGTATAAATACATATGTGTGTATATAGGCATACTAATATATGCAAATGTGCATATATGTACACATATACAAATATATGCATGCACCCCCAATTTTACATATAAATTCATTTATCTAAACATATATAAATATATATGCATACATATTTACATATATACATACACATGTATATGTATATATACATATATAAAACGTGCACATATGTGTGATAATCAAAAGAGGACAGGCACTAAAATTTAGGGGGACAAGACATAGGATTTTATTAGTGACATGAAGGCAGTCAGAGAAGTCAGGAGACAGACATGAGGAAGGAGGAGAATCTGCCCTGTATGGAACCATAACAAGATTTTGCTTTTTTTTTCATTGTGTTCCATAAAGAGAGTAAGGGTACCTATAGCAAATCTAAGTTGCCAGAAAATGTATTGTTTTCAGCAGAGAAGCAAGTATTTAAGCAAACACTTTGAGTTTTCTTTTTTTTGTTTAAAATTTAACTCCACTGCTTTATAATCACTTTCTCAGATTGTTACAGCGATCCTCGATAGACTTAGTTGAAGTTTTAATTTTTCTTTATCCCATTAGTCAGAAAGTTGCTTTAAAAATGGGAGCAACAAAATGACTATCTGCTTTTCCTTCTAGCCAGCTGCCAGGCTCTCTTGAATCTTTGGAGTAGATATAATTAAAAATCTACTCCCCCAGAGGTGACCGTGTTTATTTGGTCTGTCAATCGGTTCCAGTAGTGTATATTATTTTTACACAATGTATGGTCATTTCAGGTTATGATTGACCTGTTTTCTATCCCATGAGCTAAGTTACCTGAACTCTTTTATTGCATTCATTTGTCTTATTAAAAAGCCTATAAGTTGATAGAGAAAGAAGCTATAAACGCTTTTTTAGTAAATATTTTATATCTTCAACAGACATAAAAAAAGAGTTAAACTTTCATTTTCAATGCATCACTATTCTTTCTGTATTGGTAGGACAGTGTAATCTCAAGCTTTATATTTTATCAGAGCAAAATAAAGGTCCATCCTAAGAGTTGAGTGATATGGTTCATAAATAAAATATATGTTGTCATCTTATGAATTTAGGTCTCTTCTCTTTAAACATCAAAAAATGAAATCTGTTGAGTTTGACTGTTGGATTTAGGGTAAGGATACACCTTGAGGTCAAAGACCTCCATTCTTCACTTTACCAAATATCCTAACCTTCATAGGAAATCAAGGTATAATTCAGATAATATTTATATACATGTATCTGTAAGATTTTATTTGCTGTTTTTTGATTTGTGTGGTTGGTGGATTGGTTGGACCTTTGACTTAATTAATTTAGGGAAAACCTGGTAGGGAAACATTATCAAAGAAGACCAGCATCTGTCCTAAAACTAATCATCTTAGACGTTGGAGGTCAGCTGGTGTGTGTGAAAAGCAGAATTCATATTTAGGTTGTCCTGACTCCATGGTCAGCTCTCTACAAGGCGATTGCCCCCCATCCTTCTTGAGTTTGAAAGAGAGGGAAGGAGTGAGGGAGAAATGGAGGGAAGGAGGGAGGGGGGGAGAGGGAAACACACACACACAGAGACAGAGAGAGAGAGGGAGAGAGGGAGGGAGGGAGGGAGGGAGGGAGAGAGAGAGAGAGAGAGAGAGAGAGAGAGAGAGAGAGAGAGAGAGAGAGAAACACCAAATCTCTGATTCATTCTCAATTTTATGCTCCCTTTTATGGACAGTTGCCAGGTACTCTGATTGTTGGAGAGGATGTAGTTAAAAATCACAACCAGAATTTGTGGGGTTGGTTTATTAAGAAAAGACTTTCACTAAAAGATTTTCTTCATGAGATTGTGCGTGTGTGTGTGTGTGTGTGTGTGTGTGTGTGTGTATTACTAAACACTGAACTTCTTTCTTACTTTCTAATGTTTAAAAAGGGGTTTCTTATTAGAAGGAAGGGCAAAAGTGGTGGGGAACTGTCTTCAGGGTTAAGAGGCTTGTTTCAAGAATGATGTATATTTAATTATGTCGTATCATGTCAGGTATTTCTAGAGATGATTATGTCACTTCTGAGAATTTCATAATGAGAACTTTTCTTTGTTTTCTTTTCTTTCTGACAGTTACCCTGCTGTCTGTGAATTCTTACAGCACAACAACTTGTTATCTATACTCCGAGCCCATGAAGCCCAAGATGCTGGGTAAGATATTTCTGGGACTTTAAGTGATGTCCTTTGGCCCTCCTTTCCTTCTTTTAGGGCTGGGGATGGGTGGAGGGGGATGTGGACTGGGAGCACTGCAAACAGTGTTAGACATTTTTGATGTGGTTACCTCAGATCAGCAGTTTATTGCTGTTATAAAGGACAGCACTTTGGTAGGATGGGCAAGGGTTGCTTTGAGAAACAGAGGTTGTTCTAAATGTTTTAGTGCATGTTAAAGTTTTAATAGCTTAAAATCACACCAAGACTTTTGGACACCCTTTTAAGACATATAGGTGATGGAAAAATAAAAATTGTCAGTAACAATTGAAAGTATCCCTGGAGCACTATTTATAGCACACTAATAATTACTATAATTTTACATAGTAATTGATATATGTGGGATATATAAATTATATAATTTTAAATAATTATTTATATCACTCTTTTCAAGTTTACAAAATGCTTCCCATACTTCCATTTGACTCTCACAGCAACACTGTGAGTCTTATTATTCCCCCCAAATGGGAAAACTGAGGCCCGGTGAAAAATTAAATGGATTATTCAGGGTCACCCAGCTGCTTACTATCTGAGATGACCTTCAGGCCCAGGACTTGATGACTCAAAGTCAAGAGTTCTATCCACTAAGCCACACTGTCTCCCAAACTGGTCTATTGACTTATCCCTCAGATCTTCCTGCCCTGCTCCAATTTCGTATCTGTACTTTCCATTCCTCCCTTGCCAGAAAGAGACACTGCTCTTGAACCCCATCTGTAGTCTTAGAAATCCTTATCTTTTTTAAAGATACAGCCTTTTCCTAAAAGATGCCACAACTACAAGTGATTCTTTGCTCTTTGGGTTTCTTTGTGTAAATTTAATAACAGGAAAACTTGGATTCTCTTTATGTACTTATACATATACATATATATGTGCACACACATATAAATATACACATAGATACACATATAACATACATATGTAGAGAGATAGAAAGACACAAGAATATGCCTTCTTGTGTAAATGAACATACATATCTGTATATACACATACATTTATACACAGGTATACATATACACATATGCTCATAAGCATATTGAGGGCAGGAACAGGGTTGCTTTTCATCTTTGTGTATTTATTGTTTTATACATAGTAAGCATTTGATAAATATTATTATATATTATGTTTATAATAAATTATACAATCATATATTTATATAGTATATAATTACATAAAATTATTTTTATTTGTTTAACATTTGTTATGTAACAAATATTACATATTTATTATAATATATTATATTTATGTCCCTACCACTAAGTTCAGTACTTTGTATGTAGGAAGCGTTCAAGAAATAGTGTATTTATTTCTTTTTTTTCTATTAAATGCAAAGATACAAGGCCATATATCCCAACTAAGAATAATATATTTACACATCGAATTGCACAAATTAACCACACAAACTATGTTAAACATTCAAGTAGCTTTCTTGACTCAGAAGTCTGAAAACCTTCAAGGTAATGAAGGCAGTCCCTCTGCTGATGCCAAGAATCTGGGCAACCTCAGAAATCTATTGAGAACTGAAAGTTTGGGCACCTTCCCCATCAGGTTTGACAGAAATAAAGTGGAAAGTGAGGGAGTTACCTTATTATCAGAAGATGGATGCCCTCTAGTGCATTTTTATTGGGGAGGTATTTAAATGGCCCCTCTCACATGCTTGAATGAGTACCTCCCCAAGCTTCCCATTTTTGCCTTGGTGGAAGGGAAATATAGCTAGCTACCAGTGATGTAAGACAGCCTGACATCTGTGAGCATTCAAAACAAACATGTAATAGATATTTATTATGTGCCAGGCACTGTGGTAGGCTGTTTTAGGGACTTGGGAGGGACACAGAGACAAAATTGAAATTGCCCTGCTCTCCCGGAGTTTAATCAAATCACATTCCAAGGTCCAATCCTAATCAAGTCACTTCATGCAATTAAATATTAGATACTTTCTGTGTACTAGATGAAGGAAAGAACATGTGTTTCCCTGAATATAGACTCAACCTTTTATTTACCTAAAGAATTAGTCTTGCTTTCTGAGATCTGATCCTGAATTCTTTCTTGGCGGACCACATCGTTCTGTCCAAGAAAATTCATTACGTAGGTAGGATATATTCTGAACGCATCATGTCACTGAAACAAAGTACCAATGATTTGGTCATGGCAGAGGCTTGGTGGTGGATATGAGGAGGTCCCTCCCTACTACACCCATCACTAACCCTTGACCAAGAAATTAAGCAAACAACCTAAAAGCTTCTATTGAGAAGCAACATACACACTCAAGGATCTCTCCATCAGAGGTGCATTTGAGATGCCGAGAACATCCAACAAAAGTCCAACGCCTGTGTACCTTTTCGAAGCCATGAGAGAGTCTGCCAGAAAGCCTGAGTGAAATTGGTCTGATGATTATGCCTGGGTCTGAAGTCATCCTGACTATACTGGAGAAGTTTGTCAAATCAGATCTTTTCAAGTATTATCGAGTGCCACTAAGGGTGAAATTGAGCAGCTGGTTCAGTGGGGTCGCTGAAATAGCTTCAAAAAATCTTTTGAACCAGTTATTTTACTGTCCCACAGACATAGCCTGTTTATAAAATCACAGGCTTAAAATTGAGGGTCTACCTTACACAATATTACTTATTCCTATAGACAAAGTAAAGGTTTTTTTTTAAAAATTCCAAAAACACTGGAAAGATTTTCTTCCTGGAGATATCTTGAAATTATATTGTATCCTGTCTAATAAGATTCTATGTTTTCACTAGATAATTCAGCAAAATTAAGAACAGTTTGCCTGCTAAAAGTAGCTAGCAGGAGATATCTAAAGGGAACTAACGTTTTGTTTTCAGGGCAGTGCTTTGCAATAAATTTTCTATTCCCTAAAAGAAGCAAAATACTTTTATTTTCGCCTCAGTGGAAGAATGCCAAGATTTACCACTTTTGATTATTTGAAAAATAAGTGTTAGAGGATTATGCATTATTCTTGCCTTCAGGAAAATAAACTTGTAACTGGATCATTGATGTATTTTGAAAGATCCCTTTTCCAATTCCATTAGTGATTGATTAAATATTGCCTTTCTAGAAGAATCATCTTTGACCCACAAAAGTCAGAAGGAATGGGAAATGGATGAATATGAGTTGCAAATCTAAACATGTGCATTCTTAAACTTGGCTAAATGTTCTTTTAAAAGCAAATTGCTATTCAGGGAAAAAAATGTTTACAGACAAAGTCATCTCAGTAGTGTATCTATAAATCTGGAGAATAGTTATCTTGGGCGTTAATGACCTAGCTTGACAGTGCGATGTCCACAATATCTGTGGCTTTCTGAAAAGAGTATTATGTAAGAAGTCATGCTATACAAAATGTGTCTGGTGCCCTTTAAAATATAGGAATCTTATGAGGATTCTTCCGTAGATTCTGCCAATGGTTGTAGGAACTTGGGAAAAATTATGAACATGAATGCCATCCTTAAGTAAAATCTCTGAAACAGATTGTAGTTTGTCAGCAAAAACACCTTAAAGAGAAATTGTCATGTTATGGAATATAAATGGCCCTCACTTTACTAACAGAATTTGATTCCCTTTCTGTTATCCATTATGAAACCTATAATTTGGTATGGTCTAATTTTTAAGAACAGCCTTGTTTCTAACTTGTCATTTGTTTTATTTTATTTTCAGGTATCGCATGTATAGGAAAAGTCAAACAACAGGCTTTCCTTCTCTAATTACAATCTTTTCAGCACCAAACTATCTAGATGTGTACAATAACAAAGGTAAGTCACCTCCTGAATCTTTGAGAAGTATGTCCCCCATTTAACTATAGTCTTTGCCTTGGGAAGGGTGTATCAGGCTGACATATTCTTGCATCATGTTGCATCATAGAGTCTTTAGTTTAACCTGTTTTGCTTTTCAGTCACTTAGTAACTTGTTGCCCCAAGGACATTTCACGGGCTTCTGCATTTACAGACTGTATGTCAATTTAGATGTATTGCTAGAGGAAGCTTCCTTACTATGAGTTCCCTATAACAATGAATTCATAGTTCTGTTTGTTTTTTAAGTCATTGTTTTTCTTTAATTTATTTTCCCATTTATATTTATTCAATCTATACAATTATATTTTGTATATAATGTTTATAATATACATACACACATACACATGTATAATATAATGTATATCTATGTTACTATTATTTTAGTTATCATATGTGGATATATATATGTTATTACACTTATCATATATGTCTACATTTAGTGATATATATATATATATATATAGTTATTTCAGTATATATAGCTGATATGTGTGTGTGTGCCTCTGTGTGTGTGTTGTTTCACTTATGTAATGACAAGGGCTCTGACATACACAGAAGTGCGTGCTGTACCCGTTCTTAGATCTGCTTTTCTAAAAGGAAAGCAACTTTTGAGGGGTTAATAATCACTTTAATCAAGTACATATATTGTTCACTTAGTTCAGTGGAAAAAGTCAGCACCTTGAACTTCAGAGAAAATACAGAGAAATAAAGAACAACAGACCAGGTTCCAACTGTCTGACCATACAGAACAGATCAACAGACAGATCCAACTGTCAGGCCATACATACATACTTACCAGAGAAGTGGCTGCCCAGAGTCTCATCTGGCTAAACAAACACTTCCAGTTAGTAAATCCCAAAATAAAGCCTCATCTCAGAGTATTCACACACTTTTCAGAGCTGGAGGGTACAACCCTCTGACCAGTGCCTCAATAGAAATTAACAAAAGGTATTGAGGTCTATTAATGGGCGGAGAAAGTCTTTAGCTCTCCTTCCCCATACCATTAACCTAACATTAACTTTACAAGTTATCATATATATATATATATGCATGTAAATATCTATCTATCTCTATCTCTCGACCTAGCTACATGTTACCGTTGTTTCAGTTTTCATCATTACTCTATTTATTGCTCTATAACACTGTACTGGATATCTCATGTTTTCCAAATAAATGTAAGATTCAATCTCCACATTTCTTAAGTAAACAGGACTTTAACTACTAAAGAGAAATATAAGATGATTAAACGCCAAAAAAAAAAAAAGATATGGATGCTAAGTATTTTAGAAATTCAAAAGAGAGGGAGATAACCTTAGGCTAAAATCTCCAGAGAAGGTCTTGTAGATGATGTGGAACTTGAGTAGGACTTTAAAGGATAAATATGATTTGAATAGATTTCCTTGAATAAAGAGATAAAGAGCAAATTTCACTGAAGGTTAGAATCAAAATTGAGTATGCCACATTGAAGGGCTCTGATGAGTCAAACTGAATGGATTTAGGTGGGGAAGTAGTGAGAGACAAATCTATGTTCAGGAATAGATCCAGATTATAGAAAGCTTTCAGTGTCAAAATGGGGAATCTGAAAATTTATCCAGAGAGAAATAGAGGTTTTATTGAAAGTTTTTGAATAGGGAAAGAGCAGGTTTTGTTTTCGTTTTTAAGATAGTGATAGATAAGATGGATTAAAGTTGAAATAGATTGGATGCAGGGAGACAGTAGTCTATGCATGAAAAGGGCCTAAATTAGAATAGTAGCAATGAGAAGAAAGATGAAGAGGAAGTTCAGGGAAAGAATACATAAGACATTATCACTCATAGGAGACGGAATGCAGGAGGAGAAAGGAGTCCAAGACACTCCATAACCCTACGTGAGTGGGGAAATGATGTGACTGGCAGAAATAGGAAAGATGCAGGATTCAGGGATGGAGAGGAAAGGATTGGTTTGGATGGGAAGAAATCGAGTTCAATTTTGTAGGGTATAAGTAATTAGAAGTGGTCACCAATCTCTTTTTTCCCCTATTTTTTAAATAGAGACTCCTAAGTCTACAATATTTCTTGCATGCTGCCTGGAAGTAGAATAATAAATTGACATAATCTTTTTCAACTTTTTCCACACCAGTTTCACATTTTCTTATATATTATTACTTACTATTGTTTTAAGTCTTGCTGGCCTTATAATAAAAGGTAGAAACCTAGGTGTTATTTTTCATTTTTAACAGAGAAAGAAAAAGGCACAATAAAGCAACTTGGATGACTGATTTAGAACAATGTTAGGGTCTTCCTAGTGTCATCTCAATAAACTAGTTGAAGTCTCAAAGTCCTTTATAACTTTTCAATTCTGCATTTTAACAAAGTTCTATAGGAGAAAGAA
Source organism: Potorous gilbertii (assembly GCA_028658325.1). NCBI lineage: Eukaryota > Metazoa > Chordata > Mammalia > Diprotodontia > Potoroidae > Potorous > Potorous gilbertii. The sequence continues at coordinate 104,812,075 of CM053774.1, read as the reverse complement.
GGTTTTTGTTACTTTTTAAAAATCACTATCAAAGTTTTTATAACAGTACCCTAGTGTCATAATAATGCATTTTACAAGGGCAAAATATCCTTTTGGTAGGTCCTTATACCCCCAAAGCACTATAGTTGTCTTAAAATAAGAGAAAATAGGTATAAATAAATCAATAAGCAAACAAACTCACTGGATTTTCCTCTTTGTTCGGTAAGATCCAATGACTATATACCACAGCAAGTTTAGACATAGCCTAGGTAGTTGATGTAATTGTGAGAAAAGATGAGGTATTGGGTCTTGTTCTGCAATTTGAGGGTCTGTGGTTCTGGCATTATGTTCTCCTGCCATGTGGAGGGAAATGACTTCTCCGAGGAAGGAAATAGAAGCATTGCAGTTTTGAAATCTCTCCAAAAAATAAAAGAATTCTTTAGAGACAAAAAGACAAACTGTTCAGTGAGAGAGAAAAGATGCTTATTACAATTTGTGCAAAATTTTAATAGGCTTTTGTGTAAAATCTCTGAAGTGCTTTAAAGCTATTATGCTAACAGTGTGTACTGTATATGGGGGTGGGAGTCATTTATTCATTGCGAGAATAAGAGTTAGTATATTTGAATAAAATGAATGTTAACCAGAGTAAAGAAAGAAGACACAAAATTGCTTTGCCAGCAACTTCAAGGGAGAGCCAACAGGAAAATAGCAGCAAAAAAGTCTGAACTTCAGAGAACACAGTATGAATCTTAGCCACAAAATGAATTTAAGAAAATATGAAATTGCAAACATGGTCATTGTAGTATGATTTGATTTTTTTTCTTACAATTCTTGCAGAGCACAGTGCTAACAGTTTTTTTTTTCCTGGAAAAGTAGGAAAAAAATGTCAAGTAGGGTTATTTCCTTAGAACTTAACACCTAATGACAGTGTTCCAGGCAGCTTGCCTTTCCAAATAGGCTCATTCTTTGCATTCCTTTAGCTATTTCCTCAGGTCATATGGTTCATATCTTAAGTCCTGACTACTGAAAGACTGGTCTGCCTACCAACCTCCATTCTCTCTTCACTTTCCCACCCTATTTTGAACAGTAGTCAGTTTGATCTTCCCAGCACAATATTTTTAATATGTCAGTCCCCTAAATCATAGATCATAGAATGGTAGAGCTAGAAGGAACTGCAAGAGATTATTTGGTTCTACCCTCTTGTCTTATAAATGAGGAAGCCCAGAAACAAAAAGACCTGAGTTGTCCAAGGTGCTAAAACTTGTTCAGAAACTTTCAGTGGTTTCCTATTACCTTTACAAAGAAAGTATAAATTCTGTAGCCTGACATTCAAGACCTAGAACTTTCCAGTTCTCTCTCTCTCTCTCTCTCTCTCTCTCTCTCTCTCTCTCTCTCTCTCTCTTTCTTCCTCTTTAGGTGAGCCCTTCATATTAAACAAAACACTCTATTCCCTTGCAAAAATACATATTGCTGATGCCACATATTTAACATGCATGTCATTTCCCGGCTTGTAGTAATATGCTATTGTGGAGATCTACGCAGTAGATTTTAAAGGCAGACTGAGCATTATGCATTCTATAAAAGATACAAGCAATAAATGTGTTTTTTGCTATTGATTTATCTGGAAATTAAAACCAGGGATATATCCATTAATGACTATAATTCTAAAGGCATTTCCCCACAGGTATTTATATCACGTTAAGCTGATGCTCTAGAGTTCATTTATCCTTTCTTTATATTATAATTATTTCTTAAATCTTTCTATTGTCACTTGGCACATTTGGATTATTTTTTTCCTACTTAGTTACTGACCTTCATTATCTGCATAGTACATAGAAAATTCTTGATATGCACGCAGTGCATTGCCTGGTGAATTGCAAATTTTTTAAATTCTTTTTAATGTCCTTTATTTCAAGGAACTTTTTCGTGTCATGGACTCCTTAAGCAGAGTGGTAGAACCTGGGGACCTCTTCTTAGAAGAATGATTTTAAATACAAAAAAAATAGAATTGCAAAGGAAATCAATTATATTGAAATGCAATTATCGAAATATTTTTAAAAATCATAGACCTCAGTTTAAGAACTCCTATTCTTTATAATTCCACTGCCCATGAGATTTGGGTCATTCCAGTGCTAGATCTCAACTTAAAGCCTTAAACTTCTCTATTGAGAGTTGGATAGCTGTACTATTTCTTATGAAAATGATAAATGGGAAGATTGAAGCTCCAGTGATTTATCCAGTAACTATTCATTAGTACATACTCTATCTCACCACAACCCACCAATGCAGAAGAAAACAGAATTGACTGAATTTTCATTTCCCTGTGATAACCATTTCTCCATAGTGTCAGATAATTAGTGAGATGAGGAGTCTGTTTCTATAAAATCAAAAGTTTTAGCAAAATAAATAAAACTATATGCATATATATGTTTATGTTCACACAGAGAGCAACAGAAAGACAGAGAGAGAGAGAGAGAGAGAGAGAGAGAGAGAGAGAGAGAGAGAGAGAGAGAGAAAGAGAGAGAGAGAGAAATGATATGTTGGAACAAACTGATTTCTATGTTAAGAATAAAGCCCCCAAAATTCTAATACAGCAGAAAATGAAAACCTGACAGAGACAGCATGGTCCAGTGGAAAGCATGTTCAATTTGAATTCAGAGAGAATATGGGTTTGATTACCAGCGTACCATTTACTAAGTAAGCCTTGTGATCTTTGATGAGTCATTTACTCTCTTTGATCTCGGTTTCCTCATTTGAAAACTAAGGAGGCTGGTCCAGATGACCTCTAAGGTTCCTTGAAGCTCTAGGATGTCTGATTATTTAACCTCATACCTATAGTTTAGTCAAATAAGGGAAAGGAATAGTCAAGCCAAGTCAACAAGAACTTAGTGATTAGTATATGCCAGGCAATGTGCTATGTGCTGGGAATATAAAGAAAGGAGGGGCAGACAGACAGACTCATGGGAAAAGAAAATTGCAAACTCAGTGTTTGCATGAATGAACTCTGAGAAACAGACCTCTACATATATTAATACCCCCATTTTACAGAAGAGAAAACAGAAAGTCAAAGAAGTCAAGTGATTTGCTCATCATCACACAGTAGGTGCTTGAGGTAGATTGACAATACAGGACTTCCTTACACTATGCCACACTGACTGTAACAAATTAGCTGATTTTGTCTTTTCTCATTAAAAGAATAAAATAAGCACTGTGCCCTAGCATTTTTTAAAGGAGAAAATATGAGAATACCTAATATAAGTGCTTTACTTCGCTCACGTTCTGTTTAAGCTTAGACATTCTTGGAATCCTTATCAATTGTTCCAAAAAATATTTATTCGATACCTATCACATCCATTCTGTGGTGGTGCTTATATTTTTTTCTTCTTTTTCTTTCTTACTTTTTAGATGTTCTGTTTTGTAAACCTTTAGAATTTTTCCACTGACGACATTCGTTGCCTTGTTATGATTTTGCAATTACACACATGAATGGGATCTCTCCTTGGTAAATAACTTTATAGACTGGATGAAATTAAGCCAAGGGCTAGAGCCAATCCATGGGCTACACTTTCCTCTGTTGAACTTTTCTGCCCTTCAATCGTATCAAATTGATCTTTACAGTTATTAAGTATTATTGCATGACTCAAAATACCTCCAAATACTTTTATTTTATGCCAAATAATCTTTTTAATGAAAGAATACTTAAATGTGCCTGCTACTTAAATATGTGATTGTCTGGCATATATAAAACGACCACAGATCAGGTTTCCATGACCAAACTGATGGAGAGATATAGGCACCATCAACAGAAGAAGCACTCCACTACATTCCAGAAAGATGCCTTAAGTTTAAATTGTCATTTGCACTTGAATTTCTTAAGAGATGCTGAAAAGAAGGATATTAACCAATTACCTATCTCCATGACAGCTAGAGCCAAAGGAAATGTGTATTTTTCAATAGAAAGAAAATTAGGTTTTTCTAAGGAAAAAAATCTAGCTCATTTTTGAGACCCAGGCGTATTACCAGGGCATTTGAGAATTCTTTCCTTGGAGATTTGAAAGAGCCAAGAAGAACCAAGGAACACAGCCTCTGACAGTAATTCCTTTGAATACAATACGGAAAGATGACAAGTAGAAATAGATATTTGTGACTCAAGAAGAATGACTCAATTTGGTCATAACCTCAGAAGGTAACAAGGTTTTTGAGCAAAATATTTTTCTTCCCCAAATCTTTTTGCTCCTGTAATATTAATTTATTCTGAGCTGATAATTGCCTTTTTCTTTTTTCACCTTGAGTGATATAGCTTGATGGAATTATTTTTTAAGCATTTGTTACTTAGTAATATATTATTAATGTGAAATATTTTCCATCCTCCAGTCTCAGTTGTTTGCATGTAATATTTGATTTCATCTCTGCTACATGGTGTTATGTGTAAGAAAGAATATTCATTGAGCTATTATGTGGCTCATTCTTCTATTTTTCAAGTGGCTTTTCAGGTGATTTTACCTAGCTTTTGTAAGAGGAGAAGAAGTCTTTGAAATGAAGTGTTATTTGTTTCTTTAAAATTATCCTTGAGTGCAGCATATTCAAATATATAAATTATTAATACAATGTAAGTTAGAGTAGCTTTTAGGTTATCCTAAAATAAATAATTCATTTCTTCCCTTTTAAAAACTATCCCCAAAAGCACCAGTGTTTTTCAGTTTCTGTTTATCCAGCTGCACTATCAGAGTGGGTCAGGAACACTGCTGGAGGCCTCTTTCTAAACAGTCTTAGTTTCAATCCTGTACTCAACTTGCTTTCTTTTTAAATATTAATTAATGGAAAGGAGGATGAAAAAAGAAATCACCCATTGAGATTTTATATCCCGATCATCCCATTTATCCTTTGACTCTTAACTCAACTAAACATTGATTGTTTGGACTTCTGAAACATATTGGTGTGTCTATGTGTTTGACTGAAAAATTAATGAGTTGATACCTAGATGTCAGAAAGGCATTTGAGCAAATCTCCCATGGTATCCTTGAAGGAAAGATGAAGAAATATAGACAGGTGTTTGTATATCTGGTTGAATGACCAGAACCAAATAATGTATTGACATCAATCTGATGAGATGACTCTAAAGAGTGTCTCTGAGGGTCTATTCTTGGCTTTATTCTGTTCAGCATTTTTAATGAATATACCAATGAAATAATCCTCAAATCTTGGGACAATATGAACCCAGGAGGGTCAAATATCTTTTTTTCCTATGACAGATTCAAAATGCTTGACAAGCCAGAAACCAGTTAAATAGAATAAGATTGAATTTAAAATAGATAACTAAGTTCAAAAACTTAAGTACATATGTACAGAATGGGGAGATATATCACTAGACTATGGTTCATACAAAAATATATGAGGATTTTAGTGGACTATAACCTCAGTAAAAGTCAACAGTGTGACATAGCCAGAAAATCTCATGCCATCTTCACTTACAGTAATTGAGAAATGGTAGCCCGAACAAAGGAGCTTATAGCCTTGCTGCATTATACCCTGCTCATACCACATCAGGAGCACTGAGTTCAGTTTGGGGAGTCACAATTTAAAAAAAGCAAACAAAAACAAATATGCCTAGGGTAGGTTGATTGGATTGGTGAAAGGAATGGACACTAGGTTATACAAGGATAAGTTTGAAAAAGTAGGAATATGTAGCTTATAGAAGATTTGACAGGGACAATATGATAGCTCTGTTTAAGTATCTGAATGTGCTGTCACTTGGACAAAGGTAATTCTGCCTTGTCCTAGAAGAAGAATATTAGAAGCTAGGAAATGTGTCTAATGATGGATATAGTTCAAAAACAGACTGGGCTTTGTGGTCTCATTTGGAAATCTTTAGGCAGAGAGAAAATGACTGTTTTGTTGGGTATATTGTTTATGGAGGAAAGGGGAGTATGGGGAGGCATGAGGACCCTTCCAACTCTAGAGTTCTGTGAGTTGTTTTTGTTTCATTTTGGTTTGTTTTTAGTTTATTAAACACCAAAAGAATGAATGCTGCTTAGGATAGATATTAAGAAAAAGCGCTTTCTAGTTTCAACGAAGCTTAAAAAATCAGATTCGCTGAAATATGCGTAGCACTGGTGTGGAACTGGCACCCAAGTCCCTGATTCTCCTTCCTCTGATTTGGGATTGGATCTCTCACCCAACCTGCACTTCATCTTGTCCCAGAAGGGGTGGATGCTTTGCTCAATCTCACTTATAGGGTTCGGGCATAACTTGAATAAAATAACATTCTCTTACTATTCATAATTGTAGCTCTTATCCTCTAGTGGCATTTTTTCCATTTAAAAATCAACCAATCTTGCTACTAGGAAAGAAGAAGTACAGGTAATGGGGAATAGAAAGTTATCTGGCCCTACAGGACAAAAGAGAAGATGGGGTAAGGGAAGGGAGGGATGAAAGAAGAGAGGGCAAATTGGTGATATGGATAATTAGAATGTTCAGTGTATTGGGGAGGGGGGAGGGGACAAATGGGGAGAAAATTTTAGAACCCAAAATCTTGTGAAAATGAATGTAAAAAGTTAAATAAATTTATTTAAAAAAATAAATAAATAAATAAAAATCAATCAAGTTTACATCAGAAATTCTTAATCAGAAGTATTTACTAAATAAAATTAAAGAAAATGTAATTAAAATATAATGTTCTACTCCAAAGTCAGGAATATATTCCCCTATCAATGCACACAGTAGGAGAAAAGAGGAAAGTAGACACAAACTTCAAAAACTATAGTATAGAGGCACATGATGGTGGTGGAATAAAGAGAAACAAAATAAAAAGAAAATGAAGATAAGTAGTTAAAAATTTAGCAAGGTAGCTTGAACTATCAGTAGAACAGAAACAGGTGGGTAAATCAGGAAAGGTTTTGTGTATAAGGTAGTTCTTAAAGTATGCCTTGAAGGCGCAGTATAAGGCAGTTTGACTAGAGCCTAGAATGTAGAAAGGGAAATAATGTATGATGAGGCTCAAAAGGTTGGTTGTAACCAGGTTGTGACAGGTTTTAAAAGACATTGTATTATAGATGAAATGACAAGATGCTGGGGGTTTAGTAAGTTGGCAGATAGGTGCTTAGGAAAAAATGATATGAACGCTAGCTGATACAAATATTCAGAGTCCTGGACAGCTAGAGTCAGGAGGATCTGAGTTCAAATCCTTCTTCAGACACTTACTAGCTGTGTGACCCTGAGCAAGTCACTTAACTGTTTCTTACGTCATTTTCCTCTACTGTAAAATGATGACTATACCACCTATCATAGTTGCTGTGAGGATCAAATGAGGTTTTTTAATGCACTTAGCAAAGTAGTACTTAGTGCATATCAAGCGCTATGTAAATGCTTATTCCTTTAGTAGACATTAACTAGTCATATGACCATGGGCAAATCACTTAGCCTACTTCAGCCTCAGTTTCCACACCTGTAAAATGGGGATGAGTATGGCACCTACCTCACAGTGTTGAAATAATAGACTATTTATAAGGTATTTTGCAAACTTCAAAGCACTATATAAATATTAGCTATCATCGTAACCATCTTAAATCATCATCATTCTCACAAAATGATATTATGTATTGTAATAATGTTTAAATAATATCCTATAACTCATAGCTATAACTTTAGGTACTTAACTATATTAACAGTCATGTGCCCCTTTCTTGTATATCTCTTTCTTGTATATTCAGCAGTGCAGTATCAGTCCTTCAAATACTCCACCAACTTATAAACCATTTGAATGCCCAAGTTTCAAGGTTATCTCATGACTTAACCTCAATTTGATTATGAGTTTCTTCTCAGAGTTAGTGGTACAATTGGTAGGAAATACTCAGGGGTGTGAATCATCCAGACAAGTTGCCGAAGGATAGTTAGTGGCATCATAACAGTCACTTCATGACTCTTTCCACAAGCTATGTAATAGTTGGTAATGAAACTTAAGTATAAGGGGAAAACTTCCTAATAATTAAAGAAAACCTACTGAGCAAAAGTGGAATGAATTCCCTTGGAAGGTAGCATCACTCTGAGTGGGGATCTTCATGCAAAGGCTGGAGGAATACTTGTCAAGTGTATTGTAGAAAGGATTCTTGAACAGATTCCGTTTGGACTTGATGTCTGAAGTCTCTTCCAGTTCTTTGATCCTGTGATAGGTTAAATTCTAGGCAAGTAATTTATTAATAACTACATTGTAACATTCATCTAACCAGATACCATATTTCCATGTTTGATGTGTAGCTAGTCCTTGAAATGAATCCAATACTAATTATGTGACCTTCTGTTGCTACAGATCTTTAATACTCTATCACCCTTACTGTTAAAAAGAATGTAATTGGACCAGATAGTGAATAAGTGAGGATGGCTAGAAGGATGAGCCATAAAATGCGCAGCCTGTTTTCATGTGCTAATCAACTCTGAAATTATCAGACTTTTTCAATGCCCGAGGGGGGCAGTTGATTTCTGTTTTATTCTCATGGAAGTTTCATACCTCATTTATCTCCCTCTATTGTCACCATCACATGATAATTCTCTAAGTCTTACCATCTGCAGAGTCATTCCCAAATGAGTAGGGCTAAGATTCAGATACAACAAAGTGATCAAGACCTGTAGTATATTCTGGGAATGAAGGAAATACAAGGTTTAGATAAAGCATGATTCCTGCATTTATGTGGTTTATGGTCTAGTAGAGGGACACATAAGTTGCATACACATTAATGTAAATTAATTCACGGTAGATACAAACAAAAAGGCACATGAATCCTAGTGGGGATTGAAGGGGAGTCTTTGGCAACTATAAGATTAACATCTGAGTTGGGCTTTAAAAAATGGGAAGCTATCCATTACTCAGAGGGGGAGAGAGAGCATTCTTAGAGCATATGGAACATTGAATAGAGGCAAGGAGATATGAAAACCTAGCAGATATAGGGAAGAAGGACAATTTGGCTGAAATTAGAGTACATAACTAAGAGTCATGTGCGTTAAGCCAGGAAAGGTTAAGGTTCTATTAGATTATGGAAGACCCTAAATATCAGACTAAATATTTTCAACTATATTATTTAGGCACTGGGGTTTTGATTTGAGAGGTTTTTGTGTAAGGAAAAATGGTCTAGCAGTGATGTGAACAATTATTTGGAGCAAGGAGAGATGGGAGGTTGGAAAGTCTGCCAAGAACCCAGCGTAATACAATATGTTTTGAGAAATACACTATGATGATCTGATGGCCTCAAGTGAATTCAGTGTACTGAAATCTGAATCTATAAATAATGCAATATTTCATGTTGATTAAAATTTATAGATTAGATAGAATTTGCTTAGTCAATAAGCATTTATTAAACACCTGACATAATATTGCAAGTATTAATAATAGCTGGCATCTAAAAAACACCTTAAAGGCTGCTCTGGGGTGGGAAGGGAGGGAGAGAATTTGGATTTTACATTTAATTTTAAATTTTTATGTATTTAAATATTTAATATTTATTAACACATTAAACATTTTATTTTATATAATAATTAATATGTGTTAAATATTTAAACCAATATAAAATTCCTTTTAAAAATGAATTTCAAAAATATCTTTACATGTAACTGAGGAAAATCTAAATAATAAATTTGAAAAAGGAGGGGTTCCTATGAGGAAGGTACACTCTTATTTTATAAGTGGCAAACTAAAGCCAACAGTTTAATGATTTGTCAAAGGTTACATCGCTGGTGCCTGAAGCAAGATTCAAACTCATGTCTTCCTGTGTCTTTCCATAATAACATTCTGGGGCAGCTAGGTGACTCCATAGATAGAGAGCCTGAGTTCAAATGAGGCTTCAGACACTTGCTTGATATGTCCCTGGGCAAGTCACTTAATCCTGTTTACCTCAGTTTCCTCATCTGAAAAATGAACTGGAGAAGGAAATGGCAAGCACTCTAGTATTCTTTGCCAAGAAAACCCCAAATGGAGCAACAAAGAATCGAACACAACTGAAATGATTATTTTAACTTCAGAAGTGACTGTAACTAGCAGGATTTACTGAGTACCTGCTATCATGCACTGTTCTAGACTGGACAAATAAAAAATAAATGAGATTATTGATCCTTGCCTTATAGAAAAGACATTTAGTAATTCTAGTAACTTGCCTTCCAGAATGACTCTTACAATGTTAAAAAAAAGCTATAGAAAACTACCAATTAAATACACACACATTTTCACACACTCACACATACCCACTCTCCCAAATACTAGACAAAGAACCCATACATACAGGATGCAACCATCATTTAGAAGAGCTGCCAAATGATATCATGAGTCTTTATATTAGGTCAAGAATCTTAGTCATATGGATATTTCCCCCATTATTTTATCCCCTGAAACTTCAAATCCCTTTTCATGTTAACTTACTTATGTCACAATAATATACTACTCCTGGCATCTCTGTTTGAGCATCAGCCAATGGCAAAATATAAAGGAAATAACATTTCCTTTCTATTTCAAAGAAATAAAACTTAATTCCACTAAACCTAAATGGATCAAAACTTTTTGCACTTGCCCAGTTTTGGGATGCCTCACCTTTTTTACTTTTGCTCTTGCTTTGAGGAAGCCTGGAGGAAGTGTGAGGGAAAAGGCATGCTTACATAAGTATTTTATCATTTTAGTCTCCCAACTCTCTCTGTGTCTGATAGGACACTATGGGACAAAATTTGAATCATGAATTAAATCATTGGTATGAGATCTCCTGACCATGAATGTTCAAAATGTTTTGCATAATTTCTAACACCAAGGTGTGCTGGGAGCATTACACTGAATAGTGTTAGTGTCTAGGAAAATCCATTCAGAATGGACTGAGCACACTATTGTGTGAGGTATTAGGTAATCCTTATGGGCAGAAGTCTTCTCTCAGTCTTGCTCTCCTTTGACATTTTGAGCTTGGGTATAAGTAATAAAGTTAAGTAACACTAGCTATTAGAGTCAATTAGGTGACACAGTGGATAGAGTATGGTACTTGGAATTAGGAAGATCTGATTCTAAGACCCACATCACACGTACTATCTCTGTGACCCTCAATAAGCCACATAACTTCACAGACTCAGGATCCTCATCAGCAACATGGGGTTGATAATCTTCCTTATAGAATTATGTGTGGTGTATGTAAATCACTTTGTAAGCCATTAAACCCTATGTCAAAACTAACTGTCCTTAGGAAGTGGTTTCATATCTCTATAAAATCTCTGGATATTCTATAATCAAACAAGAAACAGTATTTTGCTCAGGGGTGGAAACAGAAAGGAAAAATAAAAATTATCCCCACTCTCATCAAGCTTATTGTTGTAGTGTGTTCGTCTTCGTTGCTGAAGAAGGCCATGCCATCAGAGAAATGATGACATGACTTGTGCTTGACTTTTTTTTGAGTGAGGGAGGGCTGTGCAGGTCACCAGCCTCATTTCTCCTCCCAAGCCATCTGGATCCGGTGACCAGGTATTCATCAGGAGGACTGGAGATAACCCAGGATGCACTGAGAGACCTTGGTCCCTTAAGGCCAAGGCATATTCAGGTACTCACTTGGGGTGTGGTAACTCCCATTCAGTGAATAGGCCTGTTTAAGAAGTAGGGGATGGCCCCTTTAATGAGGCAAAGAAAAATAACTAAATCAAGCTGGGAGTGAAACAGCAATAGTTACCATTGATAATCACTCATAAGCCAGGTGGGTCCAGAAAACAGCCCTTAAATAGAGCTTGGTCAGGGTCTAGTGTTGTGCAACATATGGGCTTCAGAGTGCAGTAGGTTTAAATGGAGAGGGAAAGGAAGAGAAGGGAAGGGAAGAGAAAGGAATCTAATCAGTAAATCTCAAGTTAACTGGGCATCCTCTGGTCATCCAAATTTACCTTCCTTTCAATAGGAGAAGGAAGGGGAGGGGGAGAGACTAGAGATGAGTTACTCAGCTAGCTGGGTCCCCGTTCAGGCAGCTGGGTCTACTTACAGATTGTTTGTGTTCATCCTTCATTGCCAAAGAACACCATACCATCTCATGAAGCTCATATTCAAATTAATATGTGATGAAAATTTCGTTGTTGTTTAGTTGTGTCTGACTTTTTTATGACCCCATTTGGAGTTTCCTTATCAAAGCTTCTGGCATGGTTTGTCATTTCCTTCTCTAACTCATTTTTTACAGATGAGAAAACTAAAGCCAATAGGAGTAAATGACTTACACAGGGTCATAAAGCTAGTGTCTGAGGCCAGATTTTAACTCAGGTGTTCCTAACTTCAGGCTCAGCACTCTATCCACTATGCCACCTAGCTGTCCTCATAATACAGATAGATAGATAGATAGATAGATAGATAGATAGATAGATAGATAGATGGATGGATAAGATGGATAGATAGATTATATATACAATATTAATACAATATTAAGACATATGATAATTCTGGAGGGTAAGGAACAAGTAGCTGGGATGGTACAAAGAAAGATCACATGAAGGAAATGGCATTGCGTAGAATCTTTGAAAACACTAGGGATTGCAGGAGACAATCATGTTGGGGAATAACATTCCCTGAATGGTGGCCAACCAATGCAAAAGCATGGAGATGAAAAATGAAGAGTTGTGGATGAGATATAGTCTTCCTACAGTCCTGAGTATGACCGGATTGTAGATAGAAAGGAGGAGAGTAATGGGTAAGTCAAGGCAGTTAGATAGTACAGTGGATAAAGTGTTGGACTAAGAGTCAAGAAGACTTGAATTCAAATTCTTCCCCAGGCACTTATTAGTTATTTAACCCTGGCCTTTCTCAAATGATTTTGTCATCTGTAAAATGAAGATTGATAACAGTAGTTACAGCATCGGGTTGTGTGAAAAAAGCAAGGGAGATAACATACATAAAGTACTTTGCAAATCCTAAAATGTTATATACATGCTAGCTATTAGTAGATAGGTTGGAAAACTAAAAAGGGACCAGATTGTGAAGAATTATGAAGAGGAGGAAGTGAAAGATTAAAATTTGTCCCATGGGTAATAAGAAGTCACCAGATTTTATTGACTAGGGAGATGACATGATCAGAACGGACTTTTAGGAAAATCACTTTGGTGGCTTCATGGAGGATGAATTAAAGTTAGGAGAGAATTGAGGCAGGAAACCAATTAGGAACTTACATAATAGTTTATAAGGACCTGAACTGGATGGATGATTGTATGGGGGAGGGGGAATATATAAGAGATGTTATGGAGATAGGAATGACAAGATCTGGTACCTAATTTGATATTTGGCCTGATGAAGACTAAGAATTACACTATGACAACAAGATTCTGAATTTGGGTCACCAAAAGAATGGTGGTATCTTAATAGTAATAGGAAAGTTCAGAAGGAGGAATTCTTGAAGATTCAAAAGAGGGAAGAGAATTAGTTTTGGTTTGGATATGTCAATCTTGAGATGCATGCAAAGTTGTCCAATTTGAAATAACCCGTGGGTACCTAGTGTGGGATGGGCACTTGAAAGAACCATGGATGGGATATGTAGATTTTGGAGTCATCAGCATAAAAAAATAATAACTGAAGCCTTGGAATCTAATGAGATCACAAAGGTAGAAAATTTAGAAGAACTAGGGAAGAGGCAAAAGGACAGACTCTTAGGTCTGCCATTAGGCTTCACATTGGCAATAAGCCAGCATAGAATAAGAAGACACAGATCAACAAAAGAATGTATCACAACAATCCAAAGAGGAGAGATTAGCCAGGAGGAAATGGTGGTCAGTAGTGACAAATGTTGCAGAAGTGAAGAAGGATAAAGATTGAGAATAGCACATTGAAATGAAAATATCATTCAGCATCAGACATGATCACACTGCACAGGAAAGAAAACTAAAATATAATTGACAAATAAGATAAATATAATTAAGGGGCTTATTCAAAACTCTTCAGTAGTTCAACTGGGATAAACATTTTTCAGTCCAGTACTCTTTAGACCACACCATAAATACTTTCAATATGTTTTCATACCTCCATATGGAGCTAAAATACCATTAACTTTCTATTTCTTGATCTTTTCTGTGTGAAAAAACAACAGTAATTTAAGACCTATGTATGGTATCCATTAACAGAATTCTGAAAACACTGAACAATGAAAAGGTGATTTTGGTCTACAGACAATTATATGAGGGACTGAATAAAGTCTTTTAGTGGAGATTTTTCCTCTCTTTCTCAGAACTGTACACGGAGGAGGTAGCCTTGGATAACTCTGAGTGTGTCATGCTTACATCCCACCAAGGATGAATGCTTTTCATGCATTTCAGATAATAGTGTAGTGTTAAAGCTGTAACTGATTTGGGTAATGCCAGTCAAAGACAGGTGGTATGGGTGTTGATGTGGGAGGTGAGGCATAAAGTTGAACTGTGAATTTCGTGACTTTTGGTGGTTGGAGATATTTGATTTGGTTTTATCTAAATAGCTTATATATTGCAAGGAGACAACTTATCAGATTTGTTACTATAGATGATATAAGGCCACAAATTTAAAGGTAGAAGGAACTTTAGGAGTTGAGTACAAATTCATCATTTTTAGATAAGGATAGTAAGATGAAACTAAAGCCTTAACTTGCCATTCCACATTCACACTTAAGCATCAAGGTCAAAATTTGAACCCAAGTACTTTGATCCTAAACCCAGAGCTTTTTTCCATTGTGAGACATGTAAAAAAGCATGTCTCTGGAGGGATGGGAGAGAGGTGCAAAAAGAGTCGTGTAATTATGTTATTCTGTTGAAAACATAGGAGGGGGGACTTTAGGTATAGATTGAAAACTCCCATGTCCTCTCATGTAACTAGAGGATGCTTTGATATAATTTCCTTTACACACTATTACCTATGTCAACAAATCATCTTAGATGTCAACTAATTCATTCTCCACATTTTATAGATTTGGAAACTGAGGCTTTTCAAAGAGAAACTATTTCACTTTGTCAAGGTGATACAACTAGTAAGTGGCAGGGCAAAAACAGAATTAGAACCCAGAACCCTGTCCCCATGCTGGTGTTCTTTGTTGTAGGATAACAATTAGAAAGATGAATCAGTGCACCTTGCTGCTGTTCTCCTCTCCCCATTGATATGGTTTATTTTATAATGTAAGTGATGTGAATAAATAAATAAATATATGTGTGTTACTGACCATTTGCTTCAATTTAAAAATATTTTTTCAACTCAAAATTGTAAAGTATCACTACTGTACTGATCTGTTATATCTCTGTATACTTTCATAGGAAAGTATGTTTTCTTTTCCCATTTTTAAAATTTTTCCATATTTCCACATATCCCAGCATTTACTTTTGGTTTTGTTAAATGCTTACATGACAAATCAATATAAGGGAATAAGAATTCCCAATTCTTTTTTTTCTCACTTTTCCATTATATTCCATTACACCATTAATCTTCCCTCTCCAAACCACACCCATTTTTTCTCTTCTTTCTCCATCAACCTCAAGCTAATAAAACATAGAGGAGACATGAAAGAGATATTACTTTTCACAAAAAGTAGTTAATATGCATGAAAAATATTCCCAAAGATAAAAGGTAAACCTGCTGTTGTGAATACATGGTGTTCACAAATAGAATTAATTTTATATGGAACAGATGTTAGTGTGATACCAAGGGCAGCTGAGGGCTACATTGCCTTTTTTCTATCTCAAACTGTAAAAGTATACTCATAATGAGAGAAGATGTTTTTGCTTCATTGGGAAAGGGGTATTTTATTTTGTTTTTTTAATATATATGTATATCATTAGGCCAAGTGGAGTAGTAGACAAGGGTATGAGTTGTAATTCCTCTCCAGGATTACACTGTTTATGGATATGGTAGGTAAAGGACATCTCGCCTTCAAGTCTGGTTGTTAGGGCTCTTTGGATATAGGACCCTCAGGGAACTTTGAGTATGTGACTGCACAGGGGTATGCTAGCTGCATATCACTGGCTCCAATGTCCTCCCTGTTAGCAGGGGCTATATCCACTTTATCCATCTTCTGTCTTTGTCGCAAATAACATGTAACTTTAGGCAGGGATCATGCTGCTTTCTAGTATGGGGCTAGTAGACCACACGCAGTAATGATGGTGTGATGTAGCTGACTTTTGAAAAGCCAACACAATCTCAAGTTGCATTAGCAGCTCATCGTGGATGGTAAATGGGCACTAAATTAGGCTCAATTCAGGAAGTTCCAACTATGTGTAAGGCAAAGTGCTGGGTAGGCACGGGGGATGCAAAATAGAAAATGGAACAGTCCTTGCCTTCAGGCAACCAACAGACTATGGTCAGACTATTATACTAAACTCTGGGTGCTTCATTTTAAGAAGGATGTGGATAACTAGAGAATATCCAGAGATAGAAAATTACTATGATGGGGCATCAAGAAATCCTATCAGAAAGGGAACAGTTGAAGAAATTGGGGACCTTTACATTAGAAAATAAGGAAAGAGATGATAGCTGACTTCTAATATTTAAAGGGATATTGTGGACTTTGGGGATATGGTGGGAGGTGGACATTCTGTATTGTTCCAGAAGACAGAATCATGAGTAGACGTTATAGGGAGGCAGATATTCAAAATATGAAAGATTTGCTATCACGAGCCTTGTCCAGTAGTGTTGTCTGTCCCATTGAATATTGAGTGCTCTCAAAGTTGGGGTATTAAAACAGTGATTCCTAATTCTCTCAGTTCTTATTCTCTCTTTGATTCTCAGATGGAGTTGCTAAGGTTCACCAGATTTCCAAAATTTCCCCGCCCTAGTAGAATGGAAGGGCCTCAAAACCCTAGACCACCTCAGCTTTGACTTTGTGTTGCCAAGTCTAAAAACATAGCAGCTATCTTTAAT
Organism: Potorous gilbertii; assembly: GCA_028658325.1. Taxonomy (NCBI): domain Eukaryota; kingdom Metazoa; phylum Chordata; class Mammalia; order Diprotodontia; family Potoroidae; genus Potorous; species Potorous gilbertii. The sequence goes on along the minus strand of CM053774.1, from coordinate 104,795,250 downwards.
AAATTTATCTGTTGGTTGTCAACTGAATAATTAAGTGATCAATGTTATAAAAGATATTTATATATTGACTAGAAGATTAGATTATTTTATTTTTAAAAAATTCGATGCACGAGAATATTCGGCAATGCTATACTTTGGCATGGACTGGCTACAGAAGCCCAAATATAGCATAGCTGGTGGGAGGGCAGAGGAGGTTGACTATTTTCTCTGCCAAGCTACATAGCTACTGTCATTTCAGACTGTGAAGGTGGGAACTTATTCTAGTAACTGTATACAATAGAAACCAATCATAATACCTCACATCATTAGTCAAGGAAACAACCTCGTAACTTCTGCTATAGACAGTATGTGTTCTGATTGAACAGTAGAGCTTTTGGAAAAAATGTAAAATTGCTAATTAGTATACTTGGAAAGGTTTTAAGCTTTCTCGACCAAAATTGTTTATCTAGGATTTTTCTCCCTTAGGTATTGTGTACAAGCTAACATTTGTGAACTCAAGTTTCATTCAGTTTCTGACATATTTGATGATTTATGTATATAAATAGGTTGCAGAGTTTTCTGCTTTGTAGTCTGTGTTCATTTAGGCTGCAAGTGTGTATCACATATCACAGTGCCTAGAGTATGCCCATAATTAATGTAAACATTCACTGCTTATTAAAATATTTGCCTTGATATTGTGGAATTTGGACATTTTCTGAAACCACTGAGAGAAAAATTCTGTTATGAATAGTTTTCCTTTTCTTAATTATCTTTCAGCTGCAGTGTTGAAGTATGAGAACAACGTTATGAACATCAGACAATTCAACTGCTCTCCTCATCCTTACTGGCTTCCAAATTTCATGGATGTCTTTACCTGGTCCTTGCCATTTGTTGGAGAAAAAGGTAGGTTTTTCTGACAGTAAAATGGTTAAAGGGACCGGAATGGCAAATCATTCTATGTCACTGCCAAGCACACAAAAAGAACACAAGTGCTCATAGCAGCATTTTACTTGGATACTTGATGGACAAAGAGAAAATTGTCTAGCCATAATGCAATCATTGAGTTAAAGGGAAAGGGGGGGACATGGAACTAAAAAGAAAAGGGAAAATTTAGAATCTCTAAGATCATCTTGGAATAAGGTAACAGAAATGTAGCTAGCTTTTATTTTTTTTTCTAAAGTCCATAGTGGACATCTTTTTTCAGTGTTCTTTTGTGCAGTCATTTCAGAAAGGTTCAAATAGAAAAGGGGAAGTAGGAGCCCTCACTGTTTAATTGCTTTTGTTTTAAATAACAGTAACGATGACATTCTCCACGTTAGCGTTCTAGTAGTAGAGACTTAAGACACAGACGTCTCCATTAGAATTACAATGCGCATCAATGCATCAAAAAACTGTAGAAAACAGAGATCTGTTCCTCATTGCTTCCATCTAGAAAGGAAATTGTAATGCTCATGGCAAGACAACAAGCTTTTAAAAACAACAACACATTTTTTAGGCCATGTTGTGCTCTTTACAATTTAATTCCAACTACCCCATAGCATGATCATTGCCTTAACTGTGAGAATTCTGTGCAAGGTCAATGAGACTGAGGGTTGAGAGAATACATAAGCAAAGATTTTAAAAGATGAAGGGTCATGTGCTCATTTAAAATCAGTCCTTATCCTTTTCTCCCTCCCTAAATGAGAGCACAAATACAGTACGTCACCAAAGCCTTAAAGCTTAAAACTGCACTAAGACTTTTGGGACATCTGTATAAGTAAAACAGTTTATGTAAGGGGCTCCTTCCAATAGCAAGTAAAAAAGTGGATTATGAAAATCCTTCTTACAGATTATATTCGTTTTGTGCGCCCCTCCTCATCTCATCTTTAAACTCCTTCAATGAAGGTTTAAATCATGCTGTTAGCAATTTATCTCAGTAGCTTTTGTATTCTAGTTTTAAATCTTTCACGAAGACCAATATTTAGGTTATCCAAATTAAAAGAATGCACATTTTAGTTAGCTATAACATATATTTCCAGTACCATGAGTAACTTGATTTCATCTCTCTATTGAAAGTGGATAAAGATAGAGCATAGTTAAACTAAACACATACATCCTTCTGGTCTAATTACTGTTTACCATTAAAAAAAACAGTGTGAGCTGCCATCAGTATTAGTATTCAATAGCCAATAGTGAACCTCATGTTCACAAATAAAGTTTATGATGTTGACTTCACAGACAAAAAGTAAATAATTTTCACTTTTAATACGTCATAGGGATCTGTTGTTTAACCCGTGGGCTTCTGCTCCTGAAAGCAGGGCATATTACTAAGTTTTCTTTCAAACTACTGATTCTGACTCAGAGAAATTGAAATAACTTTGGGGTAACCAGAGTTGAAATATCAGAAATTTAATAAATAAACTACATTTCTCATTGAATAAGAGGACTTTGTAATACTGGCAGCAGTCTCACTTTTGAAAATTAATTTTCAAGTGAAGTTCTTGGATTTAGATCTAATTTTTTAAATCAAATTTGAATTTCTTTCATCATCTTCGTTTGCTTTAAAAATATTTTCTAAAAGTATTTCCCTTAAGTCACTCAGCTTACTGATCATTTAGAATATATCCAGCCCTCTGCCAGATGTAATAGCAGATAAGAATGAAGTATAAGGTTGATCTCTGTTGTATAGAATTTCACAGTGTAGTTAATCCAGATATTATAGCATTATGTTAGAATGTGGTAATCATAAAGTTAAAATGGTTGGAAAATAAAATAGAAGATAATGATACATTTCATATGATAATTTTTATGTCTTTAAAAAACATCTAACTATATTTTTAAATATTATATATATAAAATTCATATATATATATCTATTATATCATACACACATGCATTATATTTGGGAATGGTTAGATTAGAAACAAGAGTACTGAATTGCTGTGGAGAAGAAAAATTAAGTAAGTTTTTCCTGGTCCTTAAAGAAAAACTAGGAGCAATAGGTAGAGCTTGTGGGGAAATTTTTATTTGATTTAAGAAAAAATTTTCCAGTAATTTAAGTTATCTAAAAATAGACCTTGCAAGGTACCAGTCCCTCTCAGTGAACATTTTCAAGGTGAATCAGGATGATCCTTTGTCAGTAATGTTTTAGAGGAGCATCTTAGTTGGGTTTGACTGCATGGTGACTTCTAAACCTGAAGGTCGATGAATCTTGAATTGCCACATTAGCTATTCAATGTTTGCATCATATGTTATTTTATATGGTTTCCCCAAAGTTATGGATGTAACTTGGCCATCTTACAAGTGAAGTCCCATAAAATCCTGGGAACTTTCTTATTTTATAAAAAGTCATTTTGAAGGTAAAAAAAAAGTAAACCCTAAAGAAGAATTGTTATTCTTTATCAATGTAGTAATTGCAAAATTAATTTTAAGCTTACAGTATGAAAAATAAATCAGGTTTCTTTTTTGTTTATGTTCTCAGTGACAGAGATGCTGGTAAATGTGCTGAACATCTGCTCAGATGATGAGCTAGGGTCTGAAGAAGATGGATTTGATGGTAAGAGATTGGAACCTTCATTTAGAGAGTGTGCCTGGGAGATGTTTTGGAATTTTGTTGTCCATGAGACACATTCCTGGGGTATGGATTCTGTATAGGTTGTGACATTGTTTTGAGTATGAGATGTGCCTGTTAGTTTCCAACAGAGTCAATTAATATGAGATATGGAAAGGGTGAATAAAACTGAATCCCTCTATCATGCTACTCTCAATCTTTTGAAATACAAGAAATAAAAATCTTTTACCAAATTTTCCCATTTTACAGATATTAATTATATTTTATTGTATTTCTATTATATTAATAAAAAGTATTATTAGTTTGCACTAGATAATTATACATTACTTTTCTAAGCAAAGATATACTTTTGTCAATTAGTAGTAGTCAATTAGTAGCTCAGTTGATGCTTTGAGATTAAATTTTGAAAGTAATTCTACTTTATCTTGGGAAATATTATTTAAAGACAAACAATGTAATAAACATTTCACTTGGAGCTCAAAAAGTTAAATCATTTGTTTTTGAACCTGGTATTTTGCCTCTGTGTTGGGAGCAATCATCCTAGGTGGTAGAGTGGCTGGAGTGATGGACTGAAGTCAGGAAGACTTGATACTTATCCTCTCTCTGGTTCAGTTTCTTCATCTATTAATTGGAGATAAAAATAGCGCCAACATCCAGCAGGTGATGGGAGGGTAAAATGAGATTATATTTGTTAGGTACTTTGCATGCCTGAAAGGGCTATGTTGAGTGATAGCTTATTTTAATCTCTAATATTTTCATTTAATTATTTTTTTTCACTTACTGCTTTTAAGTGATAGGCCAATAAATTTGGACAGTAGCCTTCTTTGTCTATGATCAGATCCTTAATATTTGATTTTTCTTTACTACAGAATACTATAATAGTTATCCTTAAAAAGGAAAACTTTTGTTTTTCTTGAAAGGGATGTAGAAGTTCAAGGACAGACAGGGAAAGAAGCAACCTCTGGGTGCTCAAAAGGTTCTCCCAAAGTACTTGAGAAATTTTAGGGTTCAGGCCTGGAATTTCATCAGATTGAATATGAGTGACTTATTTATTGCTTATGGCATTTAAAGCAAGGGCATTACCTCACTCAAACTGACATCTGTTCAATAAAGACTTCAGCTTAAAAGGGCCAAAGTCTCCCACTGCATCCAAGACCATCTCCAGTTGTCCTGATCTATATCTGGCCACTGGACTAAGATGGTTCTGGAGGAGAAAGTAAGGCTGGTGACTCTGCACAGCCCTTCCTCAATTAAATCCAATTCACTTGCATGTCCTGACATTACCTTCTTATGTAGTGATCGTCTTCAAGACAAAAGAGAAATAAATAATAGCAACATCAATGAAGCAGTGATTCTTAACCTTACTCTTGTGTCCTAGACCCATTACCATAAAAACACTCTTAAATGAATAAACTTCAATACATTGAATGATAAAAAAAAAAACCAGTTGCATTTAAAGAGGGTAATCCAAATATTTAACAAACAAGTTACTGAATCCACTTTACAGAGGATTCAAGTGACATCTAATTCCTAACTCATTGCTTATTTTACTTACGTGTGACTCTGGGCAAGGCTCTGTCTGTCTGAGTTTCCTCATCTGAAGAGGATAGTAAGAGCAGCTACCTCTCATGGCTGTTGTGAGAATCCAATAGAATAGTATTTGTAAAGCATGTGGCACCGTGCCTGGCGTGTAGTAAGCACATTCATTTTAATTATTATTTATCATTATAATTTTAATAAAAATTATTATTTTACTATTTCCGTTATTTCTGTTTCATAGAAAAGAATGGGGTATTTTTTACCCAGAAGTAGAATTAAAAGGTTTTTTTGTGTGTGGTTATTGTTTCCTTTCTGAGAATAAAAAGTCGGTGGCTTCATTTTCATATATAGAGATTTTGAGCTGGAAGAAACGTCAAAGCCCATCTATTAACATCCCCTCACTTTACAGATGAATAAACTAAGTCCCCTTGCGGATGGTTGACTTGACCAAGGTCAGAGAGGTAGTATGTATGTGTAAGAGTCAATACTTGAACTCAGGTCTTCCTAACTCCAAGACTGATCTCCTGTCCTGGAGATGGGGAACTTGTGGCCTTGAGACCACATGTGACCCTCTAGGTCCTCAAATGTAGCCCTTTGATCAAATCCAAGGTCATATGTGACCTCGAGGCCACAGATTCCTCATCTCTGCCTACTATTATTGCACTTTATCATTGGGAAGAAACACATTTTAGGACAAAAACCAGAGGGTTTAAATTTCTTGGTGAGTTAAATGTTGGAAGATGATAGTGACAGGGATGAATAAATTCTTAAGGGAGGGAACAATTACAGGGAATAAATTCACAGTCTTTTCAAAATCATGTAAAAGTCAAACAAAAGAGACTCCTTCCTATCCCTTCTGAGTTGAGTGACTCCAAGCTTTGGTCTCTCTATAGTCTCTCTATTCTCTTTCCTCAAGGACATATGGAAAGAAGCACATCTTCATACCCCAGGTGTGTTGATAGAAAAATGCACTCTTGTGCATGTAATTAGAATATCCTACTCAGGCAGCTTTAAAGTTAAATTGGTTTTACAGCCATTCCATCCTTTTCTATCTTCTTTTTATGGTTTTTCTCCCCCACACTCATATCCCACACACCGTAAGCTCGTGCCAGAAAGAGGAGGGATGTAAGAATAAGGAAAGTACAGTGGGATTGGCAAGGACCACAGATGAGTGGGGCAGAGGGCTGTGGGGGACATGAGGAACAAATGTTGATTATTTGTTTCCATGTAAAAGGAAGGGATGAATTTAATTCATTCTTAAGACCTTTCTAGTTTTTGCGGTATTCCTTTTTTTAAAAATAGTTTTATCAGTTAAAATATCTAGCCCACCCAAAGTCTTGTCATCATATGGAAGCATTCAAACAATATCAATGTCTCTTCTGATGAGTTCTTGCCTATTGAAAGAGACATTCAAAAGCCTTGATCATTCAATTTATCCTTTACAAAGTTAATTTCCTTTCATGTTTCAACTAAATTGAGATAAATCCCTTATTCTTTATGTTTGGGAACTTCTATGTTATTGCCAGTGAATCTTTCTTCAGTATCTAGTTTATATTGATTCTGTACTGCATGTTTTCATTTTTGAGTTTAGAAAATATAAAGTTATTCTGATTTCAGTTTTTGGTTCTTATTAACCAAAACATTTGGAAGACAGTTGAAATCTAAGTAATTATACTTCATTTAGCTATTTATTCTTATTAATTATGAGACTTACTAGATTCTAGGGATTAGTAAGTGAACCTAAAGAAGGAAAAAGCACACTGAATGTCAGCTTAATAGCATGGAAAAGTATTCTTTTTTGTTTACTGCCCCACTTGATGAAGTATTTGATGGCAGAGAGCATTTGAAGGCTAAAGGAAGATATCATAATCTTATGAGTCATAATTTTCAATTACTAGAAATATTTCTTAACTTGAAAGGTGATTTTTTCCCCCCAACCCACTAACTTCTTTCAGGTCTTAGAATTCTTGACCTGAGCTATGCTCTGGTCAATGTGACCTCTCTTTGAGGCTCTAGAACTTGGCAGCCTAGACTTATGTAACAGATTTTGAAGCAACAGAAATTATGCAATAAAAATAAATAAATAAAACACATAGTAGAACTAGTAAACCCCAAAGTTTAATATTTGTTGCTATGGTTTCATTTAAAAAAGGCAACCACATTGTAGACTTGTTCCCATCCTATTTATTATTTTTATCTTAACCTATGGGAGACAATGAAGATGTTAACATTCCAACTAGAATCAGAGAAGATTTTTGATTATGTAGAAAATTATAAACAATAAAATGGGTTTCCATGATGTGATTTGAATTTTTAAATAGTTTACACAAACTATCAATGAACCCATGAGCTTCTCCCTCTTCTTTTCTCCTGTTCCTTCCTTTTCTCCCTCCCTCCCTCTCTCTCTCTCTCTTTCTTTCTCTTTCACTTTTTCAGACATGAAGCAGAAAGTTGCTGTGATAATTATTAGTAGGAATAAAATGTAATTCTTTTAGTCCTTCAGAAATAGATGTCAACACTGTCTACTAATTTTCTTTGCTACAACAAATTGCTTTGTCATGACAAATATTTGGCAAACCTGTTGGACAGTTTTTTTACAACCTTGGCTATTTTCAAGGGTCATTCTGGGTCATGAACATAACAAATTACCTAAAATGAGTTAGAATTCTTTTTTCTGCACTGTAGCTGCCATTGTCTACATTAAGAGTTTTAAACACCCAAATAGAGAGAAAATAAATTCAGCTATAAAATTGTACTTTGTTGGCCAGAATGGTGTGCTGAGAACCAGGAAATGTTAGTTTCTGTCATTGATCACCCAGATCACCACGCAAGTCACTTACTTGTTGCTGATTCTCAGCGCTGAAAGATAATGGTTGCCCAGTGTTAACTGACAAATTGGGGATGAAAGAGAATGGTAATCACTGAGAGCTGATTCAAAGCATCAGAAAAAAAATAGCTTTTCTATGTAGAGAAGTATGTTCTCTATGGTTGGAGGTCATAATGAAAACCAAAAAAAGTAGAAAATATTCACACCTTCTTGGTGTCATTAAGTGGTTGATGAGAACATGGTATTAGATTCAACAAAGTTAGAAGTAGTTTATTAGGACAATGTCTTTGATTGATAATTAGCTCCAAAATGAGGCAGAAGCATTTTTCAGTTTTATCCAGGATTTGGTTAAAATATATCAATAATGTTATTGTAACATTTAATTGATGAGAAAAAAATGTTATTTTATTGAATTGTATAAGCAACAATATGATTTGCAAGAATGTCAAATAATTCTTCCCAACATTTTCTAAGACTGAAAAAAAAGTCTTCATCATACAACTCTGTGCCCCATTCTTTCTGTCTGACAATAGATATGAAGAAATTAGAATACTCAAGAAGGATAGTTAAAGGATGAAAAGCATCTTAGATGAGATTTTAAAGGAATTTTTTTAATCCTAGAGAGTAAAGATTTATTGCTAAATAAATACTTTGACCAAAATATTTTCCAAAAGTCTCAGTATGGCTTTAAACTATGAAAGCTTACAACTTCACTAAGACTTTTAGGATGAACTGAGTATGAATGGCTTCTTTTATTTGGAATGCACAACAGGAATTTTCTCATATCTAATAAGTATTGTGGAACAGGCATATAAGAGAAAATGAAATTACAAAAAAAATTAAAGTAATTACATGATTTTAAAACAGAACCAGGTAAAGGTGTTAAACCTAGAGTACTTTCTCTTGATCTTAGCTTCTTAAGGTCAAGAAGCATTAGACTATCAATATCCCTTCCATATCATGACTTCCCCATCTCAGTTTTGATATATCATAGGTTGACATGAAAACTTAAATGGGAAATTGGGGGGAGTTTTGTGGGAGCCACAGATGACTTGCAAAAGTCAGCAGATGACACAGAAAACATTTAGCAACTCAGAAATACATAAAATATATGCATAGTATTATATTAATTATTCTTAGTAATTAGTTGTATAGTAATAATAAATATATTTTGCCTCTTAATACCATAATAGTTCTGACTTCTCTGTTGCCTTCAAAGGGAGGGCCAAAATATTTTATGTGGATTTTTCCAATTGAGGGAGTAACATGCCCCTTAATGTGATGCAGAAGGGATAACAGTATAGTCATTTCAAAAGTGTTCCTTCATTTCTTTATTCTTCCCTATCTCTCCCACCTCCCATGAAATATAGTAAAAAGGCTATTCAAATCCCAGCCCAGCCATTTATAACTACAGAAGTATGAATGCCAGTGTGCATGACGCTAAGAAATCACTTAATTTTTCTTGGGGCTTCAGTTTCATCATAAGTGAGATTAGACTACATGATCTTGAGGTACCTTGAAACTCAAAATAGTCACTTGAACCTTCTTTCTAGGAATGCCAAAGGTTTTGCCTTTTCCAAGATTATGCAGAAGTCCAAATGTAGGAAATAAATTCTTCTTATGTTATCCTGAAGATTCTCCATCACCATCTCCTTAGCCACCTGATCTAGGCATCAATCATCTGACATATGGGACTGCTTCAGTTGCTCTATATACACTTTGTCCTTTGTGTTAAGTGTATTTGGAGTCTGAAACAAATTAGCTTTCATTGGAGATTTCTTGTAAGAACAGAATGATCAGAACTGTTTTATAGTGGCAGTTCTTTAAACACTTCTTGAGTGGGAAAACATAGAAGTCTATAAAATGTACTAGATTCTTATCCCAATTTTCAAGTATGGGGGGGGAGAGTACTTGAAAATTAGGATAAGAATCTAGTTTTGATCATTGCAGGTATGAAAACATAAAAGAGCACTATGTCTACCCTCAAATAGTTTACAATCTAATTGGAAAGACAAAATCATAGGATTAGCCTTGAATCAGAGACCCAGAGCCAGGTGGGACCTTGCAGATCATTTAGGTTAACCTCCTCATTTTACAGATGGGGAAGCTAAGGCTTACCAAAAGTAAGTGACTTGCCCAAGATCACACAAGGAGCAAGTAAATTTGTAAATGGAAAATTTAATAATGTTAATAACAACAATAAATAATAATAGTGACATTTATATAATATTTTAAGGCTTATAAAACACCTTAATTACATTATTATTAATTACATTTTAGTTTCACAAATACTGTTTGAAGTAGTTACTGAAGGTTTTTACTATTATTCCCCTTTAAGTTAAGGAGGAAACTGGTGAAGAAAAATAAAAAGGTATTGTTAAATGCTTCATATGAGTAGTGTAGACAGTAAGTTACATAGGAATTCAAAGAACAGTCATACCAGGCCCATGATTGTCAGTTATGAGGACAGAAATGAATACTTCAAATGGTAAAACAGTCATTAAGCAAATCCATAGAAGTGACAATTAGCAAAACTCATTTTAGAGGAGAAATCAGTGTGTGTCGAGCTGAAGACAAGATGATGATGAAGATGATGATGATGGCAATGATGATGATGATGGTGATGATGGTGATGAAGATGATGATGATGAAGATGATGATGGTGATGATGGGGATGATGATGATGATGGTGGTGATGATGATGATGGTGGTGATGAAGATGATGAAGATGGTGATGAAGATGATGAAGATGGTGATGAAGATGGTGATGAAGATGATGATGACGGTGATGAAGATGATGATGATGAAGATGATGATGGTGATGATGGGGATGATGATGATGATGGTGGTGATGATGATGATGGTGGTGATGAAGATGATGAAGATGGTGATGAAGATGATGAAGATGGTGATGAAGATGGTGATGAAGATGATGATGACGGTGATGAAGATGATGATGATGAAGATGATGACGATGATGATGATGGTGATGATGATGAAGATGATGATGACGGTGATGAAGATGATGATAATGAAGATGATGAAGATGATGATGACGATGATGATGATGAAGATGATGATGATGATGATGAAGATGATGATGATGAAGATGGTGATGAAGATGATGAAGATGATGATCATGAAGATGATGATGATGATGAAGATGACGATGATGACGATGATGAAGATGATGATGACGATGATGAAGATGATGATGATGATGAGTTCTATGATGCTTAAATAATGGTTTGCAAATATCTCATTTTAGCTTCACAACATCCTTAGGAGATAGGTGTTATTATAATCTCATTTTACAGATGAAGAAACTGAGGCAGGCAGTGATTAAGTAACTTGCTTTAGGTCATACAACCAGTAAGTGTCTGAGGCTAGATTTGAACCATGTCCTTCCTGCTCAATCCCCTGTCAGGAAGTATTAAAAAAAGAAAAGTTTAAAAAGAAGACAGTTGGTGAAGGGTCTTCCATGTTAGGTTAAGGACTATAGTCAATTGAGCATGAGAGTAACATAATGAAAAGATTGACATAGATCTGCAGTCAGCAGCAGGGAGGAGGAATACAATAGAGTGAAAACCATTGTAAAGGAAACATTTAGGGGTCAACTGGGTCCTTCAACAAAGATGGCAACTGTGAAGGAAGAAATGCATGGTAGCAACAGCCAGAGATTACTTTGGAATCAAGAGAGCTTTTTTCAAATCCCAGCTTTGAGACTATCTAGCTCTGTGAATGGATGGGCATCCAAGAGTCAATTCATTTGTTCTCACTTAGTCATCTTCTTTTATTAAATTAGTGTTTCAGACGAGCTCATCCCTAAACTCCCATACATCTCACCATCTTCTAAGCATATTGGATAAAGGAAGGGCAAAAGACGATTGGTTTCATGATTTAGTGACTGAGAAATTATAGTATCAGTCATATAATTATAATTATAGATATGAGTAATTATATTAATCATATGCTATATATATATATATATATATATATATATATATATAATTACTGGAGAGATGCATGCAATCTTTTTCTCTGATAACCAAGGGAATAGGGCTTCCAGATAGGTTATCTTCCTCTTGAGCAGGGTCCTTTTCCTGAGATTCACAGACCCACAGGAGGTCCATGGATGTATTTCAGATGATCCATGAACTAGGACTTGAAAAACATCTTATAGTTTTATTTTCACTAATCTCAAAGAGAAATGAAGCATTTCCTTCCACTATAATTGTAGATAGTAAACATTATCCTGAGATGACAGTCCTTAGGTCAAAGGAATCCTTGACACAAGGAAGGTTCTAGAGAGAGAGAATTAAATACTCACATGTCTTCATAGCAGAAAAATAGATGTTTTGCTTTCACTAAAAACTTGGTCATATGAAAATTAATTTTTTAGCTCTAGGATATTAAGAAACTAGTATAATGTATATGTTCTATAAAGTTAGAGGTTACTTTGTTCATTGGAAGTTTATCTTATTTTTGAAAGAGTTGAATTTACATTGGATTATATTCTGACTATGAGAGTTGTACATAAAAAACAATGGAAGACATTATGTTAATAGCTATGACTGTTTAGGGGCTCCAGAATCTATGGTGAGTTATCTTTCACTTATTTTTTTATTGGAATTCCTTCATTAACAAAGATCTGGTTATGTATTTGAGGTCATTTTTAATTCCAAATGAATCAGATCATTCCCCATTTGTTTCTGTTTGGAAGCTTTTATACACTCTCTGAATTCTTCCTCCATCCCTTCACTCATCAGGGTTATGCAAAATACTTTTTATCATTCAAACAGATTTATCAAAGGGTATGGTGAGCAAACCTTCTCTAGTGCATTGTGTAATTCACACATAACACGAAAACCTAGCAACAATGTCCCAACTATGCTGCATGCATCCTGAATGCCAGCCTACCACATTTGATTGCAGTAATTAAAAACCTCATAAGTTATGAATTAAAATGATGTAATAATACAATAGACAACTTGACACAAAAGCCCCTTTTTGGTTTGTACTATTCCATCATGATTTGGTGCAAAAATATGTCTTAATTATCTGATATAATTACCACATTTCAAGGCACCTCAAAATTGGAAGACCAAACTTAAATCTTTGTCATTGATATACCCACGCATAAATATACATATGCAGGCATATAGTTATGTATATCAGTTTATTATTTTGACTAATGTCCAAAATTTTTGACCAGATATTAGCATTCATCTTAAACAAAAATGATGAAAAACAGGAGGTAGAAATGGATCTTCAATTTTGGATTGCCTTCTTCCAAATTAAGTGTCTTAGGACTTCCAGGTCAGGTGGATGATTTAGGGTCTACCTTTGTCAGGACAGAAATACTTTTACTAGTCTGATTCTGGATACCATAGTATGGGTTTTCTGGCTCCCCATCAATTAGTGATCACTTTCTTTCTTATCTGTCTCATGTTTTATGAGCTATGGAAGAGGATGTATCACACTCCCCACCACTATGCCCAGAATGTCTAAGCCATATTTCCAGTAATGACCACTGCTTCCAGATCTCTCTCTCTCTTGAATTTCATCAGTTTATTTGCTCAGTTCATAAGTGGTGGTGTTTCAGAGCAGGCCTAAAGCTTTGTCTAATTCAGGTTGAGTTCTGTGAAGGCAAGATTTAATTGTCTACCATGCAGGTTAATCATAGGGAATGGCAGGCCACTGACAAAAGGAGTGAGGGAGGGAAGGACCAAGGCTCACAGATCCAGTTTTCCCAACCCATCTCTTTCAGTAAAGTCCTCTGTCCTTTCCAAATGCCAGTTGTTAAGTAGATGCTTTTTATGAGGCTAAGAGGTAAATGACAACTTACCTCTTTAGCCACCTCAAAAGGAAAAGAAAAAGATGTTCCCCACTCAAGTCATCTAATAGATTGTATTAAGTTTGCAAATATAGGTCCTTTGCAACCTCCCCAAGTAATTGAACTTGTTGGCTCCATTGGACCATTTTTTCAGAAGCCTCGTTCCTGTGATTTCTTAGGTTGCTGTTTAAACTTCTGTCCTGATGCCCCCCTCCATTTTGTTGGCATTGAAAGCCCACCCATCCTACTTTTCTTTTGGGGGGCTGGTTTTGAGTTGGGGGGAGTAATGAGAGACTTCCTTTCTTACTCTGGGAGATGATTTGTAATTTTATTCTCACTCCTGTTCCATTCTCTTTCCTTTAGAGCTTTAATCTCTGTAGAATTTTATATATTTTCCAGTAAAACCTCTTAGTACCTTTCACCAATAGCCTGTCTATCCCTGCCCCGTATCATCATCACCCCTTTTGCATGGTCTTTAGCCAAGTCTATCAGCTGCCTGTTGTAGCATGGTCCTGAAAAACAAACAAATAACAAAAGAAAACCCCAAAACCAAAACCAAAAACAAGAACCCAATCTCTTCCAAATGCATTGGCCAAGTTTGCCTTTATGTTCTTCTCTATGTTGGCAATTCAGATTATCTAGGACTGTTACCAGTAACCAGGGAATGTTCTCCTTAGTTCTGTCTTTATCTTCCATGCCAACTTCTTTTAGAATTCACTGATCTAATAAGTTCTAATTTAATTAGCAGTGTTACTGAACACATATCAATACATTTAGAGGAATTACTCATTTCTTACAAATTTATTACTAATCTAAAGTAGATGTGATGGAATAGCCTCTAGAAAAGGCTACTCCTCTCCAAGTCAGGATGACAAAAGCAGAGATTATTATAAATATATATATGTATATATATATATAATACATATATATGATATATATGAGATAACTTTTACTGAGGGTCATGATTTTTTAAAATTACCTTTATATGTTATGTGTATAATTAATTAATAAATGCCATCTACAGGGCATAGTGTTATTATGTATATATTTAAAGTATCTAAAGTATCTTTTCATTTTAGATAAAATCCTTTATAGACTAAATATTAACCTCCAATGATATAGGGCACAAAGGTCACATAAAAGTTTAATGAATACTTATGAGTTATATTTAATTATCTGAGATCCTAGGCTCTATTTTACTTTTTCCTAAAATATTTTTTTCCTAATCCTTCCTTTTCTCTCATTTTGCTAAGGAAAATTTAATGGAATTTAACTGCAGTTTTTCCCAAGATAATCTCAATTGTAAGAAACACCAAGAGTTATAAATCTTAAAGGTCTTTGAATGATTTTGTTCTACTAAATCTGATTTATATCAATTCTTAAGGAATTAATTGCTACAAGGCTAGGGAGCTACATTAATTCTTAAAGGCTACTTTAATAGGGTACCAAATGGCCACCCGATGGTTCACAAAAGTTAATGTCCTCTTGCTTCAAGCTTGGTCTTGAGAAGTTACTTAATCACAGTACCTAATGATTCTGTTTTGGAACAGTGCTTGTTGGTTTTTCTCTATCTAGGTAACTTTCAGTGACCTCACTCAATTTCATTCCAATGTTTTCAATTTCAAGAATTTTTTTTTAACGTAAGACTTAGCAAGGCACTATGCACAAATAAGTGCTTATTAAATGCTTCTGGAAACATTCCATCCTGTTCTTTTCAGATTTACACAATAAATCTGACTAAATACAAGGTGTCATTATTTCTCCTTTCTCCTTGTGAGAAAAATGAAACATTAGGGTATAAAGAAATTCACAAAAATTATTTACATCTTTGTTACTCTACCTCTCCCATGTCCATCTGTAACCATGCTGTTTACTTTTATGAAAGGTTAAAAGCAAAGTAGGTTTTCATAAACTATTAGTTCAATTTTGATTAACACAGAAAAAATAACCTAGAAAAATGTCTTTTAATTGGCATGGAGATTTTTAAAGTTCATGCTAAAACTTCTGAGTCTAGTGTAACTTCATTAAGATTCATCTACCTAATGTTAACTTTGTAAGAGGCAATATGATATGGTCCATAGAGAACTAGTCTTCAAATCACTAAGACCTGTGTTCAAGTCTCATCTTTGACACATACTGACTATCTGATCTTAGGTATATCATGTAACCCTTAAGTGTTCCCAGGCATCTTTCTAAGGTTCAAAGTTCCAGTTCTCCATTGTTAGAGGGATTTCCCAATAATGAGTTGATTTCTTCAGTGAAATAACAAGTTTAGACCAAAAAGGTGGGGAAGGAAGGAATGGATAGAGTTCCCTTTACATCTAATCACTGACCCTCAAGTTTAGTCCTGTTGAATAGATGGATGAAAATTTGATGCAGAGCAGATCAAATTAGAATTTTTTATCTAATGTAGCTTCTAAGCAAAGACTCAGATAAGCAAATAATCGAACTAACTAGAAACATCATCTACATATTTTGTTTGTAAACAGTTTTGCTGTTTTTCTTTTCTTGTTTTGCCTTTCTTTATAGCCTTTGAACTTAACACAGTGCCTGGCACATAGTAGGTACACAATAAATTCTTCTTGCTTTGACTTGACATTTGGGAATAATATACATGTATATAAGATTAAAATTTATGGCATAAAGAATTTAAAATTTTTTACAAGAGAATTGGAGGTCAGGAGGGAAGAAAGGCATTTTGAAACTTGATCTTGTCACTATCCCTGAGGTCCATTTCACAAGACAGTATTACAGGGAGTGCCTTTTAGTAATTAGATTGAGCCCTAAAAAGACCTACCTGCAGTATCCAGTTCTAGAAGACTGTCCTATGTGGAGTTGCCAGCATAGAAAGTAATCAGCCCGTACAATTTTGAAGGACCAGAACTGAATGACAACTGTGAGCAAAACATAGAATTAACCAGAATTGTCTTTTAATTTGCAATAGCATAAAGATTAAGTTGTGATGTTGTAAACCATAAAGGCTGTTTTCTTTATATTAGATCAAGGGATCTCCCCTTTCCCACCACTGTTTAACATAACAACCTATGTAAGTTTGAGGAGTAGAAACATTTTTATATGACTACAGTCTAGATTTAATTGTAGAGATTAGGCTCAATTAGAATTTACTATGAGTGGACTAAAATGGTGGGCTTTCCAAAAACTTACCTAAGGAACTCCCTGAACTGCCCAGTGGGTCTTCTGAGGACAATTTTCAGTCAAGTTAAGGTATCTTGTCTATGAACTTTTAATTAAGAGACACCCTAGTATTTCAACAGAAGTTGGGTGGCACAGTAGATACGATGCTAATGGGGCAAATCTGGTTGTAGACATTTACTAAGTATATAAGCATGGGTAAGTCACTCAACTTCTGTCCACCTCAATTTCCTTATATGTAAAGCCTATATTCTGGGAAGATTGTAGCAAGAATCAAAAGAAATAATATATGCAAAGGTCTTAGCACAGTACTTACCTATAGTAATTGCTTAGTGAATACTTTACCCTCTTTCCTACTTTGGATCTGGCAAAGGGAAGGGGGGAGGAGAGGAGGAAAGAAAGAACCTCCAAGGACCAACTAAAAATCTGGACTCTGGTGGTCCATATTGTTCCAACAATTACAGTGAAACTTTTGTCCTTAGCTCCTGGTCTAGTGCAGACTCATGACCCACACTGATTGGATGTCATAGATGACACTTTTGTTGAGATGTGGTTGGCTTGCTTTGCTAACTCAGCAAAAAAGGAAGGGCAATAGGAAACCAAATTATCAAATTATAAACCAATTATATTTATTAAAGTCATATTTGCATATCTTTAGGAAATTCTTTAAAAATGAAAATCCACAGGCTAAAATGCATTTAAATATACTATGTTGATGAAGAGGAAATAATCTATCATGAAAGATCATGTGTTCTATTTGTAATAACTGGAGCTGGTTTTGATGAAATCTCCCTTGCAACTGTTCTTGGAGCCTAAGTTAGAACATGCATTTTCTTGGAGCAAGACAAATTGGAGACTCATTTGTCAATCACTTCTGCAGAGAACTACAAAGTTATGTACTGTTTTTGCTTTATTCCAGTCTCCATTTTTAGAAAAGGTTTTCTAAAGCAGATTTTGAAATTCTTGTATCTATGTGCTTTGTGTCTTAGAAGGGCAGGTAAGAGATTAAAACTAAACCTGATTTCTGGTTTGGAGATTCCCCTTTTGAATACTGCTTAAAAAGCTTTGTTGTGGTTACTGTTGATAGCCCACATTCTTAGATGGATAGGAGAATTTATTTGATTAGAAATGTGGCCTGGAGTTTGAAGTGTGGTGGGCATCTTATATCTGATAAAAATAACAGAATGTTATTCTGAATCTACTATAGCAGCTTCCCACAAATTTAAACATTGCTAGTTTTTAATGAAATTGGAATTTAGCTGGCTTTTCTGCATATACTCTATATTTCCTCAATAACACTAATAGCTCACTTTATTTGATAACTCAAGAGTTATAAAGTTATATATGAGGTGGGTAGGATAAGTATTATTTGACTTCTTTTAGACACTTAGCACCTTTCCGTGACTTGCCCAACATCACAAAGCATGTGGAATATTCAGACCTAGAATTTCACACTCCAAACCAGTTCTCTCCATTATCTTTCTCTACCTCTCTTAATTGAAAATATGTAGAGATGCAAAATTAGCTGGAAAGACATGTATTAATGCATTTATTTCATTAAAACTATAGATAAACAATTATTTTTTAGATTTTTCTGGAAAGGCCTCTTTTATTTAAAAAAATGCATAAATTTGTATTTCATGTAGTGATTAGCAGAAACAGGACTTGAAAGGGAATTTGTTCTGTGAAATTTGGAGTCAATCAAAGGGCTGCGCTTGAGGACCTAGATGGCCACATGAGGCCGCCAGGCTATAGGTTCTCCACCCTGGGAAGCCTTTGCTTATTTCTAAAAATGAAAAAAAATTAAAACATATTTTTATTCATTAAACCTCACTTTTTCAGTTGGGAACCTTTGGAATATATAAATTATTTCAAATCCTCTGCCTGCAGAAATGAGCACCTGCCAGGATGTTCCTTTAGGAGAGGGATCTCATCATAGATTCCTTGCTCATTAGTTCTGTATTTCAGCTGCATTTGGTTGGATTCCTCTCTTCTTTTGCACGTGTGGAAATCTTCTACACAGCTTTTGTCCAAGAGAAAACAGAGAGTTCCAAGAATCTTGAATATGAAAGAACAGTATATTTTCATATTGCAGCTAGTAAAACTCCTCCAAAAGCATGCATTTTTTCCTTGGACTTTATGTTGAATTATGACCTGCAAGTACTTTCAATAAAATAAAAATGCTGGGGAAAAAACAGATCTTAGGGTTTTCAGTCAGTACGGAAGACTTAGGACAAGGAGCACTCTGTGTATAAGGAATGACATCTTGATGTCATTTTATTCTGTTTTCATTCAACAATTGCCATTTGAATTCAGACATTAATAGTCAGAAATCTCACTACTATATTTTGCTAGATGCCTTGAAAAGATCTACGAAAACTTGAGGCAAGTGATGCTAGCTACAAGGAAAATAATCCCCAACTGAAGATATTGTCTTATTCTGTGTGGTCAAGTCATTTTTCGCATTTCAAAAGGACTATAATATCATGTACTTACCTGCTTTACAGAAGGCATTGAGAAATTTAGTGAGTCAGCTGGCCTTTCAGGAAAAGGCTATAAAATGTTTAACACTATTAAGTGTAGTACATGGTGTGTGTCTGAGTGTGTGTGTGTGTGTTCACCTATGTATACTCAATATTCTGTAAACATAAAGTGTAATACATTCAAGCTAAAAAAATATAGAAGGATAAAATAGATATGACTGTAAAATGTTGACTTTTGTGAGCCACAGGAATACCTTGGTTTGAAATGGAGAGTCCTGCATGTCTTGTTTCCATCCTAACCTTTCCCTTCTTTCTTTTCCCTGTACAGCTTCATTTGAGATTCTTCTTCTACTGCTTTCCTCTTTCACTTTATTCTTTATTATGAAATTTACATTTTTCATCCCTTGCCATATGTTTTTCACTTCCCTCATTTTATTTTTCTCTCTTCTCAAATGATCACATGAGCCATATTCATCTGTTTCTGAATCTTAAAAAAAAATCATCCCCTTACCAGTTTCAACCAGTATGGGTAATGTCAACTGGCAAAAGCAAGTAAGCAAAAGATCACCCACCTGATCTCTATCGGCATAACTTCTAAGTGCCTTGGTTTACTCATTGGTCTGGAGTGATACCAGGGGTTTGCTTATTCACTTTAGATTCCTTTGATTAGAATGTACTTTGTGAATGCCAGGGATAATGGTGAATAGTTTGCTTCCAAATGAAAGCTCAATGCATTAGAGTTCAAACTAACAATAGAAAATATGAAGTAATAGGAAAGCCATTCAATGAAGCCAAAGTAAAGAAGCCACCTGGCCTCTAGCCATTTAGAAAAATGACCTTTGGATAATTCCCCACAATTTAGACTTTTAATGATATTTAAAGGATCTTAGACACACCAAAAATAGATAATACAAATTAAAAAGATCTGAGACAATTTTAATGCTTACTTTAATAACTCATGGGAGAAACAGTTGAAATGCTATTATGTGTACTGTACCCAAATACTTGAAAATTGGGGTGGTCCTCCCAAGAACAAATGTTTATTTCAATTACACTGTGGTTTACACCATTAGATATAATGGAGTGACATGAACTTATCCCTAGAAATAAATGCAAGAAGATAACTGTATCATAATAAGCTTAAAGAAGGGAAGAAATGATGTACTTCTACCTCAGTTTGTGATTAACCCCCATAAAATCTATAAAAAATAAAATCTATGGGTCCATCTGCTTTTGGTTTGAATTATAAAATCCTAGAGGGAAATAACTGTCATTGTGAGTTCTGCATGTAAATGTAAATGCATTATGGGAGTTTAAGAATTATCCATCAGTTCCTGAATGATAGTAAGCAAACCATGGGTGTGGCAGGTGGGGGCAATTGTGTAATCTGTAATAGTAATAAGCAATAAAAATGAAAGTTAGGTCACCTTATAATTTATATTCTGCATATTATTCTGTGTGTAAGTTATTCTGTATGTAAGAATTGATGAATTTGTCTAATTATTGCCTAACTTCCTCATGTGAGCAGTAATAGTAGAACACCTGTCTGATGTTTTGGAGTTTGGGTTTTCTGGTTTGGTGGGGGACCAAATCTGGACGTACTTAAATCACTATGTTATTGTGGAACTTTTGTCTACTAATGCAATGTTGGCCCCTCATTTGTAAGTGTAACGGAACAACCCTCAGTTCTGCTCCACAGGGGCATCCACTGAGGAGCCGACCATGTGTTCTCTTTCTCTGGGGGATGAAGATGAGCTCTTGCTCAGTTCTGAAGGACTAGTACTTTGGCTTGACAGGTTATTCCCTTTTTGGTCCCCATGACTAGGAGGGCTGTGTCAGAGAACAGCCTGAGCTACCAAGGGTTTCAGTGACTGACCCATGTTTGCATGGCTAATACATGTCAGAGATAAGACTTGGTCTCAGGTATTCCTCTCCCGGTCACTGTGTGGCAGAAAATCTCTAGCTTAGCCCTTCTGCTTTTAAAGTGATGAATAATCTGAACATCTAGAAAAGAATATGTAAATAAAAGCAAGCAATTCAGGAACATTGTGTTTTAAGAACGTTGGGTGTTAAGGTGTATCACAGGTTTATTTGCTCTTAGGGATTCATTTTGGCCCTGTATGAACTTGGTCCTACCGTTTTTTATAACAAGTTTGACTGTGATTCACCTTGAAAGCTTACGTGGGCAGTTGCCCAGCCATCTGCTGCTACAATGCCCCCATTTCCACTCTTCTTGGGAGACCATGAAGAGATGAACTGTACTTGGCAGTTCCCTCCCCTGCTCTGTGTGTGTTTTGCAGGGGGAGGGGGGAGTTGGAAGGTGTAGAGTGAGGGGTAAAAGATTAGACAGCTGGGACTGATGACCTGAAAACAGTTATCTTTAATGTGAATTATATAGCTATTTACTTGAGAAAAACGATTTCTTGCCTCTTATGTATTGTGATTTCTGTTCATTGGATGAATAATCACAGTTAGATAAATGTCACTGACTCCTTAACTTTCTGTTTTTAAATTTAGGGGCCACAGCGGCAGCCCGGAAGGAGGTTATCAGGAACAAGATCCGAGCAATAGGCAAGATGGCCAGAGTATTCTCAGTTCTGAGGTGGGGTCATTTACTTTTTGCTCTCTGTTTCCATATTCAGTTTTTACATTTACTTCTCCACCATTTTAAGTCTGAGAATCTTTCTGGAAGACTAAAAAATAAAATTAACAGAGCCCAACTGAGGGGAGTTATAGGTGTTGGGGCAAGACCCCTGAGTCTATTCTGTTTCAGCTTTCAGTTGAATCCCACAAAATGCATTATAAGTGAAATCTCTAGTGCCCACCTTCTTCTGATTTGGATTGGTACACGGAATTCCCAGATGAAGAAACTCCTTCTAGCAGTGCAAGGTGTGCATCTTCCTCATAGTGAGCTGTCCAGATCACTAAGAGGTTTAATTATTTGCTCAGGACACAAAACCCAGTATGTTTTGGAGGTGGAACTTGAAGACAAACCTTACGGCCATTCCCCTGCACTCTATCTACCATGCTGCCTTTGTTAATTGAGAAATTGCATGATTACCAAAAAACTACAATCACTTCTGGGAAGCTACTTAGCACAGTAGAGAGAGGAATGGGCTTAAAAATCTGAAAGACTCATGTTCTTGGGTTCAAAACCAGCCCCAGACACTTACTGATTGTGCGAAGTCACTTAACCCTGTCTGCCTCAGTTTCCTCATCTGTAAAATGAGCTGGAGAAATGGCAAACCACTCCTATATATTTGCCAAGAAAATTCAAATAGGGTAAAAGTTGGACATGACTGGAATGACTGAATAACAACACTATGGATTAAGTAATGCTTTTCATTTTTTTAAATTTTTATTATACTGAACATGTAGATAGAACATTGGAACTGTAGTCAGAAGTTCCTATGCCTGAATTTTGATGACCTTAGGCAAGTCACTTAACCACAGTGCTCAGTTTCCTCATCTGTAAAATGGTAATAGTCCTGTAACACTTAACAGTCAAGGTAGTTATGAGGGGAAAAGGAGAAAATATTTGTGAAGTGTTCTGCAAACTTAAAGCACTATATAAATGCTGGTCATTTTTTGGAAGATCATAATGTATATGTATATGTGTGTGTGTATATATATATACATACATGTATATATATATATATATATATATATATTTACACTCATGAGACATTTGTTCTGTCTGCAAAAGATGTTTGCTTATTTCTTATGCTGAATCATTCTGCCTGTTTTATTAGAGCTAAATCAAGATATAAATGCCAGTGCTCAGGACATGTGGATTAAAGGCCTCATGGTGTCCTCAGCCCGCAGGTCAAGAACCCTTACCTACTCATCACTTAATAAATACATTTTAATATCTTAGCACCATTGTTTCAAAGAAGTTATTAAAAACACACTTTTCCTTTGTATAATGTGCTTTAAATCTACACTAACAGCTCCTTGCTCTTCTAGTTAAATTGATGTTTTTTAAGTACTTTCTAGAGTAAAAGCTCCAATACTACCCATGGTAAAAAGTTAACTTCTTATGGAATGAGTCATTTTGCATTTTAATTTCATCTGTCACAGGCTTTCAGCTCTAGCTGGCAAGAGGTTAAGCCTCTACAGCCCATAAATGGGAAAGTCTCATTTCATCTTTCCTCTCTGCTGGCATGTACCAAGGGAAGGAAGGAGAGAGAGAGAGAGAGAGAGAGAGAGAGAGAGAGAGAGAGAGAGAGAGAGAGAGAGAGAGAGAGAGAAGGGAAGGAAGGAAGGCAGGCCTCAGATTCCTTTAACAAAAATTCCAGAAAATGAACAGAAACACTTCAGATCCATCATCTACAGTATTCCAATAAATATTTGAGAAGAATACCAAATTACTATCTAATATTTTAGAAAATTTCTATCTAATGTTTTATATTTAAAAGAATATGAAAACCCTTCTTTTGTTATAAAACAGATTTTTCAAATAACCTTTAAGAATCCAGGACAGAATGGCCTTCCTGCAGGTGATGACAAACTTCTTTTCTTAAGGCAGCTCTCAGTTCCTAATTAATGCAATTTAACTTTAATCCCCGTAAGAGATTTTTTTTTTAAGTTAGAAAGATGTATTTGAGCACATGACTTATATGATCAGTTTCCAGTGCTCTGTTGTAAGAACTAGAGAGGCTAGAGAAAAAAAATCACACCTATATTATATAATCTCAAATTCTACATTTAGCCAAAAGCTTCAACTCTGATTTTGCCACCAAACTCTCTCATATTTAGAGAGCAAAGGGTCCAATGATGGATTTTTTTCTCTCCTCTCTTGGCTAATCCTTTCTTGTCCTACAAACAGTGAGAGAAAGGTGCTCGTGGTCTGTCAACTACTTTATATGAAGGCACAGCAATACCCAGCTCTGAATAAGAGACCATCTTTCACTATCCATTACATTGTGCTGCCTTAATAGACTATGTAGTACCTGTAAATAAATAGTCAATATCCCTGCAAGATTCACACACTGATCGCAAAAGTTCACATTCCTATAATATTCTAAAATTCACAAAAAGCTGTTCCCATGACAACCCTATGAAATAGGTGGCATAATTTTTATTACCCCTATTTTACAGATGAGGAAACTGATTTGTCCCATAAGGTCATTGTTAAATAGTAAAAAAAATAAAATAAAATAAATATTTCAGTTGGAGGATGATATGGAAATGCAGTGTCAACTCATACAGCTATACTATTGAAAAATTCATCAATCTAGTCCTGGTATACCTTAGGTTCAGATGCTTTCTCTTGGGTACTTTCCTGTCTGTTCTTATAATCTCTCTGACCTCCACACCTATCCTGACGATGACCTTAGCTCAGCATGTCCAAATAGGAGCCCTGATGCTCTCACCGTTAAACCCAACCCTCCTCCAACTTCTTCACTGACGTCTGAGATCTCACTGCTTTTAGCCTCTACTCAACCTCAGACTTATCATCAGCTAGTTTATCCTTCTTGCTTCCCTTTCCCAACATGCTTATTCTATCAGTCAACAAGTTTTGCTGATTTCATCTCCTATCATTTGTAGCCATTTACATAGCCACCATCCTATTTTTTTTTCTTTTTTTCCAAGGCAATCAAGGTTAAGTGACTTGACCTAGGTAATGAGAGTCAAGTGTCTGAGACTGGATTTGAACTCGTCTTCTTGGCTCCAGGGCCAGTGTTCTACCTACCTAGCTACCTTGACGATTCTACTTTCAACCCTTATCACTTACTGCTTCCCTTCCAGATTATTGCAGCAGTCTCTAAATTAGACCTCTAATTTCTATTTTTTTCCTCCAAAATAATCCATTCTCCACACAGTTGCCAAAATTATCTACCCACAGTACAAATCTGATCATGTCACATACCTGAAATATTCTTTGTGGTTCCCAATTGCCTCTAAGGAAAAAAATTCAGATTCCTCATTTTGACATTTCAAGTCTCCCTTTCCCCTTCACACATGCTCCATTCCAACCAAAATGGACTAATTGCTATTTACAATGTCAATATCTCTTTTCTGCCGTGTTGCTGGAATGCATTCCCTCATTATCTCCCCTGCTTACAACCCTCAAAGGTTAATTTACATGTTCCTCCCTACCCAAGCCTTACCTGTTCCTGCATATTTTAAGAGTACAGACAGTAAGTCAATAAACTCTCTTTGTAACTAGGCCCCAGTGATACAAATACAGACCTGACTTTGCCCTAATCTAAGGATGCTTGCACTCTACCAGGGAAATACAAAATATATATATATATATGTATATATATATATATATATACATATATATATATATATTGGGAGTGGTGTCTGGGGAAGAGAGGTTAGCCAGTCACAGGGGGCATTAGATTGTCACTGCTGTTCTAGTAGCAGTATAATATTGGATGTGATCATCGCTTCCAGTGCAAGAGACCGAAAGAGCAAAGCTGGAAAGTGCAGATAGTAGACCCTTCACACTGGCTAGGCCCTGGTGTCCTGGTGGGAAGGGAGTTGAGGGTCCTAAGGTCCCTTTCAGTCTATGAACTTGAATTGCTATGGGTGCTTCCTTCATTGACTCACACCCAAACCATCCTATGCTGGTCTGGTTCATACCCTGTGATCTCCACCTGAAGACACGCTTCAACTGCAATAATGATGACTAGGTATAATCTAAGCAACATCCAAGTCAACACCCGAACACATTCTCTTTCTAAAGCTTTTCTGTAGAGAGAGAAAAAAAAAGAGTTAATGGTTTTGTCTTCTTTATGCCCCTGCAGAGAGGAGAGTGAAAGTGTGCTTACTCTGAAAGGCTTGACTCCTACAGGAATGCTTCCCAGCGGGGTGCTCTCTGGAGGAAAACAAACCCTGCAGAGCGGTAAGCAGACCCCTCCAGTGCGACTGTCTGAATGGCACCCTGACCCCAGAAGCAGCAGGATCCAAAATGTGGGGATTTCTGAAGGCTGAGGGGAAAAAATACCTTACTTTCTGTAAAAGAATTTCCCAAACCCTCCAAGACAAACACAGAAGGTGTTCTTTCAACTTGGTGCTCAGATCGTCACAGCCCTCCCCAGTACTAAGAGCACCCTCAGCCCAGAGGTCTGCCAATGGGAGAAAGCAATGATTTGGCCTTCTGGACCACAGAGTCTGGCTATTGCACTTCTAACTGACTCTTTTAAAAAAGAGATTCAGGCCTGGCTTTCAAATGACCATAAAACTACTCTTTTCTTCACTTTAGTCATAGCAGCCTGTGCAACTTAGATTTTAAATGAATTAACGAATCAAAACAAAACGACGGGTATCTATCTATATCTGTAGATAGATAGATAGATAGATAGATAGATAGATAGATAGATAATATAGTTTGTGTTTTTTCTAAATCGTCACTACATGAATTGGTGGTTTGGCTGAATTCATCTGTCAGTTCTGTCAAAATGGTCTATTCAGGTGTAGAGACTGACAGAGCCTAACATCCACCTTTGAATATGGCTGCTGTGGGTAATTTTAAACTATCCCATAAAAAAAAATCAGCAATTTTTATCCTCTATTTTAATCAAAACCAGACAGTGACCAGTGTATTTTCACTGCATAAGAACACCATTTAGGGACTAGATAAAACCAAATTTCTTGGTATTCACATTATGGTGTAAATTGCATGACCATCGTAACATTTATGGGCCTTGCCTCTCGGTCCCAGTTCCTGGGTGAGAATACATGGTTTTGCTTTCTACTATTCAATTGTTATTGATAATTCTATTGTCATCATGCATGGACAACAGGCTTCATATCATTATTTTTGGATTTTATTGCTATTAATTGGAATCTGAAAAGGAAGGGAAAAGAAAAAGATTTTTTTGGCACCACAGTCTCAGCCTCATACTTATTTTCCTGTTTCTTCCCTGGTGCTCTCTTTCTCTTTCTTTTTCTTCTTTATTTTTCCTTCAATTTCTGCCTTCTTAACCAACAAGATACAGGTATTCTAATGGTTAAGGTTTTTTGTTTTTGTTTTTGTTTCTTTTTAGTGCTATGTGAGCCAAGAAAAAAGCAATGTTCAAATTTGTCAAGTCAACAAGCATTTATTAGGCACCTTTTGTGTGCATAGCCCCATGCCAAGGGCTGGGAATCCAAAGAAAGACAAAAAACAGTCATTGCTCTCAAGGAGCTCAAGCTAATGGGAGAATAACACAATCAATGATGAACAAGTAAGAGAGATAGAGGATAGATAGATAGTGGGTGATCACAGAGGGAAGGCACTAGAGTTAGTAAGTCCTGGGAGGCTGTAGATGTACCAAAGAGCAAGCCTCTGCTAACTCTCTGAAGGGTAGGGGATTGTTTCTTTAGCTGTGCTTTATTTCCTAATTCTCTTTGATTTATGTGTGAATTTGGCCCTAAGGCAATACAGTTGTATTACAGACAAAAACTGTTAATGCATGTAGGAAAAATACATAGAATTATAGCCCAAATTATGCTCTAATTTATGGCTGAAAAGAATTTCTAATGTCTTTTAAAAACCCACAAAACCTCTCACAATGCAGTACTCTTGCTCAGTAGAACATTGCTGTACATGCATGCAACATGAAGTGCACAGCAACCAAATTTGCTGAAATATACATGATTTTTTAAAAACACATTTGGAGAAATAACATACACATTACCAAAAAAATATATATATGTCCAGTGGTTTCCATAGGGTACTTTGAATTGGGAGGTGCATTATTTATTTTGGGGCTAAAGTACTGGTATAGTTCCAAAGTTTTATCTTCATAGTTAAGTTTTTATGATAATTCTTTGTTTTATTTTGTTTCCAGATTTTCGCCTTCATTTTTCACCCAAGTTACTGCATTTCTTTTAAATATGTTCATTTTCTTTTTTGTTAAACCTATTGGTTTGCTGCATTGTTTTAAAAAAATTTCAGATGACCAAAAGAGACCCCAAAAGTGCTTTTGGTCTTGAGGATATATGCCTTTTAGTTTTGATTTTAAGTTATAACCAGTATGACAAATTCAAGATTCATTTTCTTCTGATCCGTTGATTTTCAGGAAAGGGCTGTGGGGCTTCTCAACAGGAATTAGAACACAAACAGTTAAGCTGACCACTTTCTTGCTGAACCATCTCATGGGCACTCTAAAAGCTTCCAGACCAAGACTGAAAGGGAAAAATACAAATGAAAGTTTGGGGATAGAATTTTAATACTAAAATCAGGGGGAAATAAAGGGTTTCTTTTTCTTTCTTTCTTTTTTTTTTTTAGCACTTCTTATAACAAAGGCAAATCAGTTATTGTGGGAGGTGGGGTAAATAGAATGAATATTATATGTGTGATTTTTGACCCTATATGCCTTTCCCATTATAAAAATAGCAGCTGTAGCTTGGAGTTCTTCATATATAACATTCTGGGGCTGACAGAATAGCTAAAATCTCATGAAAATGCTACTAAAATCATCCCTGCCCCTTAATTTTTAATCTCTTATCCTATTTTTTTTAAATGATGCTCTCCTAATAGTGGAAAGTGGTTATGTTTCTAGCTAACAAGAAAGAAGAAATTGTTAACATGATCTTTCCCGGTTTTATGTATGATTTCCCCCCCAGGTTTTTTGGGTGTGATTTCTCTTTGGGAAGGGGGTGGGGGGTTCAAAAACTCCAGGGAAACAAGTATATGAGTAACTATGGCAAGTTGTGTGTGCACTTTTTCTTCCTCTAAATCTATATTCCACTACCAGAAGTTGCCAATACTTACTTAGAAGTTATGGATACGTGGCTTTAAGCCACAGCCTCTAGATCCCTGCTTTTTCTTTGGATTTTGAAAGATGTAAATCAATTAGTTTATTCTCACTAAAAACTGAAGGATTTTGCCAGTGAACTTTGTGAATTAAATGTACATTTTAGGGGAGTGTCTTTTTTTCTCTTAAAAAAAATACTTTTCTCTCCTTACTCCCAAAAGAAAGAAAAACCAACTCTCACAACTTTTCTAAAAGGTTAATGATTTGAAAATTCTCCTGTGACCAAAACGAATAAAATCCCAAAGCAATGTCAGTTGCATAGGTCAACCTGGAGATGAAACTGATTTTGTTTCTGTAGCTTTTCTGTGTTGTCTTCTGTGCTAGATTCCAGCCCTGACAGTAACCTCAGTTTACTAAGCCCTTTTGGTTCTTCGCTGACTTGTTCTTAGAATTACCAATCCTCTGTTCATTTTTCTCATTCGTTTTGCACCCCCTTTCTTCTCTTCAGCTACTGTTGAAGCCATTGAGGCTGATGAAGGTAAATTGGCCAGTCCCCTTTCTGTTGTACCTACAACAGATAAGGGCTCTGCTGGGTGTATTCATTTCTTTCTTTCTCTCTTTCTTTCTTTTTGCTGTAGCTTGTACAGAGTGTGTGGGTGTTGGGCTAACAGTTGTGGCTCAGTATTAACCAATATGTTCTTGCTTTAAAGGGGAAAGTGTCTTTTTCTATGGTTTGTTTTTTTCCTTAAAGTTCTGGTGTTCTAATTTGTGTACATTTTACTCAATATCATCATATGAAAAGGAAAAAAAAAGATGCATGACTGATGTGGGGTGGGAACTATGGCAGCTAATACTAAAGGTTGATCTCACACATACCTGAAAAGCTTTATTCGTAGGGTGGAACCATGGTCCTCCTTCAAATCAATTTTTTTTTCATCCAGATATAATTTTTTTAAAAAAGGTGAGAAAACAGTTAAACACAGACTTCAGAGAATTCTAATAAAAGTTCATTGAAATAGTGCTTCATTGATGTTTCTTTCGGCTGGTCATATCTGATGGTAACCTATGGTATAGTTATAGTAGCAGAACGATTAGCACCAGCCAAATCATAGAGAAAGATCAGAGATGTGTAGCTGCCGTGGAGTAAGCTTATTATTGAGGAAAATCAATCAAAGATCATTTTTTTTAGGGCCCACTCAATCTAATGCAATGACCCAGGTACTGTGAGGGACACAAAAAGTTACAAAACACAAATCCCCCCCCTCCAGGAGTTTTTGGAAAAATCAAGTTTGCTCCTTGACATATTACTATGGTTTAATCTAGTGTTCTTAAATAATAAATGATATTTTTAAAACAGAAATACATTTTAACATATTTATATCATGTGAAGAAATTTAAGAGAAGAATTTAAAGTTCCCCTTTAAAACAAATTCTTCAGTTGTATTTTGTTCTTGCAAGATGACTTTTTTTTTCTTTTCCCCCAAATTGTGTAGTTATAGTCCCTTGGTATGATGTGAAAATGTTACTTTAGATGCTTTGAATTTGGTAATGACTTTGAAACAGTGGGAAAAAAAAATGATAGCATAGTAAGAGAAAATACAACTGCTTCCTAAATAGCAGTTAGTAAGCTGCTATTTATGTGGGAATTATCTATTCCTGATGGCAAATTCTAATCTGCAGTGTGCATTCTCGTTAATAGTTTGGCTGTTTTCTGTGGTTTCTGTGACTCTGTGTCGTGTTAAGTATACTACCAATGTAAATTGCTAATACTCATTGTCTGACCAGCAGCTACAGCACAGCACATTCGTCATCATTAGGAGAGATGTAAAACCCTGTTGGAACCCAAAACTTGGCTATGGAGCCCCGTTACAGGACTAAACATTTTTCAAGTTTTATCTTTAATTGCCAAAAACATTGGTTGGCAACTATAACCTAAGGGTTCCGCTTTTACTACTTTAAATAACAAAATTATTTGATCAGTTATAATTGCTATGGAAGTCTGTCTCTTTTCATAAAAAGTGCGAAAGTATTTCATAGTGGTTTAGCAAAAGAATAGATCCATTTAATTCCTTCCTTTAATAATTTGTTCAGGCTTCAAGTTGGGGGCTCATTAGACATTTTTGCTTTCACATGATTTATTTCTAAATTAAAGAAGAATTGAGAAGCTTTGCTATGGAACTTGGTCTTTCCTCATTCCCCCACCTTCCTCTCACAATTGACTAATCACCATGATGCTTTACCAGTTTTTTAAAAAATGTAAATATGTACCATCTACTCTATTACACAAATATGTTTCCATATTTTCTTACTTATGGAAGGGTACTGCATATCTGCATAGGAAAATTGACAAAATGTCAGCCTAAGGTGCTTTTCTTGCTCTCATGTCCAACTTGAGTAGGATAATGGTACCCAGAATTCTTCTTTAAGAAATTCATGGAACAGTGGAGCTCAAGTCAGCATTGGTGATTGGCCCTTGATTATCTGGCATGTTCTTCACAGGATTTAGAACAAACTGACGTCATTGGCTCCCCATTAAATATTTCAAAGTTTTGTTCCCTGGTTGATATCCTCATTCTGTGACTTATCAGTTATATTTGTACAAATGCCTTATTTTCATACACATTGAGGATAAGGGGAAGTAGAATTAATTGATTTGGATTAAACCAGATCCAATTCTTTAGGTTTATTTTACAAGCTGTCAACAATATTTGCTCCTCTATTTTCCTTGGTTTCAAAATACCCTCGTTTAGAAATCCTTTTAGAAACAGGTTATTTTGTGTTTTCCCCTTTGAATCAGGTAGTAATGGATGCCTGATGACATCAGTTTGGACTGTTCATATCACTGCTGAAGGGCAGGCTTTTTTTTCTTCTTTTTTTCAACCCACTGACTTAATTGATCTCGATTTTTATGAGGTTTCTTCTCACTCTGTTACCCATTACACACTTTGCCAAAGTTGCAAGAAATATAGCTGAGTAGTTTCATCTGTCTCCATTTCCCATTGAGTTAAGGCTGTTTGGCCAAGCTTTCTTTCTGGGTTTTTAAGATATCAAGGGAAGACCCAAGAGTGATTTCGTTCATGCTTCTCCCTCTTCTCTGCTCTAGACTCTTCCCGATTTTGCTTAGCTTTGCTCTCTAACAGAACAAGGAATCCTATTGCATTCATAGGCACCACTTCAACACTACTGAGGTGAGGTGGGGTAGACAAAGGAGAAATATTTTCTTTTGAGTTTGGAGCTTTTCACACCATGCCAAATGATGTGGATCATTTTTGTTCCTTAAAAACTGTTCCTGATGGCCAATCTTACTTACCTGTCCACTCCAGAGTTCTTTGAGCTGAACTCACGAAGACAAGGAAAAAAAAATGTTTAAAGTTTGACTTGTTCAAGAGGACACTTTGGTTGGCAAGAGACATTGGCTGTTTTCAAACCCTTAAGTTTTCTCCTGGTATGGTAAGGAGTCTGTCGTGTCGTCTTCAGGTCCTGTCACTTTGTTCTCCACTAAAGGAATCCTTCCCTCACTCAACAATCGATAAGTGATATTGATATGTTGTGGGATCCTTTCATTTTCCTCAGACTAACTCTCCTGTTTTTCTTTTAAATGATCTTCTGTTTAGCTATCAAAGGATTTTCACCACAACATAAGATCACTAGCTTCGAAGAGGCCAAGGGCCTAGACCGAATTAATGAGAGGATGCCTCCTCGCAGGGATGCAATGCCCTCTGATGCCAACCTTAACTCCATCAACAAGGCTATCTCTTCAGAGACAAATGGCACGGACAGCAATGGCAGTAGTAGCAGCAATATTCAGTGACCACTTCTCGTTCACTTTTCTTTCTTTCCTTCTTTTTCCTTCCTCCTTTCCTTTCTTTCTTTTTTTTCTTTTGAGCTGCAGGGCATGATGGGGATTACTGCGCATCAGCAGTTGAGTAGCCTTGCCTCTACTTGTAGCTTACTTGCTCTGGGGGCCAGGTGTTGGATTCAGTTTACAATATCAGCTAGGAAAAGAGATAGTAAACTACATTTTGGTGGCTATGGGGTGAGGGCCATAAACACCTCCTTGGTATAGGCCTTTAAAATATGCGTATTAAAAAAAAAAGCAAAAGAATGCTAAAGTTGGTGTGTATTGCAAAGTCAAGGAAATGAACTTGGTTTCCTATTGCATTGGGAGCTCCTAGATGGGTTATGGAAAGGCCTCTTATTATGTTACTGGATATGAAAACTTTGTCTAATTTCTTACTCTATTGTACGTTTACAGTTGCAGCGCTAAAAATGAATGACATCAAACATTTTTAACAAAATGATGTACAAACTAAATAAGGACTATTTATTGATAATGTTTTGCTACTCTTGTCAGACAATGGCTATAAACTGAATTAGGCAGTCTTAATAAAGGAAAAAAAAGAATGTTGCAAATTTGTTAAAAATGCCAAAAAAGGACAGTTTAATTTTGTACAGATTATGCTTACCTCAGGTTTCTTTAGTGTGCTTGAATGCCCTTCTTTCAATATTACACTTATCTTACTCATTTGGCAATGATATCTTTTTTCCCTTTAAGTTTAAAAAAAAACTGGAATAATTACATCTATCTTTTTTGCTGTTTATATTTAGGTTTTTTTTTTTTTGGTAAATCAAATCTTGGTTGTGGCTTGCTGAATTTAAATATTTATGAGTGGTGCATTTTTAAGTATAGTGAACAAGACACCATGTTAAGTGCAGTGCAAAGCATCTATATTCTGTAAAAATCTGCCTATGCATGTTTTTTAAGAAAAAAATGGCTATATAGGCCTGTATGGGACTGTAATGCGCTTAGTGGTCTGACTTATACTGGAAATGTATGTATACTGGCGTACTTTATATTCTCTAAAAAATGCTTAATGCCTTTGAAATTTTGTAATCAAAAAAAGCTTTGAAAAAAATCTAAAGGGGAGAGTATTCTTAAAAGTTTTTAACATAAGCTTGTCAGTGCACCTATAGATGGTTAGCATGTTTAGCAAACCTTGTGAAATTTAAATAAGTTTCTAGTTACATGTGAAACTAAATGCATGGTAACTGTTAATGTCATAATGGTTTAGTCATTCTGTTCTGTTCTGTCATGTGCCACCAAATGTGTAATTTTTTCACTTTTTTCCCTTTGTATATCAGTTAATGGGTTACAACTGGTTCATTCCGAAAACCACAACAAAACAGTCCATTGATATTTTTTAACAAATGTATAAGTGCCCAAGTAATTCACTACAGCCTAAAGCCTTGCCTTTGTAATTTGACTTCTGAAATGTTGGCAATCAAAGCATGCACTTGTAACAATGAAAAAAGCATTTTATATTACTACTCAATAAAATGTGCATGAACTTAAAGAACTCTCCTCCTGTCCACTGAGTCTCTCCTGAAGGTCTTTGTGTATACACCCACCATATATCCTCCCGGGTGTTGGACCCACTACCAAGCATCCCCTATTTTAGTTGGAGCAGGCTTCCTGGGGCCTGGTGGGTGCGGTGCATGCTTTCATTATACCATCTGGGTGGTGTATTACCCCACTCTGAAAGAAATCTGTTTAGAAAAAGACCCAGAGGCTCCTTTGAATGTGGCAGCTGATCATGAATCCATGATCGTTTTTTCAAATTAAGAAACAAATCAAATTTGTTATCAGGTTGTTGCAATTGTACCAAATTCCATGACCCTAAAAAGAGAAAAGTATGAATTGGCACTTTCCCTCTCAGAAGAAAAGGTTGTCCCTGTATTAGTAGGAAGTTGCTGTATTGGCATTTTGGTTAATCATCTGAAGATTTACGATACATAATATTACAATTTTTGTTCCTAATATTGTTCATTTCCAACATTCTTCATTTTATACAATATACAGAATACCAGTCACATTAAAGTAATCAGAACATGGCACTTATTATGCACCAAATCTGATATATTAGAGATATATTCTTTGCTCAAGGGTATATACCTAGCTTAATTTCCTGAATCCAGAAAACCATTTTGCCCCTGTTGAAAATGTATCTTGACTCAAAAATGACATCCACAGAAAATATTTAGATGCAGTTTTCTAGAACAGTATGAAAGCAATGATGCTTATGGTACCACAATGTTTCTTTTCCTCCATTTTAGCTACAGAGAAAATATCCTGAAAAAATGAGAAAAAAAAAACTTTTCTTTCCTCTTTGATTCTTTTCCTTTAAAAATTGTGCTTGAGGCAATGATGACATAGAAATAAACATTTGACATTAAAAACAAAAGAAGCAGTTGATGTGAGTATTGTCGATCTTTTGGGGCAGCTTTTAGGAAAGAAAGGGCCACAAATAACAGATACAGTATTAACTGGACTTTGAAAGAAAGAGATTGACAGAACTGAAGTTATTTCTCCAAAACTGAAAGTCCCTAACAATGAATCCAGGTTGTGCTCCTGCCTTGTAGAGGATGAAGAATTTCAGAGAAGTGTGAACTAATGCACTCTTGGTTAATGGATTTGCAGAGGCCAAGGTTTACACAACCACAAATGGGGAGGTAAAAGGCAGAGGGTGCAGGCAGCCCTCCTGAGTTGAGGGAAGGCATCGATGCTTCTGTTTTATCTAGCCTCTTTAGGACCAGGAGCAAAGAGCATCCACTGATTTTTTTCAGCCCACATTTTTTTTCACCATTTTCCTTTCCTATGTCTTGTAAATAAAGAGGGTAGGAGAATGGAATGGGTGGTAAATTCAATAAAATTTAAATAAAAATTCCTGTTTCATTCAAGGTAGTGTTCTAAGTACTTTGGATATACAGATACAAAAATATGATGGTCTCTTGCCTTTAAGGGGTTTGAAATCTTAATGAGAAGAAAGAGAGAAAGAAAGAAACATGCTCACAAATAACTGTAATCCAAGGTAGGAAATGATAAAATATGTAGGAGAGGTCAAATTGAGAGAGGGGAGGATTCTTTCTAGATTGGGAGCTCTGGAAAAGCAACATGGGAGATGGGGCTGGGTCTTGAAAGATAAAGATATCAACAAACAGAGCATGGGTGGAGGGAGGTGGCAGACTGAAATGGAGGGTACCAATGAACAGTGGTAGATGTGGACAAGATGAGATCAATGAAATATATATATGGGTCTTCTTTTTTCCCATATGCATTGATAGAATGAGGGAAATTACATAAGCAGTGGACATATCTTCTGTCAGACTCAATCCATCAATAAACATTTATTAAATGCCTACTATTTCTAAGTGCTGGGTATACAAAAAGAGGCAAAGGATGACACTTGACCTCAAGGCACTTACGTTCTAATTGAGGACACAACATGCAATCAGATATATACAAAGAAATAGGATAAATAGGAAATAATTAACAGAAGCAAGGGGCTAGAATGAAGAGGAGTTAAGGAAGTCTACCAATAGAAGGTAGGATTTTAACTGGGACTTAAAGGAAGTCAAGGAAGTTAATTGTCAGAGTGGACAAACATTTACAAAGCTTCCAATAATACCAGGCAGTGCCCTAGATGCTGGTGATATAAAGACAAAAATGAAACATTCCCAGCACTCCAGAAGATTACATGATTTGCATCCTATCAAGAAAGATAACATATATGTAATTGTTTTTTTTTAAAAAAAAAGGTAATTTTGAAGGAAAGAGCATCATGAACCAGAATTGGATGGGAGATCTGGAAATATCTCATATGGAAGGTGATATATCAACAGTGACTTAAAAGAAATAAGGGATACTAAAAAGTGAAAGGAGTGCATTCCAGCAATCAGAGATAGACGAAAAGTGCAAAGATGCAGAGATGAGACATGGAATATGGTTTATGAGAAACCCAAAGAAGGCCACGGGTTGGAAGAAGTAGTATATAATAAGGCTGGAAAGTGTAACTTGGAAGGGAAAAAAAGTATTCCTTAGGCACCTGCTATGTCATTGTCACTTTGCTAAACACTTTACAAATATCTGATTTGATTCTCCCAATCCCAGGGCATAGACATTAATATTATCCCCATTTTATAGCTGAGCATACAGAGGTATATAGAGCTTGGATGACTTGGTCAGAGCTGAACAGGTAGTTCAGTGTGAGGCCATATTGAACGCAGATCTTGACTCCAGACATGGTGCTCTATCCTTTGGGTCATTTAGTTGCCACGCAGCCTGTGAACAGTTTTTTGACACAGATTTCTATGCCCAAATTCCTTTGTCTACCTGCTGTCCTGAGACGGTTCATCCTTTTTTTTTTTATTATTTCAATAAGTTGTTGCCATATTACCTCCTCCAGCTGGGAACCTAGGATCCTCAGGGATGTTAGTAAGCATGCAACTCGGGCTGTAGTGGAGAAGTATGAGAATAGCAAAGTACTTATACCCCTTTGACTAACTATATACCTCAGTTCTCTGCCTTATGGGCATGAGAGGGATTTAGGAGAGGCCTCTGACATGTGCTTACCAAGCAAAGCAGCCCCAGAATTAACTTACTGCCCTGCTGGGATATCACAGTCAATTTGAAGGCCTAGATAATGACCACCAGAACTAAAGTTAATTATTTTCCTCCCTCGTATTCCATTTCTTCACCCCAGTACCTGGTACTGTAAGAGAGGAGCTCATCTCCTACCTTAGCAAGGTACTGGTTGTCAATCTCCCTCTATGCATCCATAATAAACATTGATTTACTATCTCCCTTAATATACAAGTTCATCTTAGTTATTCTATTTGTTATATAACTTTTACTGCACATGTATTTGACTTATATTTTATTACTAATAATTACTAAGACCATCACTGAAAAAGCCTCCCCCCAAAAAATTCCTTTAATTGAACAATTTTAAAGTTATAAGTAATAACATATAACATATCCAGAGGGGTAATATGAGTCTATTTTTGTGTGTCATCTTTTTAAAAGACATTAACAAACTAGAGGACATTTGAAAAGGTTGACTAGTTTGATTTAGTCTGGAAACCAGGTCTTACAAGCAATAATTGAAGAACTGGGAAATAGAAAACTAAAGAAAGACAATACAAATTTTCAAATATCTGAAGGACTTTCATAGTCAGGGTAGACTCAAAGGATGGAAATTTCAAAAAGTTTCATCTCAGTCTAAGGAAAATTTTTATAAAGAATAAGAATTCAACAACTTCCTTTTAATGAGGTTATTTCATCAGGGGCTGGAGAGTCATGTGGTCATCTCTCTTGGATTTTGAAGTAGAATTTCCTAAGAGTTAGAGGCTAGACTTGAATCTATGAGATCCATTCACATAAAGAAACTAAATAAACTAACTGATGAATCCACTCCATATCACGTAACATTAGTTACTGTCCAAATTTTATAAAATCACAAAATTATAGCATTTTGGTCAAGTAGTGCTCAAAGGTAAAATCATATTTCCTTTCTATTTTGGCTTTTCACTGTTTTCTGTGGGGGAGTTTAAATGTTTTCAAGCATAAATTCTAGGTGGGTGTCACTTCTAATCTGTAGATGGTTATAAACTAAAGGAAGAACATTTAAACAGTTTCTTTTCATCTTTTACAGAGTTAGGATGTTACTAGGGCCACTACTGCTAAACAGCCATAGGTATAGAGGTCAAAATTTAAAAAAAATGCAGGAATTTATTTCTTCATTTTAAATGCAGCCCAGGATGCCAAAGTTGTTTATAAATATTTGCTTTAAAGTTTGTCAATATTTATAAACATTAATGGGGCAGGACTGTTCTTAATAGTTTGGAGAGCAAACACTCGTGCAGAATAATCTGGAAATTCTAGGAAAGTCCCCCTGACAAAGAATTTCCCTTCTTCCATGTGAATGAAATTCAACCATTCCATATTTATTCACAGGGCTATAGCATCAGAGTTCAATTGGACCTTAGAAGTATTGCCAGTAACGATAAAGCATTGGACAAGAAAATGAAGATCATAAGAACTCAGGTTGTTCTTTCCTTGCTATTTCCCATTAAAAGCAAAGCTACAGAAGAGAAAAGTTAAATTTGGAAGTGAACAGATGGTTAAAAAGTTGCTGTATGAAAATAGGATATAGATTTCTGGACCATGGCTTTAAAATACAAGAATGACAGATTCCCAATCAGAGATGGAGTATACCTAACAAAAGCTAGTGAGAATTTACTTTCCAATTCTAATCAATTTTCTTTAAGCTAAAAATGATGGGTAAGAGAGAAGACTGGCTCTGTATGTCTTTCAAGTTATAGAGTATAACTGTTCTACAGAGAGCTGCTGGAAGAGTGGAAGGAGTACTAGGCCTAGATTCAGGGAGATGAGTTCAAATCCAGCCTCAGATACCTGCCAGCTTTATAACCCTCCTTGGATATGTCATTTACCTTCCATTTGCCACAGTTTTCTGTGGAATAATAATGGCAACTGTTTCCCACGGTTGTTATGGGATAGCTCAAATAAGGTATTTGTAAGTGTTGAGTGTTTGGCACATGGGAGGCACTATATAAAGGCTTGTTTTCACTACAAAGCAACAAGAAATTCATAGAAAATAAAGCACTTGTCAGATATACGGTTAAGAGGAAGAGTTCGTGACCAAACAAGTAATACAGAAATTCATAGGAAGTAAAATAGATAATTTTGATTATATGAAATGTAAAAGCCTTGAAGAAACAAAACTAATACAGCAAAAATTAGGAAACAAAAAGAAGTGGGCGGGGGAAATATTTGCATTGTTTCTCTGATAAAGGTTTCATTTGTAAAATATATAGTGAATTGAGCAAAATTTACAATCACAACAGCCATTCTCCAATTGAGAAATAGTCAAAAGATAGGAATAGACTGTTGTCAGAGGAAGAAATACAAGCTAGCAATTTGTTGTAGTCATTTCAATCATGTTCAACTCTTTGTGAACTCATTTGGAGTTTTCTTACAAAGATACTAGATTAATTTGCCATTTCCTTCTCCAACTCATGTTACAGATGAGGAAATTAAGGCAAACTGAGTTAAGTGACCTGATCAGAGTCACACAGCTATTGGTGTCTGATGCTGGATTTGAACTCAGGAAATAAGTCTTCATTATTTCAGGCCCAGCTCTCTAACCACTGTACCACCTAGCTACCCAATACATTAAAAATAATCGTACTATAAGGTAAAAAAATTCCTAAGGAAAAGTCCAGAAAAAGAGAATAAATAGGAAATAACTACAATTAAAACTCTAGAAAAGAGAATACAATTACTACAAGGACTCTGAGAGTATTTAGGACTAATTAAGTAAATGAATTAAAATATAAATTATCACGGTAGAACATTTAATGGCAAACTCAAAAAAGAAATATTTGACTTAGAGTAGAAGCTGAAAAAAGTTAGCAAAAGAAGTGAAATAAACACATGATAAGAGGAGAATGAATTTAAAATATAACAAAGAAATGGGAAAGTTTTAAGTCAACAAATCAGAAGGCTGAGTGAGATATTCACAATAAAAATAATCCAGAAAAAGAGGCATAAAAGAGATAATTTAATATACATTGATGTTGTAGCAAGCCTGAATACTATATTCCAAAATATCCCAAAAGTATTATTTGGAACTAGAGATAAAAGTGCAAAATGGTATTATTCATGTTATTTTTAATGCAACATTCCCCCGACCTTTATCCTAAGGTAATCAGGCTCCAGGATGACTTTTTTAA
This sequence comes from Potorous gilbertii, assembly GCA_028658325.1. Classification (NCBI taxonomy): domain Eukaryota; kingdom Metazoa; phylum Chordata; class Mammalia; order Diprotodontia; family Potoroidae; genus Potorous; species Potorous gilbertii. Next base: position 104,754,596 of record CM053774.1, on the reverse strand, counting down.
ACACTTTATCTCTTGGGGATTTCTGGATGCAAATAGTCTATTTTAAAGGGCATCCAAGAGATGGAGTGAGACGAGTTTCTGGTCCCTAGAAATAAGTAAAACCTTATGGAAACTTGAATCATCACAAAGAATGCACGCAGAGTCACCTTTATCTCCTAAGGAGACAAACCTTGTTAAATAGATCCTATAGGTAAACTAAGGAAGGCTACAGCTCAAATTATTTAGAGGACTCACCATGGACAAATTTGAGCAGAATGAGTTATATGTCACCAAGGTAACCAAGAAACTTCAGCAAACAAATATCATGAAACAAAAAGCCAAAATAATACAACCATGTTCATCCTTATTAAATAAAATCAAGTCTCCTTGTAACCTGATAACCTTCTCTCCCAAAATCCATTTAATCAACACTTTCGTCTTGAGTCCCAAGTATCGTTGTCTGGTCCTTGGAAACATCTTCTCTTAGCTATCCTGGAATAGACCTTATTCTTGGGGCAGCTCTGAAGAGGGCTTCTCCTAACTTCTGGTTCTAAGTCACTTGAAGAGATTCCTGCAATATTCTTATAAAAACTCAATAAAATTTAGAACAACCTCCTAAATTTGCTTTTCCCATAACTAGATCATGTTGTGAAAACTAATTCTAACTTTAGGCTAACCTTATTAACAAAAGCATTAAATACTCTATAAGAACAAATTAAAAACCCATAATTCACCTGAAACTTCAGAGAATTTAAGTTTTTCATACCAGTTTTTGCTATCTTTATTTAAACTCTTTACCTGATATGGACAAAGTCATCCTTAGGCTGAAGGAAGAGGATCTGTCTTGCAGAATGAATCCTTCTGTCTTCTAAAATGACAAGACAGATTCTTCAAAATAGAGAAGTATTTTCACTTTCTTTACAATTATCAATACATACTTATATGCAAAATCAATCTGATTTTGAGAATTTGTCATTAAAACATACCCTAATCCTGTATATCCCATTAGAAGCCTTTGGAAGTCAATCATACACACACATACACACACACATCACCATTGTAAAGTGAAATTTCTGTGTGTCTGACTGTGGCTGATCAGATCAACATGAGCTCCGAATGCTCTACCACAGGTTGGACATAGAGAGTTTGTGTGAATATTTGGGGTGGATACCCCAAATTTGCACATCCTCTGTTTACTTTGTGCTGTCTCAATTCTGCTTTGCACAGCACCCTTTCTGATGTTGGCATGTCATGCTGAGCGGTCCTGTGCCAGCATCTCACATGTTGTACAGTCAAATCCAAAGTTCTTGAGAGAGACCTTGAGAATGTCTTTGTCTTGCTTCTTCCGACCACCATGTGATGATCACCTGACCCATTTGAGTTCTCCATAAAATAGTCTTTTTGGCAAACATACATTTTGCATTCGAACAACGTGGCCAGCCCATTGGAATTGCTCTCTAAGGTATAGTTTGAATGCTTGGCAGTTGAGCTTGAGGAAGGACTTCAGTGTCTGGTACCTTATCCTGCCAAGGTATCTTCCCATGAAATTGACATACAACATTAATGAACTTCTCTGGGCAATCAAATTTTGACATGATTTTCTGTAAACCCTCATGACTAACAGTGTCAAAGGCCTTGGTCAGATCCACAAACGTTGTGTACAGACCTCTGTTCTGCTCCTGGTATTTATTCTGGAGTTGTCAGGCAGCAAACACCATATTGACTGTTTCTCTGCCCTTTGTCCACTTTATCCCTCCCGACTGGCTTGCTGTAAGTTTTGAAGAGAAATAAAAATTCTAAAACTCATCCAGACAATGATTTACTTATCATGGCATGCAATTGCAAAACAAATTTCATCCAAATCTCCCACTCAGTGCAAGAATTCAGAATTTTGGTTATTACACAGTTAGTATACAGTTAAAGGAGTGGAAAATGGGATGTAGAGTTTGAGTCACTTTGTTCCTTATTAATGAAGAAAATCTGGAAACAATGAAGCAAGAGGGAGGGGGGAACAGTAGTAGTTTTTTGTTTTTTTTTTTTCAAAATGAGGTGCTTTATGAGAAATCTGAATTTGACTTCACAAAATGGTGGATAAGGACAAAATGGCGTGATTCATGGTATTTTAATGTAACATCGTGGATAGTGGAGGTCAGAACAAGATCTCAGGCAATTCAGAGTAAGTACGTTAAGGGCTAACCATCCTGTGCACAAACTCAAGAAGGGGTGGGGCCTAGACATGGCCCAAAAATCCAATTCAGGGAATAAGGGTGAAACAATGAATAAATCAAAGATACTAACTCTTATAAGAAACAAAAAAGTATTGCTTATGTATATCCCTACCCCATCCCCAAGGAACTTGTAACAACACCATAATAGCTCCAAGCAGAGATTCAAAGGAAAACTTTCATTTTCCACAAAGACTACATGATTGTATTGAAGAAATGAAGAATTTTTTTAATGAAATAAAATCTCTGGAGGAAAGAACTGAAAGAAAAAATACTTTGGACGAAAAAATAAGAACCATAGCTCAGGTAATGGAGTCCCAGAAAACTAAAAAAAGACCAAAAAGAAATCAATAACTCTGTGAGACAGCAAGAAATATTAGAACAGTATCAAGACTTAAAAAAATAGCTTATCTGATACCAAAATAATCAACTTAAAAAAGGCAGGGAAAGGTAGTATAAGAATTACTACATTCCCTGGGAATCAGGATCTAAAAACAAAAGCTTAGACACTCTATTTCAAGAAATTATAAATGAAAACTCCTGAGATCAATTTTAGGGCAAGATGAATGTGGGGAAAAAAATCCACCAACCACATTCTAAAATAAACCCTAAAAGCAAAATTCCTAAGATTATCATAGCAAAAATCTAGAAATCCCACATCAAAAAGAAAAAAAAAAGAAAGCAGGAAACAAGGAAGGAAGGAAAAGGGAAGGAAGGAAGGAAGGAAAAAGAAAAGAATATAATAGGATCCCCCAAAGCTCTGGCAGCTTCTACCATAAATGAGAAGATATTATAATACAGTATTACAAAAGGTAAAAGAGATATACTTACAAGCAAGAACAATTTATCTCACATGGCTAAGTATATTCTAATGGAGTGGGGAAGGTGGGGTGAAATGGACCTTGGACTTTCAAGAATTTCTGATGAAAGACCAGAATTGATTGGGAATTTTGAAAAACAAACATGATTCAAGAGAAAACTAAAAAAGTAAATTTATTTTAGCAGTTGGAATGACCTGAGAAATTTTATAATGCTAAGATTCAAATGGGGTGGAGTGGTGTGGAGGTGTAAAAAAAAATTGTTTCTTGACAACCTTATTGTTTTCAAAGGGTAATAAGGAAGTTAAACAAAACAAATGTATTAGCTGTGTTTTGAGGGATTGGAAGAGGAGAAAGGGAAGAGAATGTAAAAGGAATATATTAGTGTAAAAAAAATTAAAAAGGGGGTAGAAATTTTCTATTTTTCACAACTGGGGTAAATGAAAAGAAAAATATACAAATGTTGAGTAAAGAAATAGTGAGAGTAAGTATTAAAAAGTTCTTAATTAAGAAGGATTGGACACACACATACACACACACATATAGATATATAGTTATAGACACAGATATATAGACAGATTGATATATATGAAACTTAAGTGGGAAACAGGTGAAGATGAGTTGCATGCTGAGAGGACATCATATTGGGGAGGTAATAGTCACAAAGAAAATAATCTTTCTAATCCTGAAAGGGCTGGGGATTCAAAGGGAGGAAAAGGAAAAAAACAATGAGGAAAGATGAGAAGGAAGAAGAGAGAAGAGGGGAAAAGAGGAGAAAAAAAGGAGAGATGGATAAAAGAGAGAAGAGAAGAGAGGAAAGGAGAGTAGAAGAAAGGAGAAGAAAGGAGGTGATAGGAGGGGAAAAGAGGGACAGGAAAGAGGAAAGAAGGGAGGAGGGGAGAGGAGAGAAGAGGGAATGGGAGGGGAGGGGAGGAGAGAGGAGAGAAGCACTATAAACTCAAGAAAGAGATTATTAGTTAAAGAAATGCTGAAGAAATTGTGATATAGGAATGTGATACAATATTATTATGATTTGTTAATTGGTTGGTTAATTGGTTGCTTAGGGGAGGGGACTATAAATACTGAAGGCAGAAAAAAGGTCTTTGAGTAGTTTTGAAAATAAAAGAATAAAAGTTCAAAAGGAACCACAGAAAAGCAGAAAAAATTTGGAAAATAATGTATGAAATTTATTACATACTTAAAAAACAAGTGGTATGAAATGGAGATTCATACAGAATCTACTCTGCATTCCGATGAGTATATGGAAATGCTTTTTGGTGTGTAAATTTAACATAATTTTTTTCTAAAGAAAAACATGATTCACAGAAAGCGAAAAAGAAAATTGTCATTTATATGGAAGAATAAACAGTGAAGAATCTAAGAGCTAATAATGAAAAAAACAAACAAACAAAACATAACAAAAAATTAAAAAAGAAAGGAGAGGGTGTGTTCATCAGTACCAAATTTCAAAGTATGCTAAGTGTCAAAGTGAATAGAGCACTGGTCCTGAAGTCAGAAAGAGTTAAGTTCAAATCCAGCCGCAGACATTTATTAGCTGTCTGACCCTAGACAATTCACTTAACCCCTGTTTATCTCAGTTTCTTCATTATGCGGATTATAACACCTACCTTCCAGAATGGTTGTGTCGATCAACTGAGACAATAACTGTAAAGGGTTTATTACAGCGCTGGCCACACAGCAGACTACATAACTGTGCATTCAGTTAATTTTAAAAACCAATATAAATAATGAGCAAATTAATTCTTACATATATATGATCTCTATATGAATATATAATATAAATTAAATAATTAATAAAGAAAAACATAATTTTAAAATTAAATAAATTAAGATTTTAAATTAATTAAAATTTAAATATCATTATATTATTCCTAATTTGGTACTGGTTAGAAAAAGTGAGGTCAATAGGTGGAAACGATTATGTATACAACAAATAGAAGCAAATATAGTAGCATAATGTTCAATAAACCCAAAATTATTTAATTTGGTTACTGAGGTAAGATCTCATTATTTGACAAAAGTTGGTAGGAAAACTGAAAGATAGTCTGGTAGACAAATACCTCAAATCACGTGCTGAGTTAATCTCCAAATGGATAAATGCATAACCTGGATATAAAAGGTCACATCATAAACCAATTGCAGGACCAAGAAAAAGTTACCTTTCACATCTATGAATAGGGGAAAAGTTCATGAGCAGTGTCTGATACAGAGTAAATGTTTAATGCCATTGTACCATAAAGAAAAAAAAGATAGGACAATTAAAATATATGAGAATATTTAAATAACAATATGTACATTTTAAAAAGCAATAACAGTAGCATGAGATGAGAAAAAACAAAAACGTTCTGAAGGCAACCTAGGAGTAAAGGAGACATGTGAATGTTGGATTTTTTTTTACCTGACTGTACCTGAGATGAAGAAACTCCTGTTATTCAGATTGTTTCCTTCTTTACAACATATCTTCTGAGAGCTGCCTGGAGGCACTGAGGAGATAACTGATTTGTCCAGTAAAACAGACCACACATGTTATAGGCATGTTTGAATCCACTTCTTCATGACTTGAAGGCCCTCAGTCTCTAAATGCTACATCATACTCTATTGTATCTTGTTATTACAAGTAAATGAATGTACATATTTTAAAGGAAAGTTTAAAATAGTGGAATTGATTATTTTTATGTAGTTTCGTATTAATTTTTCTTGATGGTTATTAAGTTTTCAATAAATAAAATACATTTTTAAAAGTCCAAAACAAAGTTTAAAGAATTAGGCTGAGTTATCTTGGAGGAAGGCTGAAGAGCAATAGTATAGTCTTTGGATATTGTGGTTTAGTCCTTTTTCAGTCATATCTAGCTCTTCATGACCACATTTGAGATTTTCTTGGCAAAGATGCTGGAGAGATTTGCCATTTCCTTCTCCAGCTCATTTTATGGATGAAGAAACTGAGGCAAATAGGGTTAAGTTCCCTGTCCAGGGTCCGTCACACAGCTGGTAAGTATCTAAGGCCATGAGGAAGATGCGTCATCCTGACTCCAGTTCCATCACTCTGTTCCACGGATTGTTCTCCATGTACACTGCCAGATATAAAGCTAAGTGGTAACATGAAGGATACAGGGTAGTTAGAAGGTAAAGTTTCTATGATTTTAAAACACAGGATGGAATTAACCTAATACTAAAACACAGTGCATGTTAAATATTGACCAAGTTGACTCCAAGATATTCTGCATAGTGGTTATTTGACAGATAAATTAATGATCCATCAAGAAAATAGCAGGATGACATTTCAATGAGAGGGGTGAGGAGGGAGAGAATTTGGCACCCACAAATTTACCATCAAATGTTAAAAATTATTTTTAGATGCAATTGAGGGATAAATATTAAATTTAATACTAAATTAAAAAAAAACAAAGAAGAGAATAGGACATGATTGGGTCCATTTCTAAATCCAGTCATTTTGTATAGATTTTTTTTTTCTTTTGGAGAAAGTGCTTTGTGAAACCAGAATTAGCCAGGTTAGCTGCAGAGTATTAAAAAAAAAGAGAGAGAGACAATTCCCTGTTGTTTCTTTCCTCTCCTTGGCGGTGACTGCCACCTGAGTCACAGAAGTCCCTCTGAATCTTACATGTGTATCTTTGCTTCAGTCTCTGTGTTTTTACAGCAGAGAACATGCTGACTGTCTGTGCAGAGGTTGCCTTTGTTGCCTGACTAAAGGTATTTTTTTTAAGGCACTGAAGAAATAACAATGACTTTTGATACAAGTGCAGCTGGGTACATTGTAGAGGCAGCTGGAAAACATTCCCTCCTTGTGAGTTTGGCAAATAACTCCTGCCAGGAGGCATCATAGACTTTGCAGGCTGCCCTCAAATCCTGGGAGGCACAGCAAGATGTTAGGTCTATAGGGGAAGGAGCAATTCACAGCCTGCCAGCTCCAACTGGGCTCCTGTCCTTGAATAATTAGAACTGAACTAGAACTGAGTTGGGAGTTTTCACCTCTGGAAACTCTCTTCCAGGAGCTTTGGAGAAAGTGAATGGCATGTTCACAAAGAATGGTCATGAAAAAACTGTTGAGGCATGGAGCTGGTCAACTTGAAAAGCATGTGGTATGGTACAAGATTCTCCAACTTTCTAGTCTCTGGGCCTCTTTATACCCTTAAAATATTTAGGGCCCCCTAAAGAGCTATTACATATTTGGACTATATTTTTTGATATTTACCATATTAAAAATTAGAATGTACTGGCATTGTTATTTGAATAGTTCGACTCCTTGGATCTTCTGAAAACACCTTAGAGTCCTGCAAGGGTTCTCAGTCCTTACTTTGATGATGACCAGTGTAATGGTTAGAGTATAGGATTTGGAGGTGAAACGATGGGAGTTCAAGCCTCATCTTAGATATTTGCTGACTGTGTGACCCCGAGCAAATCTTGTAACCTCTGAGTCTAGTTTCCCCATCTGAAAAATGAAGGAGGTTGGATTCAAAGATCTCCAAGGTCCTTTCAGCTCTCAAATTATGATTCTAAGTAAATATTCCTTTTATAGAAAAAAAAAGTTCTACAGATCACTTCTGTACTGTTCCTCACAATCAGCTCTACAAGGCATACTGAATTTCAGAGTCAGAAAAGGTCCCAGGCATTATCTAAAGTGAACTGTACTTCAGGTGGAAAGTCTCCATCCATAGCTCAGAAAAGTCATCCAGCCTCTGTTTGAAGACCAGTTATTCAACAAGCACTTACTGAGTGCAGACTGTGTGCCTGATCACCACCAAGGAAGAACCAACTAGCTTCCCAAGCGGCTCATCCATTATTAGATAACTAATTATTAGGAAATTATTATTTTGTTTTAGGTAAAAGTCCACCCCTGAGAAACAACATCTTGCTCCACACATCCCCTTAAAGGAAAAGCAAAACAAATTTAATCTATCTTGAAAATACGTGAAAAGCAGCTATTATGTCCTCTCTCATTATGTCTTCTCTCGTTCAACGTAAACATCCTAAATTCTTTTAACCATCTCTCATATGGTATGATTTCCAAGTTTCATCCTATCATTTTGCTCAGAGATATACTACAGTTTGTCAATATCTTTCCAAAAATATGACACATTGAGCTGAATACCTGAAGTGATCCAACAAGGATAGAGTACAATGGGACTCTTACCTCCTCCCTCTGGTCATTGGACTCAGACCAGAGATGATTTCATTGCATTGGGCTACTTTTCTGGTGCAAACTTCCTGTACCAGTTGGAGATCTCAATCAGCTCTGCAACTTACAATCATCTGGAGTTGTCTGGGATCCAGAGAGGTTAAATGAATTGCCCATGTAAGTAAGTCAAAGATGGGACTTGAGTCCAAGTCTTCCTGACATCAAGATCAGCTGCACTATCCATTACACCATCACTTTTCATGGAATTCTGGATGTCATACCCCTATTAACACAGTCCAAGGTACCACTAGCTTTCTTAGCCAACATATCATATTGCTGCTCCATATTGAGTTGAAAATACAAAAACAAAATACTTCAAAAGAATTATCTAGCCGGAATTCTCCTTGTATTTGTGCAGTTGAGTTTTTAAACCCAGTTGTAATACTTTCCATTTATCCTGTTGGATTTCATTTTGTTAGTGTTGAAAATCTTTTAAAATTATGGCTATATTATCTAATATATTCACTATTTCTCTCTCACACTTTTCTTCCTCTTCACCTCATTCATTGTTGTCCTTCATAATCACTGAGAACCAAAATAGAATGATGATTTTAGGGTCACTGTACAGTGTGTCCAACTGACTGAGCAAATCAATATAAGGTGGGAAGATTCTACTACAGGTCAGACCCAAATAGTCAGCATAAACACTTGGGAAGGAGATATTTCCAAATGTTTACATTTTTACGTTTCACATTTTACATTTCATATTTACATTTCAAATTTCTTCGCAACATTGTTTTGCTCATAGCACACAATGCATTCTTTGATGTAGACATTCCATATTTGAAAGTTTTGTACCAGTGTCTCTCATGTCTCACAACTGATTCCAACGTTCTTTAGGGAGATCTTGAGAGTGATCTTGTATCACTTCTGGCCTCGGTGTAAGTATTTGTCTTGTGTGAGTTCTTTTTAAAATAGTCTTTTAGGCAAACATGCATTTGACACTTTAATAATGTGGCCAGACACTGTCTGTAATAGAGTTTGAATATTTGGCAGTTCAGCTCAAGAGAGGACCTCAGTGTCCAGTGTCTTATCTTGCCAAATGATCTTCAGAATCTTCCTAAGATAATTCAAATGGAATTAATTTTCTGACATGGTACAGGTAGACTGTCCAGGTCTCATGTGCAAACAACAATGAAGTCAGTACATGGCTCCGTAGACCTTCAGTTTTGTAGGCAGGCTAGTATCTCTTCTCTCCCACACTTTTTTCCAGAACCTCTCAAACACCAAGCTAGTTCTGTCAATGTGTGTAACAATCTCATTATCTACATATACATCCCTGGAAAGTACACTACTAAGGTAAGTGAACTTATCCATAGCATTCAGAATTTCTCCATTTGCAATAACTGATGGCTCTACATGTGAATGATATGGTCCCAAATGGTGCAGAACCTCTGTTTTCTTGCTGTAAGGCCAAAATCAGTACAAATGGCAGAGATTCGATTTATATTCTATTGAATCTCATCCTCAGGATGCACAATCATTTGCAAAAATCGTCCTGCACCAACTCTCCTGCAACTTTAATTTTTGCTTGTAGCCTTTTCATGTTAAGTAATTTACCACCAAATGCAGCAGCTGACCTTAATGCCGTTTTCATCCTCATTGAAGGCATCTGACAACATTGCTGAAACCATCATGCTAAAAAGCATGGGACTAGCACACAGCCTTGCTTCACTTCATTGGTGACTGGGAAAGCATGGGAGAATAGTCCATAATCCAGAACTCATGAAAATATAGTCATTAAACTGGCATACAGTACTCATAAACTTTTCTGGGTAACTAAATTTTGCCATGATCCTCTACAAACCATTACAAATGATGACATCAAAAGTCTTGGTCATGTCAAAGAATGTTGTATACAGACCTCTGTTCTGCTGCTGGCATTTCTCCTGGAATTGTTGGGCAATAAACACCATGTTGGTCATTCCTTAGCCCTTTCTGAAGCCACACTGGCTCTTGGGTAGATGACCATCTTTCAAGTGAAGGATCAGATGATTAAGGAACACTCTGGTAAGAATCTTGCTGCCAATGACTAAGAAAGAGACTCCCTTTTATTGCCATAGGACAACCTATTTCTTTTTCCTTTATGGAGATGGGCAATGGAGGCTTCATTGATCTCCTGGAAGATAACCTCCTCTTACTATATAATGTGGAAGATTTCAGTCATTTTGTATTAATAGTGGACCCCCATTTTATAAAGATCAACTGGAATGGAATCCACACCAGAGTCTTTGCCATACAAGAGAAATCTAATGGCATTCAAAACCTTTTCTTTTTCAGTTGGCAAAGCTAGAACAGAATTGACTTCCATCTGAAGTATATGGCCAATAGCTTCAGCATTTGTTGATGACAGTCTGCTGAGAACACTATGGAAGGCTTTCTGGAAGTTATCCTATATCTCTAGGACCACATAATCACTGATCAATGTGGCTCCATCATCGTTAAATTGCTGAGATGCACCATAAGTCTTTGGCCCATAAATAGCCTTCAGGGCATTGTAGAAATGTGCTACTATCAGGATTAAACTGAATTTCATATTCTTTCTTCCTGAGTCAAGAGTCCTGTATCTCTCTAAACCTTGTTTGAACTTAACTTTTGATGGTGTTAAACACTTCCTTCTTAAAAAGGGACAGACTATGCTACTAGTAAACTCTGTAATGTCTTCTTTCTCATGTAGTAGTTTCTGAATTTCCCCATCATTTTCATCAAACCAGTTCTGATGCTTCCAAGTATTCTGGTCCAAATGAGTAAATGCAATATGATACAACAAATTTCTGAAAGTTGCACACTTTTTTATTGTTTCAGTGTTGTCAGTCAGGCTCAAATTTCCTCCTAAATTAGTAACAAACCATTTACTGATGGATAAGGGCTTTTATCCAATGATGTTGAGTTTTCTGATAATCATAGTGTAACCATTTTATTGCATGCTAATGTGTCTCTTAGAGAGGATGAGTCGATGATCAATCCAGCACTCTGCACTACACATTGCTTTCATCACTCTCACATCTAATCTCTATTTGTGTTGAAATTTAGATCCCGACTCTATTATTTAATATGTCCACTACTCCTCCCAGACTTTTCCACCTTTTCATTCATGACCTTACAGAGATGCAGATACTCTCTTCTCCTTTATAGCTCTCTTTATCTTTTTCCCCCATTGGAATGTGAGGTCCTTGAATATACAGGCTATCTTATCCTCTTATCCCCCACTTAGTACAGTACCTGACATATAGTGTTGGATAATAATCTATCCATCTATCTATCTATCTGCCTATCTATCCATCTATCTATCGCTCTGTCTATCTATCCTTTTCTACTAAGAAAAATAACCCTCGGGAAGTGAAAGATAAAATAAAATGATTGTAAAGATATTGAATCCTAGTATAATTGAGGACATGGCAGAGGATCATTTAACAACTGAGTTCCAGACACCTGGCATGCCTAAACAAACTATGTTCTCTCATCCTGCAAGTACTGTTGAATATGATGAATAAGTTTTTGCAGGTAATCTATAAAGTCACGGAGAATAACAAATGCATAACAGGACAGGTAAATTCTAAAGTTTCAAAATAGAGAGCAAGAAGATGACACCATCAGGAGACAATGGCACATCTGGAATGTTTGCGATGTGTTCCGTGTAGTAACAGATGCTTTTCGCTGCCCCATGGTATTTCTCCTGAATAGTTTCCTTTGATTTTACTCGCAGTCATCATTCTCTTAGGTAACAACAGGAAAGTCTGCAATACTAAGGGTTTCTGAGATGAATTCTCAGCTTCATTCATAAATTCTAATGACAATAAAAATGGAGTTTAAATAGTTTTATAAAGTGGACAGTGAGGACTTCCATCACACATGACCCTTGAGAAATATGCCCAAAGTTCAAGATCCTCTGTGAGTTAGAATTCATTTTAAAACCAGTGTGTTTATTTTTACTAAGTCAAAAAGAAAGGCATAGTTCAAAGCAAAAATAAAAATGTTCAATCAAACATTTCATTAAAATTTATTTTGTTTGCTTAAATTAATCTTATTTAATTAAAAATTAAATAACAACAAAAACAAAAAAAAACAACAAAAAAAGGTTCTTCCACAGATTAGCATACACAATACCACTAAAAAGAGTGTCTATATGCAGAAAATATATGCTATGCTTAGGGAACATAAATGAAAGGGTACAATATATAAGGAGTATTTTTAGTCAGAAAACCATATGAAAGGTTCATATATAGGGAACTTGTGTGATCTTTGCTTGAGCATGAAAGACATATACATAGAAAGCACATATGTATCCCTAAAGAAATTCATATGTCTACTACAGAGGTACTGATAACCTTGGTTGAAGCTCTCTACAAGTCATTACAGTCAGCTAGGTGATGAAATAGATAGACAGCCTGGAGTTAGGAGGACCCAATTTCAAACCAGTTTCAGACACTTACTAGTTGTGTGACCCTGAGCAAGTCACTTAACCTCTGTCTGCCTTAGTTTCCTCAGTGTAAAATGGGAACCCAAGAGAAGTAAATCACTCTAGTGCCTTTGCCAAAAAAAAACCCAAATAGGGTCATGAAGAGTCAGACATAACTAAACAACAGCAACAAAATCTGCTCACTGAAGGACTTCATATTGTTCCTGGATGTTGTGTTCCTAATCTCCGTTGGCCATTATATTGTTTCTTCTGGGCATCTCTGCTGGTCACTAGCTTTGCTATTTGTTCCATTTCCCTCTGCTACAATCTGCTTGTTTTCATTTGCTACTTTGCTACCATATACTTCTTTATAAGGGATGGCCAATTTTAAAATTTTATTTATTTATTTTTAGTCCACATAGTCCCAGGGCCTTAAAGACACATTCAGTAAGGAATCCAGAAAAAAAAAAATCCAAAACAGTAAAAGACTTCATGTTAGAATTAAGTCTCTTAAGCCTGTTAAATTTCTGTATTCCCCCTTGAAAAGTCATTCGTCCCAGCCAAATAGGACATAGAGCTAGAACATTCATTTTAACTCCTAATAAATTCCTTATTGTCAGTCTGTATCTTGTTAAATCTTTTTCAGTGACTTTATTCAATAAAACCACATAGGGACAATGTAAGTCAGTTTCCACAATTCTGATTTCATGAAGTTTAGGCTAGAGACAAGAATAAAAGAGGAGGGGAAGCTGATAGACCTAGAGACCTCTACCTTATTAATGTCTTCTATATAATTGCCTTTGTTATGCATAGGTGGCACATGGGATAGAGTACCTAGAGTTCAGATTTAGTGAGAACAAAAGTTAGCTTTGTGACCCTGAACAAGTGACTTAACCCTTATCTATCTCAGTTTCCTCAACAATAGAATGAGATAGTAGCACTTACCCTCAGGGTTATTTTGAGGATCAAACATGATAAATTGGAAGCATTTTGCAAGCCTTAATATATGAATGCTGTTATTATTATGGGGGGTATTAAAATTGTAGCATTTGGTTGACATGCCTTTCAATATCAAACCAACCTTGCTGGTGTTGCTGCATTAGAATCACAAAACTTAAAGGTTAAAGATGCATTAGAGACCATTGAGTCTAGACCATTATTTTGCAGATATGAAAACTGAGGTCTAAGTAATTCGACCAATTCAGACATCAGGTACTCTGATATCTTTGTTGAATGCCCTTTCCCCTTTGCTGTATTGTGTGCCAGAGGCACTGGTGCTGCCTTCTGAACTCCCTTTACTGTGGACCTGCCAGGAGAAAAGAACTAAGCAAAGGCTAGGACTGAAAGCTCCCGTAAGGAGAACAGACATTACAGTTGGGTGACTGGCAGTTGATTTGAAAGCAGATCAAGACAATTTGCTAAAGTAAACTGTAGATCTTTGGATAAGAGGGGTCAGTTATCGCAACAGCTAACATAAAAGGAGAATTAGACAGGGTTCAAAGGCAGAGCACAAGTCCCAAGTCCAACAAATCATTAATGCAATAGTATGGAATCACAGTGGACAGCTCCTGGTCATAGCTAACATTTCCTGTATGGGAAAGAGCTTTTTAGGAGAGTACCTTTGTGAATTGTAGGGACCACATACGTTAATCTGTTTCATCCCCTCCCAGAAGGAAGTCAGAGCCAAGTTATTGGACAGGAAGACCAATTCTATTTTTCCTTACTCCCATCCATCATAATTCTATCAAAATAATGTTAGTGGAAATCTTAGCTAAGTTGTATATGTGTAATTCCTGCCCCAAAGTTCATTTCCATGGGACTCTTCTTATTGGCAGAAAATGATTACTTAATATTTCATAGCTATGTGAGGTATGTAGTTAGAGCTTGGGAGATGAGAGATCTTGATCCTCTGGCTTCTAAGTCTGAGAGAGAAGACACAAAGTTCCAGACTCTCTTTGGGGAGACAAAGACTCTGGGTAGCAGTTGTAATGCAGAAGAGTCAGCATCTTGATCATGCCTCTATATTCAGCTCACTATACTAAATATAAAGATGTATATTAGCCTAAAAGACTACATGAAGATCAGAAGAAGTGACACAAGGACACACTCAAGGTCCTTCCAAAGAACTTTGGAATTGATTATGAGACATGGGAGATACTGGCATAGTTCTGCCCAGCATGATGTGCCTACATAGAAGAAGATGCTGTGCTCCATGGGCAAAGAAAGTTGCAGTAGCTCAAAAAAATGTGAGACCTGCAAACTTAGAGACATCTCCACTCCAAATGTTCCTATGGACTATTTGTGCCCCACCTGTGGTAGAACCTTCTGTCATGTTGGTCTGATCATCTCCCTCAATCTCTCTCTCTCTGTCTCTGTCTCCTTCTCCCTCTCTCCTTCTTTCCTCTCTTATCCTCTCTCCCTCTCTCTCTCCCTCTCTTTCACTCCCTCCCCCTCCCTTCTTTCTCTCTCTCTCTCTCTCTCTCTCTCTCTCTAGATAGATAGATAGATACAAAGAGATAGAGATAGATAGATAATCTATTTTCTGATTTCTGCTTGCTGTCACTTTAAATAAATGAATTTGTTTGCTTTGTAGCAAATGTTTACTGTGAAATTTGCCTTTGGTGGGAAAGGATTCAAGACTTGGAGATGTAGCTTGGGATACTCCTTCTTCATTAAGAGATAAGGATCAGGTGCTCAGGTTGAACCTAAAAATTATTTCTTTTATATCAGCAATATTTAGGGTGTTGTAGACACCCTTCGATAGCTTAGAATTCCTACTCTTGAAGAGAGCAGAGTAACAAGCCTTTGGTCTCAACCACCTGCTCCCTTCTTGGCAGGACTCAAAATTTCCCTTGAAGAAGGTTAGGTGGAAGATATTCATGTCTCCCTGTAAGTCATATCTAGAAAGATCTATGTGGACACATAATTTATGCAAGTAACAAAACACAGCACGCCATTTCCCTACATTTGGGAACCTGTCCACAGAAATATATCAATAACTCCTGCCAGTTTATTTTAATAAGAAATTGTGGAAGAGTTTTGCTGGTAATTTATTTTAAATCTTGGACTAAAAAAAAAATTGTTCTTCTAGTGAACTGCAGCTTTTTGCCTCAATAATAGTCTGTTGCTTTCCAAATGGATATACTTAAGTAAAGCTTCTAAACAGAATCACCCTACCACAGAAAGGGATTAAGTAGAAAATCCTACAGGATTTGATTTTTCTTCAGTTACATAGTTGGAATTAAGAGAAGACCCTCATAGTACTGGGGTCATCTAGCTGCCAACTGGGATAAACCATTTAAACAGATACTCAGAGGCAAATGACTAGGAGAGGTGGTCCATCTCGTGATACCAAGGAACACATTGAATTCAGATGAAAAGGTTCTCAACCCATCAGGATATTGTCCACATTGAATGTTCTTTTGGAAAGAAGTGTGTATCCTGTGAACAACATCCTGTTCGGAGATTTAGTTCTCTGTGCTTTGCAAAGTATTGAGAATTTCTTTGTTGGAAAAATGTCTTTGTTCTCACATTGCTGACAAGCAGTCTCAGTGGATTGGGAGCAATACAAAACAGGGTTGTTGCTAAGAGTTGGAGGTTTGGGATTTTTTTTCATCTTTTGCAGTAATTTAATTTCAGTTATTTGATCCCCAAGTATACATAGTCTCACTCTGGGTTTTTTTCTCCCAATTTATAGATTATATAAAAGCTCCCTGCTACTCAGCAACTTAAAGAACCTATATAAGATGACAAAGAACTTCGCATATGAACAATGGTGGCTTCCATCTCTGTGGAGCAAACAGAAGGGTGACTGAGATTCTTAGGGCTAAATGTAACAGCTATCCCCCTAGATGGCCTAGGAACTGAAGTATCAGTTTGGTAACTGAAACCATGAGAATGCAAAGGTAGATTTCTGTGCCATTATCAGATTCTTGGACCATCTGGGTAAATAGGTCATTTGTCCTCAAGGGATGGTTGGATTATCACTTGTTCAGCTTGAGGTAGAGGCTCTCCTGGATCTAACCTACATATGTAGGTTACAAAATATGATCTCTGGAATACTACTGTGCTATAAGAAATGATGAACAGGAGGACTTCAAAAATACCTGGATAGACTTATATGAACTGATGCTGAGTGAAGAGAGCAGAACCAGGAGTACACTGTGCACAGTAACAGCCACAGTGTGTGAGGACTATTTTTGATAGACTTTGTCTTCCACAGCAATGCAAGGACTGAAAACATTTCCAAAGGACTAATGATGCAAAATTCCACCCACATCCAGAGAAAAACCTATGGGGTCAGAATGCAAATTGAAGTAGACTATTTTCTCTTTTGTGACATTTGATTTTGTTTAGTTTTATGCATACCTTCTCCCATTTGTTTTAATTCTTCCATGCAACATATTTATTGTGAAAATGCGTATAAGAATATATGTGTAGAGTCCAATAAAATTGCATGCAGTCTTGGGCAGGGGGGAGAAAATTTAGAACTTATGGGAGTGAATGTTGAAAATTGAAAACAAACAAATAAATCTATAATAAGTTAAAGTATAATTAATTATATTTATTATATAAATAATTAATATTAAATTATAATAAATAAAAAAGTGAAAAAAAGAACAAATGATCTCTGAAGGCCTTTCTTAAATTGAACTTCTATGATTGATTCTTTTAAAAAGTTATTATATTTAAAAAAATCAAGAAAAGAAATTTTCATGTAAAGAACAATAGATTTGAAGCCAATTAACAAGGGATACAATCCTGACTGTCCATTTTTCATCTGCCCCCAAATTTAACTGTTTGCCTCATTTCTTAGGTCTCATTTTTATCAGGTATAAATTAGGAATTTGAGGCTATATGACTTCTAAAGCCCCTTCCAGGTCCAAATCCTTTGATCCTATGATGACATAATTTGTGATTATAAAAATAATGATAGGTAGCATTTATATAGTATCTACTATGTGCCAGGCAGTCTCGTAAGTACTTTATAAATATTATCTCATTTGATCCTCATAATAATCCTACGAGTTAGGCAGTGTTATTGTTCCCATTATATGGATGAGAAAGCAGAGGCAGAGATTTACATTTAGTGACTTGCTCAGGGTCATCGATCCATTAAGTGCCTAGGTTAGATTTGAATTCGGGTCTGACTTCAGACAAGTGTCCTATTCATTATACCACCTAGATGCCTAATACTTAAAACCCTGGCTCTGTAAGCCAACATTAAATCTGCCAATATTTTGCAGAGGGAGTGACAAAATTAAAGTGGTATTTTCTGGAGATATAGGGTGACCCGACATTTCTCCATTCCTCCAAACTGGGGAGATACGCAGAGGTCAGTAACTAAACTTCATTGGGTCTACTGTGCTTTGTAAACTCAAATTTCCTTGTCATTATAACCGCTGCTGATGTTACCTGACGTCTTGAAATCTAGGTCAGAGTCAGAGTCAGAATTAACCATGACAGAAAGAAAGTGTTAGCCTGTGAATTATTTTAGGTAGAATGTGGAGAATGCAACAGTATTTATAGTTCATGTCTTATTTTCATATTGGCAAATATGCTTGTATCCTACATATATGCACATATAAATTCATGTATGGTACATAGCCCTCCACTTATATAGCAATTTAAGGTTTGTAAAGCACTTTACATATTATCTCATCTTATCCTTAAAACAATCGTATGAGCTGCTATCATTATCCCCACTTTACAGATGAAGAAGCTGAGGCTGACAAAGGTTAAGGGACTTGCCTTTAAGTGTGCACATGGCAGGATTTGAACTCAAGTCTTCCTGAGTTCCTATACTCTATGCACTGAACCACCTAGCTGCCTACTTATTACTTCACTAAGTTAGGAAAATCTTTATGATGTCCATCGAATTAGACTACAAGATTCTAGAGGACAGGTGTTCTGATTTGATATTCTTTATATTACAATCAAAATCTTCAGAAATGATTACTCAAAATTGCACAAGTTATTTACAATTGGGAAGACTGGACTCTTTTAAGGAGAAAAAAGAAAGCAACAAGGAAAAAAGGAAGGAAAGGAAAGGAAAGGAGGAGGGAGTAACAAAGGAAGGAAGAAAAATTAAGGAAGGAAGAAGGAAGAAAAGAAGGAAAGAAAGAAATAACAAAAACTATCTAATATGGTTGGTTTTGGTTTTGCTAAGAAAAAATGAACAGGTGGGCTCTCTATTTTGGAAAATAGCATCTATACCTTACTTGAAAGCAATGTGTTCCATATGCACCTGTTTTTCTGAACTCGTCCAAAGGAAAAGAGAGGGAGCAAGGACTCAGATGATGGTGTCGACAATCTGAAGGGAGGAACGTTGGAACATAACCAAGTGTCTCACTCTAGAGATCATAGACAGTGGTCAATTTCTCTACTGAAAACAAAAGTGAAAATGCTTTCATTGTTCATCATTGTTATTATAAAATTCCATGAGCCAAGTCCAATGATAGGCCCTGGTTATTGGATCTTTGCGGAGCTTATGTTTGGTCTTTCAGGGAGAAATTGCTTTCAGGTGCTTACATAGAATCACAGACTTGGAAGAAATCACAAAATCCACCTAGTCACAACCTTCTAATATGAGAGATGAGGAAACAAATGCCCAGAGAAATTAAGTGAAAAATGCCTTGGAGCACAGAACTAGTGTCAGAAGAAAGATTTGAACAATTTCCCAGTCCGGTACCTTTAATTACTACATCATGCTGATTCTCAGATCTTGTTCCCTTCTTCCAAAGTCCTCCCTATATTTTTTTTCAGTAGATCTGCCTTCTTAAGTATGGAGAGTTCTTGGCTTCCCTCTAAACCAATATAAGCAAAATGACCGATTGATTTACTTTTGCTCTACATTTCTGGAATCCCTTCACCAAATTTCTTTTTGAGGGCCTTGGTTTGAAGTAAAAATTGCCCATGAATATCTAAAAAAAGAGTCTTTTTCTAAGACTCTGGGATGATTTTGAAACCAAAAAAATGGATGATGGGGAGAGAACTTAGAATTCTAGGAAAAGCTCTTCAGAATCCCATTTTAAAATTCCTGGTACATTTAAGTAATAGTAGTATAATTACAAGGGCAAAACATAAATACCACGCAATATCTCTATAAAAGACATAGAAAAAATTCTTAACTATATTGTGTCATGTGCATCTTTTGGTGAAGCTTATAGATGTCTTTTCAGAAAAAAAGGGTTTTTTTATTATGTTTATTTATTTTTAGTTTTCAACATCAATTTCTACAAGATTTTGAGTTCCAAATTTTCTCCCTATCTCCCCCCTCCCCCACTCTATAACACCTTGTATTCTGATTACCCCTTTCCCCAATATGTCCTCCTTTCTATCACATCCCTTCTTTCCCTTATTCCCATCTTCTCTCTTTTGTTGTAGGGCAAGATAGATTTCAATACCTCATTACCTGTTTTTCTTATTTCCCAGTTGCATGCAAAACCAGTTCTCAACATTCATTCCTAAAACTCTGAGTTCCAACCTCTCTCCCTTCCCCTTATGGGGAAGTCCCTTGTGATTTCTCTTTCCCATTTACCTTTTCATGCTTCTCTTGATTCTTGTCTTTGAAAGTCAAGTTTTCTATTCAGCTCTGGTCTTTTCATCAAGAATGCTTGAAAGTCCTCTATCTAATTGAATGATCACATTTTCCCCTGATACTCAGTTTTTCCGGGTAGGGGATTCTTGGTTTTAATCCTAATTCCTTTGACTTCTCAAATATTATATTCCATGCCCTTCCAACCCTTAATGTAGAAGCTGCTAGATCCTGTGTTATCCTGATTGTATTTCCACAATACTCAAATTGTTTCTTTTAGCTGCTTGCAATTTTCTCCTTGACCTGGGAACTCTAGAACTGGGCTACAATATTCCTAGGAGTTTTTTCTTTTCGGATCCCTTTCAGGAGGTAATCAGTGAATTCTTTCAATATTTATTTGCCCTCTGGTTCTGGAATATCAGGGAAGT
Organism: Potorous gilbertii; assembly: GCA_028658325.1. Lineage (NCBI taxonomy): Eukaryota > Metazoa > Chordata > Mammalia > Diprotodontia > Potoroidae > Potorous > Potorous gilbertii. The sequence continues at coordinate 104,733,995 of CM053774.1, read as the reverse complement.
CTTCCTTGATCATTTCATGAAAGATGATGCCTAGGCTTTTTTTTTATCATGGCTTTCAGGTAATCCCATAATTTTTAAATTATCTCTCCTGGATCTAGAAAAAACAATTGAAATGTATAAAATAAAATAAGTAGGATTATGAAAGAAACCAATTTCATTGAAGTGTAGTTATTAAAAGACTTAAACACAAACACACACACACACACACACACACACACACACACACACACATCAAGTCCTTGGATCCAAGTTAAGACCCTCTGCCATAGGGTATGCCTACTTTTTTTGGCCGTAGGAAGCATTCAAAGTATACTGTGGATATAACAACAAATTATTTGTTTTCACACTGTGAAAGTGTCATGACTATTATAATCTTTCAGAAACAAATATGTCTTTTCCTTTAGGTCATTTTGAAGACTTCTGAGAAGAAACTGATAAAATCTTTCTCAAGAAAAGGGAAATTTAATAGTTTTTTGCACCAATTTTCCTGTAAGCTTTCTCTCTCTTTTCTCTGTTGCTTAGCATTTGGTTCAAATGGATGTGTACTGCATGTGTGGAAAGAAAGGTAAGTATGTACTTCACCTGTCTGAGGGACATTATAATTAACAGGAATGTTACTGAAACAGTTCACTAGAAATACCAGCCCTATCTTACTTGTGACTTGTTTTTCCCCCACCATTCTGTCATTTCCTACCCCCTCTGGAAATACTATAGAATCCATTTAGGAGGAGCCTCCCTAGAGAAAACTTTTCATGATGGATCCTACCTTTATTAACCCAATACTCTATTCAACCTAATCTTCTTCCCTCAACTCTTAGAAACTCATTTTGTATTGTTTACAATCCAATCCAGTCTAAACAACCCAATGAACCTTTATTAAGTGCCTGTGATATTCCAGGCACTGTGCTAAATATAAGAATGCAATTCATAAAATGAGACAGTCCCTGCCTTCAATGAGCTTACAGCTTACTAAAAGGAAGGAAAAAGTGGAATGGGGAGGGTGACACTAAGAGATACCTGACTCATCTTGTTATATGGACTCAAAAGAAATGAGATATATGCAGATTTAGAGAATCCACTCCCAAATATTTACGTGGAGTATTTATCGTAATCATATTTGTCTGATCAGCCACAGTCAGACACATTGTAAATGGGACTAGCATAGTGATGTCATTTTGTTCCTCTTTAAGAGGGAAGGACAACAACCATCAACAACCACCACCATCATGGAGCCAAAACCATGAAAAGCAGCAGATACAAAGTGCGAGTAATCTCAGAGTCCAGTTTCTTCCTTCTATAAAGGAAGATATGGCAGGGGTCTTTAGTATTCTACCCCGCACCCTCCAAATAGGGGGGAGAGAGAGAGGAGACTGAGGGAAGTGGAGTCAGTCAAGGGTTGAGTTAACATCAGGGTGGTGAATTTAGAGTTGATGAGCTTATCCTGAGAGAGGTATTAACTTGTATCTGTTGATATTTTGTAAATATTCTCTTGGATTGGTTTATGTAGTATTTTTGCCTAAATAGTTCTCTGAAAGTAGATCTTTGTTGTTATTGCTGTTCCTTCATCCAGTAGATCCTTGAACATTGAAAGTTCTTAAAGTAGTGCTTGTGTTCATCCTTCCTTGCTGAAGAAGACCATGCCATCAAAGAAATGATGACATGACTTGCACTTGACTTTGTTTTGAGTGAGGGAGGGTTGTGCAGATCTCTAGCCTCACTTCTCCAGAACCATCTGAATTCAGTGACCAGATATATTCATCAGAATGACTGAAGATGACCCAGGACACACTGACAGACCTTGGCCCCTTTAGGCCAAGGTCTATGCAGTTACTCACTTAGGGTGAGGCAATGCCCATTCATTGAATAGATCTGTTTAAGAAGTAGCCAGGGTATGGCCCTTTTAATGAGGTAAAGAAGAGAAAGACCTCAGTCTGATATAGAACAGAGCATGGAAGTGTTCTTTCTTAACAGTAGTATTACTGATCACATTTCCTAGTATCTCTGATTTTACCACTAGGGGATAGTACTCGCCATTTTCCCAAGTCTGCTCAAAAGTGGGGACCTTGCATCAATAATACCATGCTTACCCTGGAAGCTATGCCCACACAAAAGGACACTTCAGAGAAACACAAGTTCCCTGGCTCTCACATAATATCTTTGTCCTTTTTTTAGGTAATGGCATGCATTGCATTAGCCAAGGGGTATGATCTCCAATTAAATTAGATTCTAGGAAAGAAGCAAGGAAGGAAGGAAGGAAGAAAGGAAAGAAGGAAGGAAGGGAGGGAGGGAGAGAGTGAGTGAGTGAGGGAGGAAACATTCTTTAAACATCTACTTTGTGCCAAGTGCTGTGATAAGCATTTTGCAAATATTATCTCACCTGATCCTGACAGCACCCTTGGGTGGTAGGTACTTCTAGTTTTACAGCTGGAGATACTGAGGAAGACAGAGGTTAAATAACTTGCCCAGGAACCTACAGTTTACAAGTACCTTCCTTCCTTCCTTCTAAAGTGAACTGACTCCCTTGATCTAAACTAATTAATTTAAGGCACAGAGGCAGAACATACTTCCATCCAAACCTCTAGTGACATATTTACAGAACCAAGTCTGGCTAGGAACAGGATGAATGAAACAGCAATTCTAAATGAAGCCAGGAGAATAGCAAAGCTGGTTGGTTGGGAATTAGCCAAGGATATAATCTTACATCATTAAAAATACCACCATGTGGTTGCTAGAAAAGGGTGTTGAGACAAATTATTGGAGAGGTAAATTGTTATGTAAGTCTGAGCTCTACCTGCCAATTAAAGAGAGACCATGTTCTTCTATGGATGAAAAAGAAGTCACCCCTGCTCTGGCCTCATTTTCAGTTCTATTGTATATTATCATCTACTCGAGAATCTCTTTTTCCCTTTACTTAAGTCATACCTGTCCCCAGCCTTTGGTTAGCCCCACTATCTGTGGTTCCTTTGCTCAATAAACTCCTCTTTCCTTTTTTAACTCTAGAACCAAATACAAACTTTACTATTTGATATTTAAACTCCTTCACAACCTGCTTCCAACTGCCTTTCCAGGATGAAAATACATTTATATTCATAGAATTCCTAGAACACTCTATACTCCAGCCTCTTCTTTCTCATATATGGCATCCCATCCCTTTCCCTTTTCATATCTTCCTCTTAGAGACACTCATTTCCTTTAAAACTCAGTTCAGATGCCCCCTTCAATATAGCTTTTCCTGATTTCCCCCTCCCCCACCAACCCTGAGTGCTTCCTCTCAAATGATCTTGTATTTATTTTGCATATGTGTTATGATTACATGAGTTTTCTTCTTTAATATAATATATGTTCCTTGAAAATAGGGTCTCTCATTTTTATTTTGAATCCTCAGTGCCTGATACAATGCTTGACTCACAGGAGGAATAATAAATACATATGTTATGATTGATTATCTGTTACTATTCTTATCTGACACTCAATATCAATGGCTGGAATCCCATAGCAATGTTGACCAGTCCACTACAGACATAGGTCATCTAATCTTAACAGGGTCATTGTTTCATGCAGTTACTAGGACACTTCCCTGTCTGACTCTCTTTTACCACAGCAAATAATTCCAGTCTTATCTTCTCTCCCAAATGCTCCATTTAAGAGAGTTTAGAGGACTTAGAGTTCAACCATTATCCACTAGCTTCACTCCCTCGATTCCACATTAGATGAGGGCAGGGACTGTCTTTCTTTCTTCTCATTTGTAAACTTAGTCCTTAGTGAGTAGTCATTGCTTTGTTGTTTAGTCATATTGACTTCATTTGGGGTTTTCTTGGCAAAGATACTGGAGTGGTTTGCCATTTCCTTCTCCAGCTTATTTGACAGATAAGGAAATTTCAAGTAAATAGGCTTAAGTGACTTACCTAGGGTCACACACCTAGTAAGTGTGTGGACAGATTTAAACTTCAGGAAATGAATCTTTCTGACTCTAGGCTCAACACTCTTAACTATTGTGCCACCTAGCTGCCCCCAATAGATGCTTAACAAATGTTTACTGAATTGAATTTTCACACTTTTTGCTTTTTTCAAGCTTCTTTCAGCGAATACATATGTCTCTACTGAGACATCCATCATCCCGAGCTTCCTCGTCTCTCCTAAGCCCTCTTTGTGATCCTAGTTCTCTTTGGGCTGAGAATTGAAGTGGCACCATTTTGCTTGCCCGGGTAAAGTCATCTATGTACACTTGAATGAAATTCCCTCCCATCTCCTAAAAGAGTTTTCTCCTTCAGTCATTCCCTCTTCCACATCTCCAATCTTTTTAATATGCTAACTACTTCCTAATTGCCTACAAACACACTCTCCTTAAATATTCTTTCCAAGACCCTGCCATTCCCTCAATCTGTCATCTCGGACTGTTTTGTTTCCTTTTTCACAGTTCATACTCTTAGGACAAGAAGACTTGACACTGTCTACTCATGGTTTCATCCCCCATGATCTTCTCAATCCTGTTCACACTGCCCTCAGATCTCCCCAAAGATATCAATGATGTCTTAATAGACAAATTTAATAGTCTGTTATTTAGTCTCAATTATTACCCTACATTTTTAGTAGTTATTTATTTAAAAAATTCCCCAGTTACATGTAAAAAGAATTACCACTTGTTTTTAAAACTTTGAGTTCCAAATTCTCTCCCTTCCTCCCTCCCCAACACCTCCCCATATTGAGAAGGCAAGTAGTTTGATATGTTATACATACATACATACATATGATATGAGTCATGCAAAACATGTCCATTGGTAGTCATGTTGTGAAAAAAAAAAGACAAAAAAAGACTCAAGAAAAATACAGTTGTTTTTGTTTTTGAATATGCTTCAATCCGTATTTAGAAACCATTAGCTCTTTCCGTGGGGATAGATAGCATCATTCATCCTAAGTCCTTCAACATTGTCTTGGATCATTGTATTGCTGAGATCAGCTAAGTCATTTACAACTCATCATCTTACAATAAAGCTGTTACTTTGTACACAGTCCATTTAACTTTGCATCAGTCCGTGCAAGTGTTTCCAGGTTTTTCTGAGAGCATACCACTCAGGATTGAGAACCGGATCCAAGTATGGGCAAAGCAACTGAGCCCTGCCTCAGTGGTAGCAAAAGGATCCCTATAATCTCCTTCTGACCAGTTGTTTGACCCCCCTTGCCATCTGTGGGCTGAGAACTCTGGAGGCAACAGGAGCTGCTACTGCGGCTGCTGCTGATTCAGTCACTCCTGGGTTTGCTGGGGCTGTTCTGGGATAGCCTGGCTAGACTGTGCTCCACTCACACCCCCACGTAGCAGATCTTTCCTGCCCACCTTCCGAGTTATCTCGGGCTGGAAATTTGTTTCACGCCATCTTTTGTGAGTTCTGCTGCTCTAGAATTTGTTTAGACTCGTTTTCAAAAGGTGTTTAGAGGGTTTTGGAGGAGCATTCGGGTGAGTCCCTGCCTTTACTCTGCCATTTTGGCTCTGCCTTCAACCATTACTCTTCTCAACCTCTCTGTGCATCTTTATACCGTTGACCACCTCTGCCTCATGGATGGTCTCTTGTCCATTGACTTTAGGAACTTTCTTCTCTCCTGGTTACTTAACTGCAGCTCCTTCTCAATATCCTTTTCTGGATCATAATCTATCTTGCCCCATAACCATGATCATCCCCCACGGCTCTGTCCGGAGCCTTCTTCTCTTTTCTCTATGTATCTTTTAGTTGGTGATCTCATGAGTCTAGTTGGATTCTGTCATCTTTGGGTTTTTTGTTTGTTTGTTTTGTTTTGTCATTTTTCTGCCATGTTGCACTGGAGTCATATAATATAGGTTCAAATCCTTGTTCTTACTTACTAACTCTATGACCTTAGACATTTCAGTTTATTAAATCCATTAAATGCTTGTTGAATTAGCCTAGTGCAGGCCAGAGAGTCAGAAGACTCATCTTCATGGTTTCAGATTGGACCCTGGACACTTACTAGTGTGACCCTTGGCACGTCACTCAGCCTTGTTTGCTTCAGTTTTCTTATCTGTAAAATAAGCTAGAGAACGAAATAGCAAACCAATCCAGTATTTTAGCAAAGAAAACTGTAAATGGGATTAATCAAGAGGAGGACACAACTAAAAATAACTGAATAGCAACAATGCTGCAATCAAAATTGGGAGAAATATTTCCTTCCAGAGGAAACCACTAAACTGCACTATCAGCCATCAGTCTGAGAAAAATCTAACCCAACAAGTGTGTCAAAACTAAAATTCCACCATCTGCATTGTCTAGGACTCAGAATCCTCCTTGAGTATGTATTTCCACCGTCTTAGAAAGTTCTTTTAATCTGCTGATTATATCTGAGAGAAATTCTCAATTAGATACTTAATGGTCTTTAACACCTGCTAATCTCGTTTTTTTTAACAAGAAGGTTTTTGCCCCAGGCTAAGAGCAGACAATTTCATCTGTAAAAGAGAAAAAAGTCTTAAAATGCCTAAGGCCCAAATCCAGAATCTTGAGGGAAGAAGGTTTCCTGCCGAGGAACTACCATGTTTTCTGTTTACATAATACTTTACAATTTGTAAAGCGCTTTTACCCCTCCTGATGTCTCTGTGAAGTAGGTAAGTTATAGTGCCTTTCTTACAGATGGAGAAACTGCAGAAGAGAGAGCTTAAGTGTCCAAGGTCACTAGAGCCAAACCTTGTTGACCTCCTGGTTAGCCTACTTTCCCTACATCAAACTAACCCTAAAACAAGGTAATACCGACAGTCTGAATACATCACCTGAACCGGACAATTGACAGATATCTTCACTTTAGTTTGTAGACAATAAATTGAAAGATGTCCAAGAATAGTTGGTAAAAAATTAATAATAATAAATAATAATAAGAGTATTTTTCCCTCAAAATGAAATCCAAATCTTTCTTCCCAACACCAAGATTAATTAAGAATGAAATCACTGAGACATGGAGAATCCGAAAGAAATCTGTTGGGAATGAAGGCTTAAGAAAATTATATCAAAAGCCCCTATACATAATTTATTTCCTCATGTGTTTGTCTAAACATCATTGAAAAGTACATTTTGCAGATCTCCGAAACAGAAATGGCGCTAGGTCCATCACTTGAGTATTCTATCTACAAAGGGCAAATATTTACGTAGGGGAGGTAAAGACCAATGGCTTGATGGGAAGAGAGCTGTGGGGAAGGGACTGAGAGGTTACATATATATATATATATATATATATATATATATATATACACATACTCACAGATACACACACACACACACACACAAATGATTTTAGTGTGCAAGTTCTGAGCAGGTCAAAAGAACTGCGTACTATTTTAATAAACAGAAAAATAAGTTGCAGTAGTGAAGTTGTTAAGTCCACAAGCATCTACTGTGTGCATCACACTTTGCTAAGCACTAGGGATATAGACAAAGGCAAAACAAAATTTAAAAAAACCCGGAACAAACAACCAAACCCAAAACACCAACAACAAATAGACTCTGCACTCAAAGAGGTCACTGTCTAATGATAGATAATTACTAAATTTCTTACATTTCACCAAGTTTAACTAACTTTTTTTCATTAAAGGGAATGTAAACTATTTTTAAACTCATTAAAAAGGAGCAGTGATCTCTTGGACTAGTGTGGGTCAGAGAAAAAGAACATTGAATATAGTTTCATAAAACCTGCATTCAAATTCCCCTCACTTCCCACACACCTCCCCTACTTGGGAACTCACTGAACCTTGGCAAAGTCACTGCAACATCCCTCCCCCCAAGTTTTCTTATGAGTTCTGAAGTCTTATTCAACTGGAGATCTAGGATGCGTTTGAAGGGTTGAAAGGTAGGAAAACTTGAGTTCAAATCCTGCTTTAGATCCTTGCTAAAAGTTGTGTGACCCTGCGCAGATCTGTCTTCACCTGTAAAATCAGTAGGTTGAACTATGTAGCTTTTGAGCTTATAACTTTAAGAGTTTACAGCTTTCAGTCTATGATTCTGTGAGGCCCTTATACTGCAGAATACTTTATCCTTACATTCTTTCCCCTCCCCTTGACTTGTGTGGCACAGGTTGTTCTTGACTCCTCCTAATTGTTGTACTCTACCACGTTTTTGTTTTCCTCCTTAATTCATGTGAACATTGCCATGGATCAGAGGTTCTGAAATGTGTGTGTGTGTGTGTGTGTGTATGTATTTGTTACTGGTCAGTCTGGTGAGGTTTCCTGATTCCTCACCAGAATTCTGTTTTAAAATGCATGATATAAAAGACATAGGATTACAAAGAAAATCAATGACACTGAGATGTCTATGATCAGTTTCATGCAATTGACAATTTTTATTGTTCTATGCTCATGGTGATAATGAGGTGCTAGAAATTAGCCAGGCTTCTCCTTAGAATCTCTTTTAGTTGTTCCTTAGTCACTGAATCTGAGTTGGCCTTGGGAGAAGTTGGGTCTTACTAACTGAGCCTTCTAGTTTCCAGGGTCTTTTTTCCTCCATGACTCAAGGAATTTTATTTATTTATTTATTTTAAGGTGGGACTTTAGCAGAGGACCAAAATAGATATGTAGGACACTTCTATTTAGACCCCAAAGCTGGTTCATGTGAATATAATTACAGAATTCACAGCATGTTTGTGGATCCCACAACTGACATCGTAATAAGAGGAAAAACTTACCAAAACATCAGAGTTAGACTGAGAAATGGAAGTAACACTATCTTAAAGTGTCATATCTATAAAGAGAATAATTTTACACATAGACGGGTGCATGTTTTGCAAATATGTATACAGTCAGTCCCTGACTTACAAATGGATTATGTTTATTTATTTTTTTTTTACTTTTGTTATTTGGGACTTTGCATATACTTGCCCAAAGAAATGATCTTATAAATAATGTTTGAGTTCCCAAGATGGACATTTGAAATGAGAAAGAATAGAAAATATCATTATTGGATCACTAGTAATTAAATACTGTTAAATGAATAAAATGTTTTGCTTTGTTTTTTGTTTGCTTTGTTTTTTACTATAGTTTAAATATTGGCACTTAAGAAAAAACATGTACCTGTAAAGGAAGATGGTAATGTGTGTGTGTGTATAGTGTATGTGTGTGTGTGTGTGTGTGTGTGTGTGTGCGCAGTTTCTGAAGGAGATTTTTGCATCCTTACAAGGGATTTAAAGATTTAGATTTAAATTTGGCATGGGACAGTGGACAGAATGCAAGATTTTGGAGCCCAGAGAAGTGGGCAAATCCAACCTGTTACTTTAGTATGATACTGAACAAGCCTCTTTTCTAAAGCTTACTTTTCTTCTGTGGAAAATGACGGTTTGGATTACATGATCTTCAAGGTTGCTTCTGAGTTGAAATGTCTGTGTGCACTGTGCTCATATTTACAGTTAAATCATCTGATGACAATTGTTTTTTGTCATGTGTCATTTTACTAAGACACTTCTGTCATTCTTTTCCTTCACAGAGGTATGTAGCTAGCATTGTTCTTGAGTTTTATTTTTTTAAAAAAGCTCATGTTTGCCTCAGGAATAGAATGAAGAGTAGGAAAAATATATTTTTCTAGAGGCAAGTAACCCAGCATTTGAAGAGACAAAACAGAAAAAAAGAGAGAGAATTTGTGTGTGATCATGAGAAAAAAAGATTATCTGAGGTAATCTCAACCTTCTCAGTTTATGAGGAATGAAGAAGTGGAAGCAGAGAGAAATGAATTAACTTAGCCAAGGTCACATAGGAATTGAATATCAAAGGTGGAATTTGAGACTAGTATTAACTGAACACTAAGTAAAAACACTGAGGAAAATTGAAAAGTACAGAATATACAAAACCTTTCTTAAGGGACACAAACAACAGGAGGAAACAAATATTAATCCAGTCCTTTAACACTTTCCACCAGAGGGCATAATCAGCTCAAGACAGCCTAGTTGCTGTATGGAGTGAGGTAACTAGCTAACTAGTTTATGAGGCCGCTAATAAAGGTATGAGAGAGGTTTGTGTTAGCAGACAACATGCAACTGGAAAGTTATATGTGTGGAATATTTGTAAAATGGGTGTGTATTGCTACTGCTTTGCTCATATAATTTTATAGTAAGTGCCTGATTATTTCCAGAATGATAATCTGCATTGTAATTTCATCCATAGTTATTCTTCAGTCATTTCAGTCATATCTTATTTTTCTTGATTTGGAGTTTTCTTGACAAAGATATCAGAATGGTTTGTCATTTCTTCTTCCAGCTTATTTAACAGATGAGGAAACTAAGTCAAAAATTATTAAGTGACTTGTCCAGGGTCACTTAGTCAGCTTATAAGTGTCTGAGGCTGAATTTGAACTCAAGAAGATGAGAAGCCTGATTCTCTATCCACTGTGCCATGTCGCTGCCTTTTTCATTCATAACAAACCTTGTTATCAAATTCATTGAAGACATCTACTTATATATTCCTGTGTTGACATCCTCAGTACCGTCTATTAGCAAAATTTAATTTATTTTCTTGTAACTGTTAACATCTCAAGTGTCTATTTACTCAACATACACAGTAAGTTTTCAAAACTCCAACTTTATTCACTTCCTTTTTTTTTCTTGGAGACTTTAAGAAAGTAAATTTTGTGAATGATCAATTTCTAATGGAAAGAAATTGAGTAGAAGACAAGATGGGAAAAGTAGACAGTAGTCTAGCTCATTCAGAGGCATATATTCCTATATTGGAGTTTTATTAAGATAATTTATATTTAAATATAGAGGGAAAACCTATTAAGTCAATTACAAATGATTTTTGGGTTACCCACCATTAGTGATTGTCTCATTTTACTTTCCTTTTGTGAATCAACAATGGTTGATATGTAACTATGTATTTTATAAATGCTTCTCATTCTCTCATTCTTCTCCATCCTTCTCTCTCTCTCTCTCTCTCTCATCAACTACCAAAAATATGGCCTTTGGAATGAACTTTTAGTTTTATCCCAAATGCATTGTTTTCTTTTCAATGTCTGGCAATTTGTGAGATGTTAGAATATGGAACAAATAAATTTCCCTGCTATAAAATCTTTTTTGGTCTATTTACATAAATCAAAACAGATGCTGCTATAACGTTTACACAAGGAACTGCAGAACACAGATGGAAAAGAATCAAGCCTGGCTGGAAGAGTTTGGTATTTTTAAACTACAACTGTTTGAAATATATAAATTTGGTACTAGGGGTTTGAAACCTATGGTTTTGGTAAGATTCCCATAAAGAGACATAAGATGAGCATCAGACTAGAGAGAAATTCTTGTTTTCCCCTTCATTATGGTGCTTGAGTTAGGAAGTGACATCTCTCTCACCATTACCTTTATTTTTAGATATAAGTGAATAAAAAAGACTTAAGATTATATCCAAAATACACATTTGAATAAGCTGTAACATAGGTTAGTGTGAATTTTTAGCAGTATTATTGGTGTTTTAATTGTATTTTCTTGACCAGCTTTCTAATCAAATATGTGATGAGTCTGAATTGACTGTAAAGAAAACAAAACATCATTTGTTAGGGCTGCTTCAGGTCAAGAATGTCAGGGCCAGGTTAGAACAAGTGTTCTTTACTGGTAGGAGGCATGGGGCCCTAAGAGTCATTCAAGTCAACACAACACAGACTTACGAATCTCATAAGGAATGTCAGTTTTAATTCATTTTTGATTGTACTAAATCTGGTAGTTGGATAAAACCTGGGACATTACCAGATCTTTTTATTTTTTATTTGACAGATGAGGAAACTTTTAAAAATGCTTTTATTTATTTTAAACTTATAAAATAGAACCAATTCCAAAACATAGGATAAAAAAAGATGATTGAACATGAAACTGCAAATCTATTATATACAACTTGCTATTACTTTTTTCAATATATAATAAAACTAACAGTTAATTTTCTTTTTAAATTTTTTTCCTTTAATACTCAGATGTTGTAGGTCTTATTTAATTTAATAGTGTTTCGCTCATGATCCTTTCTCAGTATATCTATAAGTACATGATTCTTAAATGATATAATTGCAAGTTGAATCAAACTTCCTCACTCTGGGGAGTGGAAACAAATGTATACTGTTTGATTATTTAAATATATATATATATATATGTATATATATATATATATATATATATATATATATATATATATATATACATATATATATATATACACTCTCAGAGAGAGAGAGAGAGAGGGAGGGAGAGAGAGAGAATATCTTTGTGAGAGGGGTATAAACATATTGATGCATACGTATATGTGTATAGGAGTTGTTGCTTAGTTGTATCCGATTTTTTGTGACCCCATGAACAATATCATGCCAATGTTGTTCATGTGGTTTTCTTGGCAAAGATACTCTATCTCCAGAGACTGTTTAAATAAAGATAAATATATGTATGTCTCTTTCTATCTCTCTCCCTCTATCCAGCCATCCATCTACCCATCTGTCTCTCTGTCTAGGAAGCTAAGTGGTGCCAGTGGATAAAGCACTGAACCTGCAGTCAGGAAGGCCTCAGTTCAAATTCAGCTTCAGACACTTACTAGCTGTGGGACTCTGGGCAAGTCACTTAACTTCTGTTTGCCTAAAGGGAATGACAGACCACTCCAGTGTCTTAGAAAAGAAACCACCATAGATGTTATTGGAATAAACAGTGGACAGCAGCAAAGTATTTTTTTTTAAATAAATTTATTTAACTTTTTACATTCATTTTCACAAGATTTTGGGTTCCAAAATTTTCTCCCCATTTTTTCCCCCTCCCCCATACACTGGACATTCTAATTACCCATATCACCAATCTGTCCTCTCTTCTATCATCCCTCCCTTTCCTTACCCCATCTTCTCTTTTGTCCTGTAGGGCCAGATAATTTTCTATTCCCCATTACCTGTATTTCTTATTTCCTAGTAGCAAGAACAATACTCAACAGTTGATCCTAAAACTTTAAGTTCCAGTTTCTCC
>CM053774.1:104690355-104720547 GCA_028658325.1 Potorous gilbertii | reverse complement strand
CTTGACTTATGAGAGTGCTCTCCACCCCAGCCTAGGTCTGCCCGAACTGGTGCTTGGGGTCTGAGATTCAAATGCTGCTCCCCAGCCTCAGGGCTTTGGGCAGCAGGTCTGACTGCTCTTCAATCGGGGCTTATCTGCTGGTTCTCAGGTGGGGGCAGGGCCACCTCTCAGGCTCAGTTCCCTCAGGGGGTTTATACAGAGATCTTTTGTAATGGAGCTGGGGTGGAGCTCCAGCCTGCTCTGGGAGTCTCTGGCTGAGCTGCCTCTCCCTCTGGCCGAGCTGCCTCAGCCTCTGCCGAGCGGCCACTTCCCAGGGGGTCCGAGTCCCCGAGATCCCCCGCTCCCCTCTCAGCCCGTCTCTCTCACTGACCTGTGCGTCTCTGGGTGGAGGGACCTTCGCAGCTGCCGGAGATTCAGGTCCCTGATGCCCGCTGGGCTCTGCTCGCTCCTCTCAGTGTCCCGTGGCCAGGGCGGGGGAGGGGAGTGCTCGGCAGGGCAGGACTCCCCCCCCGTCTGGGGTACCTTTGCGGTCGGTTTTTCAGGGCTCTCTGCAACTTAAATCTCCTTCACTGTGCTGCTGCGCGGCTTCCACTGTTCCAGGATTTGTCAGGAGTTCTTTTTACAGGAAATCTATGGGCTGTGGGTTCGGACCTAGCATAGGTGAGTCTTTCTACTCCGCCATCTTGGCTCCGCCCCAGCAGCAAAGTATTTAAAGATAGGTGAACAGATTTTGTCTGTGACCAAAGAAAAAAGTCTTTAAGACTTCATGAAGGATCTTATGGTAAGAGATTGAGAATTACTGCGTTGTTGGTGTCTTGTGTGTTTTGGAAGAGGTGGTGGGGAACAGGAGATCTTCCATGACCTTGAATCTGAGGTCTACTATCATATCTCCCCTTTCAAGAACCTTTCTGGGTAGAAGTCTACATTCACTAAGACAATTCAGCTAAATTTCTGGTCGGTACATATATAGTATATTTCCAAAATTACCTACACAATCTAGGTCATTACCTGGAATGTTCATTTGCATTATAATCACCAGACAACTTTGAAATTTCTCTCTTTCCCCAAAAACAAAGTCATTGTGGCCAATCCGTGCAAATAAGTGGGTGGGGAAAGATACCTAGGCAATCTATGCCTTGGGAGCAAGTTTATTATACTTTCTGACAGGAGAGGAGGAGGTGAGGTACTCAGCTAGCATTCAGCCAACTATATCTTCTCACAGGATCCTGTTTGTCCTTCATTGCGTAAGACCCTGCCATCAGAGAAATGATGACATGACTTGCACTTGGCTTTGTTTTGAGTGAGGGTGGGCTGTGCAGATCACCAGCCTCACTTCTCCTCCAGAGCCATCTGAATCCAGTGACCAGATATTCATCAGGATGACTGGAGTGGCCTAGGATGCACGGAGACCTTGGGCCCTTTAGGCCAAGCTCTATGCAGGTGCTCACTGAAGGTGAGGCAATGCCCATTCGTTGAACAGGCCTGTTTAAGAAGTAGTCAGGACATGGTCCCTTTAGTGAGGTGAAGAAAAACAAAGACATCAGGCTGGGTGGGAAACAGCAACAGTTCCTATTGATAATCAGTCTAAAGCTAGTGGGGTCCAGGAGCCCTTGGCAGGGGCCCCTTGGCATCCCAGTTTCAGAGTGTAGTAGGTTTAAGGTTTTGGGAGAGGAGAGGGGACAGGACAAGGGAAGGGGAAGGGGAAAGAGAAAGGAGAGGAGAAAGGAGGCAGTAAAACCCAGGTCAACAGGGCAAATTTTGACCATCCAAAATTTACCTTCCTTTGGAGAAGGAAGAATTTCCCTCCCCTCCCCTTCCCTCCCCTCCCCTCCCTTCCTTTCCCCTCCCCTCCCTTCCCTCCCCTTTGTCACCTGTCCTCTCCCAAAACCTTAAACCTACTACATTCTGAAACTGGCACTCCAAAGGGCCCCTGCGAAGGTCTCCTGGATCCCCCTAGCTTTAGAGTGTTTATCAAGAGTAACTGTTGCTGTTTTTCACCCAGCCTGATGTCTTTGTTTTTCTTCACCTCACTAAAGGGGCCATGTCCTGGCTACTTCTTAAACAGGCCTGTTCAACGAATGGGCATTGCCTCACCTTCAGTGAGTACCTGCAGAGAGCTTGGCCTAAAGGGCCCACGGTCTCCCAGTGCATCCTGGGCCACTCCAGTCATCCTGAAGATTATCAGGTCACTGGATTCAGATGACTCTGGAGGAGAAGTGAGGCTGGTGATCTGCACAGCCCTCCCTCACTCAAAACAAAGTCAAGTGCACGTCATGTCATCATTTTGCTGATGGCATGGCCTTCTTCCGCAGCAAAGGATGAAAATGATTATTCTTTCTGGTTCAGTTGTTTTCTCTCCCTTTTCTTATGCAAATGAAGTACTAAAAGCCTCATACCCTTTCAAAGTGTACAAATGATACACTTAAAAATGAGACGGATCCACCCTTTAATAGGTACAAATGCATTTAGAGTAAAACGCATGCTTATACCAGTGAATATCTCCTGTCTACAGTCAGCCTACCCAAAATAAGCATGTAGTCATCCAATTTGTTACCACAGGTGCATAACCCTACTCCTCCCCATTCCCAATCCTCATCTCGTGTTCTGTTCTGAGATTTAAAGATGGAAGAGACCATATATATTTTTTTAAATGGGAGGAGGCTGAGGCATGGATAAGTGACTTACACAGAGTCACACAGCCAATAGAGTATATGAAGTAGAATATAAACTTCAGTCCACTAGTTACCTCAATCAAAAGCCACTACTATTGCTATTGGAAAGGACTTGATAATCTGCCACTCTGTGGCTCCACCCACAATCCCTATGACTGCCTTGGTCAAAACTTCCTTTCCTTCCCAAGCCACCATTCATCTATATGGTGAATGTAAGCTACTCATTGGAACCATGAACTCTTACTTTTGCTGTTTTTTATCCTAAGCACATTGCATGGCACAAAGTAAATATCCAAAGCTTATTGATTGATCGACTGATCCCATCCCCTTACTCCATTACCTTCCCCTTCCCCCCCCTGCCCCCCCACCTCAAGCAATGAAAGCCAAACTTACTCTCAGAAGGAAGATCCCCAGCTTAGAGGTCTTTACAGTTCTTCATTGAGGCCTGGCTGCTTTGCCCTTCCCTGGACAGAATATTTCAATACAGAGATCCCCTCATATTCCAGGTTCTTTGGGAATTTAACAAGAATGCCCTATCCAAGGGAAAGAGCCACTGATTCTGTAGCTGCCAAAAGACTGTCCTCACACTTGTTCACTAGATAGTACTTCATGTAGACAGGCAAATAATATTACATGCCAAGGATTAAGAGATGTGTCCACTGTGTTTACTCATTTCTAACTCTCTGTCTTTTAAGGATAAACTAAAAGCCTTACTACATGACCAGCCCTGGCTACATCATTTTTTTTTATTTCCTTCAACTGTTTGCAAAGTGTGGGGTGGAGGGAGAAGGCATAATGATGGAAACTTTCTCTACTCAGCCTTAGTCAGGACATTAGGTCTAGAAAAATGTGGCAGCCATGAGTCATGAGGCTAGACTGAGGAATGAACTTTTTTTTTGTTATCAGGGTTGTACCTTTTCTGTTCAAAACTGTCAGAGATCTTATCCATAGTAGTACTGTAAACACTGATGTGATTTTGTCTTCATTCTTCTGAGTCTGGCTGAGAGAGAGTTTCTAACAACCTTGTTGGATTAGGATGATACAAGAAAGGACAGAAAGACACATAGACTTTTTATTTTCCCTTTCTCTTTGCTTTCTTCTATCAGGCAAAAGACACACAATAGTTCCTCCTCTGATAGAAAGAGAAGACTTCAGATGGAAAAGTCCCTTTCATAGATGTTCCAGAACAGAGTACTGAGAAGGACTTTGGAGGTCATCTGGTCTATGCTCTTTTTATTGTTTTCTTTTCTTTTTAATTTAATGTTTTATTTTCCCCCAATTACATATAAAAAAATTTAGCATTTAAAAAAATTGAGTTTCAAATTCTCTCCTTCCCTCTTTCCCTTCCCCCCTGCCCATGAGAAGACCAGCAATTTGACATAGGTTATACATATGTGGTCATTAAGCTCTTCATTTTACAAATCACAAAATTATGGTTTATGTAGGTTGAATGACTGTTGAAAGTCATCTGTGTCCTCAGACTACAAAACCAATGGCCGTTGTGTCTCTTCTTCCCCGTCTTTGCCTGGTTTGGTACTAGGAACTTTGTGAAGGTATGCCCAGTGGAGCTCAGGAAAGGCAACTCAATTGTGTCTTTAGAACTGTTATTGTATTCTAAATTTAAAATTGGTTTTTAATGATTCGCATGTTTTTATGGGATAAAACTTTCCTACAAGATCCACATATTTGAAAGTCTTCATAAAATTTTTCTCTTTTTCTAATGTTGGAAAGCTGTCTGTTTATTCAATGAAGTTTAGCTATACCAATATGGCCCTTACCAGAGTGGTTTGCTTAGCAATTCTGCCAAAGACTATGAGTATAATATTTTAAATAGGGCAGAGTTATTAACAATCTACAGGAGGGTATGGACAGCCATGTGCCAAGGTAATCAATCCCCAGGAGGACATTCTGGCATAGAATTACCATGGCTGGGCTGAACTTGGTTCTGTTTTGTCCCAAGGAGAAACAGTAATAGTAGCTGACATTCATACATTTCTTTAAAGTTTGCAAAGTAATATGTGTGTATGTATATGTGTGTGTGTGTATATATATGTTATATACATGTATGTATGTAAATATGTATGTTTGTGAATGTGTGTGAGTATATGTGTAGTATCTGAGCCTCACATAAACCCTGTGAGGTAAGTACTACAGATGTTATGTCCCTCCTATAGACACCCCATCCTTAAATCACATGACAAGCCATCCCAGATTCAAAACACTCTATGGATATGGATGTACCCCAAAACTATAGCTTGTAAGATCCCAATTGATGTATTTACTTTTACAAGTAAATCAGAGTACACAATTAGTCACAAGTAAAGGATTCAATTAATTGCAAGTATAGTATTTAATGAAATACCATACAAAGAAATATAGCAGTAGAAGATTTCCCCTATAAAAGCTGTCCACAAACACATGATCCATCACTGGGAAGAGTGGACGTTCCTAGAGAACATATGGAGAAGCAGAAACATAGGGAGCATGTGTGACCAGGGTAAAGGAAAAGAATGAAGCAGGGGGAGTCGTTGATGATTTGAGTAGTTCAACAATAAATCCATTGAGATGAAAAGGTATGGGCCATTGAAAGCAGCTGAAGGGGTGCCTCAGGTACAGAGAAATCAGCAATTGACTGAGAATCAACTGTGCGTCCCCAGGGATTATCAAAGCAAATTGTTCGAAGTCCTTTTTTTTCTCCTTTTTTCTCAGGACTTGCTCTTTTTTTTTTCCCCTTTGTGACTTCTTATAGAACTCAGCAAGAGAAGAGGGAGAAATAATTTTTCACTTTCTTTTGACCAGTACTAAGAGTGAGTTATTTACAGAAGCATCACATGGAAACATGCAATGGAATATAAGTGCTTGCACATGTCATGAAGGGATATTCTAGGATAATTGAATTTATGGATAATTTAGAGAACCTCATTCTCCTGGGTACAAGAAGACAGATTTTGAAGACCTTTGGTAATATGATCACAGAATCTAGCCTTCTAAGAAAAGAAAGGAGATTTCTTGGGAAGCAACTGCTTTGGGAATTGCTTATAGTTCCAAAAAGTCAAGAGCTCTTGAATCCAGGAATTTTGTCACTGAATCTTTTAAAGCAAGGGATAAGCTTTCTTAAGTCATGGCTATGGGACCTTCAGATCAAGGTCACAGACCGTTTTGACATTCTGGTGAAGCTTATGGACCCTTTCTCAAAATAATGCTTTTAAAATGCATAAAATAAGTAGGTTTACAAAGGAAACAAACTATATGAAAATATGATGAAATATATGTTAAAAAGCACATGAGTCCTAGGTTAAAAACACCTATTCCAGAGGGAAAAGAATATCATAGCTCTAAAACTGAAAAGGACTTTTGAGGTAAAAAAACAAAACAGAGAAAGTGAAAACAGTATACTTTGATCTGTATTCAGATTCTAGCAGCTCTTTCTCTGGATGTGGTTAACATTTTTCATCATGAATTCATTGGAATTTCTTGGATTGTATAGCTTAGAATAATGGCTGGTAGTCTTTTGCTAGGTGTTTTTCCTCATTGATTTCATGAGGTCCTTGCTTGATCGTATTCTAGGGGTCGCATGGACGCAGATGGCTATTGTCAGACATAGTTCCACTAGATATGAAGGCAAGGGCTTTCAGCTTCTGACTTAACTTGCAATTTGAGCTGCTGTCTCTGCCTTAAAAATTCAGTGATCTCTGCCATCTTCTTTTTAGATTAAAATCTAGAATATTAAACTATAGTCATTTTAAAAGGGCAGAGCCCTCCCATCTATTCATTGGACTAGGAAAAAGATCTAGGGAAAGACTAATACAAAGAAACCATATGGAACTTTAAACACTATTTCACCTTCCTCTCAGGATGGTTGTGAAAATTAATTATTTAATTATGATGTATGATATGATATTTAATTGTGATAAAATTATGATAATTCACATCCTCTTTGATAATATTTGTAAAATGTTTAGTACAGCACCTGACATGCAGTGGGTGCTTATTGCATCCCTCCGTCTATCCATCTACCATCCATTTACCATCCATCTATCCAACTAAAAGGAAAAATTGTATATTTGTGTCATTATGCTTATAATTTTATTATAATATAGTATTTTATTTTCCCCTATTAGATGTTAAAATTTTTAAACATTTTTTAAAAGAGTTTTTGAGTTCCAAATTTTATCCCTTCCTTTCTTCCTTCCCTTCCCCCTCCCTGAGATGGTAAGCAATCCAATATAGGTTATACATGTTCAATCATATAAAACATTTCCAGATTAGTCATCTTATAAAAAAGAATCAAATTTAAAAATGTAAGAAAGAAAGTGAAAAATGGCATGCCTCAAGTTGTATTCAGACAATATTAATGCTAACTCTGGAGTCAGTATGCTTCATCATAAGTCCTTTGGTATTGCCTTGGGTCGTTATATTGCTGGGAATAGCTAAGTCATTCGCAGGTCTTCATCATACAATATTGCTGTTACTGTGTACTATGTTCTCCTGATTCTGTTCATTTCTCTTTGCATTAGTTCATGTGAGTCTTTCCAGGATTTTCTGAAATCATCCTGCTTGTCATTTCTTATAGCACAATAGCATTCCATCACAATCACATACCACAGTTTGTTTAGTCATTTTCCAATTGATGAGTATTCCTTCAATTTCCAATTCTTAGCCACCGCAAAAGAGTTGCAATAAATCCTTTTGTACAAATAGGTCCTTCCCTCCTTTTTGATATCATTGGGGTATCAACCTAGCAGTAGTATTGCTGTATCAAAATGTACTACAGTTTTATAGCCATTTGGGTAATGTTCCAAATTACTCTCCAGAATGGTTGGAAGAATTCACAACTCTACCAACAATGCATTAGTTTCCTTGTTTTCCCTTCAACATTTTACCATTTTCCCTCTTTTTTGTCATATTAGCCAATCTAATGGGTGTGAGATGGTACTTCAGAGTTGCTTTAATTTGCATTTCTCTAATCAATCGTGATTTAGAACATGTTTTCATGTGACTATAGATAGCTTCAATCTTTTTTATCTGAAAACTGCGGTTTGACAATTTTGAATAGATTGTTTAGATAATGAAAGAATTATGATGCCAACATACAGAAGAATACAAAAAGTGACAATGAGGAAGATTTGAGTCCAAATCTTGCTACTGACTCTTAATTGTTGTGTTGACCCTGGACAAGTCAGATAAGCTCTTTCAGTTCTTTTCCTCATCTGGATAATGCAAGCAATTATTTCACAACTCCTACCACTGCAGGTGTCCACCCCTCAGAATCTGAGTGCCAACTGTTTTTTTTCCATGTTGCTGGCGAGTTTGGAATGTCTGAAAGGTCATTTGTCCTGGCCAAGGTCACATTGGTGGTAACTGACAAAGGCAGGATTTGACATTAAATCCTCTGACTCTGAATTCTGTGCCTTTTCCAGTGTTATAGATGAAAATAATATTTGTACTCTTAATGCCTAGTTACAGGCCGATGAAAACAAAACACAAACCATAGGAAAATTTTTTATCACTGATGTAGGAGGGCAACACTGCTAGCAAACTTATGCAGAGGTTAGAATTCTGAATTATGATTTAATACCTCTTAACAACTTATTGTTGGAAGAGTCTGGGAAGATTGAGGAATAGGTCAGAAAATTCCAAGCTCTCAAGATTTTCCTCCACCAAAGAGATAAAACAGCACTTCAGGGCAGACATAGAGCAATAAAAATAAACAAGAAGAGGGGCAGAACAGGGGTTCTCCTGGGACCATCGGAGAAGATCTAAAGAAAAATCTTGAAATCAAGTTTGGTCCTTGTACGGAGTAAACACCTCCAGGCTAGGGATCACTTGAACAACAAGCGGCAAGCCCTGGGGTTAGCTGCCTGGCCTGAGCCACAGGAACTTTGATCCTGAGGACAGTGAGGGCAGTTGGGCATCTGAGCTGGGGAAAATCAAAGGAATCTTGGCTAATAAGCAATGTCAGATCCAGCTATGCTATGGAGAAATGACCAGAGAAAGAAAGAACTACCACATACCAGGTGAGTGCAGAAGCAGTGGAGCAGAGATTCTGCTAGCTATGGGCACTTACAGGAGACTAAAGGTCATGGTTTGGGTTCAAGGTCAGAGAGGAGAACTGAAGGATGATCTCAGGTCTCACACCCCAGAACTAAAGATGATTATGAAAATTAAGTTATTATAAATAACAAAAATAACAAAAAATGCACAAAGGAGAAACAATCCAACCATAGAGAATTACTATGGGAATAGAAAAGGGTGTTTCTTCAGAGGAGTATTCTGAAACAAAAAAACCCTCTTCTACTCCCAAAGAGTAATGCCAAATGTTCACCTGCCAAAAAAAATTCAAAGAAGAACTTAAAAAGATTTAAAAAATCAAATGAGATGGAAGAAAACCAACTGAAAAAATCTTGATACAATGATATAATAAATATATAATATATATAATAAATATACAATAAATACTTAAAAGAAAAATACTTAAAAGAAAATTGTCTTTAAGCATAAGAGGGGAAAACAGAAATAGAAAAGAAATCCACTAATCACCACCTGAAAAAGATACTGTGAGGAAAACCCACAGAAATATTATAGCCAAAGTTCAAAACCCTGGTTCAAGGATAAGGTATTATGAGCAACAAATTAAAAAAAAAAACAATTTACATATGGTGTTGCTTTAGAATCACACAAGATCTAGCAGTTGCAACACTAAAAGATTTAGAATATTATATATCAGAGAGCAAAAGAACTGAGTTTCTGGCTAACAATATCATATCCAGAAAAGCTAAGCATAATCCTGAATGAAGAAAAATTCACATTTAATGAATTGTCAGACTTTCAGGACTTTGTTAAGGAAAAGAAAAAAAAGCAACTCAACTCACCAATGGGAGAAGGAGAGCTGTTCAAAGGTCCCTAAGAAAGTTCCAGAGTGAGACTATGTAAAAGCAAGCACCTCAGCATACACAGCAGGGCCTATTATCATAATTTCTTAGATCTGCTTTTCTAAAAAGGAGAGACACTTTTGAGGGGTCAACAATCACTTTAATTAAGCGCATATATCATTCACTTAGTTCAGGGGAAAAAGTCAGCATCCTGAACTTCAGAGAAAATAGAGTAATCAAAGATCAACAGATAGGACTTCCACCTGTCTGATCTAAGCAATATGTACATTATAGATCAACAGACAGATCCAACTGTCTGACCATTACGTGCATACATAGTTACCAGAGAAAGAAGCACTAGCATCTGGGTCTTCAAAGCGAGGAGGATCCTTATCCACTTCCTAGAGTTTCATCTGGCACAAAAATTCCAAAAACTAAGTCCCCAAGTAAAACCTCACCTCAGAGTATTTAAACAGTTTTCAGAGCCACAGGGCATCACAACCCTTGAGAGCCAGTGCCTCATTAACAAAAGGTGTGGTCCTTCCTAAAAATCTTCCCAATTCTATTATTGGATGGGGAAGATCTTCTTTCATCACATTATTCAATCTGAGACACTTGATGATACTAAAACAAAAACAGCAAAATACCCTACTTTGCTTGGTGGAGGTATAGTAATGACATCTGGCAAATAAGTCCCTCATGGGCAAGGACTATCTAGCTTTTGTCTTTGTATCACCAATGCCTAGGATAGTGTCTGAAACATAATGCATGCTTGGTAAATCCTTGTTGATGAGAAGACCGATTGATCATCTTAAGACTTTTCCTGTATGAATGATATTCGGTCCCATACACAAAGCCTCACTGAACTCTGGGGTACAATAATTTTATAAAGGTTCACCCTCCATCGTAATTTTAATATAGTCCTTATAATATAAGCCCTGGACCGGTACAAGTTTCCATTATTTGTCCTACTGAGGATCCTCAGTGGTTGATCCTCAATCAAAATTAATCAAAGTATCGTGGGATCATAATTCTACAGTTAGAAAAGACCCCAGAGATTTCCTTGTCCAACTCTTTCATTTTATGGTTGCTATTCAGTTGTTTTTGAGTTGTGTCCTACTCTTTGTGACCTCATTTTTC
The DNA here is from genome assembly GCA_028658325.1 of Potorous gilbertii. NCBI lineage: Eukaryota > Metazoa > Chordata > Mammalia > Diprotodontia > Potoroidae > Potorous > Potorous gilbertii. The sequence continues at coordinate 104,709,863 of CM053774.1, read as the reverse complement.
ATTCTTTTTTTGGCAAAGATAAGGGATAGTCTGCCATTTCCTTCATCAGCTCATTTTACAAATGGGGGAATCAAGGTAAACAGGGTTAAATGTCTTGCCCAGAGTCACACAGCTAGTGTCTGAGATCAGATTTAAGCTCAGGAAGATGAGTCTTCCTAATTGCACAACAAGCATTCTACCCACTGCACCACATAGCTATCCAACCCTTTCATTTTACAGATGACAAAACTGATGACCAGAAAATGTGACTTGCTTAAAGTAAATGATACAGTAAGTAGTCCAGGAGAGATTCAAACTTGAGTCCCAGGACACTATGTTGTGGCACAAATATCAGGAATTTTTGTTCATTTATTTCTATTTTTGTTGGGAGTCAGATGAGAGGAGAAAAATGCCCAGGATCCTAGGACTGTCATGCATGTAGACTAATGAATTTTGTTGTTTAAAGATCTTGTTATAAATGTAGAATGAATGCCTCCATCACAAGCTGAGGAGCATGCTCCTTTGATGGGATAACAGTCGGAACTGAACTCAGCATGAATTCATCAGAAATACAAGAGCAAAAAGGGAAACAGAGGCAGTCTGGGGGGGACTTTTAATTATAGTCCAACTCACTTTCAATGATTCTGGGATCCTAATGTGGATTTAGAAATATTAGGTACATTTGCCTGAGGGAGTTGATACCACTTCCCTGAAAATGAGTAATTTGTCATTTTTGGCACTTTAGATTTAAGCCAGTTTGAATTTTTTCACATACATTTTGAAATTGTTGGATTTCAATGTTATAACTGGATACTAATTGAGTAGTTAAATATATCCTATTTATTATTAGGGAATATATCTTGATTATTGCTGTTCAGTCATTTTTCAGTACAACTCTTCATGACCCCTTTGGAGGTTTTCTTGGCAGGAGTTCTGAAGTGGTTTGCCATTTCCTTTTCCAGCTCATTTTACAGATGAGAAAACTGAAGCAAAGAGGGTAAAATGACTTGCCCAGGATCACATAGCTAGTAAGGATCTGAGGCCAGGTTTGAAATCAGGAAAAGGAGTCTTCTTGACTCCAAGTTTGACTCTTTATCTACTGAGTCACCAAGCTGTTCCTGGAATACATCCAGTGAGTCAAATAAATAGGGGGTAATATTACACAATCTTGCCATAGGTGCACATGACTGTGGGTAGGAAATGACAGAAAAAGATATCATGCCTTTGCCACAAGGACAAACATTCACGTTAATGGCCACTTTCAAGAGTGGCTTTGAAAAGCAGCTAACTCCTTGAAGTCAGGGATGTTTTCACTTTGGTACTCCCAGAAGCAAGCACAAGGTGTGGTTCATAGCAGGAAGCTGCTGGTGCCAATGAGGACAGGAGAGTCAAGAGACCTAAGTTTAAATCTGTTCTCTAACATTTACTACTTGTGTGACTCTGGGCAATGCATTCAGTCTTTGTCTGTCTTAGTTTCCTCAATGAGAACAATGATACCACCTACCTCTCAGGATCAAATGAGATAATATTGGTAAAGCACTATATGCTTGATGCTTTATAAATGTATGTTTTCTTCCTTTCCCTATTCTGTTTGGGTAGACTGCATGTATACATGTATATAGACACAAAGCAGCCAGAAGGTGATTTGGTATAGGAGGGCCCTAGTAGCCAAGGTTATCAGATAAGGGCTCATGTAGAAAATTGTGTTTGTGCTAGGTCTTGAAGTAAATTACTGATTTTGAGGAAATAGACAGGAGAAGAAAATGCATTCCTGGCATGAGGGATAGTCACTGCAAAGGAAGGGAGATGGTAAATTTATTAGGAAGAACAATTTGAAGGCCAGCTTAGCTACATCCCATGAAAGGGAATAACTTGTAAAGCTACAACAGTAAGCCATGGTCAGAATGTAGAGTTTTGAATGCCAGAAAGAAAAGTTGATGTTTCATAAGAAATAATAGGTAGCTACTGGAGTTTATTGAGAAGAAAGGTGACATACTTAGAGCTACGTTTTAGGGAAATCATGTTAGCTTTGATTTATAATAATATTGTCCAACTCAAATAGAAATGGAGATCACTAAATCATATATGAGGATACATATAGGTTGCATATTGACTTAGTTTTAAATTGAAATTATCTATTTTATTGTACTCTATTTTTTTAATATTTGGTAATTAAATTTTAATCAGGCTTCACTCAAGACTATTTGTTTCCTCTGGTTTGGAAGACTGAGGGGGGATAAAGACTAGAGGCAAGGAGACAAATTACAGACCTATTATTATATTCTAAGAGAAACATGGTGAAGGCTTAAACTAGGGCATTAGGAGAGTAGGTGGAGTGGACATATATGAGAGATGTGGTAGAGGTTTCAATGACAGAAAATCATCAATTGATTGGATACATGTGACATAGAGGGAGAGTGACAAAGAAGATTGCGTGAGGATGAGGGTGACATCAACCTGAGTGACTGGAAAGAGGACAGAATTTTCAACGGAAATAGCAAAGTTTAGGGAGGGGAAAAAGGGTGACATCTGTTGAGTTGGAAATGCCCACAGGATAGCCAATTTGATATGACCAGTGGGCAATTAGTGACATGGGAATGGAGCTCAGGACTGAGATCAGTATTAGATATATAGATCCTCTGCACAAAGATGTTAACTAAATCCATGAGTGCTAAAAAAATTATCAAGTAGAGTATCAAAGTGATATTCACATGACTTACTGCAGCCAGGAATATCCCAGCACAATTCTGAAGTACAATGGACTCTCCATATGGAAGACAGAACCAAAACATTTATTCAGACATCAGAAAACCAAATCCCCAAACCAGAAAACTGAATCCATCATAGTAACACAATAACAATGTAGAGGGCAATACCAGCCCCAAGTCTTCCCCTGCTAGGCTTTCCACAAACCAGCTCCCTTAAACAAAATCACAAACAAGCTCTCTCACTCATGCCAGCCAGCTGCCTGTTTTCTCTCTCTCTCCCTCAGTTCTGACTGCTGTCTGAATAACTTCCTCTCAGATCCCCCTCTTTTTGTTCCATATGACTTTGATTCATTTGACTCAAACTTCCATGTGACTTAAATAGGTCACATAGGCCTACTAATGGATGGGAAGGATCTTCCTATTAAGAAGAAAAAATGCATTAAAAATAAGCAAAAACGCTTTATCAATATACCAAATGAAAGAATATACAGAGCAAAGAGGATCTTATAACACACTTACGATATACTTTGGTGGATTTGGTCTTTGTTCACTTAATGCTTACAGTATAAGAGATGAATGCATGGGAATATTTATATGCCATATAATCTTTAGATTAGAAATATGAAATTAACACCTAGAAGTACAGTAACGATTTCCTGGAGCTCAAGGTTACGGATACGTTAGGAACTGAAGAAAGTGTAATGAGTTTCGAATGCCAAACAGAGGAGTTTATATTTAATTAAAAAGAACAGTAACCCCTGGAGTTCATAGAGAAGGAAAGTGACGTACTCAGAACTATATTTTAGGAAGATTTACAATACATTCAAAACTGAGGGGGAGACTTATGAAAGAAACTAATACTGGAAATTCAGTATCCAAAGGGCAAAGCAGTGAGTTTTTTCCTGATCAAACAAGAAAGGCCATAAGGAGAGGTTGGAATGATCCAATTACACATTAGCTATGACTTAATGGAGAAAAAATTTAGTTTACAAGTGACCTTACTACATTATAGAGAAAAATCAAAAGATCCAATTTGCCATGGAACCTAATTTCATTGTTCTAACTGACAATAATGTCACAACTCAGTTGGAGCAGAAGCTTTATGCTATTTTCCCTCTTTTATTCCATAGCCACTTACAATGAGCAAGGGTGGGTGCCTGATTGCTTATGGAACCCTTTTTTCATTGTAGAAACTAGGAAAATCCCTGATTCATTGTCACATCTATTTCACAATGCCTCCTCTTTCTGATTTGACCACTAGGTGGTACAATGGATAGAATGTACAGAGGATGGAGTGGATAGAGCAAGACCTGAGTTTGAAATCTTGGTTCATGTTCTTATTAGTGATGCGATCCTGGGTTCAGTTTTCTTCTCATCTGTACAATGGAATAAAAATGATGCTTACCTCCCAGTATCATTGCGAGGGTCAGATGAGATAACATCTATAAAGAATTTTGTAAAGCATAACTTGTCGTAAAAAAACTAGCTATATTGTTTTCCAGTTTTCAGAATAGCACCTAAATTATGGTCAAGAAACATGGCAAAATCTGGGCTGAACTTCATCCAAATTAAGTGTTTATCTGATTTAAGCAAACTGCTTGATATCATTTTATGGGTATTCCAGCTAACGATTCTTAAATGAAAGATTTTCAAATCAAACAACAATAAAAGTCACCCAAACAGAGAAAAAAAGAAAGCTGGCAAATTGGGATTTCATATATGTATATATATATATATATATATATATATGTGTGTGTGTGTGTGTGTGTGTGTGTGTGTGTGTGAGAAACTCATATTAAGGTAAAAAAAAAGAATAAAAGAATGAAAAAGTTATTTTTCCAACAGTTTATAATAAACTTAAATCTTTTGTTGTTTGTCATTGACTTTTTGGGACAAGTTTCAGTGCTGGCCATGAAGGATCCAAGATGTTGCCAGTCTCTCTGTACATTGGCAGAGCTTAAGTGTTTCTTGGCTATTGAGGGTCCCAGTTTTGAGGTTTAATGATGCATTAAGACATCACTGCCTTTGCCATCCATAAAATCCCAGTTTATCTACTGGAAAATGGACTTTTTGCACCCTCAAATGGGTCTTGGATGTTTGCTAGGTAAACCAGGTCACAGGTACAAACAAGTCAGCTTATGCCATCTATGTCGGAAGCTTGAGTTAGGTTGGTATTCTAGCTGATTCATTCATATTCAGGGTTTTGGACTATTGTTCTACAAGATAATGGCGTAATGTTTTCACAGTTCTGAAGTCTTTTCTGGTATCTTACTATCTGACCTTCTGTCAAGTTTTCCATTGAAATTCTGCCCTTTGCAACCAAGCCCTGTTCCTTGCACTCTGGCTGAAGTCACAATATTTGCCTATGGTTACATTGTGGCTAACATAACATTCTACAATGATTCTCGCTATAAGGTATTTTTAGTGTTCAGGAAGTCATGTCTCCAAAGATTTTCCCAATGAGTAAATAATACTTATTTATATGATATTAATGGGTTTTTGTTGCAAATATTGCCATCAATATTTTGTTAACTAACAACATAAAATGTTATTTCTGGTAGCACTTTTTGGGGACAGAGGTTATACCTCCCCAGAAGAGACTAAGTATGGTCCCTGGGTTTCTGCTTGAATTCAGACCTTCTTTTTGAAGCATAGAAGGACATTAACTATAGGAACTTTTTTTTATAATGTCTGTGAATCAATCATAATAGGAAAAAGAGGCAGATAACCATTCTGTCTAAAGCTACATGTATATATTACCTAACTACATTTTCTATAGCTGTATTCTCCAAATTCTCCAGAGGAGCTCTTCCCAGTGGTTTGAGATCATACTTATTTTCCAATTTCTCTATTTTAAGTAATTCGACCATTTCTAGACTGAATGTGAATTGACTTAAGAGAATATGGTATATATGGTGAGGGGGATTTGACCTGTCTACATTCCCCTCAGCAAATATAATAAACAAATGTATGAATATATGTATATATCACCCAGGAAATATTCACAGTATCAGCATAGTTTGGAATCGCAAAGTATAATAGACTCTCCATGTAGAAGGCAGAAGAAAAACATTTATTCAGACACCAGAAAGCCGAATCTAAACCAGAAAGCCAAATCTGTCATAGTAGCCAAGAAGTCAATATACTCTAGCACTGCTAGGGACACAGCCATTCTCAAACATCCCCCTCAAACCACTCTGTGCTGGGGCCTTCCCACAAACCAACAAACACTCATGAACCTAGCTGTGTCTCCTTGACCTTGTCCTCTCTCTCCCTCTGCTGTTCTCAATAACTTCCTTTCAATTCTGCTCCACCCTTCCTGTTCCACCCATTCAGAAAGCTCCTCCTACCACATGTGACTTAGGCTTCCATGTGATTTGAGCAGGTCATATGGGCCTATTAATGAATTGGAAAGGTCTTCCCATTTAAATTACCATTACTGGACAGAGTCGAGCTCTCCCCCAAATCCCTTAAAATACCTGTAAAAAATGACTCTAAATAAATTCTAGAGCAGCAGAAGTCACAAAATAACAGAATGAAACAGATTTTTAGGCCAAGGCAGCCTGGAAGGTTGACAGGAAATGTCTGTTGCACCAGGTTTGGAGCAGAATGTAGCCTTGCATGGGTGGTAAGGCACAGACAGGACTGGAGCAGGCTTCAGGGTGCTGAATCATGGGCAGCTGCTTCAGTTTTCTGATTTCTCAACCCACAAACACCAAAGAAAGCTTCAAATGTCAGTGAGAAAGCTCTTTCACCTGGGTGAAAGTGGAACTTGGTCCTGCCCTAGCCCCAGCCCCAGGCCCAACCTCAGGATGGTGGCAGCCACTGGCATATCAGCAGCTACTTCTGGAGCTCTTATCCTACAGACAGTGGGGGAATTGAGCTGCTGATCTGAGTCTCAGTCCTGAATGGTGGTCCTGGGGTGAAGAGGAATGCTGGCTTGGTAGAGGTGGTAGTGGCTGTGGAGAGGGAATCCTACTCACAATTTCAGGGCAGAAGAGAGTGCTTGCGATTGCTCACAGACCAGAACACTGGTCAGAAGAGGAGTAAATACATTTGCCTTGAACATGCCACCTTGGAGGAACTGAGAATTTACGAGTTTCTAATGATATCTTGGAGAATAGCTACACAAAACCTCTGAAGGCTGGGGTAATATACCCTGCACTTGACAAAGGGCTCAAAAATCAAGTAATTGACTGAGAAAATCCCCCAAAAGGAGGGAAAAATAAATGTAGTAGGGTACTTTCTTGGTGAAAAGGCATTTTATCCCATCCTTTCAGATGAGGAGGATCACAGTATACAACCAGAAAAAGACCAAAGCATACAACTGGAGGAAGATAGAAAGGTCCAAAGTTCCTACATCCAAAGACTCCAAAAATACATGACATGGTCTCAGGCCATAGAAAAGCTCAAAAAGGACTTTGAAAATCAACTAAGAGAGATGAAGGAAAAATTAGGAAGAGAAATGAGAGCAATGCAAGAAAACCATGAAAAACAAGTCAACAGCTTGCTAAAGGATACCCCTCTCAAAATGCTGAAGAAAATAATACCTTTAAAATAGGCTAAAGCCTAATGGTAAAAGAAGTCCAAAAAGCCAATGAAGAGAAGAATGCCTTAAAAACAAGAATTGGCCAAATGGAAAAGGAGGTTCAAAAGCTCACTGAAGAAAATAGGTCTCTATAAATTAGAATGGAGGAGGTAGAAGCTAATGATTTAATGAGAAATCAAGAAATTATTAAAGCAAAACCAAAAGAGTGAAAAAAAATAGAAGACAATGTGCACTATCTCATTGGAAAAATAATGGATCTGGAAAATAGATCCAGGAGAAACAATTTAAAAATTATTGGTCTACCTGAAAACCATGATACAAAAAAAGAACCTAAACCTCATCTTCCAAGAAATTTTCAAAGAAAACTGCGTTGATGTTCTATATATATATATATATATATATATATATATATATTTATATATATACATACATACATATATGTATATATGCATATAAATATATGCATATATACATATATATGTATGTGTGTATATATATATATATATATATATATATATACACACGCACACACATAAATAGACAGCAGGCACAGGGTGAGCTGAATATGAAGGGAGAAAACCTAAAAACAAAATTTACTGTTGAGTGGAATGTACTAGGAGTAAGAACAAGTGAGAGGTATAATGTAGAAAATTATCTCATGTAAAAGAGGCAAGAAACATCTTTTTCAATGGATGGGAAGAGAGGAGAGATGAAAGGGAATAAATGAGCCTTACTCTCATGGGATTTGGCTTAAGAAGTGAGTAATACACACTCAATTGGGTATGAAAATCTATTTTACTCTACAGGAATGCAGGGGGGAAGGGGACAGGAGAGAGAAGATAATAGAAGGGACAGCAAATTGGGGAAAGGAATAATCAGAAGCTCACACTATTGTAAGGGAACAGGTCAAGGAAGAGAATGGAATAAATGTAGGGCAGTAGAGGACAGAAGGAAACGTAGTTAGTTTTTCACAACATAACTGTTATAGAAATGTTTTGCATGGATACACATGTATGACCTATTTCTTGCTTTCTCTATAGGGAGGAAGGGAGAGAATAAGGAACTCAAAGCATTAAAAATGAATGTTAAAAATTGTTTTTGCATGCAACTGGGAAATAAGATATATAGGCAATGGGGAATAGAAATCTCTTTTGCCCTACAGGAAAATAAAAGGGCATGCAATTGAAAAAGGGAGGGTTATAGAAGGGAGGACAAACTTGAGGAAGGGGTAGACAGGGTGCACACTGTCCTAGGGTGGAGGGTGGGAGAAATGGGGAGAAAATTTGGAACTCAAATTCTTGTGGAAGTGAATGTTGAAAACTGAATAAATTATATATTGTTTAAAAAAACTAATTATCATTACATTGTATCAATGACTTAGATTAAAGCATAGATGGCCTGCCAATCGAATTACAAACTAGGTAAGATACTGATTATATTGAAACATAGAGTTAGGATTCATATAGTTCCTGATAGGATAAAACATTATCTTGAACCAAATAAGATATAATATAGAGATTATTGTGGAGTATTATACTAGAGTTCAAAAATTAAAATTCCCAAGTCCAATACAGAAAATGCACTGAGACGCTATTTCATATGAAAAGGTCTAGAGGTTTATTGGTCTATAAGATGGCAGTCAGGAGAGCCTTTATGATCTCAGACTGTATTTATAAAAGTAAAGCATCCAGTAATTAGTTGGGGAGAGTTCTGTTGAATTCTGCTGTGGTTAGAGCACATCTGCTATATTGTGTTCAGTTCTGGGTAATGAATTTTAGGAAGGGCCCTGATAGCCTAGAGAATGTCCAGAGAATGATAACAGCCAGAATGGTGAAAGTCCTTGGGTTGACGCCATATGGGGAATGGATAAAGGAACTGGGAATGTTTAGCCTGGAGGAGAACAGATTTGGGGAAGATATTAAAGCTATCTTTCAGTGTCTGAAGGGCTGCCATTTGGAAGAGAAATGAAATTTGTTGTTCTTGAATGTAGGAGGCAGAATTAGGAGTAATATGCAAAGAAATGAGAAAATGCCCAATAATTAGATGCTATTCTACTACTCTATTACTAATGTGATCTTAGGTAAATCTCAACCACTTTGGCCTCATCTATTAATAAAACATGAGTTTAAACACTACCTCTGAAGTAATTTCTAGTTCTAAATCTATGCAACTCTTTCATTTTCCCCAGAACTGACAGTGTAGACAATGTTTTATTCTATGCATCCCTCCTGGGTAGTGGTTGAATCTAATTAAGTTCAGGGATCACCTCAAACTGGTCAGTTCATTAACCTTTTTTTATTTCAGGATTCTATGTTGATGCATTTGTTCAAATTAAGTTGTTGTGGATGTCTTCATCCAGAGCTATTTGTGTACAAAAAGGAAATTTACAGCCCTCACAACTAATTCATCAACTCATCACTAGGAAGAAAAGAAATAGAAGAGAGGCTATCAAAACTGTGATTTTGTTTTGAGGGAACTTTCAAGGGCATGGCTGACTTTTATACTCAATGTAATACTTCCTAGGCATTCCTTGCAGATTAGGTGGTGTTGACTGGCTGGTCTATACTTGCCTCAACTTTCTACTTGGCATGGATGGACACCTATTGAACTACTAATTCATAAGATATGGACATCGTTTTCTCATTGTGCAGCAACTTCAATGATAAGTGATGTGATTTAAAGGACAGAAGACAAGCTTTGGAGCCAAGAGACCTGAGTTCAAATCTTGACTCTACTATTTATTTTCTTTTTACTCTAGCAAGTCTCAGCAAGTCATTTAACTATATGGGTACCAATTTCTTCATTTATGAAATGGTAAGATTGGAAGAGGTGGTCACCGAGATCCCTTAAATCTCAAAATTTATTGTCCCATTGGTGACACAGTGAAGGAGCCCTGGCTTTGGAATTAGAAATTACAGGTTCAAGTTATGTTGTTTGCTACCTGGATGACATTGAGTAGATCATCCGACCTTTTGGGGCCTCAATTTCCTCAGCTTTAAAATGAGAGGATTGGAAGGTTTTTCTTAATTTTATTTCATTTTTAGTTTATTTTTATTGGTCATGCACAAATAAGGTTATATTTTGAGCTGCAAAAAATGCCCCATAGTATGCTAGAGTTTAACATTTAAATAATTTGAAAGTGAGTGGAACATTTCAGTGAAGTAACTTTAGTGAGAGGTCCACTCTAATGAACCATTTTAGTAATGCAGCCTCCTGTTTTATGTACCACATTTTTGTACATATTAACTAAACGGTGAAATTGCTCCTTTCTTAATCATCAAAGATGGCAGATGTGGAAGTCATTTCCCACAAAGAAACACATGAAAACCCGATCATCAATGCTCCTTCTAATCTGTGATCTTAAGATTAGATTCAGTCTTTTTCAATTCTATCTGCCATGATCCTCTGAACAATAGTAGAGCTTCCTTGGGGGTTCTTTTGGTCCTTCTAGGTTCAAATGACCTTTATCTTTCCTAGCTCTAGAATAACACTTGGTTTATGCCCCTCTAATGCAAGATAATATTCCATTATGCTTTAGTTTTGGTGATCCCAAACTGTTCTCTGCCTAGCTTTTTATCAGTTTTCTCTTTGTGATACCATGTGGCTGTGAATTACATAGTGCCTTCAGCAAAATAAAAACGAGTTCTCCAAAGCACAATTGGAGTATGTATGATGCATATCAATAGGCGACAGTATGGTGCTAACAGTGATCTGTGCATGAGTATGACTCAAAGTAAGGATATTTCAGAAACTGAGCCACTGGAGCACTAAGAGTGTGGCCCGCCTATCTAACAGACCCGAATAATGCCATTAGCTCTTATCATCACCAATCTAACACAGAAAAGGTTGCCCAACCAACATCTCTCATCCTCATTTTTGAACCAAATTTATTAAGTGGAGATTAATCAAAGCATCATTGTATATAAATATGTGAATGGGAATTGACAACGTGATGAAAAGATAATCTTCAAATGTATGTTTCAAGGAAATTTTCCTCAGGGATCTTCAAATCAACAGTAAACAAAATACTACCACTCATTAAGTATATCTAGAGATGGAGACCCAAGGATGCACCAACTCACTCATAATTGGTTTCCTCTTAATTGGTTTCTTTAACATTTCCATAGCCCACTTCAACCCATCATCCATACAACTTCCAAATCCATATTTTTAAGGCTCAAGTTTGTCCCTGTCACTCCCTTATTCAATAACCACCAAATGTAATGCCATTACAACTTCAATAAAAATTATAAATTTCTCAGTTTGACATTTAAACACTTCATTACCTGATTCCTTACCTATGTTTGTGATCTTACACTCCCTCCCTCCCTCTAAGGTCTATCCAAACTAACCTTTTTGCTGTTCATCATGTATGACCTCTATTTCCCAGAATTCTTAATGTGTAGAGGTACAAATTATGTAAACCACGAATCCCTTAAACCTGGATGGATAAGAATTGGTTACGTTTATCAACTGACTAGACCCATCATTTTCACATTCTGCAACTGTAACTTGGAGAGGTAACTGACTTCACAAAGGACTCCATCCATCTCACTACTACATAACAATGGACATCTGCGCTGATTCAGCCAAACCTGGTTGCATCAAGTTAAAGTAAAAAAAAAAATCATAGAGAAGACTTTTCTGTATACTAAAGGGACCTTAGTCATATGGTGCTAGGGAGTTGCTCATGAAAAGGTCAGGGGTCTCCTAAGCTGTTGCTCATCACATTTGTCAGCTCTTGCCATAAACCAGCTTCCCTGTGCCTCAGCCAAAGTGGATAACTTCAAAATGTAATAAACATGATTGGGTGTGGGAGGGAACAGGCTAAAATTAGAGAGCCCAGATATCGCTAATATTAGGAACTTCATTGCGGAAAACCACCTCCATTGAGAGAGAGCATGGAGAGATGTTCTATAAATGGAATGTAGGTGTTTATAGAGACCCAGATTCATTCTGATTTATCAGAAGCAGTAGTTGGTTATGTGTCTTACTGCACTTTTCTTTGCACATATTCAGAGTCAGAACTTGAAAGAGACCTGTAGTCATCTATCCTCTTCATGTGGAGAAATAACAGGGGGAAAAAATAGAAATGGATATAACTGGAGAGACAGAGAGAGAGAGAGAGAAAGAGAGAGAGAGAGAGAGAGAGACAAACACAGGGAGGTAGAAAAATAGAAAAGAAAATGGGGTGAACCTTAGTCTGCCTGACTCTCAGTCAAATTTTCCCCTGTATTTCAACTTAATAAGTAATAACAAAAGGTAATTTTGGACATTGTATACTACATTTAGAAGGGCTCTAAGTGTCACCATGGCAACTGGTTTTGCTTAAACATAGCTCTGCATTGTAAGTACAGTCTAAATTAGCTGCAGGAGTCGGATCTGCTCAATGCTGAGGAAACTTATGCAAAATCAACCTATTGTTACATTTTCCAAAGTGCGGCATTTAAAGCTATGTTTGTAGATACTCTGCTGCTTTGGAAACATTTTGCCTCTGATCCTTTATCACAGGATGCTAGTAGACTTCCATATTATCTAGATAAAAATGTTGCAGGAAAAATTCATGTAAGGATCAATATGTGAAAAGAATAAAATATATTGAATTTTGTCAGGAAGATTTCAGTGCACAGAATATCGATAGCATAATTTGCTTTTTAAGCACTTGTATCTTTTGAAAATGTTTCACTTGGTATATCCTATGGGAGAATTTTGAGATTCTTTTTCCCCCATCATGATGTCCTTGGCTAATCGTTTCTTGAAAGAAGGTTATCCCCAAATAATTCTTCCAACCTTCTTCACTTCTCCCTTCAGTAAAATTGACAAGAAAATGAAACCAATTGGAAGAATATTTTCCAAAAAAGAAAAAAGACAGGGGTGGGAGAGGAAGATCGTTGTTATCATTAACATTTTATCCAAACCAAGAAATACTCCCAGCATTCTTTTAATAATTTTGCTTTTAGACAGCGCTTTTTTGAGTAAGAAAGAAAAGTTACATTCTGTATTTTCATAGACTAAAATTGCTTTTTGACTCTCTATCCTCACTTTCTGGGTATTTCATTTTCAGAAGTTAAAAGGGACAGTCAGTGAGAGGAAAAGTGCTGAATAGGAATTGTGAGAATTCCTTGAGGGTAAAGAATGTTTCTCTGCTGATTTTGTATCCTAATTGCCTAACACAATGTCTTGCACATAATCAGCTAATAAATGCCTATTGATTGCTTGACTTAGTCTACAATCAGTTGGTGTTGCGTCGCACATAAGATGTAGCAATTGTATCACCCAACATTTTGCCCCTAAAACAGGGACTTTTCTACTACTGTCCTTTGGTCTATGACTGCAGCAGTTGCTGTGTGTGTGTGTGTGTGTGTGTTTCAAGCACTTTACGATCTACTAAATTCAAATCCTGCCTCAGTTATTTAGTGACTCTGGGCAAGTTATTTTTGTTTAATTATTTTCAGTCATGTCTGACTTTATGGGAATGAAGGTTTTCATGACCTTATTTGTAGTTTATTTGGTAAATATACTGGGATGGTTTGCCATTTCCTTGTCCTTATCCAGCTCATTTTACAGTTGAGGAAACTGAAGCAGACAAGGTTAAGTGACTTGCTCAAAGTGACACAGTTGGTAAGTGTCTGAGGCCAAATTTGAACTTAGAAGGATAAGCCTTCCTGACTTGGGACCTGATGATCTATCCACTATGTCACCTATCTGCCCTACAAATCATTTAATCCACTCTGGGCCACAGTTTCCTTGTGTCTAAAATAATGTGGCCTCTGTGGTCCTTTCCATTTCTAAGTCAATTTAGGCACATGCCTAAAGCCCTGAATATTTAACAGAAAGAAGTAAAGCAGTTAGCAAGGAAAAGTCAACTTTTCTTCAACCTGTGGAAACCATACTAAAGATCTGAAAACATTTGTTTACTTTCTGGTTGTACCTCCATCCTCTCCACTAATCATCCTACTGTAGTAGCTTTGAAAGCATAGACCCTGGATAATGATCCCACACAGTGGCGAAGGAGAAGGATGAACCCCGCCTATTAAATACCCTTTGTGGTCGCAACCTTCTCAGTCTTACTCCACCACCAATCATGAAGTCTAGTTCCAGGGATTTGACAGTGATTGCCAGCTGGTGCTTGAAAGTAGAACAATAGAAGAGTAAAATCTTTTTTCTTGAAGGCAATTCGGTGGCTCAGTGAATAGACAGCTGGACCTAGAGTCAGATAAGGCCTGAGTTCAAATCCAAGCTCAGACACTTACTTGCTATGTGACCCTAGGCAAGTCCCTTAGCCTCTTTTTGCCTTAATCCAAATGGCAAATCCCTCTAGTGTCTTTGCCAAGAAAACCTCATGGGTAACATTGGCATGCTATGGTCCATGGGCCATGAAGATCTGAACCAAGAACCAGTGGGAGATGGGGGTGGGAGTGTTGATATGATGAGGGGACCAAGCACCTGGTACCTGGGGGAGAAGAGACGGTCAGTTACTATGATGACTGTCCAGCCATAATTCTGTAATTTACTAGGAACTAAACTTATTATGGTGTGTGTACTTGGTCTAAGGAGCTTATTTTTGGTCAAATGACCATTATCTGTTCCTCACTCTTTAGTACCAAATGCTATCTAAAAAGATGACTATATAATAAATGTACCAATACACCAGAAAAAACAGAGAAAAACAACCCCCACATAAAACTTGCATATCTTATCAAGGTTTCTTGAAGAATGTTTTCCCCCTTAGGCATAGAGCACTTAGCACACAGTGCATGATACATACTATGTAACTGGTTCCCTTCACCCCTTCCTCTATGGGTTCCTTAGTAAAAAAAGGTCAGAGATATAGGTATTGTAGGTTTCTCCCAGGATAATCTTAAAGAAAGAATATCATACTCAAAGTCCATAGAATAAGTCTTACTCAACCAAATTCCCAGATCAGTATGTGAGCTGCAGTAGAACCAAATGGTAATTCCTCACTTCCCCCAAATTTTAAGGTATAATTGATAGAGAACTAAAGTATTTTCTTTTAGCTCTGCTCATTCATTTACATTTTGAGATCTTTGAGCATTTTAATTGGTTGAAGGGGCAAAGAAGACGAAAAGAAAGGTTGGTAAGTCTGTCTCACTCCATGCTGACCTTAAAAATGTATTATTCACTGCATAGAGATGTGGGCCTGTTTGAATAGCCATGAGGGCTATGTGAGACTTTCCTTAGCCGTATAATTGCAGAGTTGCAGTTAGAAAATGACAAAAACTATATATGCATATGTGTATATATGTGTGTGTGTGTATGTGTATTTGTCCATGAACTGAATTTCTTAACTCATAACTCTCTTGAACTAGATTAAAAATTTTAAAGCAGGTATAACCTTCAGATATTGCTATGTAGGACAGAATTTGGCAAGGATCCAATATTGGCATAAAACTTTCGTTGATTTGTGCTTTACTCCTTGTCCTACCCCGTTGGTTAGAGGCAAGGGAGTATTCCTGAAGATCCCATGCTTGAAATATCATGACCTGCTACAAACAATAAGAAGGCTAGTGTACAATTCCACGTGCATCTCTTTCCCTGCTCTTTTAGGGCCCTCAAACCATAGTTTATTAACAAAAATAATCACCACTTATTAACAGTCCATTTAGGGTAAATCCCCAACATTTCACTAGAGATAAGCTCTCTACCTGCACAGTTCATGTGTATTAAAATTAGTCATTCCTATCTCCTTTTTAGGACCTTCTGAGGCAGGTCTCTAGTCACTATACCATACCTCCTCTTGCTACCTATGTAGATGAAAATCATTCAGGGCTTTTGTTCATTATCTCATGTATTAGAGTGTCATTCATTTATGAAATGTATCAGCAAGTAAATACAGGATAACTGGAAAATATTTCCACTACCCTAGGTACCAAAATAAATGGAGGTTTCCATGGTGCTGGTAAGGTATACAACCCTTTGTGTAGTTCTCTCTCTCTCTCTCTCTCTGTCTTTCTCCTCCTCTTCCTCCTCTCTCTTGCTTCCTCCCTCCCTCCCTCCTTCCTTCCTTCCTTCTTTTTCTTTCTTCACTTGGTGACTTTTGATATTTCAGTGTCACTCTTGGTTTCTGTTGTTTTGTTTGTTTGTTTGGTTGGTTTTTGGCTAAATTTAAAGACTGGTCTTCTAGAAAAAGGGGAAAGTACCATTTATTGGAGAAGAGATGGAATTC
The DNA here is from genome assembly GCA_028658325.1 of Potorous gilbertii. Taxonomy (NCBI): domain Eukaryota; kingdom Metazoa; phylum Chordata; class Mammalia; order Diprotodontia; family Potoroidae; genus Potorous; species Potorous gilbertii. Next base: position 104,693,440 of record CM053774.1, on the reverse strand, counting down.
AGAAACTGTGAGAACTTGAGTGGGAGTGAGCCTATGGTTAAAAAGCATCATCTGGTGGAACAAAGTCTAACTGAAGAGATTAGTAAGCCAGAAAATATGGGCTACAGAGCTCAGGGAGCATGGTGGGGAAAATGACACTTACTGGACATGGAGAAGAGCTGCAAGAGATAAACACCATATCATAGCCAGCAAGCCGTGGCAGAGCATACTGACTGAGGATCTACCCACACTAAATCCTACAGGCCATACAAACTCGGGTCGAGGGTTGCTTACCATTCCATCTCATGCCATATGAGCTCAAAAGAAAGTTATTTTCATTGTTTTAAAATAAAAATGTTCATGTTTTGTTATAACTTATACAAATATATATACATACACATATATGTATGTATATTCATACATATATACATACACTCAGTGTGTGTATATACATATATACATACACTCAATGTGTGTATATACATACATATATACATACACTCAGTGTGTGTATATACATACATATATATATACATACACTCAGTGTGTGTATATGCATATATACATACACTCAATGTGTGTATATACATACATATATACATACACTCAGTGTGTGTATATACATACAAATATACATACACTCAGTGTGTGTATATACATACATATATATATACATACACTCAGTGTGTGTATATACATACATATATATGCATATATACATATATATGCACACACATATATACATATACACACATACATACATACATATCTGTATCTATGTCAATATCTATCTATGAAAGAGATATATGAGCCTATAAACTTGAGGGAAGCTAGTCACTGACTTTGGAGAGAGTCAGATACTCATACCATTTTGATGGTGACAACAAACCAGAGAAATGATATCTTCAAAACTTACCTTTCAGTCAGGATGAACCCTTTGATGCAAGAGCTCCAGGCAATCTCTGAGGGCTTTTGCATTCAGTTAGTTACACCAGTGCTATAGCAAATTATTTCTGGTGTGCTTTTTAGAACGAGGCAAAATCTGTTATGAAGAACAGTAAATCTAGAATCTAAAGGGAAAGAATAAGTATAAATGTATAAATCAAGGGGTCATAGCACTATCAGACTTCAAATGATATTAGAAAGAAATACTCTGAAAATGATTTAATGTGCTCCTCCATGTAGTTTCTATTGGTTGGACCAGCATGAGCAACATGGAGGTAGAGATGTTGCCCTTAAGTGAATCCATGCTGTATCCTTGCCGAATACACTTTTCTCACCTAAAATATCCTTCCTCTGCTATAACAAAGCTAACCCTAGTTATCAGATGTTCTAAGACTGTCTCATTTTGTCCCAATCTTAACCTTAGGATTCCCAATAATTTGAGTCAGACCTGGATTATTACATTTGTCATATTGTCTGCAAAATGAGTTTCATAAAGAGGAAGGTGAGCTCTAAGTCAATGCTTCAGTATTTCTGGTAATGCTGTCTACTTACCATCATCACCACATTTCACATGAAAGATTAAAGAAAATACAACAACTATCTATTAAAATTTGGCAACCATAAGTTCATTAATGTTCTCAGTGCCTTTAACCATGCCATTAACCTCATAAATGCTGTTGGTTGCATCTGCATAATTTTTGTAATTGGCAATTGATCTCCAGGTTCATCAGACATGGTAGATCTAGGTCTTCTCTAAAGACTTGAAGTTGAGTATTGTCTAAAAACTATGTTGGAGGAATTGTTCAGGATATTTTGTGTGGCATTTCTATTTCTGAAACCATTGAGAATTGTACCACATGGACTTCGTTGTGGATCACAAGGCAATGGAGGTGGTATCTATCCCACAGAAACACTCTGGGGAACTGAGAATATACTAGAGCAGTGGTTCTTAATCTTTTGTATGTCATCTACAGCTTTAGTCATCTGGCCCATTCTAATTCATTTATCCAAGGATCTCTCATGATTTGTTTTCCCTAGGTTGAGAAAACTTGTCAATATAAGGAACCATGATTTCCAAGGAATCCTGGGTTGGATTTCAAGGTAGTTCGTGACCTTGGATGGGGAAAAAATCACTAATATTAGAACCAAAAATTGTCATTTCCTTCAATTATTTAAAAACATTTTTTGAAAAGGGATCCACAGACTAGGTGGAATAGACTCTCTCTCTCTCTCTCTCTCTTTCTCTTTCTCTCTTCATATATAGATATAGATAGATATATAGACACATAGATATGTATATATGAATGACATGATAAATAATTGAAGTACTTTAAAAAATAAATGAATTGGAGAGTCATTTTATGTAGTTCAACTTTAAACAGTGATTCTGTGGCAGTTCTTCCAATTGTCCTTCTGCAGGGGATCTCTTCAGACATCCTGGTATCTGCTTGCCATCTTGTCAGAGGCCCAGGGTTTAGAAAGATAACCTGGTGATAGGAAAATAAACAGGGATCTCTTGTCCTCTAATAATAATAGCAGAATTCCCCTGCCCCTGAACCAGTCTTACTGGGGATTCTTGAAGCAAAATCCAGGAAGACAGCTAGCTCCTAGCTGGGCAAGGGACACTAAAGGCACTACTACAAAGATACTCACATTTCTCTCCCTGTCATAACTTTTCCTGCAGAGATCCAAGTACTGCGTCTCCTCCCTTGGCCCACATCCACACCCAGTCATTGTTACTCTGCATGAACCTTGGGTGGCCCTAGGGCCTGAGGATTACCTCGGAGAAGTCTCTTCATTTTAAGAGCCTTCCCTTGATCCCCAGCACTGCTCAGCTCTCTCAGTGACACCACCACTGTGCATTATTGGGTGATCCCTCTGAGTTTTAACTTGCTCCTGTATCTCTTTGCCTCCAATCTGTGTCATGGGCCAGCACTCAAGTGGCAGGACTCATTTTCAAAGCCTTGTGTTTCTTACTCTGTTTTACCTCCAATTTCAGCTCCAGTTCATAAAAGTTCTCTCTGCCCAGAGAAAGGCAGCCATTGTCACTAACTTGAATATATGCCCTTCATTTTTAAATTTATACTTCTTTTCCTTATTCTCTCTCTCTCTCTCTCTCTCTCTCTCTCTCTCTCTCTCTCTCTCTCTCTCTCTCTCTCTC
>CM053774.1:104598994-104690255 GCA_028658325.1 Potorous gilbertii | reverse complement strand
AATCAGACTCCTAACACCTGGAATCATTGTCTTTAGATTGAGAAGAGTTCATTTAACCCAATCCTTCCAATGCCTTTGACAGATGAAGAAAGGGAGATCTACGAAGGTGAGATTTGATGACAGTCCCATTAAGTGGTAAGTAGCATAGCTGGCAACGAAATGATAACCAATAGAAAATGTTCTGCAAATCTTAATGTACCATATGAAGGCTAGCAATCATCATCATCAATCCTCCTCTCCTCTTCCTCATCATCATTATCTATTAAACAAAGGTCGCCATACCCTGAGTTTAAAACTGTTTCCATCAGACTATGAAGAAAGGCGGTAGCATTTAGTCTGTACTTGGAATGATTTTGATAGTGAGAAATAGGATGGGAGTGGGAATGAGGTGAACAAAGACACAAAAGGGGTAAAATATGAGAATTTCTGAGGAAACTGATTTTTTTTCCAATTTGTTCTCTATGGAGCTGATTAATAGAAAAGAAGGTGAGAAAGGGAAGTTAGTGTTTGATCACCGAATGTTGGGCTGAGGATTTTTGGATTTAATTTGATAGATTATAAGGCCACATTGAAAGTTTTGCAGCATGGGAAGTGCTAAAAATCCTAAAAAGAATTGGGTGATAGAATAGGATGCCCATATATGCAATTTAACGACATTTCCCATTAACAAAAGCATTGTTTGTCCTTCATTCTCAAAGGGGACCTAAGACATCAGGAGAGTGATGTCTTGGTTTTCAAGTGAATTTGATTTAAATGATGGAGGGTTAGGCAAAGTCATCAGCTTCATTCTTTCCTCTAGGCATCTGAGTCCAGTGGCAAAACACAGGTCAGGACAACTGGTGGTGGCCCGAGATGCAGTAGGAAACAGAGCTTTTAAGCTAAGGTCTTTCCCAGGTCTCATATTGTCTGAGTCTACACAGATTCAGTGATTGAAGGCTAAGTAGGAACTGAGGCAAAAGATGTCCTAGTTTAACTTCCCAAAAGAAGAAATCTTGTATGGGAAGAGTCTAAGAGTTTCTGAGCAGCATAGAAACAATTACTATTTACACTCACTCTAAGACATCAAAACCCAAACAATGAGCAAGTGAGGACTGGACTGTTCCTATGGCTGGCCAATAAGTGATTTGAAACATGATCAAGCAGCTCCATTTGAATTCCAGCTGACTTTATCAAAGCCTGGTTTACCATAGTTATATTTCAAAAAGTCATCCACAGGGGACAAAAGAGTTAATTGCTGCAGGTTTTTTTTTTTTTGAAAAAATGATGGAATGAATAGAGAAGAATCAATCAACAAAAACCACATGTGGACAGAGGGAGAAGAGAAGGAGGAGAGGGAGGGGATAGAGGAGGAGGAAGAAAATAGTTGCAATGACCAACTGGAACAGACCAGTAAGGTAAACTATGTGGTAAGGAAAGAAATGATTGCTTTTATTTATGGGAACCCTTAGAGTAACTGAATAACTTCTAAAAAAAGTGACAGAGGAAACAGGAACTGCGCTTTCTCAACTTCTCCTAGCTATTTTTATAGGGGGAAGGGAAACAGAGGATGCAGGCCAATGGACAAACAATGGGGACTCCACGCAGCAAAAGGAGTCTTGGGAAATCCTCCCAGTCCTGTGGCGTTTGACAGGTGTTTTTGAGAAGTGCATGCCAGAGGAAACCTGGATTTTCTGGCACATGAATGCTTAGCGTGCATCAAACTTGGAGCCTGGAGAGTAGATATTGGCAAATGTCCCAAGAGCCCAAGTGGTAGGATATACCTGCAGGCAACAGTTCTGAACCTTCTCTGCCTATCCCTGACTCCCTCAAAGGGAAGGTAAGGAACCTTGGGTGTGACTCATTATATTTACTAAACAGTACTTCCCAGGCTCAGGACCTTTACCAAGCACAGCCTTCTTCCAAGCGTCTATACATCCAAGGGAAACCTTTCATTTCATTTAGCCAAAAAAATCTTTTGTCTACAAAAGACCTAAGAGGCTTGATTTAAAAGGCAATAATGTTTGTAAGTGAATGTGCCCAAGAGTGGTATCTTAAGAAGTTTATACTTACATTCATTTCTTCCTGTTTTCTCAATTGTTAATGCTGACTTGAAAGAAAATGAACGACACCTCAAGTGATAAATACATTATTGTTGTGAGAAAAATACAAGTGGAATGAGTGTTTGGTGAGTGTTACTACTGCTGCTGCTGCTGCTGCTACTACTGCTACTACATCATCAGTAATGTTGCTATAGACTTGATTCTTCAATGATCTTTGACAAGTTATTTAACCTCACTGGTCCTCAATTTCTCCAACTGTCATAGAAGGAAGATTGGGCAGACGGCCTGAGATTCTTTTCAGCACAAATCTGTACTCTCTAAAGCCAGATCTTAAGCTTATGAAGCAATTCATCTAAGAAGTACTTACTATGTTCTGTGTTGTTGAGTAAAGATAAAAATGAAGCAATCCCTGCCCTGAAGGAGTTTCTATTTTATTATGAGAATACATCATGTACATGTAGATAGAAAATTAAATAAATAAGATTTAAAGTAATTTCAGAGGGGAGCTTTGTGTACTTGATTAGTACAATTGTAAGATGAAATCTCATCATTTAGCAAGGATCCCTCTTCTCATACAAATCCACTAAAATGAAGGGACCTAAGCTGGTAATGCTTTCCCTAGAGCATTTATATACTGTTGTAATCCTGGTCACTTGCAATTATTTTACAGGGATGCTGCTTATTACATGAATAGAAGGGGTGTGTGTGTGTGTGTGTGTGTGTGTGTGTGTGTGTGTGTGTGTGTATGTGTGTGTGTATTTAAGAGGAGTAATGGATCCTAGAAACTGTGAGGCTTAGATTAGGTTTGAGTTGAGTTCCAAAGGAAGCTGTAGAAGGAATTCTAAGGAGATGGGGAGTGACCTATATTCTAGGAATGGGTGGGGGGAGGGCGGGAAGTATATAATCTATGCAAAGGTATGAAGGTGGGAGTTGGAGTATCTTGTATGAGAAGGCCAATTTGAATGTGAGACCCAATCAATCAATAAACACATATTAACACTTCTACTATCTACTACTGTGTTAAGGATATTAAAGTGTGAAAAATGGTTATTTCTCTCCAGTATTAATAAATTATTATTGTATTAAGATCAAGGATTTTCCACTTTTTTACTTCCTCATTCAGAACCAATCAGTGGGGGGAATCTTTGTAAAGCACTCATCCAGGAGCAGGTGGTGCAGTGAATAGTGCATCAGCCTTGGAGTCAGGAGGATCTGACTTCGAATCTTCAATGCCCATGATTTATGATCACGAATTGTACATGAATTGGGGTCACTTTTCTGGAGTAGAGGAATGTATATGTCTATATGTATGTATGTGTATATGTATTGTATATTTGTGCATGTGCACACGTACACACATATACATGCATGCACACACACACCAAAGCACATAAACATATATACACAATACATATATGCGTATAGATGCACATGTATATGTACATATGCATATATAAAACATACATACACACATATGCGTGTGTGTTTAAGGAAGAAAGCAGAGCCACAACATGATAACATACTTTGGTGTAGGTTGTTTTATTTTATTTATTTGTTTCTTGAGCTTTCCTCTATTCCCTATACCACATAGTCAAAATGCTGATTAAATGAAATAAGACACTGCATCCATCCTCCCAACCCCTTCCTACCTGGCTTTAGTGTAATTTTATTTTTCAAAAATTCTACATGGGAGTGGAAAAGGGAAGTTGAGATAATACAATCCACCACATGGATGGTGCCAAGGAGTGTAAAACAGCGACTTGAAGTAAATATGCACAAAATAAGAGAACCATTTCCCATACATTCGTATTGGAGATGATGTTTTAAAGGATTATTTTTTATTCTGAAAGTAACAATATTGATAGACATGGACATATCTACACATGAACGGAGAAAAGATGGTACAGTGCATAGACTTCTGGGCTTGGAGTCAGCAAGGTTTGAGTTCAAATTTAGCTTCAGATACTTACTAGCTGTGTGATCCTGGGACAAGTTACTTATCCTCTCTTTACCTCAGTCTTCTCAACTGTAAAGTGGGGATAGTAAGAGCACTTATCCTCTGGAGTTGTTGTGAGGATCCATGAGATCATATTTGTAAAGTGCTTACCACAATGCCTAGCATATGGCACGTCCTATATAAATGCTCTCATTTTAATTATAAACCATGAATCTATGTTATGTACAGCTTGTTTCTTAAAAGTAGCATATATTAAGTTGAAATGATAATGCCAGCTCTTTCCAGCTTGTCTGAGTCCTTTTATGAATTTCCTTCTGCTCTCTTCTGTGTATTTTCAAAGATATCTCATAGATGCTTTTCCATCGCGTTTATATATCACAATTTGTTTAGCCTAGATGAGCTCTCACTTTTTTCCTCATTTTCTTACTGTAACAAAAAGTGGTATAATATGTAAATTTTTGTACATCGGAGTCCTTTCTATCTGCTTTTTTGGCTTCTATGGGGTATATACTTTATAGTAGTATCATGGGTTCCAACAGAATGTTCAGTATAAGGACTTTTGAAGTATAGATCTAAAAAAATTTTCCAGAAAAGGATGATCTATTCACAGTGCTTTTGTGTGCCTGTTTAGCTATATCTCTGCCAACAACTGCTGCTCCCTGTTTTGGTCATTTTTGTCAATGTGATGTGTTGAGGTAGAACCTTAGAATTGTTTTCTCCAATTATCAACAATTTGAAGAATACAAAGGATTTTATAACTAGCTCAGTTAGATTTTATACTAAAGGATTCATTAGTTAGTTTTCACAATTTTCTTGGGCCTCAGGCTTCTCATGCAAAAAGAGATTATTTGGGCTAAATGAGATCTAAGTTTTGTCTAAGCTTGAGAGAAGAAACAGGCTTTTATCTCTGTTTTCCCGGAAGATTACAGGTGCTTAATAGATGCGTGCTGACTGACTATGCTTTTGTGATTACTTAATATCAACATGAAATTGACATGGCAACAATTTTAACAATTACAGTCAATCCTTACCACCACTCAAGTATGTTTCTGCATTATTGGAAGAAACAGGAATCATTTAAATGGAGTCTTGGCTGCTACAGATTCTTTTGCACATAGAAATGAGATCCAGTCATAACATTGGATACAATATGGAAAGAAAGGAAAATGCATTTAGCAGACAGTGCACACTTTAACTCATTGTGCAAGAAATATAATACCATGCTTTCCTCTAACAGCTCTCAAGGTGAGATAAATCTTTTCTCCAATATGGAGGCAGCATGGAATACCAGCAGGAATTCTATACAGAGTCAAGAAAGCCTTAGATTCAAACCCTGCCTCTGACATTTACTAGCAGTGAGTTCTTGGTCACACAATGATTTAACATTGCTGAGTCACAATTCTCTGTTTTGTATGATAGGGTTAATAATGTCCATTGGAGATATTCTCTCAGGGTTCTCATGAGGGTCAAATGAGATGTGGTATATTTTGCCAAGGGAAGGTAGGTGGTACAGTGGATTGAGCATCAGATCTAAAGTCAGGAAGACTGATTTTCTGGAGTTCAAATCTAGCCTCAGTCCCTTATTAGCTGTGGGAACCTGAGCAAGTCACAACTTTGTTTGCTTCAGTTCCCTCATCTTTAAAATGAGCTGGAGAAGGACATGGCAAACTGCACCAGAATCTTTGCCAAGATAATCCCAAATGGGGTCAGAGTCAGAAACAACTAAACAAAATACTTTGCCAGTCTTAGACTGACATATACATGCCAATTATGACTATTCAACCAGAAACCAGTGCTTTCTCTAACTCATTAAAATCTTGTCTTCCTTTATACTCAGCTACCATGATGTTGTTCTTTAGCTATTGATTACCCAAAGCTCTGTTGAATTGGTACTTTTCTCCCATTAGCTGTTGCCTCAGTCATAGCCATGGCATTTGCACTTTGGCAAATCAGTGAAGTAGCCATGGCTACTTATTTATCTAAGTGCCAACGTTGACCTTAATGGGAAAATGTGGTCAAAGTTGTTGATCCTTAATTCACTTATCCTTGGACTTTACCGGTTCTTATCTTGGAAAGAATTGAAGTAAACCGCCCCCCCCCCACCCTGCAAAACACACACACACTCAGCATGTAAGTTGTTTTATATACAGATACAGCCCTGTCAGCTAGGTCGTGCAGTGGGTACAGCACTGGGCCTGAAATCGGGAAGCCCTGCGTTAAAATCCAGCTTCACACACTTAGTGACTGTGTGACTTTTAGGCAAGTCACTTAATTTCTATTTGCCTTAATCCCTTGGATAAGAAAATGGTGAAGCACTCCATTATCCTTGCCAAGAAAAGCCTATGGACAGTATAGTTTATCAGATCACAAAGAATAGGAAATGACTGAACAGCAACGACACATATCCTTGTCACTTTTTTTTGTTTTAGCAGATAATATTTTAATTGATCTGCTCATGTAGAACAGTCTAACATGTATCCTTCACTTTTCAGCTTCTTTGGTTCACTGTGTAAGATGCCCACTGCTGTTGGTGCTAGAGAGTTATTCAGAGAGGCAGTAGTATGTGAAAGAAGTGCAACCAGCTTGAAAGTGTATGTGGGGTATGTGTGTACATGTGTGTATGCATGTATATACACGTGTGTACACATGTGTATGCATGTACATGCATGTGTGTACATGTGTATGTGTGCATGTGTGTATGTGTTTAAATTCTGAGGTTTAAAGCCATTCCAAAAACAAAGAATCATCATTCAAGCAAAGAAAGATGACTTGTCCTCCATATTTCCCCATTTATCTTCCATGGCGCACCTTTATGTTTCCTTTGCCTGTTTGCCTAACTTTTTTGTTTGCTGTTTTATACCCTTTTTTTGTGCCATCATTTTTGTTGGAAGGGGGGAAGAACAGAGAAGATAAGATGAACAAGAAGGTCAAATTCAAGATACTTTTTCTGAACCTTCATTATTAAAGTCTCTAGTGAAACTTTCAAACATTTAGAGGTAGCAACGGTCGCTTTTGAAAAAGAGTTAGTTCTCAATGTGCTTTGAGTGTTACAATATGAACACAATGTTTGGGAATGCCTTTATGTACCATAGTGACAATTATGTAGAGAAAAATAAAAAATGTAAAAATAATAATATTTAGAGTATACATATATGTATGTATGCTTGTGTGTATATATGAATGTGTATATATGTGTGTATATACATGCATGTATTTATATAAACATGAATATATGCATCATAATTTTTCCATCATTCTCACTTGCAAACATATTCTTTCTCCAACCCAATAAGTCACCTCTTATAACAAAGATTGAGAAAGAAAGAAATACCAGCTTAAAAATCAATCATGTCCTTTTTACTTTCATGAGAACACCCTTAGTTCTCCATCTCTGTGCAGGGAGGGGTGGAAGGAAAGGTCTGTTCTCTAAATCTTCTCTGGAGTCAAACTTAATCATAGTAATTTTTCAGGATTCATTTTATTCTTTCCATCCCCCATTTGTACTGCATAGGATTTTTTTGAATATCTCTATTTCACTCTGCATCTGTTCATATGTCTTCCCATTCTTTTCTGAATTAATTATATCAGGCCTAATAACAAGAAAGCTTGCATTGAAACTGGGAAGACATGGGTATAAATCATAATCCTAAAACAAACTTGCCAGGTGCCCCTGTGTAAATCTCTTAACCTATCAGTTCTTTATGCATTTCTTTAAAACTAAAAATTGCAAAGAAGGGGCCAACCTTATCAGTAGGGGAAATTTCCTCACTTGGCATTTTTTTATATTATGAAATAACAGGTTCAGTCCCTACCTATATCCTAGTCTCTCACATGTATCCTACTGTGTCATGCCATAAGCATATCCTGTTCTTTGTATCTACCATAATGAATTTATCCCTTCCCCGATAAATGTGCTTAACACAACAGTGTTTTTTTTTAGGTACTTGAGCCATCTATAGATTCCCCCGTTGCCCTTGGAAGAACCCTTTTAAATTCTAAGAAGGCAAGGAACATTGTTGTTAGCCAAACATTTAATTAATGCTTATTATAGGGAGCACGTTTAATTTTAGACAAGCCAAATCCATGATCCAGTAGAGCTGCTTTTCTTATATGCTGCATATACTTGGTATATCAGAGCCCCTTGTTTGATTAATGAGTACAGTACATTTATGACCATTTCATAAGTCTTGAGATAATGCTACTGCATTATTATAGAAACTTATCATTGCATTCTTTACAAAATGCTATGTACTTTGCTTTTTGGATATATGTGTGGTCATAGCTATCATTTACTTGAAGCTGAATTCAGGAAAAATAGCCTCTAATTGGAATCCTGTTATTCTTTCCTTCATGATGTAGTAAAAATATAGGTGAGTGCTCTGGGGAAAAAGTGAGAGAACACTGCAGGTGGTCCCTGCTTGTATACACCACATATTCAAGAATGCATCTTAAAATGGATCACCAATGAGTAAAATCCTGACTGCCCTTGAATTATTGCCTCTATTTGCTCAGATACCAATGAAAGCTGTCAAATGAGCAGATGAAGGTGGCCTAAGGTGAAGTACGGATCTTATTAGGCAGCACAAAAGAGGTGGAAGTTACATGTGCTAAGGGCAAGAGCTTATTTGTCTGGAAATCAGAAATGGCATCTCTGAAATGTCATTGCTACTCCTGAATTTCAACAAAATATGAGGCAATTATTTCAGTTTTTTTTAATGTGTTATTGATGATAGGCACTGGGAAAACAAAGACAGTAGTGAAATTGTCCCAGTCTATATTGCTAATGAATTTAGAATCTGTCTAAAGGAAACAAGATGTACATAGATGGATATACATAAAATCGATATAAATTCAATGCCTTATTTTCCCCAAGAGAAACCATTTCTGCCCTTTAGCATTTTTCCAATTACATGTAAAGATAGTTTTGAACCTTCATTTTTATAAGATTTTGAGTTCCAAATGTTTCTCCTTTCTTCTCCTCTCTCCCCGCTCAAGATGGCAAACAATCTAGTATAGGTTAGAGTGTGCAATCATGTTAAACATATTTTCATATTAGTCATATTGTGAAAGAAGAAACAGAACAGAAGGGGGAAATCATGAAAAAAGTGAAAATTATATGCTTCAATCTGCATTCAGAGTCATAATTCTTTCTCTGGATGTGAATAGCATCAAGTACGGAGCATGAGTCTTTTGGAACTGGAGGACACCTCTCTTTAGGAGTTGATAGAGTATGCTGGGTACCAACATGATGTGGTATGGTTTGAGGGGTTTTGAGAAAGCACCCAGATTCACAATAGTCACTCTTCCATGTATCAGAGTTTTTGAAATGTCATTGGTGGGTTATTGCCTTGGGCTCATTGCCTGTTCAATTGCTTTTCAGTGTAGATATCTCCAGGACAGGTCAATAGTGTGAAATAAGGAGGGAGATATTTAAAGGTTCTGGTTGGGGATGAGGTCTCGAGAAGGAGGTGATATGAATGAAGATCTAGAAACATGGAGAAGGAGCTCAAAGTTAAAAAAAAAGTCAGGGAATGTTAATATTTTTTAAGTTTGTATTTTCAGAAAGAGAAAATCAAAAATAAAATGAAGTGTGAGCTATAGATGACTTAAAAGGTCCCTTCCCTCTAAATCTAGTACCATCATAGTATTTTATTTCTTTCCTAATTTCAAGTAAAGATAATTTTCAACATTCATTTTTGAAAGACTTTGAGTTTAAAATTGTTTTTTTCTTCCTCCCTTTTCTCTCCACTACCCAAGATGGCAAGCAAGCTGATATAGGTGATACAGGTGCAATCATGAACAATTTATTTTTACATTAGTCATGTTATGAAGAAGAAACAGAACAAAAGAAAAAAGTGAAAATTGTAGGCTTTGGTCTTCATTTAGACTCCATTGGTTCTTTCTCTGAATGTGGAAAGCATTTCCCATCATATACCTACATTTTGAAGCAATCCAATGCATTAACTATTTCTAAAATCAATACATGTAAATAAGTTGTAATTAGATATTCTGTTGCCTATAATAGGATGGTATTCCATAGTCTCCATCTTTCTATGTCTCAACCACCACCTCAGCCAATAAACTGTGCTATAGACTATATGTAGTTAACCTTTCACACTCTCTTAGTCAGGAAACTTTTATTAAATATCAACTATGTGCCAAGAATTGCGCTAAATGCTGGGGATCTAAAAATGGTAAACAATAGGCTTTTCTTGCAAGAACTCACATGGTCTGATTGAGGTGACAATGTACAAGTGAGAACAAACAAGTTAAAAAGAAACAACTTTGTACAACAAATTGAAGATAATCAACAGAGGTCCCTAGAATTAAAGTAGATTGGGAAGGGCCTCCTGCTGAAGGTAGAATTTTAGCTGGAGCATGAAAGAAGGCAAGGAAGCCAGGACGTGGAGAGGAGGTCTTGGAATGGGAAATGGAATGTCTTGTTCTAGAGTTCCCAGTATCCCTGGATAAATGAAGGAGAAAGGAAATAAAATATAGAAATATTGGAAAAGGAAGGGTGGATAGCTTATAAAGAACTTTGAATGACCAAAAGAGGAAGGTCACTTGAGCAGCTGAATGGAGGGTGAAGTGGAGAGGGGGGAGACTTAGGATAAGGAGCTCAACCATCAGATTATTGCAATAATGCAGGCATGAGGTGATAAGGGCTTGCACCATGATGGCAGCACTATCAGAGGTGAAGGACCCTTCACCTCTGATAGTGAGGCCACCCTTCCCCACATATATGTATATACATATATATATGTATATACATATATATACATATATATATGTATATACATATATGACAAAGAGTAGTATCTTAAACAGTGATAGGGAAGTTAGGAAGAAGGGAAAGTTTGGCAGGAGGAAAGATAAGTCAAACTTTGGAAATGTTGAGCTTAAGATGACTATGGGACATCAGTTTTGAGATATTCAATAGATAACGAGATGAAAGAGTTAAACAGGGAGGTTTAGGCTTGATAAGTGTATTTGAAAATTGTCAGCATAGAAACAACAATTGAATCCATGGGAGGATGAGATATAATGCTAATCAGAGATATTAAAGATCTTCCCCACCCATTAATGGGCCTGCCATTAAGGGCGGTTTGATTAGGGGAGATTTGCAGGAAGACCTACACCTTTTGTTAATGAGGCACTGGTTCCCAAGGGTTGTGATTCCCTCTGGCTCTGAAAAAATGTATAAATATTCTGAGGTGAGATTTTACTTTGGGGACTTACCCATTGGAAGTGTTTGTTTGACCAGATGAGACTCCGGGTAGGTGCTAAGGAGGCCTCTTGTTTTCAAAATCCAGACATTGGTGCTTCTGTCTCTGGTAGCTGTGTATGTAAAGTCAGACAGTTATCTATTTGTTGATCTCTGTTGTATGTATTGCTTATGGTCAGGTAGCTGGAAGTCTTGTCTGTTGATTGTTATTTCTCTGTGTTTTCTCTGATGACTTTTCCCCCTGAACTAAGTGAATGATATCTTTGCTTGATTAAAGTGATAGTTGACCCCTCAAAAGTTGCCTTTCCTTTTAGAAAAGTAGATCAAAGAATCTGTGATAGCAAGTTAGAGTATTTGCTTTTACATGAGACTGTCTCTCAAAGTTAGCTACAATGAAGTTTTTCACTCATGAGCTATGTTCTTCACAATCCAGATTGAAAACCAAATTCAATTGTGACTGATTTGTATACTGAATGATGTATTTTGAGTGACTTTTAGAAAAAATGAAATTTTATTTCCCTCTTTGAAGTATTACTTCAAATAATTCTTCAGTGGATAGAGGTAACCTTAGATTTTCAAAACCTATGCTACTGAAATGCAAGTACTATCAGGTTTTAACAAGGTAGAAAGCATATCCTAGATTTATTGCTGATGGATACTTCAGAAATTGACTATTTCAACTCCTTTGTTTTACAGATGGTGAAACATACTTAGGAAAGACTTATTTAAAGTCAAATAGTGGGAGGGCTGAAATTCCAATACTGGTTCTCTAGATCTAATGTTACTCCCACCCCATCCACCTCACCCCCTACCCCACAAATACACACACACTGCAACATGCTGTCTCTCCTTGAAAATATATTTCAGAGCCTCAGTTAAGGTCCACCTCTCTTCAATTAATGGAAATTCATAAACCAGAAAATTTTATTTTTTTAATTTATTTTATTTTATATTATATTATATATATTATAGATATTTATTTATTTTATATTAGATGATGAAGATCTTTTTTTTTTACTGTGCTGACTTATGAAACTATGTATTGAGGTGCCGAATGATTTGCATCTTCAGATCTTCAGAAATATTAAAGTAAAAGCTCTTAAAAAAACATTTTCAAATGAAATTATATGGCAATCTAAAATAATCAATTTTTCAAAGCTGACTTATTTGACACCCACTGAATTACATTCTGAAAGATTTAGAAGCAACAGGAATCCAACGAATTCACAGAATGAGGATTAAAAAAAAAAGAAAAAAGCCTCCCACCTTACATCTGCCAATGGCATTGCTTGCCAAAAGTCATAATCCTACAAAACTGGAAATCCCTCACCCAGATGCACGGAACACGTAGGCCTTGGCAGGCTTGCTGAATGAGCCGGCCTCAGAAGGGCAGAATTTCTAATGAGCCGAATGTATTTTGAGAGCATGTGGTCAGCATTCTTGGAAATTTGTGATTACAACATCCAGGGCGGGTGCCACATCTTGTTACCCTTTCCAGAACCTGCAAATGAACAATGGGCCCTAATAAGAATGAGAAGTTAGGGACCTTCTTCAAGGTACCTTGCTGCGTCTTTCTCTTAGATGTGATTTAGGGCAGCTAGGTGGGGCAGTGGAGAGAGCACCAGTGCAGGAGTCAGGAGGACCTGAGTTCAAATCTCACCTCAGACACTTGACACTCACTAGCTGTGTGACCTTGGGCAAGTCACTTAACCCCAATTGCCTCATCCTGGGTCACCTCCAGTCATCCTGATGAATATCTGGTCACTGGATTCAGATGGTTCTGGAGGAGAAGTGAGGCTGGTGACCTGCACAGCCCTCCCTCACTCAAACGAAAATCAAGTGCATCATGTCATTATTTCTCTGATGGCATGGCATGGTCTTCTTCCACAATGAAGGACGAACACACACACTCTGATTGTGTGGAACAACAGGCCAACCTATGCCAAGAGCACAGAGATTGTAGCAACAAGAAAACGGTGCCGGTCATTTCCATTCTAACCAATCAACCCATATTGTTCAGGCATAGATGTCAGATTGAACACATGGGATATATCCTGAAGGTCAGGAAAAAAGAAAAAAAACAAATCTCAGTTGATGGCCAAATTGGTAGGGAAAGGTATCCCAGAAACATCAACCCTCAATATAAAATTCCCTTCCCTGGCAGTTTATTCTTATATTTATTAGTGGGTTAAGCTTATGGCATTATGGTTACACTTATATTTCCTGTACCCTGAGAGGATGTTGTTTCTCAAGTCCATCCACTTTGTGGCTAGTAAAACCAATATAGTGCTGTTGGTAGCTACCTTCCCTATTTCCTCTTCCTGGATCTTTCTGCGTTATACTTACCTCTGTGTCTTATTCCTTTGCTAGACTATAAATTCCTAGAAGGTAGACTATCTATCTTAGCCCTTAACACAATAATTTGCACAAGGTAGGAGCTTTATTAGTGTCTATTGGACTGAACTGAACCATGTTTTTTTTATTAACCTGATCACCTTTAAAGCTGATCCTGTTTTCCCTCTGTTGATTATCTCTGAACTGCCCTGTATTTATCTTGTTTGTACATAGTTGTTTGCATGATCTCTACCTCCTTAGACTGTGGCCATCTTTTGCATGTCTCTGTATCCCCAGAACTTTACCCAGTGCCTGGAGCATAGTGCTGCTTAATAAGTGCCTGTTGACTTGATGTAGCAATAATCAACGTATCGTGATATCTATTTGTCACATAAAGTCCCCTCCTGGTTTTCTTTTTCTTTCCTTTTTCTTATTTGTATAGCTAGGTCACCTTTTAAGACATCTTAGTTTTGTTGGCTCAATCTTCCACTTGGAAACCTAGGCAAAAAAAGAATCTTTCCAATGGACAGCTTTTGATTTCATCCCAGTTTCTCCATTTGCAAGCATGCAGTTACATTTTTTCAAGAGAATACTTTATTTAGGAAAACAAAAAAAAGAAATCATTATCAGATATTATGCTAAATAGTCTAAACTGCACAAACCATGAGTATTTCTTGTATAAAGGAAACTGAAGGTGCTACACATGGTTATTTGTCCTTTGTTCTTGAAGAAGACTATGGCACCGGGAAGGTGATGCCATGACATGCAAGTGAATTGGATTTAAATGAGGGAAGGCTATGCAAAGTAAGCAGCCTCCCTCTCTCCTCCAGAGCCATCTGGATCCAGTGGCAAGAAATAGATTAGGACAATTGGAGATGGCCCCAGATGCAATGGGAGTCTGACTTTTGCTCTTTCCCAGGTCTCAGTTTGCCTGAGGCAACACCCATTCAGTGATTAAAGGCTAGGTAAGAAGTGAGGCAAAGAATGACCTCTTTCAACTAGTCTGTTTTTTGACTAACCCATGTTAGGCCTATCCTTCTTTTTCTAAAGCTCTCTCTCTGCTCTTACTTAGAGTGGTTTATAAACTTTACAGGTCAATATGAATGTAGGCTGTGTAAGCTCTTTCTAGCCCCATTCCTTGTACCATCACTCTTCTTAAATTTTTGCTATTTATTTTATGGAATAAAACAAGCATTTCTATAACATAGTATAAATTTAAAAAAGATAACTTCACATGAAACTGAAAATCTATTTTGTACAACTTGCTATTCCTTTTCAAATATGTTACCATGTAAATTACTTTATTTCATTTTTCTCTCCCCCTTGCCTTAGAGATGACTATCATTAAACACAAATATGCATATATCTGTAAAAGAATTCCATACACACTTTTATTTATCTTTTCTTTCCCTGAACT
The DNA here is from genome assembly GCA_028658325.1 of Potorous gilbertii. Taxonomy (NCBI): domain Eukaryota; kingdom Metazoa; phylum Chordata; class Mammalia; order Diprotodontia; family Potoroidae; genus Potorous; species Potorous gilbertii. The sequence continues at coordinate 104,675,283 of CM053774.1, read as the reverse complement.
CAGATAGCTTCTTCATATGTTCTTTGTAGTTAATCTGGGTATTTATAATAGTCAAAATGATTTAGTTACTCAAAGTTGTTTTCAGAACAATATTGTTGTTACTGCAAATAATGTTCTTTTGGTTCTGCCCATTTTGCTTTTCATTATTTCCTGCAAGTCTATCCATGCTTTTCTAAGATCCTAAATTTTTCATTAAATTGATAAAAAGCAGAATCACTTTCAAGGTTCATTCCAATTCTGAAATTTTACAAGTCCAAGCTCAATGTTTTCACTCTATCATATTGCCTCTGTCTCCTCACTTTCACATGATCATGGCATGTTGATTCTTTCTTGTGGCTCTATTAATGTTCTTCTCTCCCCTTGGAATATCCTGCCTTATCCCCTATGCCTATTCAAGTCAGAACCATCCATCTTGATGCAGTTGAAATGTGACTTCCTTGAGAAATTCTCTGAATATTCCTCTCCTGATTTTTGTCAACTTCTCCTTTTCCTGAATATCTATGGAATTCGTAACATACAAGGTGTCCCAAAAGCCTTAATGCAGATTTAAGATATAGAGAGCTTAAAACTGTAATAAGACTTATGGAAACCTGCATATTATGCATTTTAGAATGCCAATGTGTCCCAATGAATTAGTGAGTTGGCCTTGGGATCAGGACAACCTGTATTCAAAGCTTCTTTCTGACAACCCTTCCTGTGTGACCTTGGGCTTTAAGAAACTCTCCATAGACTAGAAACTGTAAAGAAGGTGATAACCTCCATTTTTGGAAGTAATTTTCTCTTCTGAGCGTTCCCCATGCCAATGATATTACAAGTTCAATCCCTATGCTTATCCCATGAGATTTAGCGGTCAATTCAATTCAGTTCCCAAGTGCTAGCCGGTACAAGGGATTATGCTAAGTGCCTGGAACACATAGACAAAAATGGTGCAGTCTCTGTTTATATGAAACTTACATTCTATTAGAATATGAACCCTTTCTACAATCTAGTGGAGCCTGTGGACCATCTCTCAGAACAGTAATTTTTTTTTTTAATACAGAAATAGCATGACAAGGAAGTCAATTATACTCAAATATAGTTATCAAACTATTAAAAGACAAGAACAAGTTTAGGGAACCTCAGGTTTATAAAGCATGTATGGGGGATACAACATGTATACTTAATTTATACACACATATATTTGTATATACATATATACGGTACATAAAATATAAATGACATATACATTGCATACTAATATATATATATATATATTATATAAATATATAATTAAGTCTATTTAATGTGCATATGAAGTCAATTGCTTAAAAAGGGCAAAGCAATTTTAAGAGAGTATTAATAGCTATGGGTGTTCAGGAAAGGCCTTGTGTAGGAGACAGCATCTGAGCATGGATCTGAAGGAAGTGAGGGATTCTGTGTGGTGAGGTGAGAAGGGAGTTCATTCCAGGCTTGGGAAACAATCTGTGCAAAGGTGTGGAGGGAGGTGACAGAATGTTGTCTAAAAAGAATACAATTTAACTGGAGCAGAGAATGAAGTGAAAGAAAAGAGAGTAGGAAGGCAGATGTGGCTTTGATTGTATAGAGTTTTACCTTCCAGACTGAGGATTTTGTATTTTATCCTAGAGATTTTTGAGTGGCCGGAAATGTGTTTTAGGATAAACATTTATGGTCTCTATGTGAAAGATACGCTTGTTGGAAAGGGGGTGTGGTAAGGAAGGGAGATGCATTCTATTCTGTCTTGTATTCTTCCCATTTTTTCATTAGGTATTAATCTCCCTTCCTCAGCAAGGATCATGAACCAATTCTTACACTTCTATCTACTTTGAAGCTACTAACACTGTGTCAAACACACAATAGGTACTCAAAAACTACTTGTTTGATTTAAATTGGGAAGAAAGATGAAAATGATACCAGGAATGTATAGAATTGAACCTAGAATAAATTCCAAAGTAGGAGTCCAGAGGAGAAATCTTTGGGCTTTGAACCTGGCCCAGAGACTCTAATTTGTCTGAGGAAGTCTGGCATCACTATGAGTGACAAATGTTAAGCTCATAGGGAAAAATTTGCAATTCTCATCCATATGCTGACTTGCCCATATGTAAACCCTTCTGGGATGAGAAAGTAATCACGACCCAAGTAATCAAGGAGATTAACCTAGTGGTGCATTCTCATGGAAAGAGCTTATTCCTCAGAGATTCCATTTTTTTCCTCTGAAAATTAAAGAATGGGGAGAGCATTTTTGTTGTTGGCAGAAAATTAAACTGCAAAATGGTTAATCCTCCCCAAATAGAAATCAGCTAAAGAATTTGTAAGTGAAGCCTGAAACTCACACAGCAAAACCAAAGTGACTCAGTCAATTTAGAAAAGATCACATTTTAATTAAATGGGAAAACAAAAGAAAAAAATACAGAAAAGATCGGTCTGATCTTCTGGGAATGCATTTGATCATTGTAAATGCATTGACTGAAATAACTTTGGTTGCTCCCACCCCCATTCTATGATAAAGCATAACAGTGTTTAATGGGCATTTGACTGTCGTTTTCCACAATTTCTCATTCTATTTAGCCCTTTCCCTTTCTATTTAGCTTCACAAGGCATCATTCTTTTGAATAAATGGTGCCCAATTAGGTGATCAATTTTATAGCAAAGGATATCTGAGAAAGAGCTTTAACAATTTTATTAATCTCTTTAGAAAGCTGTACTTTAACTTATTGTGGGGTTATGTCTTGGGAAGGTAGTTTTTCAAATAAAAAAGTGTTCATACCGAAAAGAACAGATTGGGACCATCTTGCCTCCAAAGAACAGACTTGGGGATGGGCTAAGAGTTTATGTTATGGCTTAGGGCCAATTGTTTCACAAGCTGTGGACTTAAGGAAACAAGATGATCTGGAATATTGTTTTTCTCCCTCAAAATCTGAAGAAAAAAAACATTTTCGTGATATCTGCATTTAAGTTGGGCCTGGCCCTTTTAGTGCACTTTATACATGGAATCAGTGAATTTAATATCTAGTGCCCTTTAAAAGTCTAAAAAGAAAGAAAAGGTAGTCATGAATCTGATATGTATTGGTTGCATGACTTTAAGTAAGTCACTCTACCAGTCTCTAGGTCTCAGTTTCTTCATCCGCAAAATCAGAGGGTTGGACTGCATCATTTCTAAGTTCCCTTCTAGTATTCAGTATCTTTTATCTTACATTTTGGCAGTTGGTAGGTAACTTACCTAATGAATGGTTTTATCTATGTTGACTGGTAATCAGTTCAGGTTTGGAAAGTATGCCAAAGTGATCAGCTGGAAAGTGGAAGGTTATTAAATTTTATCAAGCACAATATCTCTCCCTTCCCTCCTCATTATCCCCTTCACAAAAGAAAAAAATTCTGTCTAAAGAAATATTTCTTTTTATATTAATGTAATCAAATTGTGTATGTATTTAGACTTATGATACTAAATCTCAATTATTTAATTGCTTGGACTGAGCTAAATATGAAACTGCTTAGCTAATTTCACTTGTTTTCTTCATTAGAGAAATAAGAAGAGGGAGGAAAAGATATTTTGAAACTACTATTTAACTTCAGAATGCAATAGTGTCTAGAATTATAGCTGGATATCTCTTATTACTAGACTTACAAACACACATCAATCATTTAAAAAAAAAAGTCCATGGTCTCAAAAGACAATAAATGGGAACATAATCTAAGGATTTGAAAATGTCACATACCTTGAAAAGGATATCTTAACTCTAAGCCACCCTTATTCTTCCTCTTATCTGGGAAACGTGTTTTTGAATACACAAAGAAGTGTTGATGGGGAAATTATACAAACTTTAGAGAAACCTTTTTTTCTCCCTTAAACTCATTTCTGATTCTCGAATCAAATGTAAATTGTGGACGTTTGAGACTTGAAATTACATTCACAATATATTTTTAAGAACCATTCTGAACAACACACCATTAGTTGGCCCCTTAGTGATGATTTTTCTAGGGAAAGATTTACAGAACATCTAAGCAGTAGTATGAAAGATGGTCTACCTACCTGAGAAAGAATAGGGCAGGAAGCTGCTCTCCAAAGTGGTTTTACCCAAAACACTTCTATGTCATTTTGCATTTGATTAACTTTTGTCAACCAGAAGAAAAATCCCTTTCATAAATATATGAATTTGATAAATGAATCTTTCTTCTTTTCCTGGTATAATTCACTGTGAGATAACTATTTAAAAAGCCTCAGAGGAATAATCATTTAATACAAAATAATTGTTGCATGATATTTCTCCAATAATTTACACTGTAAAACCAAGACATTACCAGCATTCTGATGCTTCAGAGTATTGGGATTAAATTTTCAAAAATTCCAAAGAATAAGTATGAATAAGAAAAGGGAAAATAAGCACTCCTCCATCTTTCTGCCCAACCTCTTCCCAAACAGAGGATACTATAGGAGCAAATCAAGGCAGAGGTCATAAGAAAATGGGATTTAAAGACAACCTAACCCCAACCCTCTTTTTACAGATAAGGGAACAGGAACAGAAAGGACAAAGGATTTGCTTAAGGTCATACCAGTTACTAAGTTATAATTCAACTCTAATTAATTTAATATCCATTTATTAATGCCTATTATATTCAAGAAGTGTTGTTGAAACAAAAAAAAAATTGTTCCTGCCCTCAAGAAGCTTATATTCTACACTTTAGTGAACAGACTTATTCACAATGTTCAACATTATTGATTTCAAAACTAATATTTTTTACACATGCCATTTCAGTTATATTATCTGAATCCCCAAGTTTGCAAGTCACTTGCTGCTTACATTTTCTCTAACCCAAGATTTTTGAACAAAAATAAGATTGACATTTTTAGTTCAAAATGAGAAAACTTTGGTAAATTGCACTGTTACATCTTGATATCATGAATTGATTTTTGATTCCTTCAAGTAGGGTGCTTTGTATGAATTTCTGCTGAATGTAAAAAATGTTCCTTCTTGCAGAAATACAGCTATAAATTGGATTACTTTGGAATCTGTTTCTTTTTTATCAACTCTTTCTATCTTTTGCTTAAAAATAAAATGTAATAAGTATGCCTTCTGAACATATCAAAATACTTTCTTTGGTCAAATAAAGTCAAGAAGAGAAAAACAGAGACAGTTTCCCAAATTTTATAATACAGATTTCATTTTATGTTTAACAAATAGTAGTAATATTTGCACATTTATGTACAGACAAATAGCACAGAGAAAGGGATAGAAAGTTGGCATTGGAGTCAGGACTCTCACATCCTGCCTTATTTATGTAGGGAATGTGTTACCTTGGGCAAGTCACTCAACTTTTCAGCGTCCTTAGGCAGTTCTCTAAACCTAAAAATTGCAGTGAAGTTGTCAATCTGAGTTAAAGAAAGTTCCAGTTTCCTGAACCAATAAAAGAGCAATAATAAGACATGAAAAAGCATATATATGATACTACTCACACACACCCTAATAACTAGTCAGTAACATACATATTTAATTTTATATTATTTTTGTTTTTGGAGGCAGTTGGGGTTAAGTGACTTGTCCGGGATCACACGGCTAGTAAGTGTCTGAAGCCAGATTTGAACTCAGGTTCACCTGACCCCAGGGCTGCTATTTTATGCATTTACATATTTTAACAAGATGTTTAGAATATAAACTCCCAAACAGTAGGGATTATCTCTCTTACATCATACAATTTCAGCATCATGACAAAGGCCACAGGCACTTAATGTTATTTAATTATGAGGGTTAATTTAAGTTTTACTATTCACTGCAATGTTTATTAGCTTGTACAGGATACCAAAGTACCCTCAGTTTCTGGAAGAATGGTCAGAATAATGAATTGGTGAAAAGTAGCAACCATGGATGCATTTACTTGAAGCAGAACATGAATTTGTTAGACTAAAAGAGCAGATGTGAGACACTAGATAGTCCATCAGGCGATAGAATGATCACTTTTTCTACCATGTATCAGGCACTGTGCTAACATTAGGGATACAAAGAGAGGTAAAACACAGACCCTGCTCTCAAGCACTTAGTCTAATAGGGAGATGACATACAAACAACCATATCCAAACATGATACAGACAGAATAAACTGAAGACAACCAGCAAGAGCAAGAGTGTTAAGGGGGATGGGAGAAAAGCTTCTTGTAAAAGGTGGGATTTTACGTCCCCTCAGATATTTCCATGGAATAAGGTTTAGATTTAATATCTAGAGTGTGAGGGGTTAATAAAGAGAAAAATCCAGAAAGAAAGAGGACAGAATCTCTCAAAATAAAAATGTTCTAGTGGCATCACCCTCATCTTGATATTACTCAGCCATAATACACTGTGATATAGCCTAGTTTTATGGTTTCTATAGGGGACTGAATTAGATGCTACTTTCTCTGTCAGTCATCATCATTACTCTGTATTCTCATAACTCATAGAATATCAGAACTTGCAGGGACCTTTGAGATCCTCTAGTCTAATGACATACTCAATATTCCTGACAAATGGTCATCCAGCTTCTTCTTCCTCCTCCTCCTCCTCTTCTTTTTCTTTTTCTTCTTCTTTTTCTACATAATAATGCAATAAAATAAGCATTTATTAAACACCTATGATGTTCCAGGCTATGTACTAAGTGCTGAAGATACAAAAAGAAAAAAGAATCTCTGCCCTCCAAGAGCTTATAATCTAATGAGGGAAGACAATACACAAGAGGAAGCTGAAAATAGAGGGGTGCTGCCAGAGGATAGCTGGAATTGGTGGAGTTGAGACTAGAACAGTTGGTAAGAAATGAAGAGATGACTGGAAATTCTGAGCTATCTATGAAGAGAGAGCGGGAGAAGTTTCTACTTTGCTCTCCAGCCGTTCAAAAAAAAAGGTAGATGCAAGTAAAGAAGCATTGAAGTAATCTCTACGATAGTGAGATTTCTGGTGACAAGCTTTCCCTGGGAGAGGAGGGAAGGAGAGAAGCATGATGTTGGTGGAGTCAAATTCAAAAGGAGTAGCTGGTAGGCAATGAAGAGGTGGCTGGAAACTCTCAGCACTCTGTAAATGGAGGCTTCGGGAGTTATCTGCTCTGCACTTCAGAAGGCTAGAGTCAACTGAAGATAGAGACCAGGTATTGAGTACCAAGATGAAGCCATCTCCTTGATAATGAGATACTATCTCACAAGCAATTGTTGTATTCCTATCACCTAGAACAGTGCTTTAAACATGATAAGTGCTTCGTGGGATCATGGGTTTATATCTGGAAAGGATCTTTCATGTCACCTCATCCTTCACTGTTTAGAACCAGATAAAATTTGAAATGACTTGTCCGAGGTCTTACAGACAATAACGGAAATTGGATTTGAATTCAAGACTCCAAAGTAAGTACTCTTTCCACTCTACTATGAATACTATGTATTCAATTAAAATACAATTTAATTGAATTGAATTTAAAATTGAGAGTTTCATATCCCAGCTTCTAATGTTAAAGAAACAGACAATGCAAACATTAGTTCATAGGAACTCATTGTTATATATTTGTCCAGTGATATGATTAGTTCTAATGACCAAACATTTAGTTGTGTTAATCTAAGATCACATATTTTATAAAATCATTAGGGGACATGATTCTCAAAGTGGTGATAAGGTATAGCCACCTTTCCAAATAAAATGTGGAGATGAGAAACAGAGGAAGATTAGACAAAGATTTTTCCATGTAAAAGGAGAGAGACTGGGGATGGAGGAAGGAGTGGATTATCCAGTCAGAGAAATAAACTTTTTTTTTTTTAAAGTTTGCCTCTCTGTGCAAATCATTCCAGAGAAAGAAGGCCAAGGTTCTTTTCTTATCTTTTCTTTTCTCTTTTCTCCTTTTCTTCCTTTTCCCTTCTTCCTTCCTCCCTCCCTCCCTCCATTCTTCCTTCCTTCCTTCCTTCCCCCCCCACCTCTCTCTCTCTCTCTCTCTCTCTCTCTCTCTTGTCTTTGTACCTGAGGAATTAACCTTAATTATCATCAAAGCTGCACTCTTACAGATTAGGCACAGTGTTACAAATGATGAATAATAATATATAGCATTAGAACATCTGTGACAGAATATGAGAAGGTCGAGGGTTCTTATATAGCCCTTTTTTCTTTCAGTATCACTTATCCATTTTATTTCATGTTTTTACATTTAAGTTGATATTTTTTCATATTTAGTGAGTTTAGGGAAATTTGGGAACAAAATAGAGCCATTTTTAGTTCATCTGCACAGGAGAAAATTGCTTAATTTATTTGCACATGAATAACTCAAAAACAGAAGAACTTCAAAATGTCAAATTTCACTCCCCCAAAGTGAATATTGAGATTGCTTTGATAAATTTCTAAAAAGGATGTGAAAGGCAATGGAGGAAAGAGGGAGGAATCTCTTTTTTTCTGAGGAAAAAAAGTTAAAAATTTAGGTTCTGTGACTTTGACAGTTGGTAACTTCATACAAAATAACTTTATTTCCATACTACAGATTTAGATTTTGAATATAGAGGAATAACCACAATTTAAAAACCATGGACAGCTCCAGGACATTTCAGTCAGAGTTGAGAGCCTGCCCAGAAGGCAAAATGACAGGTGTCTTAAAGTGTGTCTCAGGCATCTGTTTTGACCTAATCACAGATCATTTCTAGATGCCAATTCTCTAGTAATTTCTACTACTTAAAAATACTTGTAATTGATTATATTTAATAACTGTTTTATTAAAGGGCTAATGATTGATGCTTAAGCAGTGAGCCACCAAACAGGAAAGATGGTTTTAATGTCTGGAGAAAAATCTGATCTAAGTTGAGTTCTCAAGCAAAGGCTAAGCTTACTGAAGTGAAATTGAGCATTTGGGTCAAAAAGAATTGAAACAACCCCAGGACCCTTTTTCTTCCTCCCTGGGCTGGAATCCTTATGAAATGGAGCAACTGGAGGTTACTAGATAAATAGTTGCCAGCAATTAATTGTTGAGTTTGCAGCTGATCCTTCCCCACTCCCAAGTTCCATACAAACATTGCCCAAATACTGTTTGACTAGGTATATGTTTGGCAGATCTTTTCTTAAAAAGAGACAAAGGGACCTCTAAAGTTTTGCTTTATCTGTTTCTTTCTCTAGACATGCTAAGGTGCTTGTCTTCTCCATTTTGATATCCTCGTTTCCTCCACTGGTTTTTGTTTATCCTTTCTTCCTGTTTCCAGTATGCTCCTTTCCCCCTCTGAAGCAATCCATGTTCATTAAAATTCATTTCTTTAGAGAGAACCAACCCTGATTAATCCCAAACATTTACTTGATGCTCCCTGGAGATAAACACACACACACACTCACACACACATTTCATTCTGCATTATTTGTATCTCCTTAGCCAATGCTTTATCACAACGTTGACATCCTTTATATGTCTCCTGACCCCCAGATTATGTGCCCTTAGAATTCTGCATCTATAGCACCTGAAGTTACTGTGCTGTTACACTTTTTATCTCTTGAAAATCAAATTACAAAACCTTGAAAGGCAAGGACACCACCTTCTATTTCTTTCTTTTTCAAATTCCCTAATAACACTAAGCAGCTGGCATACAACTGGTACTTAATAATGTGCTATGTCACTTCACTGACTGATAGAGAACCTGTCTTTTAAGTATACTCTTGGAGGAATGAGAGGGACCCACATGGATCCATATCTAATCTATCTCTATCTCTACCTATAACTATTTCTATATCTATACCTATTTCTATATCTATCTATCTATCTATCTATTTATTCATCTATCCCTCCATGTCAAATATTATCATTTTCTATCATTTCCCTTTTGGGGTAAATTTAAGTTCTTGAAATTGCTCCCCCAGAAAAGGACATGAATAAATGTTATAAACATTTTGCACAATTCAAAATTTCATGATATATGGCACCATTATAAAAATGACTTATAAAAACATAGAAAATGGCTCTATTGTGGCTAGAAACTGTCTTGACAGGAATTGTATTGGTAACCCTCTTTATCTCTTCAGTCACCAAAAGAGAAATGTTATAGGCAAAAAATGCAACCCAGGAGCTCAATGTCATAATCCCTTTTGTTCTAACAGATAGGTCAATTTTCTCTCTCTTGCATTTTAATGTCCCACTTTATTTAAACCTATGATTTGTTTCATTTCTTTGTAGTGCTAATAGCAATAGTAGAATTATAGTAATCACCTACAGTGTCTGCTGCCACATCAAAATGCAAGGGAATGTTCTGTGGTACTCTGAATTTACAGCCATAAAATAACTAGAAAGGTTTTCTCCTCTTATTCTTTGTCACTGAAGTCCTTAGACAGAAGAAGGCTCTGTCCAGGGTCTGATCCCATGTCTCAGACTCCCCCTTCACCCGATTCCACAGGGCCTTCCTAATAATTCCTGGATGTCAAGGATAGGATTCTATTCATCTTTGCCTGGAAAGTTGACCTAATGATGTCTAGTTTTCCAAGGGGCACACTCAAGCCTTGGAGATGCTGCTGAGGGTTCTGATTTACCTGGTTCACAAATGGAACCCTAGAAGTGGTAGTCAGGAGCTGGGGTTGACCAAATTGGGAAAAGAAGGGAATAAGAAGCCTTGGCATCTTCCATTGCATTTTATTCCTTCAATGGAGTAGGCCCCTACAGATAGAAGAATGAAACAGGAGCCACTTTGAGTTTCCACCAGGGGTCCTACCAGGCCCAGGATCACTTCCTCAAAAATCTTAGTGACCCCTTCATCAGGCTGTGGGGCATTGCTATGATGTCTCCTGGTGACACACTGAATGAATAAAGACCTCTCTGGGTTTTGTTTCTGATGGTATTTATACTGCTAGATCCCACTAATATCTTTGTCAAGGGTGGGCTGTAGTAGTGAAAGGAAACTTTCTTCATAGTTTCTTAAAATGTACTATACACACTGAAAGAGGTGACATGGGCCTGCTTCGCAAACTCCTGGTGGGCCTTCCAGTTTATCAACAATGACAACCTCTTTCCAAGATACATGAACATCAAATCGTGGCCTTCAAGAATGAAATTTGGGGCATAACTGCAAAAGTTCCACTTCTTTGAAGGGATGACCAGGTGGTCAGACAGGAAACCATTCTTCAGGAACCTTTGGACTTTGAGAATCTTCCGGTCAATGACTGAATTCAGGAATGGCAGTGAAGATGGAGGTACACACTCAGTAATGACAAGTCCTGATCCTCTTCTCCTCTCAGTCTTCTTTTTCATTATTAAATTTTATTTTTAATTTATGGAATGAAACAAGCATTTCCATAGCATAGTACAGTAAAAAATATTGCACATGAAACTGAAAATTTACTAAGAACAATTTCCTATTCCTTTCAAATATACAACAAAATTATCATGTAAATTTAATTTTTTTCCTTCCCTCCTCCCTTCCTGCCCTAGATATGGATACCATTAGACTTTATAATTTTAGATTTTGTAATTTGGGTATTTATAATAATCAAAATTACCTATTCATTTGACATGAGAATATATTTGTGAAGTTCTTATCTCAGTTTCTGGTAAATAGTAGGCACTAAATCAAAGCTGATTCTTTCACATTACTGAGAGGGCAGATTCATGATATTTTTGTAGCTATTCTCAATTGTCTTGGTTAGAGGTCATTGATACACTGTGTATGTATCTCAAATGTTTATGTCATCCACCTCCAGACCCAGATGCCTGCTTACTATATTACCTGCTTCTTCCAATTCTGCAGAGAGGATTGATTATCACTATATTAGCTAACATTAGTTCCATTTTTTTTGGCCCCAAATAATTTTTCACCTCCACCAATGCTAGACCACATTCTGATCACTGGATTGACTCCTACCCTATTAAGATGAGAGTCTGCTTTTATCTTCCACATCTTTGAAATTTTCTACTGCTCTGAGGTTATATTGGCTATAGATGTTGAGCTGGCAAAGAACTTTGAGGTGGTCCAGGGCTTAGGCTCATAGGCTCATGTGTTTAGAGCTGGAAGGGAGCTCAGGTATTAGGTAGCTCAACCCACTTATTCTATAGGTGAAGAAACAGGGGTACAGTTTAACTGTACGCTATGGTTTTTAAAGACATAAACTAAAAAGGATAACTATAAGGACATATATGAGCTTGAAAATAACACCAACATGCATAAAAAAACAGGCTGTGCTCAATTCAGGAAAGCATTCATTTTTATGTCATTAGAGTAAATGTTAAAGAGTAGAGTCTCAAATTTTGGATGAGATTTTAATGAGTTTGAAGCTTCACAGGCATTCTGGTTCCATATGACTTGTCATCCTTATTTTATGTCATTCTTGAGTTTGTGTGTGTTTTATTTATAATGAATCCTCTTGGCCAAAGATTTCTTGGCAATCTCTTGTTTCTTGACCTCTTGCTGATACTCCAACTCCATATCACTCATTCTCGCTTCACTTGTTTCCAGAATCAGCCTTAACTCTCTAATCTGCCATTTTAATGATTCATGAACCATCACCCTAGAAGTCCTTGCTCCCTTGACTTCCTGGCATTACTGACCTCTTAATCCTCATCCTGGAGTAGCTTCCTTCATTTATTTTCTCTGCTTCTCCTCCAAGGCTGTGAACTGCCCCTGGAGAAAGCTACAAAATTGAGTTGATTTTTATCCAGAACAAATTTATGGTGCATGACTGAGCATGGCTCACATTGTTGTTGATCAGCAGTCTTGCTTCTTTTCTTTTATTAACTTCTATATCATTGGCCAGAGAAGTAACTGTTCCAAACTTTTTCCTCTCTTTTCAAGTCCCTACGCCCCTAATATTTGCAGTCAATCAATCCGTCAATGAGTATTTAGTAAGCATCTAGTAAGTGCCAGGCACTGGGGTTGGTGCCAGGACATACAAAGCCAGTGGATGACTCATTCTTCTCTTTTACTGAGAAGATCTAAGCCATCTCATCAGTATGCCCAATTCGTATACTTTTAGAAACTTTTTAGAACTTACCACCTATTCTCCTTTTCTCAAAAAAACAACTTTTCTTCTTGAGAAATCTATTGTCTCTCCTTGTGCCTTTAATCCCACACATTCCCTCTCCTCTCCAAAGACCCTTGCATCAATAATCATTTCTCTTTTTTATATGTTTCCATTAACTTTCTTTTCACTGTTTTCTTTCCAACTACTAACATTATATCCAGATATTCCTAAAAGTCATCCCTTTGTCCTTATACACCATCCAGCTTTCTAGCTAACCTAATATTTCTTTCCTTCCCACAAAACATTGTCTCTGTCCAATATCTCCCCTTCATCATGATCTACTCTTATCTGCCCCAAAGAAATCTGGTTTTCTCATCCTACATTCTACTGAAACTTTTTTCAAAAGCAGCTAATGCCTTCTTAATTATCAAATTCAAAGGCATTTTGAATGTGCTCCTTGACCATTATTCAGCAACTGACATTTTTAAATACCTCCTATTATTTGATATTCCCCATCCCTTGAATTCAGAAGTACATGTTCTCTTTCTAAAGTGGCATAGGAGTTAGAGGGATGAACATGGAATTAGGAAGATTTTAGTTTAAATTTGGCCCCAGATACTTCCTGGCTATGTGATCCAGGGCAAGTCACTTAACTTTTGTGTCTCAGTTTCCTCATGTGCAAAATAGGGAGAAAGATAGTGTCTATCTCCCAGGGTTGTTACGAGATATAAATATCCTACGTTTGAGATTAGTTCATAGGGTGACAGACAGAGCTGGAAGGTACATCTACATCTTCTCCAAACCTCTCCTTTTAGAAATGGGGAAACAGAAGCAAAGGGATGTGAAGTGAATGACTTGCCAAGGTCACAGTAGTAAGGGGCAGAGCCATGATTCGGGCTCAGGCCCTTTGACGCCAAATAAAATACTTCTCCCTTTTCCCAAAATATATGAGAGGTAATGGAGAGGAAAGACTCAAAGATAATGCCAAAGATGGAATGCTAGATGAATGGTGGTACTGCCATTAGCAGGGGCAAGTGAATTAAGGATAATGTTACCTGGCATTTTTGGAGCACTTTAAGACTTACAGAACACTACAAATATCCTAACTTTAAGCATACAGGTCTGAATTCATCAGAAGATGACTAGACCTCATATTCCTAAGCCATCCCCTTCTTCCCATTAGAATTCCCCTTCTCTCAGTGCATTGATTTCAGTTGATGAGTTACCTAGGTCATCTTACAAATTAATTTGAGCTAAGGTTGTAATGACTAATAACACCTGTTTCCTCTTACACAGGTATTTCTATTTTAGTAGTGAATATTTACAAGGACAATACATTAACTCAAAGCAATGAGTCCAGGTAAGGTGACCTTTCATTGTAGTCCTCAAGTTTTACCTTATAAGTAGACAACATTTCTGTTTTACAGTCACAGTTTTGGGTCTAACTGTACAGAAGAAAGCTTCCTGGAGAGGATCATCCCAGTTTCCATTAGGTATGGGGAAGATGGGAAAAAAATCTTAGAGCTGGATACTTCTAATTTCAATAATCATATATATATATATATATACACATATATATGTATACCTTATAATTAGAAACTATTTAATAAATAAGTAGCTAAATGTTGTTGTAGAATATAATGCTAGAGTTGGAGTTAGAAAGAACTGAGTTCACATCCTGTCTCAGACGGCTGCATGACCTTGAGCAGTCACTAGCCTTAGATTTTTCATCTGTAAAATATAATGGCATCTCCCTCACAGGGTTGTTGTGAGGATGGAATGAGATGACTGAAATTTGCAAACCTGAAAGTATGACACAAAAGCTAGTGATTATCATTTCGTCTTCTCAACTTCTTATATTTGATATTTTAATAAACCGCTTTATTTTTTGATTAACTTACTGATTTATATAGTAACGGTCAAATAAAATGCTCCCATCACTTCTAAAATAACCAAAGGGTTATTGTGAGGAACCGATGAGATAAAAATCACAAAATGCTTAGCACAATGCTTCATATGTAGTAAACACTATGAAACATCAAATATTATTTTTAGTTATTACAACCCGAAATTCTCTGATGCTTTTCTGATTCATTTATCATTGAAAGACTTTTAAATAGCACAGTGTTGGTTAGATTCCAGAAGAGCTGAGTTCCCATCCTGCCTCAGACACTTACTAGCTGTGTGATGCCAGTCACTTGACCTGTGCCTCAGTTTTCTTATTTGTATATTAGGCATGAGAGCACTACATCCCAGGGTTGTTGTGCGATGATATCAGGTAACATATGTCAAGGACCTTACAAACCTTAAAACACTATATAGATGCAAGTTATTATTATATCTATATGATATTCTTTCGTTTGTTTCCCAGAGATTATAATTCAAAGGAAGAGCTAAGGTCAAGTATTTATTTTTTCTTTGCCTAATTTCCTTTTTCCTCTGCTTGTGAATAGTCAAACCTCTCTGTGCCTTTTGTGTTTAAAAAAAAAACATACTTATTTCTACTAGCCTCTGCAATGATATTTTGAGAGTTCACATGTATAGGGAGGGAACTGTTCCATTAAAGATGATGGAGGTTTTAAACTAGGGGCAGAGAGGAGTCACAGTCTACAAAGTAGCCCTTATAGTATTTGAGATCCTGAAGTGTAGAAGAGGGATTGGACCTATGCTATGTAGTCTGATAGACTTATTCTTTTTCTCCCTGAAGCTAAATTGAGAAACACAATGGGTGGGAGTTCCAAAGAGGTAAATTTAGTCTTGATATCAGGGGAATCTTCCTAGCAATTAGTGCTATCAAAAGTGGGACAGACTGTTTCAGAAATAAAGGAGGTTTGCCCTTTGGGGACATCTTCAGGGAGAGACAGGAGGACAATTTATTGTAAAAAGAATTCTTTTTCAACAGTGATCTGGGACCAGATGCCATTGATGTGCCTTCTAGCTAAAATTCTATGATTCCCTAAAAAGTCTGTCGATTGAACCTAAACTGGGAAAAAAGTAGTCTTTGAATATCTGTCTTCTTGTATCTTTGATGACATGTCAGTAATAGGAGAATCATAAATGTATATTATTCAACTCTTTTGTGATTACTCATTTTTTTATAATTACTTTACCTTTTGAAATAGGGAAACAGTCTAATAATGGTTAGCCAATTTCCTGGCCTTTCCCATTTATGACTACATGATGCATAATACATTGGAGTGACCTCCAAAATGTCCTACAAAAGTCAAAGGCCGTAAGTTCATTTGTCTGTATGAAATAATAGAGCCAAATGTTAGCTGTTAAATTGGTATAGAGTGTGGAGAGGCCTGATGGATTTTTCTGTTTAGATGAAAGTAAAGTTTTTAAAAAAGTTTTTTATAAGTCCCATAAAATCCAGTAAGGTGCAGAAAATGAAATACGATGTGTCAATTTCTATTTATTATCTGTCTATTTCCAAATCAATTCTACATTTTATTTTCAGTATTGATTTTCTTTCAAGATATTATGCCATGGTTACTGAAATTTCTCAGTATATTAATGTGTCTTTTATTTACTTAAATGAGATTCAAAGGCAAGTGAAAGGAGAAACCAGAGTTACTCAATAATCAGAACATGAAAAATATTATCACTCATCTCTGGAAAAGATCTACTTACAAGGAGCTGTTTATAAGGTGCATTTCAAGGATCACATGGATGGAAGTTTACCTTCCTAATCCCAAGATTCCTACCTTTACCCTCATTCAGTGAGGGTACACAATAAGCACTCATTAACACAGTAAGTACCGAATAAGCACTCATTAACACAATAAGTACACAATAAGCACTCATTAAAGACCTTTTGATGGACCGAGTGTTCTTGAGATCTCATTGCAGCTCCTGAATACCTAAAGCATTCTTTGAAATAGGAATTAGCAACAGCAATTTCCTTAGTATACATGTGTTCTCGAGGCATTTCATGACTTTATAGACAGTTAACTCAACCACATGTTATCTTGTGGTCATTAGTCACAAAGCATCGTGTAAGGGGTTAAAAAGGGCAAAACAAAGCTGTTCTTGACTTGAATTAGGTGATTTCAGTCTAGTTGGGCTGAAGCCACTAGAGGACTATGGAGGAAGTGACCAATAGGACAGACATCATCTAAAAGGACTGTCCCATTCTTTCCAGTTTCACTGTCACCAATCTAGATTACACTCCCATTGCCTCCCTATGATGGATTCTCATGATAGCATCCTTCCTGATTTACATGACATCTGTCACTCTTCTCTCTAGACCATCCCTTGGTGGCCAAAACAATCTTTCAAATTCATAGGCATGGTCCCATCACTCTCCTGCTCAAAAACTCTGGTTGCCTTTCCATTTCCTTGGAAAGAGAAACTCTACTAACATTCAAGACCCTCCCCACTCCAACATAACTCTCTAAACTTATGTTATCACTCCTCTCCTATATCCTCCAAATTGGCCTATAGTTCTGTAGCTCAATTTCATGGGGCCTTCTCCTTCACTCTCTTTCATCTCAAGTCCCTGGTCCTGTAATAAATAATTTGAATCTGATTGTCCTTCTAGCAACAGGCCTTCCCAGTTGCCATCTCAACTACTGGCAGCTTTCCTCTCCTTTACCAATGAGCGCAGATGGCATCTTCTCCATGGAGCCATCATGTCACATAACTCTTGGCCTGCAGCTAATCTGGATTATGATTATTTGTCCACAAGCTTCATGCCTATTCTGACTCTTCTCAGTCTACCTTGAGGGTGGACTTTTGAGGAATTAAGGAGAATTGTGAGGGTAACGAAGGATAGATTTTTTGGTAATATCACAAAGATAGGAAGTTTTCTAAAGAAATTAAAAAATTACAATAGCTAGCGGAACATATGCCTACTCTCATATCTCCATGACTCCTTAAAGAATTTTTACAGATTTTTTTTAGTAGACCATATTTTCACAGCCACATGACTGAAAGGCAAAATGATCCCACTGTTTTATTTCTGATGATAAGAAAAAGAAAGCATTTGATGCCACAATATGAAAGAAATTCCTAAATGCTCTCTTCCAACAAGTTGTATCAAGTGATTTGGGAAGGTTGTTGCCATGTTATTCGTGTTTCTCAAGGAGAAATGTCTTCAATGCATGCATATCTTTGGCAGCTGAGGGAAAATATTCATGTCATTGTTTCCTCCCCCAGGTGTCTAGTGTCTAGTAGTTGTACTTGGTACTCTCCTCAGGTAGCAAGGGGTCAGTGATTCAAGAGCAAGGTTGTCCCTAATGAGGTCTTTCAGAGACAGCTTCAGGTGTAATTCTGATAATGTGCTTATTCCATGATTCTAGCCTCACTCTGGTATAAGATCATGTTTTGAAAAGTCAGACATAAGAGGTAGACTTACTCCATGAGATTTTTGAAAAATGGAAGTGAGAGATATTGTGATAATTTGACACCCAATATGATGATTAAAACTTTAAATAAATTCTAGAAATTGAAATTACATAAAGAAGTCTCATGTTTATGAATCTGTATCTCTATCTATGTATCTATCTATCCATCTCTCTCTCTATATATATAGACCTTTATGGTTTATAAAGCACTTTCCTGACAACCATTTGATGAATTATTTTAAAAACATATATATATATGTTTTAAAAATATCTCACATATATGACATGTATCTCGTAGTATGAACATATGCATATATACATATGTATACACATGTGTATAAATATATACACATATGTATATGTGTATACACCATATATGTATATTACACATACATATATATGTACGTACATATACTGTGGGTGTGTATTTATGTGAGTGTGTGTGTCTGTGTGTGTGACAAAACCAAAAGTTAGAGAGGGTAAGACCCTGACTTAATAAAGGGTCAAAAAGTTAATGTCAGAGGAAGAATTCAAATTTACCTTTCCTGAATTTAAGCACCACACTATTTCTGCTATACATTTTTGCCAGTATTAAAAACGTGGCTTTCTTGGGATACAGTTACTAGTAAACCTGGAGCTTATTATGAAGGTCTTGGCTAGAAATGTAGGGAACATAGGACAGGTCCCTTTCTGTGAAGAAAAGGGAAAGAAAAGCTGGTATGACTTCCTGGTCAAAAAAGTCAATATTAAACAATACATGATCAAGGCTAAACTTTTGATTGAAATTCCAGGATCATAGAAGAAGGGACTAATAATATCTCATTGCCTCCTCTTCCTCTTTTGATGATCCTTATTTTTTCTTACTTTCTAAGCTGTAGAGACATAGTGGCTCAAGGGGGAAGACCTGAATTGAGAGTCACTGTATGTGAATTTGAATCCTGGTTCTGTCCCGCATTACCTGGGAAGCCTTCAGCATGTCATTTTTCACTTGTCTGTAACACATGCCATGTAAATTTCATACCTCCTTTAGTACTAGCACAATAGTGTGCATGTGGTAAGCATTTGATTAATGTTTATTAAATTGTTGAAAAGGCAAAAAAGGTGAGTCTAACATATGGAGAAAAAGAGTTTCATTGGGAGTCACAGGAGAAATTGTTTCTATCCTAAATGGCAATATCTGCAATCCAAATGATCTTGGACAAGTCATTTGTGCACTAATTTGCTGACTTCTTTCAATCTTTAAAAGAATAGTCTTGTTCCACAGGGCCATCAAAAGATGAACCAGATGATGTTCACAAAAGGGTTGGGAGTTTATTGGGGGGGGGGGGGAAGAATGGTATTAAAGTAAAGAACAACTCCCACTACAAAAAAGTCTTGAGACCACCCATGAGGAACATGAATAGCGCAGTGATGTTGAGTTCAAAGGCAAAAGCTGACCCCAGGCTTTATACTCCTGACAGCAACACAATCTCAATCCCATTTCATCCATACTAATGACTAGAATGTTTTAATTAACCAAAAATAAATCAAAGTTGGATAAGTACTAGCCTAATTAGACTGAAAATTAAAGAAAGATAAGTAGTAAACAGACATGAATAAAAGCTACTGAACACAAGTTGATTAATTATCAAGAGAGTTTTTATTGCTTAGATAATGTTTTTAAATTTTGAGTACAGGGGTATTAAAACCAAAATGTTCTAGTTACCATAACAACATTATAATGCCTTTATTATATCACTTCTCAGCACATCCTTTGGGGTGCAACTGTATTATTTTACAGCTATGGTTACTAAGAGAATGCAGAGATCTTTCTCACATATAGTTAATGCAGTCTTTATTCTGGGAAAATACAATGTAATTGTTTTCAGCTTCTGAAGAAGTACATGGTTAGATGACTAAAACTCTCTGGTGTGAAATCCCAAGGATGGAGGAAAGTCCAAAGAGTCAAATATGGTCATCACCTAAAGAAAAAGAAAGGAACTCTGAGGGAGGAGAAATCCCTATGTTTGCTTGAGATACAATTGCCTCTGGCATGAGAATTGTCAAGGACCTCTCTCTAGCTACAGATTATCTTCTGTTTTATGACCAAGAGATGTCATGATGGGTAAGACTGTCATGGAGGTAAATCATTAAAATCTACCAGTAACTATTTTTTTGAGTACTTACCGTATACTAATTCTGGTGTTACGCATTATGGCCAGTTAAAAGGTACCTGGCATTTCCAATTGGAAGACAACAAAACATTTTCACAAACTTTATATTATTCATATAACAGCTATACAACAACAATGGAAATTAGGCCCTTACAAGCATTATTTTTCCTACAAAAATCAAAATATGACAATGGAGAAGTACTAAGGTAGGCAAAGGATGATCATATTGTATCCAAAATCAAAGAGGAACTCCAAAGAAGAACAAGAGTATAGATGGTCATTAAAGAGTTGTATGACAGAAAGAAAAGGTACCTATGAGTGAGACATGGTAGGCAGATGACCAGTGTACTCCACTAATTATTGTTTCTGTGTTTGTCCTTTGAAGAAGACCATGACATCAGAGAAATGATGACATGACTTGCGCTTGACGTTGTTTTGAGTGAGTGAGGTCTGTGGAGGTCACCAGCCTCACTTTCTCCTCCTGAGCCATCTGGATCCAGTGACCAGATATTCATCAGGATGCGGTAGGAGACCTTAGCCAGTCTTTTCAGGTGCTCACTTAGAGTGAGGAGACACCCACTCAGTGAATAGACCTCCTTTTAAAAAGTTTTCTAATTTTTTAAAATTTTTTATTAATTTTATTTATTTTCACTGTTCTATAATCACTACCATATAACTTAGATTTTTCCCCCTCCCTCCCCCCCTACATTCCCCCTGCATCCCTGAGAAGGCATACAATTTTATATAGGTTCTACACATACATTCCTATCATATATTTTCACTATAGTCATTCTGTGTAGAAGGATTAAAATGAATGGGAGAAATCATATAACAAACCAAAATGTGACACAAAAGAAAATGATTTGTTACATTCTGTGATTGAATTCCATAATTCTTTCTCTGGATGTGGAAGGCATTGTGCCTTAAGAGACCATTGGGGATTTTTCAAGTCCTTGTATTGTAACCAAGTTCCAAGTTTAC
Source organism: Potorous gilbertii (assembly GCA_028658325.1). Classification (NCBI taxonomy): domain Eukaryota; kingdom Metazoa; phylum Chordata; class Mammalia; order Diprotodontia; family Potoroidae; genus Potorous; species Potorous gilbertii. Next base: position 104,653,897 of record CM053774.1, on the reverse strand, counting down.
CAGAAAACACTCTCGTGCACTGTGGTCATTACTGGGCACCAAGTTCTCCTGGTTCTGCTCCTTTTGCTAAGCATCAGATCATATAAGTCTTTCCAGGCCTCTCTGAAGTCTTTCTGTTCATCATTTCTTATAGCAAAATAGTATTCCATTACAGTCATATACCATAATTTATTCAGCCATTCCCCAATTGATGGGCATCTCCTTGATTTCCAGTTTTTGGTCACCACAAAGAGTGCCGCTATAAATATTTTTGTACATGCGGAACTCTTTCCCATTTTCATTATGTCTTGGGGATACAGTCCTAGAAGCGATATTGCTGAGTGAGAAGATAAGCGTATTTTTGTAGCCCTTTGGGCATAGTTCGAAATTGTTCTCCAGAATGGTTGGGTCAGCTCACAGCTTCACCAACAATGAATTAGTGTTCCAACTCTCCCACATCTTCTCCAACATTTATCATCTTCCTGTTTTGTCATGTTAGCCAATCTGATAGGGTGATGTACCTCAGAGTTGTTTTGCTTTGCATCTCTCTAATCAATAGTGATTTAGAGCATTTTTTCATATGACTATAGATACCTTTAATTTCTTCCTCTGAAAACTGCCTGTTCATATCCTTTGATCATTTATCAATTGGAGAATGGCTTTTATTTTTGTACATTTGATATAGTTCAGTATATATTTTAGAAATGAGGACTTTATCACAGACACTGGCTGCAAAAATTCTTTCCCAGTTTTCTGCATCCCTCCGAATCTTGGTAGCATTGGGTTTAGTTGTGCAAAATCTTTTCAGTTTAATGTAATCAAAATTATCCATCTTGTACTTCATAATGCTTTCTATATCTTCTTTAGTCAAAAATTCTTCCTCTCTCCATAAATCTGATAAATATACTATTCCTTGCTTCCCCAATTTGTCCATAGTATCTATCACTCTTTATACCTAGACCGTGTACCCATTTGGACTTTATTCTTCTGTGCAATGTCAGGCATTGGTCTATGCCTAGTTTCTAGCATTCAGTTATCCAGTTTTCCCAACAATTTTTGTCAAACAGTGAGTTTTTATCCCAGAAGCTGGGGTCCTTGGGTTTCTCAAACAGTCAATTGCTATCTTCATTGCCTACTGTGTCTTGAGTATCTAGAATATTCCACTTGTCTACCCTTCTGGTTTCGATAATTGCTGCTTCATAATACAATTTGAGATCTGGTAGTGCTAGACAACTTTGCCTAGCATTTCTTTTCATTAGGCCCCTTGATATTTTGGAACTTTTGTTCTTCCAGATGAATTTTGATATTATTTTTTCCAGCTCTAGAAAATAATTATCTGATAGTTTGGTTTGGCACTAAATAAGTAAATTAATTTAGGTAGAATTATCATTTTTATTATATTGGCTCAACCTATCCACGAACAACTGATGTTTTTCCACTTACTTAGATCTGACTTTACTTGTGCGGAAAGCATCTTGTAATTGTGTTCATATAGTCCCTGGGTTTGTTTTTTCAGGTAGACTCCCAAATATTTTATAGTGTCTACCCTGGCTTTAATTGAGATTTCTCTTTCTATCTCTTGCTGTTGGACTTTGTTAGTAATGTATAGACATGCACAAGATTTGTGTGGGTTTACTTTATAACCTTCAACTTTGTCAAAGTTGTTTATTATTTCAAGTAGTGTTTTACTTGAATTTCTGGGATTCTCTAAGTGTATCACCACATCATATGCAAAAAGTGTTATCTTAGTTTCTTCTATGCCTATTTAAATTCTTTCATTTTCTTTATCTTCTCTAATTGCTACAGCCAAATTTCTAGTACCATATTGAATAATAGTGGTGATAATGGACATCCTTGTTTCATCCCTGATCTTATTGGAAATGCATCTAACTTATCTCCTTTGCATATAATGCTTGCTGAAGGTTTTAGGTAGATATTGCTTATTATTTTGTGGACAGTTCCCTTTATTCCTATGCTCTCCAATGTTTTTAATAGGAATGGGTGATGTATTTTGTCAAAAGCTTTTTCTGCATCTATTGAGATAATCGTGGTTTTTGTTAGGTTTTTTTCCTAATTTTTTCCTAATATTGAACCAGCCTTGCATTCTTGGTATGACTCCTACCTGATCATAATGTATTATTCTCATGATAAGTTGCTGTATTTTTTTGCTAAAATCTTATTTAAAATGTTTTCATCTATATTCATTAGAGAAATTGGTCTATAATATTCTTTCTCTGTTTTGTCTCTTCCTAGTTTAGGTATGAAAACCATATTTGTATCATAAAAAGAATTTGGGAGGATTCCTTCCCCAATTTTCAGAAATAGTCTATGTAGTAATGGGACTAACTGTTCTTTAAAGGCTTGATAGAATTTGCTTGTAAATCCATCTGGCCCTGGAGACATTTTCCTAGGGAGTTCATTAATGACTTGTTCAATTTCTTCTTCTGAGATGGAGTTGTTTAAGTATTCAACTTCCTCTTCTGTTAATCTGGGTAATTCTATTTTTAAAAATACTCATTCATCTCATTTAGATTGTTGAATTTATGGGCATAAATTTGGGCAAAGTAATTTCTAATAATTATTTTAATTTCCTCCTCATTGTAGGTGACTTCACTGTTTTCATTTTTGATATTGGTAATTTGGTTTTCTTCTTTCTTTTTTTAATCAAATTTGCCAAAGGTTTATCTTTTTTTGTTTTTTCATAAAACCTATTAGTTTTATTTCTTAGTTTAATGGTTTTATTAATTTCAATTTTATTAATCTCTCCTTTGATTTTCAGTATTTCTAATTTGGTATTTACTTGGGGATTTTCAATTTGTTCTTTTTCTAGTTTTTTCAGCTGCATGCCCAAGTCATTTTCTCTCTATTTTTTCTCTATTTTATTCATGTTGGCTTTCAAAGATATAAAATTTTCCCTAAGAACCACTTTTGCAGTATCCCATAAGATTTGGTAAGTTGTCACATTTTTGTCATTATCTTGAGTGAAGTTGTTGATTGTTTCTATGGTTTATAGTTTAATCCACTCCTTCTTTAGGACTAGATTATTGAGTTCCTAATTAATTTTTGGTTTAGCTTTCCATGGCCTTTTATTACATATAATTTTTATTGCATTATGATCTGAGAAGGATGCATTGACTATCTTTACCTTTCTGCTTTGGACTGTGAGATTTTTATGCCCTAGAATGTGGTCAATTTTTGTAAATGTTCCATGTACCACTGAGAAAAAGGTATATTCCTTTGTATTCCCATTCAATTTTCTCCAGAGATCTATCATATCTACCTTATCCATAGTTTTATTTACCTCCTTAACTTGTTTCTTGTTTATTTTCAGTTTAGACTTATTAAGTTCAGAGAGGGGGAGGTTGAGGTCGAGGTCCCCCACTAGTATAGTTTTGCTGTCTATTTCTTTCTGCAACTCCACCAATCTCTCCTCTAAGAATTTGGATGCCATACCACTTGGAGAATACATGTTTAGTAATGATATTGGTTTATTGTCTATGGTGCCTTTCAGGAGGATATAGTTTCCTTCCTTATTTCTTTTGATTAGATCTATTTTTGCTTTTGTCTGAGACTAGGATTGCTATCCCTGCTTTTCTTACATCAGCTGAAGTACAATATATTCTGCTCCAGCCTTTTACATTTACCCAGTGTCTATCACCTCATTTCAAATGTGTTTCTTGTAAACAACATATTGTTGGATTATGACTTTTAATCCATTCTGCTATCCATCTCCATTTTATGAGAGAGTTCATTCCATTCACGTTCACAGTTATGATTACAATCTGTATCTTTCCCTCCATCCTCTTTCCCACCATTTGTGCTTTTAGTTATCCCATCTCCTTTCCCCTTCTCAACAGAACTTTCACTTTTCACTATCAACTTCCACAGTCTTCCCTTCCTTCTTTCAGCTCTCCTCCCTTTTACTCCCCTTCACCCTTACTACTTCTTGCCTCCCTTTTAGCTTCCCCTTCCCTTTCTTCCCCCTTCCCCTCCTACAACCTATAGAACTTGTTAGATTTATATACTCAATTAAGTTTATTGTTCCCTTCTTGAACCCAATCAGATCAGAGAGTACCTCTCAAACACTGCTCATCTCCCTCCTCTCTTTCCTTCTACTATAATTTGGTTCTTCTTCCTGTGATGTCATTTACCATTTTCTGCTTCGTCCTTTTCACGTCTCCTACAATCCCTTCGCATGCTTGAGTCACGTTTTTATCAGCACATCATTTATTTTATACCCATGCCCTCTGTCTATGTATATCCCTTTTATATTTCATAATAGATATACAATTCTCAAGCTTAACAAGTATCATCTTCCCTTATAGGGAGGGAAACAATTTACCCAAATGGAGTCACAAGTTTTTCTCTTCCCCTGTTCAGCTTTTTATACCTCTCTTGAGACCTGTGTTTGAAGATCAAATTTTCTGTTGAATTCGAGTCTTTTTTTCAGGAAGGTCTGGAAATCTCTTATTTCACTGAATTCAGCTTTGCTCATAGACCACAGGGCCTTCTCTGATGAGGGCATGCCATGCTGGGTGGTCTTTTGCCAGCATTTCCCACATCACTCCACCAATTCTAAAATTCTTCAGAAAGACCTTAAAAGTGTCCTTCTATTGCTTCTTCTCATTACCTTGTGAGTGCCTTTCTTGGGTGAGTTCTTAAATATAAATATAGGTGAGTAAATATAGCTCTACTAACAGAAGAAATACCTGTAGCTCAGAGAGGTGACATGACTTTCCTGTGATCAGATAGCCATGGAACTTAAATCCAGATTTTCTAAAATCATTCTTATGCTTTTACCTTTATGCTACACAGCTAGCTTAGATGAATGGATAGAATCATTTGGATAACCCAGCGTACAGTAGTGTTATATTTCTAATGCCAACTGTTATCTTGCATGAGGCACACGCATATTAATGTCCTTATAATAATACCTGTTTTATCTTCCTCCTCCTTCCCCCTAACAATGAACTTTCTCCAAGATTGTTCCCTCAGCCTTCTTTTCTTTTCTCTCTGTACACTCCATATCCTTCTTACTGAGATCACTCTCAAATCTCTATATCTAGACTCAATTTCTCTCCTGAATTTTCTTGTTGAACGTCTTCATCTGGATTTGGTAGCTCAAGTTCAACATGTTTAACCTTGAACTCATCACCTCCCACTCCTAAACCTAGTCCTTCTTCTTACCACCCATTCTGTGGATGGCATCACCATTTTCTAAGTCACTCAAGGTCAAGGCTTCAATGACATTTTTAACTCTTTCCTCTCTCATATGCCCTACATCCAATCAGTTACCAAATACCTGTCAATTTTCCTGCACACCATCTCATATCTGTTCATTTCTCTTCATTAATATTACTATCACTTTATCACTTATGTTCACTTCTTCAATACTGTTTCCTTTAATTATGATAATTCCTTCTTGATCACTCTCCTTGCCTATTGTCTCTCCCAATCAATTCTTCATATTCTGCCAAAATAATTTTCTTATTCATCAAAATGACCATACCAATCCTTATTCAGATTCCTTCTATAATTCCCTATGGTTTATAGCAGCTGTCTTTATTTTTTTTATTACATACCCTTATCCATAAAAAAATAAACAAATAAATAAATTGTTGAGCTCTCCAGTTAGTTCATATTTATAAATTATTTCTGTGTACTACTCTATGGTAGCTATTGCATTGTCAAACATCCCAAAATACAAAAGGTAAACAAGAAAGGAATTACCCTGTCATTAGAAAGCTATTGGGGTCTTGTTTTGTTTTGTTTGTTTGTTTTAAAAAGTGGTATATCAAATCTGTGCTTCATTTTGATAACGGTGTGAGGGATAGACTGAAACGGGGAGATACTTGAGGCAGGAATAATAACTGGGGAACTATTTCAACAGTGAGGACAGAAGTATTGAGGGTCTACATTTTGGGGGTGCCTGTGTGAATTGAGAAAAGGCAATAAGTGGGTGATGCTTTGGAGGTAGGAAATCCAAATTTTAGCAAGTGATTGCATGTGTGGGTTGCAGGAGAATGAGGAGTGGATGATGACCCAGAAGCTGTGAACCTGAATAATTAGAAGGGATGTTCTCACAGTGATATGGAGGTTGGGAAGGAAGGAGTCTATTTGACAGGAAAAAGTTTGAGAGGAAATATAAGGAGATACGGGGTGAAGATCTGAATGATTCTCTGCCTGTTCATTCCCCTCTGATTCATCATGTCTCATAGAAAACAAAAAAGTGGGTAAGTTGGGGCTCGGACTCACCTTCCCTACCCCTAAGCCTAGAGCCAATCCTTTGAAAGCACCTAGAACATCCATGAAGAGAGCAGGAGAAGGATATATTAGGCTGGAGGAGATGTGTGCAAATTTTCCCAATTGCTTCTATACAGTATCTGTTGTCAGTGCTAAGAACTGTCCTGGGGACCTAATGTTGTTTCAGAACTTAGAATCTGGAAGACTAGAAATCTGCACAGGATGGGGAAAAAAGCAGATTTAGGAATTGTTGCATAATTAGGGTGCGAGTTGTTGTGTTGGAGACAAACATGCAGTATGACTGGCAGGATGGCATAGAACCCATTTTCTATACTCAGATTGACTGATCATATACTTCTTGGGGTTAGGCTAAGGTAATTACACTGATACAGGGTACTCCTTAGTCTGGTTTTAAAGGCCCTTAATAATCTGGCTAGAATGAATGTTTCCAGGCTTATTTCTTTTCCTCTCACCTATTCTCTGTTCTCATTTCCTATTTCCTCAGCTCTTTGTGTACTATCACTTCTGTGCATCGCTACTGGAAGTCATCATTTCTTTTCAGATCCAGGGTCCACCCCTCCGAGAAGACTTTCCTAAAGTGTTCTCTCCCTTCTCACATTATTTTAGAATTCTTCGTCATGACCTATCCTTGAGAGTTACCACTTTCTGACTTAGATCTTAATTACTTGGTGTACCTCTTGAAGGCCCAGGCTATGGTGTTTAATATAGTCATATCCTCTCTATATAGCACAGTACCTTGCCTATAACTGATATAAATGCTCTGGTAAATTAACTTTTCAGGGGTAAGTCAATTCACACCCATGCCCACAACACTCTTCCTCCTCTGCTCCAATTACTGACTTCCACAGTTTCCTTTAAGTCCCAACTGAAGCCTCACTTTCTAAAAGAAGGCTTCCCCAATCCCTCTTAATTCTGGTGCCTTCCCTCTGTTAATTATGTGCTATTTATTCTGCATTTAGCTTGCTTCATATACATATTTGCATATGTATATGTACATGTTTGTATGTTATCTCCCCCATTAAATTATAAACTGCTTGAGGGCAGATAATATCTTTTGGTTGATGTGACTAAGCATGTCTTGCCTGGAGAAAAGAATGTTTGGAATAGAGGACATGATAGTTATATTAAAGAATTTCTAAGAAATAGAGGAATAGATTTGTTCTAACTGGCCTCAGAGGGGAAGGCAAGCATTGGAAGGAACACAATTTAGGAATACCTTGAAGGACAAAGGTAATTATTTTTCTGTCAATTAAGGTGCTAGATACTTTTAGTTCTAGGTATAAGGGGTGGAAGTTTAGGTTTTAAGAAAAAAAAGCAAGTCTTCCTTGTTTTCCAAAAATGAACTGTCTCCATGGGAGGTCATGGATTTTTCCTCAGCTGGGGTCTTTTAGCAAAGGTTGGATAAATACTTGTTTAGTAAAAGGTAGAGGTAATTCTTTGCAAGGTATGGTAAAACTAAATGATTCCTGGATTTCTCTTTAACTTGAAGAGTCAGTGATTATGCGTTTCTTTCCAGAGTGGGAAAAATACTGTTCTTGTTTTCCCGTTCCAACTTTCCTATTTGCTCTGCCACTTCATGGTTCCTAACCCACTCCTGGTGTTTTCCAGTAGAACACATTGTTCTTACATGAGGTCTTCACATGATTATTCTTTCAGTTGCTTCTCAGAGGATTATAGCAGTGGCTGGAGCAGATGTTGTGTAAATGATTTTCCATGCATGTTGTTTTCCCTATTAGACTTCTGAAAAATGAGATAAACAGAATTCATAGTTCCATTGTAGGTTAATAGTTCACTTTCCATCCAGGCATTTTTTTTAACACATACCCTGCTCTAGCAACTTGTTAAAATAGCTCTGGATCAGAGTACTCAAAACAAGTTTCTGTTGAATTTATTTCTAGCCTCCATGTTTCTAGGGGCACCATTTGGGCTATATTCCAGATGGCAGCCTAAAGAGGAACTGATGGCCAAGGCTGATGTTTTCTAGAGGAACTTAATCTGAAGAGCCAGTTTCTGAGAGTATATTGGTTTGGCCTGCTGTCCTTTCACACCTGATTGAGTTTCAAACACCACCTCATCTTCTGCCTCATGGGCCCATTATTAATCCAAGACACTCCAGAAGGCAAACAATATCTTGTCCAAAGGTATCTTAATTTTCAAGACATGAAAAGTAAAAGAGTTTGAATATTTTACCTGAAGGAAACTTGGAAAAGTATATCTTTCCCACATCTCCCCCTCCTATTTTAGGTCAAATGATCAAACGCAGACAAAACTCTTAACTTCGTACTTGATGTGTGGGTGGACTTGATTTAGGAACAGAATGCTAACTTGCAGAACATAGCTATGCCTGAGAAAGGGATCCAAGTGGACTGAGGTGGCATTGGTGGCACTGTCGGGAGGCCACAGTGAGGGTAGATTTGGAAAATTGGGCCAGTATCATCATACCTATTTCACTGGCAAAGTCCAAAAAGAAACTTCCTGGTTAAAAAAGCAAAACTGTAAAACACTGTAACCTGATGTGAGAACCTCTTAAGCCATTTTAAATTATGTACAGATCTCTTTATAGGAGAGTTTAAATGTAATAAACAGGAAATCAGGATGAACTAGATGACCTGTTTTAATCCTATGGTTTCATCTTTCCAGATAATCCCATTCTATCTAGTCAGTAAGAGAATGTGTTCAATTAATTTATTTCAGAAAGGGTAAAGGTTAAATTGAATCAGGCCCTAATTTAATTCCTGAGTCACTCATTCTTTCATTCTGCAACTAAAATCAGACCATCAGGCTAATCTAGCAGTCAAGAAATTGTTAATAAAGTCAGATTTTAGTAGTGTGCATGTGTGTGTGGTGAGAGATGAGGTTAGGAAGCATTATCTGTGGAGATTTTCTGGCCATTGTATCAAATTTGTTTTAGAGACATAAGCATTTAGTAATTTTCTAAGATTATTTTAACAAATGGGGTGATATCATCTTTAACAAGGTTCAACCTGTACCTCTATCCCCCCTTTTGCTTCATTGGAAGGAAATGAAGGAACATATTTTGGCAGGAGATAAAATGTAACTTTTTAAAACAGTCCTTTATGACTGGGGTAGGGGGTGAAATGACCTATGAGGAACCAGAACCTTATATAAAAGCTCAAAAGGGCATGAAGTGGATGCCAACAAAGTCTTTAACTTTCTTTTGATTTTTGAAGGGAAAGATGGTGCAGAATTTGAGTTAAAACTTGATTATATGGAAAAACAACAAAAAAGCTAGTTGAATCAGATAAAAAATATGACTCGATCTTTTTTCTTTGCAAAGGTGATGGACAATATGAAACATTGCATATTGGCTTGTTTGAGACACTTTTGATGAGTTGATTTATTCTCTTTCTCTTTTGTTCTTTGTTTCAAAAAGGATGATTCCATGAATAAGAAGGACTATATTAAAAAATGAATATGTGTGTTTTTCAGATGTCAACTAAAACATAACTAAACTTTTTTTGGTATTATGTAGCCCAAAGAACTTTTCATTCATTCTAGTAAATTGGAAAGCATTGTGAGTGTGAGCTGAGAGGATCTGAGCTCAAGTCATGTCCCACTATTTATTACCTATGTGTCCTTGGACAAATCACTATGTGTGTAAAATTATCTGGTTGGAATAGAAGACCTCAGAAGTAAAAAGGTAGTGTGATACAGTGGATAGATTATGATTTCTGAGGGAAAGACTTAAACAGTAATCCTTCCTCTGACACTTAGCACTTGTGTGACTATAGCTGAGTCACTTAACCACACACTTCCCTCTCCTCTGCCACCCAAACTTAGCTTTCTAGTTTATAAAATGAAGATGTTGGACTCTATGAATTTCCAGTTTCTTTTTAGCTCTAAATGTATAATCTATTTTTTTTATTTTTTTTCTCTTCATAGTATATTATATATCACAGTTCTAATAAATTGGCATATATTATATATATGTCAGTATATAATATATTTGGTTTATATTATATATCACAGTTAATTTTTCACTAATACCTGGCTATCCTTATTAAATAGTGACAGTGCTGTATTCTTTGGGGAAATACATAGTAGCTGACTTTTGGGGTCCAGGTGGACATGTCTATTGTCCACTCTCAAAAGGAGAGGCAAGTACAGATTATGTCATATGGAAAGATTTAGACTACTTGGATGACAGAGAGAAATTCATTTACTGAGTATGGAGGGGAAATTAATTGAGTATGTTTCAAAAAATTAAAATTAAAATTAAAAAAATATATATTCTATGCCTTGACTTCTTTTAGACTCTGATGGAATCACTGTGAGTCTTTGGCAATGCTTAAGAGGTATTTCTGTATTTTGATGTACAATTCCAGAATTCCTGAGTTTAGTCTTTAGCTGAAGAAACCTGTTTCTATCAGAGCAGTCAATAAAATGATAAAAGATAATGAAACTCACATGAAATGTCACTTACCAGGACATTGGTTTACTAACCTACAATGGGAATTACTTGTACAGAAATTCTACTCTGAGGATGCCTCACGGTTTGAGGCTTTCTGGACTTCTGGGCCCATTAAGCCCTTGACAGGTCCTACTGAGCTGGAAAATCTTCAAGGAGGGCACTGGAAACATCAATCATCAAACAACACCCACAAACAAAATTTCATTGATTATATTGTGGAGTTCTGCATTTGAAATCAGAGCCTTGAAGTCTGGCTTTGCCATTGATCAACTGCCTGCATGTCTTTAAATAATAAAAAAAAAATCACTTAACTATGCTGGACCTCACCTCTCTCACCTCTAAAATGAGGAAGATGAAATAGATGATTTTCAAGATTACTTACTACTTTAAATGTATGCTTCTATCATTTTGTAATCTGTTCCTAAATTGGGATTCACTCAGTGTTAAGTCATCAACTTGATACAACAAAATAAAAATTGGTTACAAACTGGGAGAAAGGATAAAGAGGATTTTGCATGAAATTTCAGACACCTCAACCCAAGCTATTTAAACAAGTTGTGACCCTCTCAAATGGGAAATGATTGTTACCATTTTAAGAAAAGTTTAGCTGTAATAAAACAATCTCCACAGTCAAGAGGCTGAGATAGATTAGAAATAGCATCAGTCAGGAAACATTTTATCTCCTTGCCAATTGGAGAGGCATGGAAGCAAGGTGAACACTAATCTAGAATAAAAGCTCATTTGAAAAATATTAAGGAAGATGAGTGAAAATTATAGTTATTACTAGCTAAAAATGGAAAAAAAGAATTAGAGGAGGAAACAAGCCCACAGATCAGAAGTATGAGATCTAACTGAAGTAACTCATTCAGAGAACATTATAGGTGACATTGGGAGGACAATGAAGAAATGAGAAATGGAGGCACTGGGTCACATTTATGAACAATTCATCCTTAGTCTGGGTGTTGATGGAGACATAACATTTAGACTTTCTTCCCTCAGATGCTGATGTGTATCAAATGGAAATGCTACTTAGTAGTATGAAGGCAGGAAGAGCCTGTATCAAATGGAAATGCTACTTAGTAGTATGAAGGCAGGAAGAGCCTGATTAAATATATACAGAAGAATTCTGCGCTTAAGAAGATGTAGTTTTCAAAGCACTCAGGGATTGATTTTTCCAGCTGTTTTAAAAATGAGGAGATACAAAAAGGGGTCATAGCCACACGTATATTAAGATAGACACATGTGAGGCCATGCGGGAACCCCAGGAATGATGGAGAGCATTATAGGGTGAAGCTTCACAGAGGCAGAAATTGAAGCAAAGTTGTCATCAGAATATATTCCAGAGCACCTGGACAGAAAAGAGAAACAGATGAAGAACTTGGAAAACATATTACAAATGCAGATAGGTATGCAGTAGAGGACTTTTTTTTCCATTTAATTTCTTTCACATCAATATTCATTAGGGAAATTTGTCTATAGTTTTTTTCTCCTTTTTTGTTCTTCCTGGTGTAGGTATCAGTACCATATTTATGTTGTAAAAGGGATTGGGTAGGACTTTTTCTTTATTTTCTAAAAGAGATTGTATAGTATTGAAATTAATTGATGCGATAGATTTGCGTTGGGGAACTTTAATCATTTGGACTTCTGCTGGAGCTCTATGTGTCAGAAACAGGGCAGCTGTTCTTGACTTATCTGAATTATAATTTCATTTTCTAAAGGTGGAGGAAACAAGGAGAAAGTCTATCCTGGATCTGATTCTTACCAAAAAGAGGGAAATAATTAATGCTTGAAATTGTATTGCATATTCTCTCCAGGCTAGAGTTTGGGATAAAGGAGGGAAAGACCAAAATAGACTGATATGTATTCAATATTTGGAGAAAGGAGATCTCGGAGATTTCAGAAAAAGGATAGGATCCTCTGAAGTACAATTCCTCATAGAAAGTCAGACTAAATAACAAAAAAAGAATAAAATTCTAGACAGGTAACATGAAAAAATTCAATGAACAAGAAAAAGAAGGATTTGTTGAAGGAGACATATTGTTGGACAAGGAACTCTTGAACTGACAGATTTTAAAAAAGATATGTACAAAAGATAGAAGCAGGAGCAGGCAGCTGCATACAAGCACAGATATATGACATGGTTCTGCAAAATAGTGTCAGGAATGCTAAGACTCAGAGTAAGCTCAGACTGTCAAAGAAAAGCTAAGGATAAAAAACACATACACACATATATAGATCATATAAATATCTAGCTATACTAGGGAAAAGAGGAGTATCAAACTAAGATCTGTCCGTTGCTTTGAATGAGGATAGCTGATATTAGAAAACTGATCTTAGATCTGGGTGGACTGTACATGCAAATATTATACCTTAAGAATGTTGTCTACATGACCTTACATGAATCATTGATCCTTTTGGTGGCTCAGGCAACTCTCTAAGACTGTAAATTGCCGAGAAGCAACTGACTTGCATTAGGAGAACTTTCTTCATCTGAGAGTTACTTACATCAATGTCCCAGTTCCTATCCCTATCACCTTCTCTATTTAGGAGAATGCTTTTTGGACTAGATAGGACAGAGCAATATGTAACTCTGGACAATAAACCTCTTCCTGCCTCAGTTTCCTTGAGTGTAAAATGGGAATAATGATAGCACTTATCTCTCAGGGTTATTGAAAGGGTCAAGGATAATATTTTTGAAGTACTTAGCATATTAATGCTTAATAAGTGTTTGCTTCAATTGCCCAAAATGGTCAAATGCTATCAAAAGACGGTTTTCAGAAGAAAAAAAGCTATCCATAGTCATACTAAAATTGCTCTAAATCATCTATAAGTGGAGAAATGCACATGAAAACAACTCTGATGAGCCATCTCACACTTATCAGATTGGCTAACTGATAGAAAAGGAAAATGACAAATGCTGGAGGGGATGTGGAAAAAGGTACAGTGATGTGTCATTGATGGAGTTGTAATAGTTCCAACTATTCTGGAGAACTATTTGGTACTATGACCAAAGGGCTATAAAACTGTGTGTGCTTTTTATACCACTACTAGATCTGTATCCTAAAGAGATGAATGAAGAAAGAAAAGGACCCATATACACAAAAATATTCAAACAGCTCTTTTCTGGTGGCAAAAATTGTAAACTGAGGGGATGCTCATCAATTGGGAAATAGCTGAACTAGTTGCAGTATAATATTATGATAGAATGCTATAATGCTATAAGAAATGGCAAAAAAGCATGCTTTCAGAAAAAAAACCTGAGACTTATATGAACTGAGGCAAAGTAAAGAGAGTAGAACTAGAAGGATCTTGTACACGGTAAGAGAAATATTTCAAATGATAATGAACTGTGAAAGAATTAGCTACTCTGATTGATGCAATGAGCCAAGACAATTCCAAAAGACTCATGATAAAAAATGTTAACCACCACTAGATAAAAGACTGATGAACTCAATGAAGACTGAAGCATATTTTCTTCAGTTTTTCTTGCTTTTCTTTCTTTCACAATACAGTTAATGTGGAAGTATGCTTTGCATTTATATGAATAATGGGGATTGAATTTCTTGCCTTCTTAATGTGCAAGAGAAAGGCAGGTGGGCAGGAAGGAATTTAGAACTAAAAAATTTTAAAATACTTCCTCTTTCTTACCCTTTCTCTCATACAGAAATGATACAGAGGAATATTTAACTGCTTTCAATGAGTTCAAATTCCCTGGGCTAGATGAACTCCATGCCAAGCTTCTTAAAGAATCATAATGCATTGAGCTTCATAACTTGCAAAATACTTTAGAAATATTGTTTTATTTGGTCCTCCTAGAAATCATAAAAATAAGTAAACAATAAGCAAATAACAATAAGCATATGTAACATAAATGATACATCTTAGTAAAAATAAGTTAATGCTGTAAGATAGCCTTCCCAATCTACAGATTAGGAAAGCAAAGCTCAGAAAATAGCTTTCTCAAATGTAGCATAGCTAGTGAGTTTTGAAGCAGGATTTGAATACAGGTCACTTTTCCAGCGCTCAATCCACTGCACCACCCTTTCACCGAGCAATGATAGATATAATTGTCTACGTGCCATTATGATTTTTGAAAAATGTTGAAGAAGGAGAAAAAAAATTTCTTTTTAGATCCATAGGACCTTTTCCTTAAAATGAAAAATAAAAGACAATTGAATGAATTCTCTTAGCTACACTAATACATACATTTGAAAGCAAATGCCTCTTCAAATGAGGAATTTTATGGTAAATTGATATCCATGCTAGGAAGGGGAAGAGAAAAAGGCCTATACATATTTATGTGTCCAAATGAGATTTATTGAAGGGTATTATTTACAACTGAATGGTCCCTCAGGAGAGCTTGAGATGGAGTTAATGTGGTTGCAGCCTCATGGTACCTGCATTAGACATCTTGCCTGTGTCTGTGCTTCACTGTGGACCTCCATTAGGTGTTTGAGTGGCACAGGAGTGGAAACAGCTAGTGAGGGTGGGTGGAATGGAGTGGGGAAGGATGGGGGGTAGGGAAACAACAATAGATAAAAGAGATTCCCAGTTTTCCCTTTCAGAAGAGGAAAGGTCTTCTCTCTCTGGATGAATATTGGGAGAAATTTGTGACCAGGGAATATGTAAAGGTTGCTCAATTAGGCTTCCTCATTTCCCAGGAGTCTTAGGCAGGGATTTCTGGGAAAACAAGGATGTTAAACATTAACCCCCCCCTCCTAGAGTTTTGTTTTGAGGTTTTAATTATATAGAAGGTGAAAGAGGATAAAAGGAAGTTCAGAAAGATTTTTTCATCTTACCATGATTTGGTAAAATTTACTGGGTCTATTCTCAAAGAATGATAATTAATATTTTTAAAATTTTTATGAGACAATTGAAGTTAAGTGACTTGCCTAGAGTTACACAGCTAGTAAGTGTCAAGCGTCTGAGACCATAGTCTCATTTTACTTTAAAGGTTGCAAGGTACTTTACATTTCTTACCTTCCTTGTTCATTCCAGCAGCATTGTGAGGTAGTTGCTGTTTTTCAGATGAAGGAACTTTCAATGAAATGAAGAGTCTCACTCAGGGTCCACACAACTAACTGAGGTAGAGTCTGAACTCAAGACCTCCTGCCCCCAAACTAGAGGCTCTTTGCACTATTCCATGTAGCTACTTACAATAGAAATAGGGAGGTGTTCTCCCTGTCTGGGTGGGATTTTTAAAAACTGTCTTAGAATTCCAGAGACTGGTTCATTCTTCCTACTGATACTCTTACTGGTCAAACAAGAACAGAGATGCTATTGGGTTTTTTCATGACCCGAATTTCTTATTTAACTCAACTCTCCTGAGCCAGCCTCTGGAGACTAATGTATATTGTAGAAGCAATGAGCATGGGCTTTTGTTCAGTAACTCATATCTTGGGGTGTCTTAAATCTGTGACATAGTCCACCAGAGTTACTAATGTATATATGTATGTACACATTTTTTTTTAGCAAGCGATATTGGTTTCTTTACATCCATCAAGGAAGAATGGCACTTATGATTGCAAATATATCTTTATATTCAATACATTACTAATAAATCATTGCAGTCACAAATCAAACTTTATTGTGACAGCCATAGTTTGTTTGACTCTCTGAAAGTGAAAAGATACCATGTGAAAAAGAACAATTTTTTCACCATTTTTAGAAACGGAAGGGGGTTGGAATTTGGAAACTACAGGTCAGTGAGCTTAGGTTAACATGGCAAAACTCTACCATTTTTATTTTATTATTTTTATTTACTTTCTGACTTGAGGTAGTAACTAGAGAATTGTTTGAGTTTGCCTATGTGAATATTTTTGACTGATTATTGATAATTTATATTTCTTTTTTTTTGAGAAATGTTTTTTAAATACATCTTTTGCCCATTTGTTTATTGGTGATTGATTCTTGTTGTGATGTACTTGTGCCAATTCTCTGCTTATGTCTGATTTGTCGAGATGGAGTTCGTCCAGTCTTGATAGTAGATCTTGGAATTTCCCTCCCTTCTTTTCACTCCTCACTTATTATTTATTGTTTTTATTCTATCCTTCCTATTTTGAAGGATACTCATCATTCAAGAGAGATTGCATTCTCCAAAGATTCCAATGATATTTGAATTGCCAAATCTAAATGATTTTTCTCAATTCTTATGCTTGTTGCTCTCTCTCTGTGCAAATTTTGATTCTATTGGTCATCCTTTTCTTTTTCATAATTTCTTATCTGTGAGTTTTCATAATATTCCTCTTGCAAAGAACTAGTTCCTTCATTGAATTTTCTCAGTTTCCTATGCTGAATCTTACTCCAGGAAACACCTAGTGATGCTGGGTGTCCGTGAAGGATCTTTCCTTGGCCCTCTCCTCTTCTTTCTTATATAGTTAAGTAATACAGTGAATAGAACATTGTGCCTTGAGTCAGGATAACCTGAGACCTAATCCGTCCTTAGATAGTTATTAAATATGTAACTGAGTTACTTAACCTCTAACAGCCTCAGTTTCTTCAAGTGTAAGAATGGGAACAAAATAGAACCTACATTCCAGCAGTGTTGTGAGTATGAAATAAGATAATATTTGTAAAGTGCTTAGCATAGTGTCTAGTACAGAATGGGTATTTTACAATAATAATAGTTATGTTATCATTTTTGGTGATCTCATCTACTCCCATGAGTTTAATCATTGTTCCTATATTGATAATTCTCAAATATACTCACTTATCCAGCCCTAATCTCTCCCCAGATCTTCATTCTTACATCACCAACCACCCCTCAGGCATCTTGAACTAGATATCCTAGAGACAGCTCAAACTCAGCATGTCCAAAAATGGGACTCATCTTTTCACTCACTTTTCTCTTCCAAACTGCCCCCTTACTGTGGATACTACTATCCTTCTATTCACTTGGACTCACAGTCTTGATATCATCTTCTTTGCTTCAATTGCACTCACTGCGCGAAGTCAAGCTTTTACTAAGTCTTGTAATTTTTACTTCCAGCACATCTCTTGAAAAATCCAACCTGGCTATATAACTCACCTTGAAAATTTGCAATAGCCCTGTAGTTGGTTTCTCTGTCTCCAGTCTTTCCACACATGGCATACCTGGGAAATCAAATTAGGGATACAATACACATGCCTATTAATAGTAATGAGTGTCTGTCATGTAGCCCAGAGATTGCCTTTCTTCTGATGTTGGCTGATGGCCAACAGCTTATATATCCCTTCCTGAATCTTCCTCTGTCCAGGTTTGCTAGCATCACTGCCTCATTACCTCCAGGCTCTCCTTTTTCCTTACATTTATTTCCAGAGTTGCTCTTTTAGTTCTGATCTTAGGACCATTTCCATTTTATTTTGTGTTGAATATGGATACTATAGCTCCCTATGTTTTAGGTCTGTAGAAGCCGTTGTTTATTTCCTATCAAAAATATGAATAAAAATAATTCAGTTAGTCACACGAAGAATCAAAGAAAGCTACTTTTAGGGACACATTTTATTTTATTTTTGTAACTTAATTCACTGGCATAGCTCCTCTAAATTGGTTATAGCCATCCTTGAAATTGACAGGCAGGTATGTGTTTGCATGTGTATGTGTGTATTATATATGGCATATGTAAATATATATGCATGCATGTATAAATGTGTATATAAGTATGTGTGTATTATTGTGTGTGTGAGTGTGTGGTTTGGAAAGTGTTCATGATGAGGTTAGAGGTTGTTCAAGCAACTTTGCCAAAGGAAAAGTCTTGAGCAAATTGTAGTTTCACATGCCTGCATACAAGAGGGATTGCCTTTTTACCTCATTGCCTAGGTCTTCTCCCTTTGTCTTCAACAGTAGCTTATCTCTCAAATGTGCCACTAATAATCCAGTCCCCAAGTAGTGGTAGAAATTTTTTCCAGGATCTTGGAAACATTCCCACAGCTTTTCAGGGTTGTCAGTCCCTACAAAGAGAGAATCATTTCTTCTTTGCAAGATTCAAAGAAGGGAGCTGCTAGAAAGGTAAAATTTGAGTTTCATCACTCTTGCTAGTAGGAGAACAGAGAATATTGCTTTTGATGCTCAAATATGTCATTTGAGGGAGGGAAAAAATTCCCCCTGACTGATCAACATTCCATTCCTTATTTTTTTTCTTTTTTTGACCAGGGCATGCACAGATTCAGCAGCCCATAACCATCTCCTAGATGAGTCCCTAGAAAATACGTCAGGGTCTCTTTCAGAGCAGCAATTTGGAGCCTGCAGTGTGTAATAAAGAAATTTGAACACTAAAGACTTAGAATTAGATCATTGTTTAGAGTATTTACCCTCTTTGACTCAGGAAAACAGCATCAGAAATAGTCTTTTAGAAGGATGCAAATTAAATAGGAATTCCAACGGTCATAGACTCATTTTGTTCAGTTTTGTTTTATGGGGGAAAGGACAGCTCTGCTTGAGAGTAATGACAATCTTGATAGTAGGAAACTCCAATCTTCTGTGTACTGATTTAGCTAATAGGAATTTGAGGTGGTGGTAAACAGTGAATACCAATCAATTAATAAGCATTTATTTAGTAGCAATGATATACTAGGCACTGTGCTGGGTGGTAGGGACACAAAGGCAAAAATAGATGGTATCTGCCCTCCCTGACATTCTGTAGGAAGAGCACATGCAGATAGAATAAAGAATGCCTCATCCTTGTGCAACAGCATTGCAGGTCTTTGTGATATATTCTCTGGAACTCTTGACTGTGGAGTCCCAAGAGACCATGGTAAGGGTGTGTCAAAGAGAGAATTGGTTGTTCTGTTACTTTGAATACTAATTATCCATGTACTACTTATAAGGTGTGCTATAAAGACATTTTGACTGATAATCTGCTTATTCTTTAGTGGATTATCTTCTCTTTGTTCAAAAGAAAACTTCAAGAAAGAAGAAAGTATGATAAAAACTCTTTTTTGTCTGTGGTCTGTCTGTCTGGCCTTCTGAGGGGAAGAGGAAAAACTGGGATGCAGTACATCAGAATGTAATAGAACATGGACAACTTTGTTCCTTAGAAACAACTGTAGAAAATGATGGTTAGAATGAAAAAGAGTGACTGAGTTACTAGTTACTGCCTCTCCTCCTCACAGACATCTTCTTACAGTCTTGTTCTTTTTGAATGTCCTTTTTCAGAACTTAATCTTTGGTGACATCTTAATGTTCTTGCAAAGGAGTACAGTAAAGAGGTGGAGGAATGAATGAATCCATAAGAAAGAGAAAAGGAATAGCGGGAAGATGATTTTCTACTCCTTTGCAAACACCTTGAACTATGAAGTCAATATTTGTTAATACATCCAGATTGTCCCATCGACTCTTGAATTCTATCCTCTACAGAACTGGAATGGAGAATAAAAAATGGGGATAAGAGGAAAAGAGAAAAGCAGAGGAGGCAAAGGAAGGAATGTAAATCAGAGGGTCTCTTTTGCCTTATAAACTCATTTTGTTTTCATACATTTGGTTGAATTTTTGCATTGATTTCTTTTGACTGTTTGTTCATGGACCTCACTGAGGAATCCCTGTGATGTTCTGGGTCTTGGTGATATCAGTACATTGTCATCTGCAAAGAGGAATAGCTTCATTCTCCCTTCAATTTGAACTTTGTGTTGGAGATTCTCTAGTCTAGTATACTCTACTCTAGTCTAGACCAGAAGATTAGGGTAGTGTGGTCCCTGACATCCTTGGAGAAAGTCTCCCAGGTCAAAATGATGTTCTTAAATAAAGTGCTTTAATTTTCAATATAGTAAATATAGATAGATATAACATGGAAACAAAATTTCTTGGGGAGGTCCTCAAAAATATTTGAGAGTAAAAAGGGATCCTGAGAGCAAAAGTTTTGAGTAATACTGGTTTAAACCATGGCATGCAGTTGGATGGTCAGTCCACTGACTTAGTTTGTGGCTAAATTTATCTATCAGTGCAGTTTAGGGGAACATAAGAGTGAGAATATATAGCTTTTGGAGAACTGTATAGAGTTTTCAATGACAAATACCAGTGTTTGGGTGATGCTGTGTGATAGGAAATCTTTAGAATATGACAATACCCAAAAAATCAAAGTTATAGGTCACAAAGGTCAATGAAGAGAAACAGTATGCATATAAATAGGCAACAGTGTATCTCCACATAAAATATCTATGTATAAGAAGTACCATTGAAGGAATGTGTGACAGGAAAAAGAGGGGGACCACTGATGGAACAAGGATAAGAGATATAATAAATGACTAACCCAAGAGCTAAACCCATGAAATGCAAAAAGACCAAAAGAAAGGGAGTCTATTAGGCAGGTCAAGTTCTCTGTGGAGGATTTATGGAAGAATATAGGAAAAAAAACTCATACAAGATGAGAGGGCTTGGATGAGTTGTGAGCCGCCCTAATGGAGGGAATATTCACATGGAGGAGGTCTCAAATCCATTGAAATATGGATCTATTGAATTGTTTGAAGAACATTGAACATAGAAATCATCATATGGCAGTTTTTTGTGGAAAGATTTATCTTAGACAAGAATTGATCAGATAATCTGTAAAAGTCCTTTTTCAGAGATCAATTCTATCATTCTCCAAATAGGTTACTGTGGGGAACTATAAGATCATCATCTGAAGCATTTAACTCTGACCCTGGGCTATTCACTTAACCTCTGCTTGCCTCAGCTTTCCTCCTCTGTAAAATGAGGAACCAGCACCTATCTCTTAGAGCTGTTATAAGGATCAAATCAAACAATATTTGGAAAATGTCTGCCACATGAAAGATGCCATACATTGCTTACTGTCTTTGCTTCCCTTTCAAGACCATATAAGTCATAAGGAGCTAGGTAAAAAAGACAGGCTGTTTTGTTTCCAGCAGAGTTCTTATTTGTACCAACAAAGGGAACCTAAAAGGAAAGAAAAGATTAAGAAACAAAATTTTATTTATGCAGTTCCTTCTTCTGGGGATAATATTTTTTACAGACTTCATTAGTCCTAGGCTGTTATTTATAGAGTACATTAAGTCTGACAAAGCATTTGCAGACCTTATTTTATTGGATCCTTGAAATAACAGTTTTAAGAAATGACTAAAGGGACTCTAAATATTACCATTGTGTAGATGATCAAATGGAGGTCTAGAGATGTCCCATAATCATGGTCATATAGCTAGTGCATTTCAACTATTAGATTCAAACTCACATTTCTAGTTTTTTCAGGTTATGTGCTTTTTACTTGTAAAACTAAATTCTTATGCATAGATTCATAGATAGAAAGTCAGATCTTAGAGATTATCTGGCCCAGATCCTTTATCTTACACATATGGGAACTGAGGCCTTGAAGAGGTACAGTGGTTAGTCCTAGGTTATTGTGTTTTAACAGGATCCCTGTGAAGAAATAATCTGGTAAGTAAAGTTGTTTTTCACTTTCATATGAAATAAAGTAAGGCACAGAATGTTTAATCATGTGTTCTAAGCTAGGAAAAATAACTTATTAATGTAATTTGGTACATACAAAATTGCCTTAATCATTTATGTTAGATCTAATTGCTGTATTTATAGAAATATTTGTAGAAAATGTTCAGATTAATTTACCTCAATAATCTACATTTCCCCAGCATTTTTGGAACAATGGAAGGATTACATTACTTCCTACTAAAGAATTTTAATTCTTAAGCGGAGTCATTTTCCCCTTAGAAGCTGTTAGGTGGCACCATGGATAGAGTTCTCAGATGAGACTAGAGTCAGGAATCCTTGCATTCAAATCTGTCACAGACACTTACCAGCTGTAGGACCCTAAACAAGTCACTTCACCTCTCTCTGCCTCAGTTTCCTCAATTTTAAAATGGGGGTGATAATTGCCTACCTATTCCCTTGAAAGGTTGTTGGGAGGATCAAAGAGATAATATTTGTAAAGTTCTTAACATAGTGCTTGGTACATCAGAGGAATTTAATAAATGCATATTCACTTCTCTTTCCCTCTTCCAATCACTGCCTCCAATATGTCATTTTGTGTATGCCACACCTTTATTCTCCCCAACCATTATCCTGAATATTTATGACTTCCCTGTATACTTTTATTTTTAAACAATATTTTATTTTTCCTAATTACATGTAAAAAACAATTTTAAATTCCAAATTCTCCCTCTCCTACATCTCCTCCCCTCTAGAGACAGTAAATTATTTAATATAGGTTATCTATATATATGCAGTTATGCAAGCCATATTTCTGTATTAGTCATGTTGTGAAAGAAAACATAAACTGAAAATAAAAAAAAAACCATGAAAATAAAGGAAGCAAAAAGTAGTATGTTTCATTACGCATTCAGATGCCATCAGTTTTTTCTCTGGAGGTGGGTAACATTTTTCATCCTTTGGAATTGTCTTGGATCATTCTATTGTTAGGAATAGCAAAGTCATTCACAGTTGATCATCATACAATATTGATGTTACTGTGTATAATGTTCTCCTGATTCTGCTCACTTCCGTGTGCCTCAATTCATGTAATTCTTTCAGGTTTTCATCCTCATCATGATTTCTCATAATAAAATAATATTCCATTGCAATCATACACAACTGCTTCACTCCCCCACTTGGGAAACATTCCCTCAATTTCCAGTTCTTTGCCTCCACAAAAAAGAACTGCTATAAATATTTTTTTGTACAAATAAGTCCTTTTCACTTTCTAAAAAATTTCTTTGGATTGTTGACAAAGTAATGGTTATTATTTATTCTTCATTTCTGAAGAGACCCCGTGTCATAATGGAGAGATACCTTCACTTCACACATCAGTTGGATTTAAGTGAGGCAGAGTTACACAGTGATTAACCTCATTCTGTCTGCCAGAGTCATAGAAGTCTAGTGGCAAGGCAAAGGTCAGGATTACTGGCAAAGGCCTGGATGCAGTGGATGATGTTGGTATCTTTGATATCTGACCAAGATATAGGCACTCCACAACACATCTTTAGCCAATATGGTGACCTTCTGAAAAAATTGTTCTCATTTGCTCATACCGCTAGAGGATGTCTTCACATATTTGGGGTAGATAGCCCACTAACCCATCAATGAGTTTGAGGGCTATCGGGTACCCTCAACCTGGTTCAGCCTTTCTGCTGACATGGTTTACTGGAATGTAGCCACTACACATGCCGCACTTTATTGGAGTAAAAACTGAGAGTTGAATGTCAGGTGGACACCAAAAATGGTTGAATAGTCCTGAAAAAGGCTCAGAAAGATCTCACACCAAAGGTCCTAGGCCTCCTTGAACACTCAGGACACCCCTTTAATAGTGGTATTTCTGGATCAAAAGGGGATGTGCAATTTTATAGTTTTTGGGCATAGTGTCAAATTGCTCTCCAGAATTGTTGGATCAGTTCAAAATTCCACCAACAGTGCATTAGTGTTTTAATTTTTCCATATCTCCTCCAACATTTATCATTTTTTTCCTGTCATATTTGTCAATCTGATACATATAATGTGATACTTCAGAGTTGTTTTAAATTTCATTACTCTAAAAAATAGTGATTAGTGCAATTTTTCCATATAATTATAGGTAATTTTGAATTTTTCTGAAAACTACTTGGACCATTTATCCATTGTAGAATGACTTGTATTCTCATAAAATTTTATTCAGTTCTCTACATATGAGAAATGAGGCCTTTATCAGAGACATTGACTGTTAAAATTATTTCTTAGCTTTCTGTTTCTTTCTAATCCTGGATGCATTGATTTTGTTTGTACAAACCCTTTTAAACTTAATGTCATCTAAGTAATCCATTTATATCTCATAATATTCCCCATATCTTTTTTCCCCATAATGTTTCCCCTTCTTCGTAGATCTAAGAGGTAAACTATTCCTTGTTCTCCTAATTTATTTATGGTATCACCTTTTATGTCTAAATCATGTAACCTTTTAACCTTATCTTGGTTTATTGTAAAAGATGTTCATCTAAGCCTAGTTTCTGCCCTACTGTTTTCTGGTTTTCACCGAAGTTTTTGCCTAATAGTGAGTTCTTGTCCCAAAAGCTTCAGTCTTTCAGTTTATCAAATACTAGATCACTATGGTCATTTATTACTGTGTATTGTGTACTTAATCTATTCCCTGTTCCACCACTGTATATTTTTGGCCAGTACCAGATTGTTTTGACGATCACTTCTTTATAATACAATTTGAATCTGGTACAGCTAGGTCACTTTTCTTCATATTTTTTCATAATTCCCTTGATATTATTTCATCCTTCAAAATGAATTTTGATATTATTTTTTTCTAGGTCTATAAAGGACAACGGGGTGGCACAGTGGATAAAGCACTGGGCCTAGAGTCAGGAAGACCTGAGTTCAAATTTAGCCTCAGACACTTACTAGCTATTTGACCATGTGAAAGTCACTTATCCCCATTTACCTCAGTTTCCTCATGTATAAAGTAAGCTAGAGAAGGAAATGGCAAACCACTCCAGTACCTTTGCCAAGAAAACCTCAGATGGAATCATGAAGCGTCAGATACGACTGAACAAAAGTCCTATAAAACTTTTTTTGGTAGTGTGATTAGTATGACACCGAATAACTAAATCAACTTTGTAATTTTTATTATTTTGGCTCAGCTTATACACGAGCAATTGATACTTTTTCCAGTTGTTTTGATATGACTTTGTGTGGGAAGTGTTTTGTAATTGTATTTATACAGTTCCTGGGCTTGTCTTGGCAGATAGAATCCCAATTATTCTGTTGCCTACAGTTATTTTAAATGGAATTTCTCTTTTTATCTCTTGCTGTGCACTTTTGGATAATATATAGAGATGTTAATGGTTCTTGTGGATTTGTTTTATGTCTTGCAGCTTTGCTAAAGTTGTTAATTATTTCAACTGATTTCTTAAGTTGATTTTTTAGGACTCTCTACATATACCATAATATCATCTATGAAGTGTGATAGTTTTATTTCCTTGTTGCTCATTCTAATTCCTTCAACTTCTTTTTCTTCACTTATTACTGAAGCTAACGTTAATATTGAATAATAGTGATGATAATGAGCATCCTCGCTTTACCCCTGATCTTACTGAGAAGAATTCTGGCTTACCTCCTCTGTGAATAATGCTTCCTGGTGGTTTTAGATAGAAACCACTTACCATTTTAAGGAAAGCTACATTTATTCCTCTGCTCTCCAGTGTTTTTAATAGGAATGAGTATTGTATTTTATCAAAAGCTTTTTCTACATCTGTTCAGAGAATTATGTGATGTCTATGGGTTTTGTTAAGAATATGGCCAATTATGCTGATAGTTTTCCTAATGTTGAACCAACCAGTCCTGCATTCCTGGCATAAATCTCACATGGTTGTAGTATATAATTCTTGTCATATATTGCTTTAATTTCTTTCCTAGCATTTTTTTAAAATGTGCATCAATATTCATTAGGGAAATTGGCCTACAGTTTTCTTTCTTTATTTTCTTTTTGTTCTTCCTGGTTTGGGAATCAACATCATATCTGTGTCACAAAAAAGAATTTGGTAAAAAACCTTTGTTTATTTTTCCAGATAGTTTATATACTATTTCTTTGAATATTTGGTAGCATTCACTTGTCAATTCATCTAGCCCTGGGAATTTTTTCTTTGGGAATTCATTGATGTCTTGTTCATTTTCTCCTAGCATACTTAATGAAAAAATGACCGTCAGGACAATTTACACTGAGAAAAATTAAGACTCCTTTGCTTAAGGCCTTTTCATTTATAGCTGACTTATTTTTAAAATATCTATGGGTTAGACAATGATAAGAATGAACATTTATGTAGCATTTCAGTTTCCAGAGCACTTTTACACTTATTTTTTTCTTTAGTAATCTTGTGAAGTATGTACTTTAGACAATATTATCCTAATTTTACAAAACAGGCAGCAAAGGTTGAGAAAAGGAAACTGTCCTATCTTCAGCAACTCATCTAGGAAGCATCAGAATCAAGAGTGAACCAAAGTCTTTCCTGATTACAGATCTGACTTTCTTTCCCTTCTATCACACTTCTTCGCAGCTAGTTGATCCAATGGATAATATATTGGAGTCAGACAAAATCAAGTTCAAATCCAGCTCAGAATCTTCCCGGGCAAGTCACTTAGCTCACCTAAGTTTCAGTCTCCTTATCTATAAAATGAGGACAGTAATACCACTCAGGCATGTTGTACGGATCAAATAAGATAGTATCGCAAAGTGTTTTGTGAAACAAAGCCCTAATTAAATATATTAATATTATTATTTTTACTATTGTTTTACTATTATTTTGCCTGTAACTGCTATAATACCAAGGATAGTGTGACGTAGTTTCCCTAAAGAACTTTGAAAATGAGATTCACCTATAGGTTATTGTTTTCCATAGGAAGTTATTCTATTTATACACTGAAGAACACTAAATTAATATGAGTTCTCTGGCACCTCACCGATCGCCACTCTGCAACTCAAAATAGCATCTTTTTGTTACCATTCTTCTATATTGTTCTAAATGTGCTTTTCAATCTGATTCAAACAATTTGAATCAATTCTTAATGTGACATTTTATAAGCTTTCAAATTCACCAAATTCAATGTAGGTATTCTATATTCAGAATTGTATTCCTTTCTATTTGTTTTTTGTCTTCTAGTTTTATTTTTCAGAAGAGAGCAATTAAGGTGGCAGATCATAATATTATTATTCATAAGACCATGTAGGATTTCTTATACTTTAGTACACTACCTTCACCCCCAGAGCCCATATTTGGGCTCTTTTTCCTTTGATTACAAAATTTATTTTAGTTGCATATAATTCTCTAGTTATTTTTGTATTTTTGAAGAATTGTAGAATTTCCTCTTATTTTATGATGTTTTCTTTTTTTTAATTTTAATCTACTTTTGGGGGAATATTTATGCATACCTTCCTTTTATCAGACTAAAATTTAACACTATAATTTATGTGTGGTAAGTGTTCATTGCCTTTTTATTATTTTTCTTGAAGACTGAATTTGTTACACTGCCTCTGCTTCCTAGCTTCTTACTGAGTTTGCTAACAGTGAAATTTATTCCAATATATTTCAGTATTTTTACATATTTCTCTAATTTCACAAGAGTCCAGATCTGGAAGGAACCTTTCCTTCCAGGTAAGGGATGGAACTTGAGGTCATAAAATCTAGCCTTCCTTGAAAAAGGAATCCTTTCTACAGTCTCTGATGAATAGTTATTAAGCCTCTGTTTGGAGACTTCCAATGACAGGAAACTTCATAACTTCTTTGAGAAACCCATTTTTTTTAAGTTGTGGTAGGAAATAGCATAATACAATGGGAAGAGGACTAGCTCTGGAGCAAGATGACATTGTCATCTACACTTCTAGCACATACTACCTATGTGATCTTAATTATCTTCTACTTCAGATCTCAGTTTTGTCATTTGTAAAATGAGAGGCTTGAATTAGGTGACTTCTCTAAACTATTCCTTGCTCTCCTAATTTGTTGATATTATTAGCCTTTACACCTAGATCATGTACTCATTTGGTCTTTATTCTGGTATATGGTGCCAGGCATTGGTCTATGCCCAGTTTCCACCACTTTATTTCCAGTTTTCCCAGCAGTTTTTGTCAAACAGTGGGTTATTATCCTGGAAGCTGGAGTCCTTGGATTTATCAAACAGTACACTTCTGAAATCATTCACTACTGTAGCTTGTGTACCTAGCCTATTCCATGGATCTCCTCCTATATGTCTAAGTCAGTAGCAAGCAGTTTTGATGATTGCTATTTTATAATATTTGAGATCTGATAGGGCTAGACCATCTTCTCTAGGATTTCTTTTCATTAATTCCCTTG
The DNA here is from genome assembly GCA_028658325.1 of Potorous gilbertii. Classification (NCBI taxonomy): domain Eukaryota; kingdom Metazoa; phylum Chordata; class Mammalia; order Diprotodontia; family Potoroidae; genus Potorous; species Potorous gilbertii. The sequence continues at coordinate 104,625,459 of CM053774.1, read as the reverse complement.
ATATTCTGGACATTTTGTTCTTCCTAGATGATTTCTAAGGTCCCTTCCAGATATAGGATCTTAAATGTCTTTATCTTTATTTCTTCTTCCAAAATTTGATTCCATATAACTTTCGGCTATGGTCTTGCAAGGATTCTTGGCAATTATAAATTATTTAACATACAAAAATCAAATATTAGACAGTAGCCAGCATAGTCCTTCTGAATCTTCTTTTCATTAGACTAAACATTCCTGGGGCTCTCTTTTAAACTTAAGTTTGTAATTGACAAGTCTTGATTTTATTTCTCTTTCTCCCTGTTCCTAACTGAGAAAAAGAAAAAAAAAACTCTCCTAACAAATATATACAATCAAGTAAAACAAAATTCCTGCACTCACCACATCTAAAAATGTATTTCTCATTCTGAATCTTGATTTCACCTCCTCCTGAGTGAGTAGCATGAATCATCATTGTCTCTCTGGAATAATGTATGGTCAGTGAATTTATCAAAGTTCTTAATATATCAAAGTTGTCTGTCTTTACAATATTGTTGTTATTGCAGAGAACATTTAACTGGTTCTCCCCACATCACTTTGCCTCAGTTTATATACATCTTTTCCCTTTTTTTCTGAAATCATCAATTTTCCAATCTCTTTCAGCTGAGCAGTATTCTATTATATTCATATACAGTATTATAAAAATAATAAAATTAAATTTTAGCAACTCCTCAATTGATGGGCGCTCTATAAATACTTTATGTGCCACTTCAAAAAGAGCTGATATTAGTATTTTTATGCCTATTAACCATTTTTCTCTTTCTTTGATCTCTTTGTAGTCCTTTCCTCTATTATGGGAAAATATCTTCTCTCTGAGTTCATGTGGTAGGTAACTGCTGCCAAAACATGTTTATGATGAAGAAATTATAGAGGTAAAAACCTAGTTTTTTTATTATGTTCAATCCTAGGTTTAGGACTCAGAGAAAACCTGAACAATCATTAAGATTCTACAAGGCTTTTTATAGACAAAATTATGTCAGAGTGACAGAGAAATAGTTTTCTTATATATTGCAATCTTGTACATTCCTCTTAGGACATAAAAGTTAAAGAAAAGATCGATTCATAATTGCATACTTCCTTTGATGTCATAAAAATTGAACAAACAGTCACAAACTCATACATCCTCTAAGGAAATAAATCTTGTCAAACAAACTCCACAAGTAAACTAAATCTGGTTACAGACTAAACTACATTTGTGCAGTTCACAAATAGGCTGATTGATTGAGGGAGAAGACACACATGTCACTAAGGAATCAAGGCATATTCATATTTATCCTCTTAACTAAGAAAGATTGAAGACCTTAAGTAAATTGTCACATCCCAAGGAACTGGTTTCGGTCAGCTCAGCATCCTTTCAATTAAGGGAAATGACCTTGACTGTCCCTTAATATTTTAATTCCATGAGTCAAGGTGAGGTCAATAGAAACAGAAAATAGGCTTTCAGTTAACATAAAGTTGCAGAAGAAATAAAGGGAAATTAAAAAAATATTTCCACTATGCAGCCAATCTTATGACAAAGTTTTGGGACTTTCCATTTACAATGAATAGGTCTGGCTTGATGTTCCTCCTGCAGAAACAAAAGAAAAACAAATATATAAAATATAACTCAAATATAACATATACTTATGGTATTAAAATCACTTTATCATCGTATATTTGGACATAATATGCTGTTTTGCATAGTGACTATGTATCTCATTATAGCCCTGGTAAGAAAACTTGCAAGATGGGTGTTTGTAATGGGCAGATTAGGAAACAGTCATTTACTACATCCCAGGGACTGTGTTAAGCACTGCAGATACAATTAAAAATTAAAAAATAAAGGCATTCCCTACCCTCAAGAAGCTTACATTTTAATGGAAGAAGATAAAACTGAAAATTGGGGGGCATGTTGATGAAATTCAGAGAAAGAGTAAAAACCATAGCAAGTAGGGAAATGGAAATTCGACCGTCTTGGGCTCATCCCCAAAATGGACACTGTGAAAGGAATTCATCAGTAATAGCAGGTGCCTGGCATGATAGAAGGATCATCCAGAGTGAGAAAGTCCAAGTTCTTAAGAGAAATTCTGGGATATGAAGGGAGGAAGATTATTGTGCTGAAATCCAGAGATACTTAAAATCACAACTGAGACTTCTAGTGGTAAAAGATTCAGTTCCTCCAGTGTCCACTGGCTCCAGATGCATCTTCTTTGGTAGAGTGTCTCTGCATGGGATCTGACAGTGATATAAGACATGCCATTTCAAGTGACAAATGAATAAATTTCAGAATCACAGAAATTAATAGATAAAAGGACTTAGAGGACATTTAATCCAACCACTTCATTTTACAAATTAGAAAATTGATATCCATAAAAGTTAAGTGATTTGCTCAAGGTCACGTTAATGATAGAGTGAGGAATAGGAGAACCCAGTTCTCAATCCAAATGCAGCCTTTTTAAGAGATCCCTTTGAAGTCTTTCTGTTGGAAAACCGTACTTACCTTGTGAAAAGACAAAGAGAGAACTAATTTGAGGTGAGAAAGCATACTAGGTTCCTTTTGAAATCTTAAGTGAAAATGGAAATTTGGGCCATTTTGAGTAATCTTCCCTTTTTTCCTCATTTGATACCTACTGAGTCACAAGAGAAATTAAGTTATTAAAGTCAAGTGTGTTTGTTTTATCCCCATTGAAATAAGTTAAGAGCTTCTGTTTTGTTTCTTCTGAGATTCAATTATTAGGTTACAACCAACATATGAGCAAGTATATAAATCTGCCTTATGCTTTCAGAAATTAGTTGTTTACAGCAAAAAACAGAAGATAAAAAACAGAAATGTAAAGACTTCTGAAGTTGTTTAAAATAAGTTTGTCAGAATGCAATTTAGAAGAAGAAAAAAAATGATCACTTTTCCTAGCTACTAAATATATGATTCTCAAACTCATTGGCTTCAGGACCCATTTACATACTTAAAAATCATTGAGGACTCCAAACAATTTTTTTGTGATTATATCTATTGATTTTTACCATAGTAGTAATTTAATAATCTTAGCATTGTTATGAAAATAGTTTTGACTACACAGACCTCCTGAATGAGTCTCAGGGGCCACCAGAGGTTCCTATGCTGCACTTTGAGAGTGGTTGACTTGGATTATGGAGAGATTGATAAACTCCTTGTTTGTACTCAAAGACTTAGAGTACCTTGGTGTGCTTCTTTTCTCTGTATACCTTATTTCTATCCAATCTGACAATTCTCAAAATTTTGACTAATCTCTTATTGTATGTAGAATTCTGTACTTGCTGTCAAAATGAGTTAACAATTTATATAAATTTGTTGTCTGCCCTTATATGGCTCATAGTAAGAGAACCTGAAATCTCCACAAATAACCATTTTACAACAAATAGAAAGGTGATCGGTGCTATATGAGGTATGAAGAGGGGAAAAGTCATTTCTAACTAGAGGAAACTTGGAAGGTTTCATAAATCAGATTGTTCATTAAAGTATGGATAAAATTTAACCAAAAAATACTACGGAGGTATATAAGGTAAATGAAGATCCATAATTTGTAAAGAATAGTATAAAAAAAGAATAAAAATAGATCAGAGAAGAAAGTGGTCTGGTTTGACTATACAGTATATGGAAGAGTATAATGTGAGCTTAGGCTCATGTTGTAAGCATCATATTAGGTTTATAAATTGCCATAGTGTAAAGTTGAAGTGGTGGAATGCCTTGAATGTCAGGAAAAGAAGGTTGTACTTTATTCAATAGGAAACAGGAAGCCATTTTATTAATAGAGGAGTTTTATAAAGAAGATGTGTCTGGTTATGCATATTTTATTGTCTTTCTTTTTAAACATCACCCTAAAATCCCCTAGTATCTTTCCCCTTCCTTTCCATTAGAGCCATCTGATATAAAAATGATAAATTTTAGGCAAAAAAATAAAAAGAAAAAATCAGCATTAATGTTCAATACATTAAAAACCTTTGAAAATATGTGTGAATGATGACATTTATAAACTTCTCACTTCTACAAAGAGATAGGATTTAGCATCTTCTCATTTCTTTGGGAAGACTACAATTATTTCTAATTTTGCAACATTGACTTTTGATTTTTGTATAGTTGTTCTTTTTAATTATAAAGCATTGTTTATTTTGTTTTCTTGGCTCTGCTTACTTCATTCTGAATCATTTCTTTAAAATCTTTCCAAGTTTCTTTGTATATGTCACATTTGTCATTTTGTACAGCACAATCATATTCCATTTGTGTACCACAATTTGTTCTCTAGTTGATAAGTATCTACTTTGTTTTCAATTCTTTGCTGTCACAAAAAATGCTGCTATAAATACATAAGGACTTTCTTTTAAGCAATGGTCTGCCTGGGGTCTAAGTGTAGTCTGGAATCTCTGTCTTAGAGGATATGGTCACTTTAATCATTTTATTTGCATAATTCCAAATCACTTTCCAAAATGGTTGCACTGACTTACAACTCTACCAGTAATACACTAATGTGTCTATTTTCCCACAACTCCTGAAACATGGAGTATTCCTATTTTTCTTATCTTTTCCAATTTGTAGACTTGAGATGAAATCTTAAACTTGTTTTAATTTTCATTCCTTTTGTGATTAGATATTTGAATGATACTTTCATGATTATTAAAATGTTGCAATTCTGTTTCTTGAGAACTGTTTGTTAATATTCTTTGAACAACTATCTATTGGAGAATGGCCCTTATTTATATACTTTAATTGTATATATATTTTGGATAGCAAATCCTTATCAGAGAAATTTCATGGAAGCATTTTCCCCTGTTCAACTATTTTCTTTATTTTCCAAGGTTTATTAATTTTGTGTATGAAGAATCTTTTCAGTTTCATGTAGTCTAAGTAATTTTATCTTTTGTAATGGCTTCTATGCCTATGAAACATAAATGATCTCCTTCTCTTCTTTTTTAATAGCATGATCTTTAAGGTCATGGATCCATTCAGAATTTATTGTCAAATATAATATAAGGCATTGATCTTACCTTAATTCCTGCCTTTCCACTTTATAGTTTATCAGTAGTTTTTTTTATTAAGGAATTTTGCCTAAGTAATTTTTATTTTCTAGTTTACTGAAAATTAGGTTATTGAGTTCCATTGTTTCTGACTGCTTTGTCTAGCCTATTCCATTGGTTAACCTTTCTGTATTTTACCCAGTGCCAAGTAGTTTTGATAATATTCTTTTTTTCCACTCTTTTTTTAAAATTATGGAATAAAGCAAGCATTTCCATAACTTAGTACAATAAAAATATGATTCTACATGAAACTGCAAATTCACTATGTACAACTTGCTATTCCTTTTAAACATAGAAGAAAGTTATACTGTAAATTTACTTCCTTTCTTTTTTCTTCCCTCCCTCTTCCTCTCTAGAGATGGTTACCATTAGGCACAAATAGGTATACATATGTAAAATTACTCTTTGTGTTTTTCTATTTATCAGTTCTTTCTCTGGATGCAGACAGTGTCTTTTTTTATATGTCATTTATAGTTAATTTGGATATTTATAATAGCTGGAAAGACATTCACTTAAAATCTTATTTAAAAGTATATTGTCATTGCTATATACAACATTCCCTTAGTTCTGCTTACTTCACTCTTCACTTTTTTTTTGTGCAAGTCTTTCCATGTTTTTTTCCTAAGATTATTGAGATCATAATTTCTTATAGCACAAGAGTATTCCATTGTAATCATACACCATGTTCAATAATTCCCTAATGGATAGGCATACTTCAAATTTACAGTTCTTTGCCAACACAAAGAGAGCTGCTATAAACATTTTAGAACGTAGAGGTTCTTTCCTTTTCTTTTTTTTCCCCTCATCACCTTTGGAAATAGACCTAGCAGTGGTATTGCTGTGTCAAAGGGTATAGGCAGTCTAATAACTCTTTGAACATAATTCCAGACTGTTCTCCAAAATGGTTAAACCAGTTCACAATTTCATCTACAATGAATTAGTGTTCCATTTATTTCCACATCCCCTTCATAATCTGTCAATTTCCCCTTAAGTCATTTTAGCCCATCTAATAAGTATAGAATCATATCTCAAGGTTGTTTCAGTTTGCATTTCTATAATCAACAATAATTTAGGACATTTTTTCATGCAACTATAAATTGTTTTGATTTCTTCATTGGAAAGCTGCCTGTTCATATCCTTTGACCATTTATCAATTGGGGAATGACTTGAAGTCTTATAAATTAACAAACTTCTTTACATATTTGAGATATGAGATCTTTATTTGAGAAACTGTCTATAAATTTTCCCAAAATTTCTACTTTTCTTCTGACCATGGCTACATTTGTATTTGTACAAATTCTCTGAAATTTGGTGTAATCTAAATTATCCATTATTGCCTTACTTTGCTCTCTATCTGTTGGATATTCATAAATTGCTCACCTATCTATTAGTCTGATAAGCAATATGTTTCATTTTCTTCTAATTGTCTTGTAACATCTCTCTTTATTTCTAGGTCAAGTATCTCTTTTGACCTTACCTTGGTAAACGGTGTAGGATATTGCTGCATGTCCAGTTGTTGCCATATTGCTTTCCAGTTTTCCTAATAATTATTTTTAACAAGTAATGAATTATAATTCCCAAACCTTGAGGTTTGACACTTGTCAAATACAAGGCTATTAATTTGTTTACTGCTATAAATTGCATGTCTACTCTGTTCCATTTATCTGTTTCTTATGAAGTACCAGATGGTTTTGATACTTAATATTTTATAATATAATTTAAGATCTCTTACTTCTAAACCTCCTTCCTTTACATTTTTTGGTAGTTTCTTTGATATTCTTGACTTTTTGTTTTCCAAATGATTTATGTTATTTTTTTTCTAATTTCAATTCAATGGTAGTTTATTTGGGAAGTTATTGAATGTATAATTTAGCTTAGGTAAAATTTTCATATTTATTTGACCATGGCTAGCCATGAACAATTAATATATTTTCAATTATTTAAATCTGATTTATTTGGATAAAAGTTTTAAAAATAATTTCATTTATATAGTTCTTGGGTTGGTTTTGCCAGGCGTACTCTCATGTATTTCATACTATGTAGAGTTACTTTACATGGGGTAGTTTTTACTGTTTCTTCTTGCAGAGTTTTGTTTATGATACACAGAAATGCTGGTGATTTATATGGATTTACTTTACAACCCACTATTTTATTAAAAATATTAATTGTTTCATCTAACAATGAAACTTTGAGGCTTTGAGATTTTCCAAATATATCATCATATAATCTGCAAAAAGAGATAGTTTAATTAATCTTATTCCATATTCTGACTCATTCTACTTCCTTTTCTTCTTATTGCTACTGCTAGGATTTCCAATACATTACAGAATAATATACTGGGAAGTCTTCTAGTTTTATCCCCATTACAAATAACACTTGCTGATACTTTCAGATAAATGCTTTTTTTTGTCAATTTAAGGAAAAATTCATTTATACCAACACTTTCAAGTATTTTTACTAATAAAAAATGAAACATTTTTTCAAATTATTTATTTATTGTTAGTTTTCAATAATCTGCTCCATTCTAATTTTTAAAGAACTATTTTCTTCAGGGAGATTTTGAAACTCCTTTTCCATTTGGCTAATTTTGCTCTCTTAACATTCTTCTTCTCCTTGACTTTTTGGGCCTCTTTTGCCATTTGAGTCAATCTATTTTTAAAGGTGTCAATTTCTTCAGCATTTTTTGTCTCTCCTTTAGCAAGCTGTTGACTCACTTTTGATGATTTTCTTGCATAACTCTCACATCTCTTCACAATTTTTCCTCCACCTCTCTTATGTAATTTCTTTTTAAATTTATTTTCAGTGTTCCACAATCACTACTATATAACTTCCAACTACCAACATACTAATAAAAATTTCAAGAGTTGCAAATATTATCTTTCCATGTAGGAATGTAAAAAGTTTAACTTTAATAAGTCCTTTATTATTCTTTTTCCTGTTTACTTTTTCATGCTTCTCTTGATTCTTGTGTTTGAAAGTTAGATTTTCTATTCAGCTCTGGTATTTTCATCAAGAATGCTTGAAAGTCCTTTATTTCATTGAATGACCATTTTTTCCCTTGAAGTATTATATTCAGTTTTGCTGGGTAAGGAATTCTTTGTTTTAATCCTAGTTCCTTTGAATTCTGGAATGTCATATTCCAAACCCTTTGGTCCCTTAAGGTAGAAGTTGCTAGATCTTGTGTTATCCTGATTGCGTTTCCACAATACTCGAATTGTTTCTTTCTGGTTGCTTGCAAAATTTTCTCCTTGACCTGGGTGTTCTGGAATTTGGTTACAATATTCCCAGGAGTTTTTCTTTTTGGAACTCTTTCAGGAGGTGATCAGTGAATTCTTTCAATATTTATTTTACCCTCTGGTTCCAGAATATCAAGGCAATTTTCCTTGCTAAATTCATGAAAGATGATGTCTAGGTTCTTATTTTGATCATGACTTTCAAGTAGTCCCATAATTTTGAAGTATGTCTCCTAAATCTATTTTCCAGGTCAGTTGTTTTCCAATGAGGTATTTTACATTGTCTTCAGTTTTTTATTCTTTTAGTTTTGTTATTTCCAGTATAATTTTATTTAATTCTTTGGAATTCCCTAAGTATGTCACCATATCATCTGCAAAGAGTGATAAATTAGTTTCTTCTTTGTGTATTCTAATTCCTTCAATTTCTTTCTCTTCTCTTATAGCTACAGGTAATATTTCTACTACCATATTGAATAATAGCAGTGATAATGGACATCCCTGTTTCACCCCTGATCTTATTGAGAATACATCTAGCTTATCTCCATTGCATATAATGCTTGCTAAAGGTAGATATTGCTTATTATTTTATGGAAAGTTCCATTTAGCTTATGCTCTCGAGTGTTTTTAATAGAAATAAGTGTTGTATTTTGTCAAAAGCTTTTTTTCTGCATCGATTGAGGTAATCATGTGGTTTTCGTTAGGTTTGTTGTTGATATGATCAAGAATGCTAATAGCTTTCCTAATATCGAATCAACCCTGCAATCCTAGTATGAATCCTACCTGATAATAACGTATTATTCTTGTGATCAGTTGTTGTATTCTTTCTGTTAAAATGTTTTTTAAAATTTTTGCATCTGTATCCATTAGAGAAATTGGTCTATAATTTTCTTTCTCTGTTTTATCTCTTCCTGGCTAAGGTATCAAATTGACCAAAGGTTTATCAATTTTATAGGTTTTTTTCTACTTGATTTTTAAAATCCTTTTTGATCTCTTCTATGGACCGAGACTGTTGCATATTTATTTTGGAGGTTTTGGATGCAGAAACCTTGACTTTTAAGCCTTTCTCTAATGGTATTCTTTGTTCTTCCTCATGCAAAAAGATGGAAAGAAATATCTGCTCACCAAGAAAGTAACCTTCTATTATCTTATTCCTTTTTCATTTTATTGGGCATTTTCCCTGCCAGTCAAGTGACTGGCAGGGTATACTCTGAGAACCTGTAATTCTCTTTTCCTCCAAGGTGGCACAATCAGGGGAGAGGAATTTACTCCTCTTCTGACATGCATCTGACATGAACTCTGGAATGGAAACAACTACAAGCACTCTTTTCTTCCCAGGATCTGTGAGTAGAATTCCTTCTCCAGAGTTTCCATAAGCTCCACAAGCCAACCAGTTCTCATCCTCACACCAGGACCACACTCAGGGCTGAGATCCAGATCAGCAGCTTGATTCCCCCAGGATGTTTTGTCAGGGCTCCAACAATGGAAGTTGCCACAACAGTGGCTTCCACTGCCTGGGTCTGGGGCTAGATCTATGCATTCCCTTCTTACCCCAGTGAAAACACTTTCTCACTGACCTTTGAAGCTGTCTTTGAGATTTGCAGGTTGAGGAATCTGGGAATCTGCTGCTGGTGGTGCCTTGAAGGTCCTATCTTTGCTGCAGAACGGGAAAGCCAGGGCTGTGCTCCATGAACTGTGTGTTCTGCTCTCTGCCCATGTGACAGACCTTTCCTGTTGGCCTTCCAAGCTACCTTGGGCTGGAAATCTCTTTCACTCTGTCATTTTGTGTCTTCAGCTTCTCTAGAATTTGTTTAGAGTAATATTTTACAGGCATTTTATGGGCTGTGGAGGGAGAGCATCTAGACATGTATGATTCTATTCTGCCATCTTGGCTCCATCCCCTAAAAAAATGAAACTTTTTCTAAAGCTTTTTCTGCATCTGCTGATATAATCATTTTAAACTATTATTATTGATATAATCCATTATACTAAGAGTTTTCCTTATGTTAAACCATTCCTGAATTCCTAGTATAAATCCTACTTGATCATAATGTATAATCTTTATAATATTGTAATCTTTTAGTTAGTATTTTATTTAGGATTAGTAGAATTGGTCCATAAATTTCTTTCTCTGATTTTACACTTCCTGGTTTAGGAATAAGTAAAACATTGGTTTCATAGAGGAATTGGTGAGGTTCCTTCTTTACCCATTATTCCAAATAATTTATTTAATATTGGGTTTAGTTGATCTTTAAATGCTTAGTTAGTTTGTGCGTTCATTTGGTCCTGGTGCTTTTTTTCTTATGACTGCTTGGAAGTGTTTTTCCCCTTTGTCCCTGTCACTTTATATTTTCCGCTGACATTCTAGAATTTTTATTTTCACAAATGAATTTTTATCAAGTTCTCTAATGTATCCCTCTTATAATTTAATTAATATAGACATAAAAATAAGTAAACTTGGGGAGGATTCTAATTTTTATTATATTGTATTTGTATGCCCACACATGAACAATGAGAATTTTTATTTCTTTAAGTAATGCTTTGCAATAGAATCAATACAAATTTTTGTGTATATTAGTGGTTTGATCCCCAAATATCTTATACATGTTGTAGTTACTTGGAATGAAATTTCCTTTTCTGTTATAAAAGTTCTCCTTCATTTCTTGTATATAACACAGTAACTGTCCATCACATTTATATAGTATAACTTCTTCAGCCTTTTCCCAATTGATGGGCATCCATTTAAGATTCAAGCTCTTTATGTCCACAAAAAAGAGTTGCTATAAATATTTTTGTATATGTACATGCTTTTCTTTTTACCTTGATCTCATTAGGAAAATTCTTATGACTTAATTATCATGTTGTCAACAAACAAGGAAAGTTGTATCCCATCCTTGTGTATTTTTATGCCTTTAATTTTTCATCTTCCTTTATTGCTGTTACTAACATTTCCATAACTAAATAAAATGATAGTAGGGAGAGCAAACATTTATGCTTTACTCTCATATTTTTTGGAAAATGTTCTAATATATCCTCATTGCACATAATACTTGCTTTTTGTTTTCATTAGATGCTTTTCATGATAATGAAAAGAGGTCCCTGCATGCCCATATTTGTGTGTGTATGTGTGTTTTATGTGTGTTTTAGTATAAATGAATGTAGTGCTTCTGAGGCATATTAACTATATGGTGTTAGGGTTCTCTGGGTCTCAGTTTTCTTATGTAAAAATGAGGGAATTAAAGCAGGTGATGGAAAAGGTCCCTCCCATCTCTGTGACATTGTGAATTGATGAACTTCCCTTAGTATGGATTGTAGACTTGGCAACTATTAATATTTTCATTCAGTGGCCACCTGAGTGTTCTGTTGGGAGTGGAACACTTTGGGGTTCTTGAAGCAAGGTGCAGTGATTTCATTGCTTCTAGCAATAAGAATAAGGTCGGTATCCTTCCATGCCATCTTTCATATGCTCTCTTAGCAGCTTAAGCAAAATGAAGTACTTGTTGAAGCGACATATTAAGGTTCCCACTAGCAATCTTCTCTCTACCTGACCACTCCTTCTGTACCTTCTTTACTAGAATCTTCTTCCAGATCACATCTTCTAACCATAGCATACTGTTAAGTACTCTTTTAAAGTCTGTTAAATTTTCTTGTGAATCCATTAGGACTAAGGGTCTCCCCAGTACCAACTTTTGTAATTCTTTTACCAGTTTGTTTTCCTGATATCATGTTATATAAGATGTTTATTTATTCTTCTGTTCAGGGATTTTATATTTTAAAGGTATTTCTCTCCTTGCATTTGTTTTTTCAGTTTTGTTTACATATACATATATGCATTCTCATTATTCATTTTTATTTGATCTGGTATTGTGATTTCCTTGTTTATTTGCTATTTTGATTTTATTTCTGGCCTCTTTATTTTAATCAGATCATCTAAAGGTTCACCAATTTCATTAATCTTTGCAAAGAACCTGATTTTAGTTTTATTTACAATTTCTATAGTTTTTATTTTCAATATGTCTATTTCTCCTCGAATTTTAATATATCTTCTCTCTCTTTCTCTCTGTCCCTCTCTCTGTCTCTCATTCTTTCTTTCTCCCTCTCTCTCTCTCTCTCTCTCTCTCTCTATATATATATATATATATATATATATATATATATACATATACATATATATATGTATGTATGTCAATACAGGGATATACTCTTTCTACTGAGAATTACTTTAGTTACATCCCAGAACTTTTATTATTTTATTTCATCTTTATAATTTTCTTTTACATAATTACTGATTGTTTCTATAATTTGGTCTTTGACCCACTCATTATTTAGAATTTCATTGGTAATTCTCCATATGGGTATGTATCTTTCATTTTTGTTTCCTGAACTAATTACTCTTTTGGTTGCTTTATGATATGTAAATGATATGTTTACTGTTGGTTCCTTTTAATATTTATTTGCAATATTTCTGTCCCCTAAACCATGGTCATTTTTGGTAAAAGTTCGATGTGGTACTGAGAAATATGTAGATTCTTTAGCAGTCCTTTCTTGAGGACACTAGAAGTTTCTTTGCTTTAGTTTTTTATTTCTTCCAGCAACTTCTCTAATTCTATATTTTCCATTTTATTTGTTTTTTTTACCTTATTCGAAATACAGAGGGACATTGAAATTTCCTTTCAGTATTGTATTACTGCCTATTTCTTCTTGTCGGTCAGCTACTTTTTCCTTATGAATTTAGGTAATAAAGAAGTTGAAGCACATGAGTTAATTAGTGCTATATGATCTGTCTATGGTTCCTTTAAGGATAATATAGTTCCCTTATTTATTTCTTTATATTTTGTGATTTTTTTCCCCTTTATCTCATAACATGATTACCATGCTTCTTGTTTTCTAGAAATAATTTGGTGCATAATAAATTTTGGTCCGGATCTTCATTTTTATACTGCATATATTTTTTTAGGTATATTTTTGGAAGTACAAAATTATGAAGTTTTTCTCCTTATCTAATATCTTTTATTTTATTGGATTGTTTAATCCATTCACATTTAAAGTTATGAAGTTTATACTTTCCTCCATTTTCCTCTAATGTCATGTTATTTTTCTGTTTGAATTAGGATTTTTCCCCTTCTTCTTTGCTAAATACAATACTTTGTCTTTTCAGTTATTTAGTTTACTCTACTTTAAAGCAACTCTATTCACATCAACTCTCTTCTCCCTCTTTCCTTAGTTCTGGAGTTTATTTAACCTATTAGTTCCATTTTCTTGTTTCATTGCATCCAATGTACCAATTCTTCTCTTTTTTGTTTTCCCTCTTTCATGTAACTAAAATAAAATGCCTCTTTCCTCTCCATTTTATTTCAGTTGTTAGTTTTCCAAATGATATTTTTCATGACTTTTTCTGAAAAAAAAATTTTCCTCATTCTCTTCAATATTTATCCTCTTTTTCTGTCTATTCTAGATGTTTTCATGGTCTTATACCTATTTTTTTTCTTTCAATAGTCTTTGCATTCCTCATGTAATTAAGGCATCAAAGGTACCTATTGTGGGTTGCCTTTTCTAAATAGATTCTATGTTATTGCTTTGTAAATCTTGTCCCATGTCACACTATGTTTTCTGTGTTGCTTTACTCTTAAAAATATCAATTCCTTCATGTGATACAAACATTACTCCATGGTAAAAATTCTGTCTTTGATTGTGAAGTTCATTATTAACCTTTGCTAATCCCCACTCATGATCATTTCACTCTCATTTACCATAAAGTGTCCTTTCTAGTTCCAAGTCCTCTTATTCTTCTTGATGTCACTTTTCCCTAGGAATTTTGATTTCTTTTTCTCTAGAGGGAAGAAGAGTAATCTCTCTAAGCCCCAATTCTCTGCACTTTATACCCACATTAAAGTTCTCATGGGGAAGCTAAGTGAAGCACTGAATAAAGCAGCAGGAATGGAGTTAAGAGGACCTGAATTCAAATTCAACCCTAGAAACTTAGTACCCGTATGATGGTGGGCAAGTCACTTACCTCTGTGTACTTCAATTTCCTCAAATGAAGGTAGTGACAAACTAGTCCTGTACCTTTTCCAAGAAAACCCCTTGTACAATATGGTCCCTGGGGTAACAGAGAGTTGGACATGACTACACGATTGATTTGATTCCATGTTCAGAGTATTGTAGCTCAGTAGAGAGACTAGGGGTAGATATCGAAATGTGTTTAAAGTTACTCATTGAACCATATAACAGACACTTGACCTGATCATATGATAAAAAAATAATAGAAAACCAAATCAGGTCCCTTTATAAACTATGGCTATAGGACATTGTATTATATGAAACTTGAAAACATTTGCATGAAAAATTAATTCAATTAGGATACAAAGAGAAGAACTCTATTGAGAAAAGAAATCCTTTTAGTAAATAACTCTGACAATAGTCTGATATCCCACTTGTATAGGGAAATAGAAATACATAAGAGTAAAAGTCATTTCTTTATGGATAAATGTTCAAAAGATGTGAACAAAATGTTCTCTAAAAATTTCAACTTTATGAAAGATGCTTCAAATAAATTATAAGCAAAATAGCCCTGAGGTTTCATTTTGCCTATAAGAACTTGGAAAAATGACAAAAGATTGAAAAAAATCAATATTACAGGGACTGTGGAAAGATAGGCTCATTATTAGTGGATCTATGAAATAACCCAACTGTTCTGGAAATCAATTGGAAATTATGCTAAAAATTTCACTAAAGTGCAGTAACACATTGACCTAAATACACTAATACTAGATGTATATTCCAAGAAGGTTAATGAAAAAAAGGTATTTCCCACATATGCCAAAATGTTTATAGTGGTATTCTTTGAAGTAACAAAGAACTAGAAAAAAAAAGAGATGATCATCAATTGGAGGATAGCTGAAGAAGTTATGTTATGAGGTAAAGGAACATTACCACGTTGTCTTATGTAATGCATCTAATCAATAGAGAGAAGCAAGGGAAGATTTAAACTGTGAACTGATGCAGGGTTAAGTAAGTAGTAACAGGAAAACAATACATACTGATTCCAACAATGCAAATAAAGAAAAGAACCATAAAATTAAGTAATCTGTATGCTATGCAATTTTGATAGCAAACTTGGTCCCCAAGTAAAGATATGTAAAGATTCCTCTCTCCCCTCTGCACAGGTGGACAAAAAATGAGTGAGAAATGATTCATGAAATGATGATGTTGGTTACTTTTCTGGAGTTATTTTTTGTCTTTTTAAATTCTTTGTTATAAGAATTGGTTCTCTGGGGAAGAACATTTTTTGGGAAATATAGATAATATAGAATGAAAACAAAATCTGATATTATAAAAGAAATCCATGAAAAACTTGAAAAAGTATCTCCAGATTAAATCTACATGTGCTTTGAGAAAGTCTGCAAATCTAGACTCATGGAATCATGAAAAATATAGTGGGTAAGTAACAATGAGAAGGTTGTTACAGGTTATACTGGATCCTACAGTAGGTGAAGGGGAATAAAGTGGAATAAGACCAAAAAAATAGGAAGAGTTGTGGTCTGAAGTGGTCTTAAATGCCAAACAAAGCATTTATCAGAAGAGAGTCATTGACATTTATTGTTGCAAAGGTGGTGTGATCAGACTTGTACTTTAGGAAAGGATTGGGATAGGGAAATGTGAGACAAAAACGAGAGACAATAGCAGAGTCTAGTGATATAAATGTAGACAAGAGCATAAACAGGAGAGATGTTGTGAGGGCAGAAGTGTCTTGACTAGCCACTGATTGGTTGTATGGAATCAATGTGAAAAAAGTCAAGGATAACACTGAGGTGATAGTCCTGGGAGAGTGGATGAATGGGAGTGTGCTGAACAAAACATAAATTTGGAAGAGGAGAGGATTTGGAGAGGAAGATAATGAGGAGTTCTATTTAGTTCTGCTTTAGATGTGTTGAATCTGAGATGCCAACAGAATCTCTAATTTAATATATGCTAAAGGCCATTGGGGATGAAAGATTGGAGGTTAGGAGTGAGGTTATGTCTCAATATAGAGATACAGGAATTATTTGACTTGAGATGATAATTGAATTCATGGGAGCTGATGAAGTAACCACGCAAAAAACATAGAGAAAGAAGAGATGGGGGCCCAGCCTAAATTCTCGAGGTATAACTAATATTTGTAAATATAACCGGATTAAGGACTTGTTAGAACAAAGATTAAATACATTACCAAATTAGAGGAAAGAATTAAAATAAGGCATATAATTAAACTAATCCCAAATTTATCCATTTAAATAGCTATTAACACTAAAAATAGTTGGAAATATATCAGACAATGGCAATCGTACCAGTAAGGAAATTTAACTAAGGCCAATCAGTTGTCACAATACAAAAGCCAAAAGCACCTACAATCTACTTTAAACCAGGCAACATCTTCTTGCCAAACAAAGAGACATGGCCATCCAATGTAGTCTTGGGTTAGAACATAAATTTGTCTTCAAAATCTTATAGAAGAGAACGGCAAAAGATTTTAAGCAGTATTGCTTCATGGAAGAATGAGAAACTATGGGGAAAGATATATAGAAAATTTACACAAAGCTTGGTGAGATCCCTAACTAAATAAACTCATCCTATGAATATTTAAGGATAAAAATGGAAGGACAAGAAACCAAAAAAATCAAATAATATATTGAAATTCCTCTAACCAAATGCTTTCTTCACGTATTTCATGTATAGATTGTTACAGTGTCCTTTTAATGTGTGATATGAGAAAAGCATCACCTGTTCTTAATTCACTGATGTCTGCTCAGGGCTCCATGATGTTTTAGTCACCAAGGTTCACAGATTCCAAATCGTCCTTGTCTCTGCCCAGTCTCTCCCATCCTATTATTAATTGACAGGTTTTATTGCTTCTATCTTTACAATTTATCTCCAGTTCTTTCTCTTCTCCCTACTCAAAAAACACTCAAGTTGAGACTCTCATTATCACTTACCTGGACAACTGCAATGCCCTTATAATTCATCTCCCTCATTTCTATACACCACCTTATTATCATATTTATTTTCCTAAAGTATACATCCAGCCATATCACTACCCTGTTCAAGTAACTCCAGAGGTTCTCTCATCTCTAGTAAAGTCAGTATTTGACTCATAAAGTCTTTCACTTTTTGACTCATATTGCACATTCATTGAATTTACCATTCACTTATGCAGCACTGCTTCTCCTCTCTTTGGCTTGGAGAAGTGGGGATGTCCCCCATCTCTAGGCTACCTTGCCTCCTAGAATTCTTAACCTCCTTCAAAATCCAACTTAAATGTTATCTACCCTACTAAGTCTTTCCTGATTTGCCCAGGTGCTAATGTCCTTCCCCTGAATGTTGATCTGTATTTAACTTTTTATGGCAGCTAGAGAGTATAGTGTATAGAGTGTTGAACTAGAGGGAGGAAGACCTGAGTTCAAATTTAGTTTCAAATGCTTACTAACTGTGTGACCTTGGGCAAGTCACCTCACATCTGTTTGCTTCAGTTTTCTCAACTATAAAATTGAGATTATAATAGTATCAACTTCTCAGGGTTTTTATTAGGATTAAATGATAGGATAATTGCAAATAACATCATAGTATCTGACACATTTTATGCATTCTAGAAGTGCTATTTATTACTTATTATTAATATTTTCACTATTGTTAGTGTTATCTTTCACCCAGGATTTTTTTAGAGCTTCAGATTAGATAATATTTGTAAAGACCCTAGCTGATCCCGCTCCTCTCAATCCTCAGTTTTCTATAGGGAAAGAAACAACATAGTCTTGTGGATAGAAAGCCAGCCTAGATTCAAGCTCTGCCTCTCAGACATACTGGCTGCATGACCCTAGGCAAGTCACTTAACTTCTTGGTACTCTAGGATATCTTTAAGGAAATGTACTTCAAAGCAGATGTCAATATCCAAAAGTAGATTGAGTTTTCTCATAGTGCATCTCTTTTATCAATGAATTAAGAGACTTGTTTCAAATTTTCTGTGCAGATACTATTTCCCCAAATAAGATATTTGGGGTAATAAATGTCCGTTGGCATAGGAGTAGTTTTCTTGTCTTTTCATTTCTATCATTTTGACTTGTGGCTGGTAGACAGTAGGCACTTAATAAATGATTATTGACTTTCAGGAAGAATCGGAAGTAAACAAAGCAATAATAGTAGCAATGAGAACTACGATTTCACATATCGTTTTGTTTGGCAACTGATTTAAGTATATTACATCTCCTTTAATACTCACAATATCCTTGTAAGATTGGTACTTTTTAAAAAAAATCTCCGTTTTACAAATGATGGATCCACCAATGATAGACAGAGTAACTGTGTTTAGACAAGATGTATAATATCTATGATCAAGGTGACAAAGTTTTGAGATCTGATAGATCAGTTTTCAAGGTATCTAAAAGAGGAAAGAATCCCAAATATTTGGGAAAATAAAATGCACGAAATATTATTTTTAAAATGATGATCAAGAAAAAATCCATTCCTAGGTTTCTACTTTTCAATATCAACAAAACATTTTCAGATAATCTATATCCTTATCAAAGGCATCCTTTGGGATTGAGAAGAAAAGGATCTTCTTCCACAATTGGTATTTAGAGCAGTTAGGCAGCACAGTGGATAGAACGCCTAGAATCAGAAAAACCTGGGTTCAAATCCGGCCTTAGACACTTACCACTAACTATGTGACACTGGGCAAGTCATTTAACTTCCTCTGTTTAACTGTAAAAGGAAGCTATTAATGTCACCTACCTCCTAGGGTTGTTGCAAAAATCAAATGAGATATTATTTATGAAGTACTTAGTACAGTGCCTAGCATATAGTAGGTACTATATAAATGTTAACTACTATAAATTGTGTTTTGTAGAAAAGCATATCTCTTTTTTCTTTTATAAATTTAATTTATTTTTGGTTACATTTTAAGTTCTAAATGGTCTCCCTCCCTCCTTCTCCACTCCACACTAAAGAAGGTCTCAATTTAACACTGATTTATAAATACATGTAAAACCATACTATAGTTACTTCTATTTACCAGTTCTTTCTCTGGAGGTGGATAAAATCTTCCTCATAATCCTTTGTATTCTATTTGAAGATTTATAACACTCAGCATAACTTGATCATTCAAAATTATTTTTTGAACAATACTGTTGTTATTGTACAAAATGTGCTTTTAGATCAGCTCATTTGACTTTTCGTTATTTCATGCAAGTCTTCCCATACTTTTCTAAAGTCAAACAGGTCATCATTTCTTACAGCACATTAGTACTCTATCACAATCATATACCACAACCTGTTTAACCATTTCCCAATTGATGGACCTCCCCTCAATTTTCAGTTCTTTGTCATCATATGTATTCTCATAGTTCACTAAAAATGCAGAGAAAACATGTGCCTATTTTGTTGTATGAAAACCACCTTTTATTTAGTAACCTAAGTACTTTTCAGAAAAGAAGGCTCCTACATTGTATATGATTATTAATATTAATTATAATACTTAACATCTATATAGTATTTATTTATAGTACATATGTATATATGGCATATATAGTATTTGTATAGTACATATGTATACTATATACATACAACATTGCTATTCTTTCCCCCATTTTATAGTTGGGGAAACCAAGGCAAACCTAAGCTGAGTGACCTGCCCAGAATTCCAGCAGGTAAGGATCTGAGGCAGAATTTGAACTCAGAATTTCCTTGCTCCAGGCCCAGGTTTCCATTCACCACTCCCTCTACCCGTCAATATAGTGAAGTATATATCTAGGAGACATCATCACTACCCTGAAGGTATGGACTATATATGACGATGTAGCCAATATTCTGTACCCTTCTGCCTCATTTCTTGTTAGCAAGTTACTTGAGTGATTTGCTCTGACTTACTGTCACTCAATGCATCTTTTCATTCTCCATTGGGTGCCTGCAATTTTGATTCTTTCTGAGTTTATGATGCTGCATGATTTACAAGCATATCCATCACTGAGAGAAATTAGCTTGGTTTCTTATTCAGTTTGGACTCTTGCCCCCAGAAGTAGTTTGGTATTATTGAAGCTCCCCACAATTCCCCAAATGCAGTATAGCTTGATTTCTATTTATTTATTCAAGTCAGAGCACGGTCCATTGTCCATTTAAAATTCCTTTCCAAGAGAGCAAACCTCCCTAAAATATTTTCCTTCATCCACTTTGTTTTCCCTGTGAAGATTGCTAGCTTGACATTTTTTTAAAGGACCCAGATAGAGCTTAGGAGTCCCTATAAATATTCTGAGTACATCAACATACGTGATGCAGTCAGCATCATATCATTCATAAACAGTAGCACCAGGGGACCATATCATTTTTTGATAACCCCCTTCATGCATACAACATTCTTCACAGACCTTGCAAACACATTTGAGAATCATATCTCTATATTTTATGCCTCAATTAGAACTGTCGGTTTCCTGTGGAGTTACATCTCTCTTGGACTCTTGTAAGAGTTTTGTTAAATTTATTTTGAACTTAACAATCACCAATGAATTCAAGCATTTCAATATAAAACAAGGAAAAGTATAGAGATTTATAGTGAAACAATGCTCCTCTGTTAAACAAAATGGCTTTAAGAAATGTATAAAATACATTGTATCCACCTATTTATATTTAATCTGTTACACAGTCTTAACCTGTACACGGGAACTAACTAATTTGAGCAGAGGTCATAAAGCTATCTTTTTTCTTTAAGATGTCTTTCTGTGATAAACAACAATGAATGCAGTAGGATTGAATATTCTCTTCATCTCTTGATCAATGGTGAAGATTTTCCCTGCTGTAAAAATATTTATTCATGAATACCTATGTGTTTCATTCTTGTTTCCATCAAAATATTTTTGATGTTGGCATGAACTACTTTAATAAAAATTTTATACATAAAAATCAGTCACGTATGTTAGAAACTACAGATATTTTTTCAGTCAGCTATTTTGGGCTTTATTATCCATGATCTTTTCTCCTTTTTTGATGCTTTGCAGTCAAAGTGTTCTTGGAAAGTAGATTGCTTTAAGTGCCTCCAGCAGAGATTTCGTCTCCATGCACTAGGGGTGATGAGGTCAACCCAATTTGCTGGACTAGAACATTGCAGATAGAGTCTTGCTGGGATGACAAAGGAAACTCCTGATTGGCCTCCAAAGTATTTGGAAAGTATTATAATTCTCTGAAGTTGACTGGTAATAGAATCAAGAGGATAGCTTTTTGCTGGAGGGAAAAACATATGGAAACAACTCCACCCTGTCTTTTCATCCTTTGCACTTCCCTTTTCTATCCTAGATTTCCAGAAAGAGAAATGGGAAAAATTTCAACCATCTCCCCCACTCAGTGGCAATGTCAGTTTGAAGCAAGAGTAAGGGGATTGTGGGAATTAGGTGAACCACAATGACTCCATCTTGTGACTCAGTTCTGCATCTAGCTCAGTTCCCTTTCTATTCAATTACGGGTCTTGTGAGAAAACTTTATTCAAATTTTGGAAATCATGAAAATAAATGACTGCATTGTTTGAACTCAGTGGTTGAGGAACTGGACCGTTTCTATGTGCTACTCAGAGACCCTTAACTAAAAATCTGGGTTATGCCAACCAGAAACCCAGTCAGGTCCAAAGATTGATGCATGGAGTTTTCTGCCAATTATACATCTCGGCAACCCATATGTCTTATCTGAAAGCACCCAATAATGGACAATCAGTTACTGTTTCCATTTTCCTTTGATTGAATACAGATATTTGGGGGAAGTGGACACCTCTATTTTTCTGATTTCAGGAAATTACATCTGTTCACTCTCTCCCTCCCAACTCTGAAAGCCACTAATCTTTCCTCCAATAAGAAATCAGATGATGTAATCTTGTATCCTGGTTTATATCTTGCTAATTGTTTCTTTTAATGCTCAAAAATCTGTTTCCCCTGTATTCAGGATCCAGTGCCAAGTTAGGGAGGCCTAGTCCCAATTTGTTCTGCAATTGGCTTGCATTGCTTAAAGTGATATGCCTAGAAGTACAAACCATTGTTTCCTCAATTATTTCTAGTTTGACCAGTCACAGTAGCAAAATAATTGATTCATCTGAATCAATCCCACTCTCATGTCTTGGTTGCATAAGGTTCCACTACTCTTGCCTGTTTCATCCTCTTCTGTGCTACTTCTACATCTTCATGTGGCATATTGAGTCATGAGATGATTGAGTCCAACTGTAGTCTGCCACAATTATTGAAGATGAGACCTGTTTTTTTCTAGAAATTTTGGCATATCTGTTCTCTTTCACAAATATTTATTCTATTTCTTCTAGTACAGGGGAGAGCTACTGACCTCTTGGCTTTCTTTAAATCCCAAATAAAATCCCATCTCTTACAGGTAGTCTTCCCCAATCCCTCCTAATTCTAGTCCCTTCCCTCTATTATTTTTTCCTAATAAGTCTGTGTGTAGCTTGCTTTGTAGACATATATTTGCATGTTGTCTCCTTCATTAGATTGTATGCCCCTTGGGTCATGTACTCTCTACCTCTTTTTACATCCCCAGTGCTTAGTAGGCATTTAATAAATTATTGAACTGAAAATATAGAACTACATTTGGAATCAGGACTTAGAGAATGAAAACTACCAGATTCCTGTGTCTGAGGAAGAAAAGAAAAAGACTGCTTTCATCTGTCCAGTTGGATATTACCAGTTTGAGAGACTTTCAGTTTACAAAACAGTGCCAGAGAATGGAAGAAGCCCTCTTGGGATCATTCACTGCAAACACCTACTTTCTTAGAAGGACTTTCTAATGAGCAAGTGGACAGAATGGAAAAATCTCAGCAAAGACTAGTGAAAAGAGGCTATGCACCAGTTATACAAGTATTTTCTAACCCAGATATGAGCACTGGAGATGATGTATCCCATGTGGATTATTCCAGGTCAGGAAAATTAAATCCACTGGCAATTCCTACTACAGACTCCTAGGGTACAGATACAGAGCTCACTGATACTGACAGCCAGTCTGACGTAGTTGTAACTCAAGTTTAAGCATACAACTCTATATAATCCTGATAGTCTGTAGCTATTGTTAGTTCTGGTATAGGATCAGAGACATGTGTGTGTGTGTGTGTGTGTGTGTGTGTGTGTGTGTGTGTGTGTATATATATATATAATATGTATGCATGTAATTTTCTTTTTAGTTTAGTTTTATTTTTTTTTCCTTCTGACCAGTTGTCTGACCCCTTAACCATCTGTCTTTGGTGTGAAAGTTCCAGAAGCAACAGCAGCTGCTGTTGATTTAGTCACCCCCAGGGTCTTCTAGGTTTACTGGAGCCCTAGGGCATTCACTGGAATAGCCTGCACTCTACTCCCACCTAGATGTAACAGACTTTCCTGCTGACCTAAGTTATCTTGGACTGGAAAAGTTTTTCATCCCCTCCTTTTACGGGTCCTGCTGCTCCAGAATTCATTTTGAAGATCTTATTTAAAGTTATTTGTGGGGGAGGGGATTTGGGAGAGCTCAGGAGAGTCCCTATGTTTTCTGTGCCATGTTGTCTCTGCCCCACTTGGTCACTTTCATATGTTAATCCTGACCCATATTTTGCAACCTGCCTTCTACCAGGGCTGATTTTGTATTGATCTCACTGATGATAAAAAAAAATACAGTTGACCTAGTTTTAAGGATCTTGTCAAGTTCCTCATATAATTTTCCACCTCTTCATCTCTTACAAAAGATAGTAAGTCATAAGCTCTGAATATATTCATGGTGTTCCATTCTGCTACCTATCAAATAATATGTCTAGAAAAGGTGATCAAGTGTCCCAACAAGTTAGGTTTTTTTTTTTTGTTTTTGAACCTATGAAACAAACTCTGCTCATTCCTTCATTCACCTCTCTAAGGACAATCTTGGAGCTATCATTCTATTTAGTTATAATGTCTTTGCATTACTCTTTTATTCTTTAGAAATTTATCAATATTAATATTATTTTTTCTCTAATAGTCTAGCATATCTTTTATCATTGAGCAAAAATCTTATGCTAAGTTGGATTATTAATTAATGGAGTCACCTAAAAATTTATTCTTAACACTAGTTGTTCAATTTTCCTCTGCTTTGTCACTTTTTTTTAATGCAACTAGAAGTTGACTGCCCTAGATAAAGATCATTTTGTATTTTCATCTGTCTCAGGGGTCACTATGGCCCAAAATAATTGTCACCTCTTGGCTACTCTTATGATTTGAGGCCTCTTGGCACTTAGCTTATCTATGAGACAACAGATATAGTCAGCAAACCTGTATTCAAAGACTTTCTAGCCTGGTAAAACTTCCTAGCACTTTGCTTTTCTGGAAAATTATGTATTTCAACTCTGACTCCTTCTTCATCAAACCTCCCTCAGAGAAACTGATTTGAACTTAAGGAAGGCAGTTTTTGAGGACCTAGGATCACCTCCACATCATGAGGACTTATTGGGGCTGTCCATTTGTGGAATGTTAGATTATATGTAGATTTTATTTATAAGCATTTATCAATTGATAATTGGTATTCCAAAGTTTCTTTGTTTTTTATAAATTGAATGTACAAAAGTCACTTTACCGTAAAAATGATGTTGGTAACGGGGGGGAGGGGGGTTGATTGGTAGGTCTTGTCCTAAAATACATGTACTCTCAAAATCAAACTGAAAAAAATAATATACTAATAATATCAGCCTGTGTTCTGGGTCTTAATAGCCAAGTACCATCTGGTACAAGAAATAAGAAGAGAAGGAAGTGTCTTCTATCTCTTTCCTTGTGTGGGAAAAGCTGTAGGCAAGTTTTCAGAATTGTTATCATTTTCCATTATCACCCTCCCACTTCCTTTCTGTCTCGTTTTCATGTGCCTGTCTTACCCTGCTCCAGTGTCCTAATGGTGCTGACAACCTCCTACTACATCAGAGTAGGTGTACCCTGCATCAGCCTTGAATCTTGAAGATTATGTATTTCATCAAAACTCCCTCAGAGTAACTGGTTTGAACTTATGGAAGGGAGCAGTCTAATGGATACTAACTTTTTTTTTGACAAGTTCTTGATCTGGGGTATATGGACTTAAAAACTTTTTGATAACTGTATTTCAATATATTTTGTTTCCTTTATAACCTTTCTTTAAAAAAATAAAATTATGTATTTAGAAGCATGAATCTGAGGAGGGCTCACCAAACTGCCAATGGGGTCCATGACATAAGAAAGTTTAAGACCATCTGTCCTAGAGGTTAAAGAAGTAGCTTTAGGGGGAGGAGCCAAGGTGGAGGAGTAGAAAGACACACTTATGCTAGCTCCGAAACCACAGCCTACAAAATATCTGTAAAGAAGAACTCCTAACAAATTCTGGGTGAGTGGAAGGCAATTTTTGAACAATAAGAACAGAACACAGAGTGGAGGAGATTTCTGTTCCAGGAACACCTGAAAAACGCTCACCAAAGGTCCATCGTGCATGGGACCCGAGCAGAGGCCAGCACTACCTTGACCGTGCTGCCCTGGGAGGAATAGATCCGAGCAGGCTTCAGGGACGGAATCTCTGGTGGCCGTGGGAGTCCCTCCACCCACAGACGTACAGGTCAGTGAGAGAGACTTGCGGGCTGTCCAAGAGGGGAGCAGGGTGTCTCCATAACTCAGGCCCCCTCGGGAGGCCACTGCAGAGGCAGTGGCAGCCAGAGGCTCCCAGAGAAGGCAGGAGCTCAGCAGGAGCTCCATTATGGAAGGTCTCTGCATAAACCCCCTGAGGAAACTGAGCCTGGGAGGCGGCCCTGCCCCAACCTGAGAACATGAATTTAATCTCAAAGTGAATAGCAGCCAGGCCCCCCACTGAAAGCCCTGAGGCTGGGGAGCAGCATCTGAATCTCAGACCCCAAGCACTAGTTGGGTGGATCTAGGCAGGGGTGGAGAGGAATCTCAGAAGTCAAGTAACTGGCTGGGAAAATGCCCAGAAAAGGGAAAAAAAATAAGACCATAAAAGGTTACTTTCTTGGTAACCAGATGACTAAGCCCTTCCTCTTTGACGAGGAAGAACAATGCTTACCATCAGGTAAAGACATAGGAGTCAAGGCCTCTGTATCCCAAACATCTGAAATAGATATCCAATGGGCTCAGGCCATGGGAGAGCTCAAAAAGGATTTTGAAAATAAAGTTAGACAGGTGGAGGAAAAACTGGGAAGAG
>CM053774.1:104578476-104598494 GCA_028658325.1 Potorous gilbertii | reverse complement strand
AGGAGGGAGCAATTTAAAGTCAACACTCTTGGGGAGAGACAGGATCAAAAGAGAGAATAGAAGCAATGGGGGGCAGGATAGGCTGGAGGGAAATATGGTCAGTCTTACACAACACAACTATTATGGAAGTCATTTGCAAAACTACACAGATATGGCCTATATTGAATTGCCTGTCTTCCCAAAGGGAATGGGTGGGATGGGAAGAATAGGGAGAAGCTGGAATTCAAAGTTTTAGGAACATCTGTTGAATATTGTTCTTGCTGCTAGGAAATAAGAAATACAGGTAATGGGGAATAGAAAGTTATCTGGCCCTACAGGACAAAAGAGAAGATGGGTTTAGGGAAGGGAGGGATGAAAGAAGAGAGGGCAGATTGGTGATATGGGTAATTAGACTGCTCAGTGTATTGGGGAGAGGCAAAATGGGGAGAAAATTTAGAACCCAAAATTTTATGAAAATGAATGTAAAAAGGTAAATAAATAAATTTATTTAATAATCAAACAAAAAAAAGAAATATCTAGTTAAATATCTAGTCCATTCAATTAAGCTTGAGTGGAGATAGATTCTTTTGTCTAGAGATAGCCCAAGGCTGGAGGTGACCAGAGTATAGGGATAGTTTGTGTCCAAGAGTGACATGATATCATTCTCATACCTTCATTGAAATAAACTCACTTCTCTTTGACAAAGTCCACCCTGCTTTAAACTGTTAACCAATTAGAGTTGATTGCTATCTGATGGAATACCTACTCTTTGAAGGGGGGGGCGGGACGTGTCTTTGGTCTAAGAGAGATGGTCAAATAACTATCCTTTTATTAAGATGCTGGCATTGTTAATAAAAGGATTAAATTACCTTTCCTAAAAGGAAAAAAAAGAAGTAGCTTTAACTGACTTGGAGGCAATTCTAGCAGTATGGGCAATGATAATATGGGGCAGGATGAGATAACCTAGATGTATGTTGGACCTGCCTAAGAGTCTGCCCTTGAGCCAATGTGTTTTCTTGGATTCTTCCTTTCCTCCATGTTTGAAGCCATAAATTCACCACAAGCTCCAAGTTTCCTCCAAAGTTTCCCTTGGAACTAAGTGGAAGGATGAATGTGGATCTGCTTGGAGAGATAAGTGTGTGACTTGTAGTGCAGGTCATATGTAATGATATACGTGGAAGTATACAAGTTAGTTAGCACTCAGTTCTTTTGACTCTCGGAACATTAAGTGTTGCTATGGAACACTAGGGTATTTAAACTTTCCTCATTTCCTCCTCTGTCCCAGAAAGGGTGTGGGATAGGGTAGAGATTCTCACTGACCGTGCCTGGCTACATATAGTGTGGCCAGCCAGGACAGGCTTCTCTCCTGGTGCCAATCCATTCTCCCCTTTGTTCACCAGACCTGTGTGGGCAAGAAAAGGGTTAAATTTTAGCATAAATCATGAGCTGTAGGCAAAAAATAATAAGTGATATTTAGACTCATTTTCATCATAGAGAAAGTTAGTTTCTCAAAACTCACTTCTTTAAACGTCTGCCTGTTGGGACACTTTACTGACTAATGGGGATTTGGCTCATGCAGAGAGTGCCTTGGATGATGTATTTTTAAGAAGAGAGTCAGAAGATTTATGAGAATATGGAAAGGATTGTGTATAAACATTCTTGAACTGCTTCTTGATTCACTAACTATGTGGTGAATGGGAAGGCTCTTTGGTTGACTGTGAAGGAGTTCACAAGACCTTAGCCTACTTAATCTCAGGTTCTCTTGTCTTAATATTTCTAGCTGATTGGTTGGTCTCCAGTTAGAGGCTATGCCGTCTGGGAACTTGAGGCCTTTTCACCTCTGAGATCAAGAGGCCTCGGTCCTTGACCCCTGTTTTTCTTCTTATCAATGTAAGATGAAGGAAGTAAGTCTAAGGGATATCTTAGTGCCCTGGTGGTTACCCAGAATATAATTTGTAGTATATACTCCGAGGAGCAAGAAGTGACCTTGGTAGGAATATAAGATGAGAACTAGTTATGCTTTATCTGGGTTTGAGCTTAATTGGATGAATGTTATGGTGTGCTGGTAAATATTTAACAACCAGCTCTCCAAAAAGAAAAGAAATGTATATACTATGCACTTTAAAGTTTAATATGCATTGTTAATAATTTCTCATCACAATATCAACAAAATAATAAATTGAGCCTTAAGTTGTAGCATTGCGAATTTCCCAAGGTGTAAATGCTGACACTGAAAGTTTAATGGTGACTTCTAGCCTCTGGCTCTTTACTCTTGGAGTAAATTGGAGTTAGCTGCAGTACTTCCTTGGATTCTGATATGTAGTAACTGAGTTAAGTTTTGATTCTATCAAATAGGGAAGAATGTGTTCCTAGGTTTTGGGGGGAGATGCTTGTCTGTTTATTTTCTTGCTACATTTTTATTCCTGGATAAAAGTGAATTGATGCTGCCTCCCAGGGTTGGTATAAGGATAAGATGAGATAACATTTGCAAAGTGTTTAGTGCAGTGTAGACATTATAACAAATAGCAGCTGTTACTATAATTACTGACACAACTCCATGAGAACAATAATATATTAAATTGGATGCTAGTCATCGGCACCTACCAATGGGAGAAGTGCAGTCTAGACTGGTGGTGGTAGAACATGAAGGGATTCCAACACTCCTTAGGGTAATCTGGATTGCAAGCCTGGCTCTAAGAGTAGGTCAGAATATACTTGCTACATAATAATTAATAAAACTAGACTTGCTCTGCAGCCTACAGTAGAGACCCCTGAATGGGCTCTTGTGACTCTCCTAATCTAGAACTTGAAGGCTCTAGCTTAGATTTGATGTGATTCAGTCATGCCCTACTTTTGTGACCTCATTTGGGGTTTTCTTGGCAAAGATACTGGAATGCTTTGCCATTTCTTTCTCCAACTTGTTTTGCATAAGAGAAATAGGATTAAGTGATTTGCCCAAGGTTACACAGGTAGTAAGTCTTCCTGATTCTAGACCTAATACAGTAGGCACTATAGTGCCACCTGGCTGCC
This sequence comes from Potorous gilbertii, assembly GCA_028658325.1. NCBI lineage: Eukaryota > Metazoa > Chordata > Mammalia > Diprotodontia > Potoroidae > Potorous > Potorous gilbertii. Next base: position 104,595,485 of record CM053774.1, on the reverse strand, counting down.
CTGCCTAGCTTTTATACTCTATGCAGTACAAGAATTTAAGCCTTAAGTCTCCTCAGTGTTTACTTTGATCACAAGTAATCACATACCCACATAGGATGGGAATTAACTCATTTATGCAAAAGAAAGGCTTACAAACTGGGGGCTAGGAACTAGGAAATGGGTTTTCTTTTAACTTCTGGCCTCAGTCCTTTACCCGTCTTCTTGTCAGTGTAAGATGAAGGGAGTAAGTCTAGGGGATATCTTAGTGCCCTGGTGGTGTTCCAGAATATGATTTGTTAGATAACACAGCAGTAATACTCTGAGGAGCAAGAAGTGACCTTGATGGGAAGATAAGATGAGAACTTAATAGTCAGAGAGGAGAGGTAATGGGAAATATGCCCTCAGCTCTAGTCAAAGGGAAGAAGTCCTGGACCACTCTCTTCTTCCAAATGACTTGCAGGTGACTCCTCTGCCTGTCTCGGGAGCTGGACTGTTCACCTCAGTGGAATCCTGCCTGTCGTGTTCATGAGCCTCTGCCTGCTCCGTAGACCTCCATATTTCCTTTTTCTTTAATCCACAGTCTGAACCCCTTTCCTATCAAACTGTCAATACTCCCCCAAATATCCTGGGATGAGACACATACACAGAGACAGAGATAGAGGCACACACAGAGAGACAGAGACACAGAGACAGAAAAGGAGAGGAGGAGAGACAGAAACAGAGAGGGAGAGAAACTAAAGAGATAAAATCAGAAAAAAACATTCAGAAAAGAAATGGAGAGACAGAGAGATAGAAACAGAGAGTCAGAGACAGAGAACATGAATATGAGAAGATGCTGTATTTCCAGAATGCTTCTCCTATTTTTCTAGTTGCTGATTCCAGGAGCATATGGTGGGAGGAAGCACAGGTAAAGGAGAGGTTATCAGTGTGTCTGTGTGGGATGCATCACCCATGGCAATACTAGGAAGCTCGGTGTAATGCTGATAAAGCTGGGGGCCTCTGATAATCCTCCACTGAATTCCCACAAACTGATTAATAAAACAAAACTCCCAACATTAGCAGCCACCATGGGCAGGTCAGTGACCCTATTTTTATGCAACAGACTTTAGGGAGAGAAAACCAGGTTCCTGAGGAAGGTGGATGAAGGAGGGAGGGAGGAAGTAAAGAAAGGAGGGAAGGGAACACTAGAATCTTATGCCAATCTGTTTTACAGTATGAAACTTCATAAAGATTTTTCTTCCCTCAGACAGGGAAAGAAAGAAAAAATCTCATCATTATCATTTCTCTTGGGTGCTCCAGGTCTCTGGTGTGAATACGCTTTCTTCTGCGTTGTGGCAGCCTCTTGGGGGAATGTAAAAGAGAGAAAAAAAAACAGTTTCCTTGAGAGCCAAATGTTTGACGGTTTCTAATGTGCTTTAGCACATTTTCCAAGCTATTTTTGATGCCATATGATTAGAGCTAAGTATATTTAAATCTAGAGGGGTAGCCTTTCCTTGCAGTAATGTTGGAGGATTGAGAGAGTTGGGTAAAAAAAGGAGTCTGGTGTTGAGTATCTCTTGGTTAGATTTGGCAAGATTGCTGATGTTTACCAGAAAGGAGGGATCATATAAGAGGGAAGGCAGCACATTTTCTGCTGATGCAATTTAAACATCTGCTAATTTTACCAGCTACTCTACCAACTATTTACATGACTTATATTGACAAAGAAAACAGAGGAAAAATATAAATGCTTCCTTCTGTCGAGGAACACCTGGCTTTCTTTTGTATTTATTCATTTTTTGTGTGGAGTTGAATTTTAGGGGGGGAATTCTCCCACTCAATTGTTTATTGCTCTTTTCAATAACTACAAATTCATGCTGGGTAGATGGTAGATTGGCATGCATAGTAATGAGTTCAAAAATGGGGAAATGGAGGGGGAAAAGTGAGACTTGGGGGCATGAATCCAACCTTACACTAGAACGTATGATTGGCATCCAGTTGGTCAGTTTCCCAGGAAATATTTTCCCTTCTTGCAATAACTTGAATACCTTTATTTCTTAAATTTTCCCATGTGAAATGTCATTTTATATGCATTTGGGTGAGATAAGTGCAGCCTAGAGTAATTTTCCTTTTTTGTCATGAAGGTAAAGATTCTTTTACATTACAGATACACAATGATGTTTATGCCAATTGCCACTACCACTGACAAGTAGGGTCCCCAAAGCTAAACTATATCATCCCCTCAGAGTTCAACTGGTAGCCCTTAGGGGTTAGGACTGATTCTCTGGTATCCTTCCCTTGAGTCCCCATTGACAATCAGTTGACAATAAATTTGCTCATTCAGACTTTCATAGCTTTGGGGAAGGGGTATTTTTTAAAGTGGAATTACAAGAACACTTGATTTAAAACATCTCACCAAAAATCTGTGACATACTCTCTCAAAAGTGCATGTAGAGTAAAGAGGAAAGTATAAGTTCAGACAGCATATAGGGCATAGTGGATAAATCAGTGTCACTTGCTAGAAATATTTTCTTCTCATTCAAGGGGTTCACAAGACATTCACAGTATGCATTGGGGAAATGGAAGAAGAAAGGAAGGAAACAAGAATTTATTCATACCACTATGTGTCCATCACTGTGTTAAGTTCTTTATAGATATCATCTCATGGCAGGAATGAATGTAAATTCAATTAAGTCATGAGTCCAGTCTAACTCTGATAGCAAATACAAACACTGCAGCCAACTAGTCCAGGGATAGGGTAAAATTCTGGAGGAAAATTAAGAGTTCCAACATCTTCTAGACTTTTGAAACTCACAGGGTCCTCCTTCAGTCAAAGTTGGAAGGAAAGAGACCTGGGGAAGACTAAAACCAAGATTTGTCCTCTCCCTTCTCAGGCACGCTCTGGAAAGCCACATTTGCTCTAATTTCCAGAATTCCATTCCTTCTCAACACATAAATGATTCCTGGGACACATCCGTTAAGGTCTTTGAACACTTCATCTAAGAGCTACAAGTAATTGATTATCACACCTTCTCATCTGATTAAGCAATCAGGGTTATAATGAGGGGGGGGGTTGACCTTGATCTTACTTTTAAAGTCATCTTTCTCTCTGTCTCTGTTTCTTTCAATCCCTTCCTCTCCCTCGTCACCCTCCCTCTTCCCTTCCCCACCATGGAGAGAACAATTAGCCTTGACCATTATTCACTTGAATGTCTTCCTCTGTTGGTATGCATTGTTCTTCCCCATGTGAAAGGATGGAGGAAAACACCTGTTCACCAAGAAAGTAACCTTCCATAGTCTTATTTTTTCCCCTTTTTTGGGCATTTTCCTAGCCAGTTGCTTGACTTTTGCGTCTTTTGTCAAGTGGAAGGCTAGGGACCTGTAAGTTCTCAGTTCCTCTAAGGTGGCACAATCAAAGAAAAGGAGTTTCCTCCTCTTCTGACCTGCACTCTGATCTAGGAGCAGCCATAAGCTTTTCTGTCCAGGAATAGCGAGTAGAAGTCCCTCTCCAGAGCTTCCACCAGCTCCACCAGCCAGTGGTCCTCCTCATCCCAGGGCCTGCACTCAGAACTGAGATCCAGATCAGTGGCTCAATTCCCCTAGGGTTTTTATGTCTAAAGCTCCAAAAATGGATCCTTCCACTGCCTGGGGTTGCCTGGAGCCTCCTGGATCCGCCTGAGGCAGCCTGGGGCCACCTAGGGCCACCTGTGGCCAAGGCTAGGGCAGGACCTTGCTCCCATCTCACCCAGGTAAAAGAGCTTTCTCACTGACCTTTGAAACTGTCTTTGGAGTGTGAGGGTTGAGGAATATGGGAACAACAGCTGTTACCTGGGATTCTGTGCCCTGAAGCCTACTCTGGTCCTGTCTGCACATCATGGCCAAGACTGGGCTGCACTCCACTCTGGAACTAGTGAAATAGATCTTTCCTGTTGACATTCCAGGTTGTCTTGGGCTGAAATCTCTTTTACTCTGACATTTTGTGGCTTCTGCTGCTCTAGAATTTGTTTAGAATCATTTTTTGCAGGTATTTTATGGACTGTGGGGGGAGAGCTTCTATAGGTTCATCCTACTCTGCCATCTTGGCTCTGCCCCAAGAGATTGGCTTCTTGAAGTTTATACTTACACAGAAAAAGCTATGATAAATCAGGAAATATATTGTCAAAATATCACAAATTAATGCTAAAAGGGAACTTAGAGACCATCTAGTATATCCCTCTTCATTTCACAAAAAAGGAAACTGAGATCTTGTGATTTGTCTAATGCCATGTAGGTAGTTGATAACAAAAGCAAGACTTGAAACCAGGTCCTCTAACTCCAGAGTCCATTAGCTCTTTCCACTGTACCACACTATATCCCTGAGGGAAAGTGATCATATTTCTCCTGATAGGTACTCTTTTTTTGTTTGTTTGCTCTTGCTCATAATAGTGAAAATGTCAGTCTCAAAAGACTATGCAGAATGGGGCTCCTCTTAGTAATGTGTTATAAGCTAAGATAAGAACTAACCCTAGCTTAGGATTAGACAATCCTGAAATGTTGTCTTTTCTTAATTTATGGAATAAAGCAAGCATTTTTATAACATAGTAGAATAAAAAAAGATGATTGTACAAATAACTGCAAATGTACTATTTGCATATATTTGCAAATAACACATGTTATTCCTTCTAGACATATAAAAATTATCACATAATTTTCTTTTCATTTTTTCTTTTATTTTCTTCCACCCACCACACCCTAGAGATGGCTACCATAATAGTTAATCTCTTAATCACAATGCCAATTGTGGGGCTGGAGGGCATTCATACAGTATATGACAAGAATCTATCTGAAGGCCATACCTGCTGAAAGGTAGTTAAGGACACATTTAAAAGTGGCTGAATTCTAGGGTTTCTTTGAGTCTTTCTAGAACTTGGAGACATAAAACAAGAACCAAGTGAAATCATCCCTGGTCTGTTTCCTTTGGCAGATTCACCTCTCATAGACAATTGTAGGACTTGATCTCTGTTTGCCTTTATTAACTAAATAGAAAGTTTCATACTCCCCCCATGGGAATTCATACACTATTACCCACTCTGTCTCAACCAGGAAAGCCCCTGATCATGCCATAGTTTCTGTCCTCAGACCTGACAAGGGTGAGAAACTCACCCTTGTTGACCATTAGACACCATGTTATTTATTTCTTTTGTGTCAAGTTTTCATAAGATCATAGATTTTAAGCTAAAATTGTCCTCAGATGTCATCTAAGTCCTTTTCTTGTATTTAAAGAATCATAGCCCCAGTGTAACTGACTTGACTAAAGTCACACAGGCAGTAATCATCAAATGTGAGTTTCAAAGTTAGCTCCTGTAACTCATAATCCAATACTCTTTCTACCATACCACATTGCTTCCACATCTTGGTTTTTGTCTTTGTTTTGTTTTAGAATTTCTTTGTTTTTTTCTAAGATGGCCTACTCACTTCTTAAATCATACCATTAATGGCTACCTTCTTCGTGCTCTTGCCGTGCCTTCTCCCCTTAAAGTGATCTCTGGCCTTGTAAGTGTGTCTCTCTCATTTAAACCTATCTTCTTTACTATCTTCCTAGCATGTCCTTTAATGCTATCAGTCAGTCAAAAGGTCACTGGCAGAGTTTCTTTAAGGCTAAAATGGGAATAGGCTGTTATTGACAGCCAGAAGAGAGATAGAAAACTAATAACATAATACTCCAAAAAAAAGAGTTGAAGTCTGAGGTCTTGCCTCAGAGATCAGCATCTCTCAAAGTTGGACAGACAGAAATACGTTTGCAAGTGAAAAAGACATCCTAAACATAGAGAATTCTGAGAATTCAGAGAATTCTTTCTCTCCTTCTTGATGAATGCTATTAGGATCCCAAACTTTGCCTTGTGAGCGCATTTTTGCCGCTGAGTGAAACCTGTAAGAGAAAATTGGATTTCATTGAAATATTGAGGTGTTCAAAACACTCATTGCTTCTGTCTCGCTTGAAAAACAGCTCCCTTACAGCTGTGAGATATATTAATATCTCTCCCTTGTCATTTCCTTTGATTTCAACTGAGCCAAGGATGAGATTCAGGAAAAGTTATAAGTACCAGAGGATCTTTGTCATGAAATGCCAGCAGATCGTTACAAGGAAAGTTACATTTCATCAGCATTTTTCAAAAATTGCTTTTCTCTCATATTTTTTTCTCCCTTAAGTAAAAATAAGTTTATTTTCAAACCACATTAACTTTCTACACTTTCTTGACCTATTTGGAGACAAGAAGCTCAAGAACAAAACTTGTACAAATTACTGAAGCCCCCAAACTGAGCAAGCACCATCCCACACGGTCTACAGGCTAGGGCCAGCTTCCAGTCTCCAGGTGGGTTGTTTTCCTTCTTCTGGGTTTCTCTTTGTCATATCAGAGCTAGTTATAATCCTTTCACGTGCTCTGAGAGTCTGACAAGGAAAGAGTTTTCTTCTTTTTCTTCATCTTCTTCTCCATCCCCTTCTCCTCCTTCTTCTTCTCTTTCTTTTTCGTTCTTCTTGTTCTTCTTCTGCTGTTCTTCATTTTTCTTGTTCTTTTATTTGTTCTTCTTGTTTTTGTTCTTGTTCTGTTGTTTTTTTCCCTAAGTTTTGTTCTCTTTCTTCTCCTCCTTCTTTATTCTTCTTGTTTTTCTTTTATTTGTTCTTGTCCTTCTTGTTCTTGTTGTTCTTTTTCTCCTTCTTTGTTCTTCTTCTTCTTGTTCTAGTTCTTCCCATCTTCTTCTTTGTTCTTCTTCTTGTTCTTCTTTTTCTCCTCCTTCTTTGTTCTTCTTCTTGTTCTAGTTCTTGTTCTTCTCATCTTCTTTGTTCTTCTTGTTCTCGTTCTTTTTCTCCTTCTTTGTTCTAGTTCTTCTCCTTCTTGTTCCGTTCTTGTTCTTCTTGTTCTAGTTCTTTTTCTTGTTCTTCGCATCTTCTTCTTTGTTCTTTTTGTTCTTTGTTCTTGTTCTTTTTCTTCTTGTTCTTGTTCTACTTGTTCTTCATCTTCTTCTCCTTCTCCTTCTTTTTGCAAGGTCATTTCCCATCCTTGACCTTTTTCAATAGCCTACTCAAGGTTTCATTAACCATCATTTTCTCCATTCTGTTAGGATTAAGCTACACCTGGAAAAAATAAGACCTACTAGGAGAATGGACAAGGGCTAACGCAGCCTTTAATAGTATTAAGTTTACCAATTTAAATAAATTAAATCAGCAGCTATAGCAGCTAGTTTCTTTTCTGTAAACTGAACTTAATCTTCCCGGCTCACATTTATTCAGACTTACATTTCAGATTTACATTTACATGCTTGATGTCAGATATCATTCTTAGGTGTGATGGAGGTGGGTGAGGGCAATTGATATCATATAATATAGTTTGCTGGATATGAGTCTTTCTGGTACACAAGCTTCAAGTTGTAAAAGGAGTGCTTGGACCTAGTTAGAGATTTGTGTGTGTCCATGTGAGCCTCTTTTTGTGTGTGTGAATGCAGATCAGTGTGCATGGTGCTTACATGCCTGATGTGGTAGCGAACAATTGTGGATCACTCATTCCTTCCCATCTAGCATTGGCAAAGCAAAAGGAGATGAGTATTCCTCTCCTTCAGTGCAGGAAGCGGTCTACACCCTTGACAAGGCTAACCCCCTCTACCTATGGTCTTGAGCCCCTGTCTCTGACCACCTTGCTCCATGAATTATTCTCTTTCTCCCTAGGATCTTCTTTTACCCTCAAGTCACTAACTTTTTCCATTGATGCCTCTTCTTTCTTGAAACATCCTTCAATTGATTTTCACTGCACATTCTCCCTCATTTCCTCTTTTTCTTCTTTCCTTAACTATCTAGATTCTAAAATGGGCATAGCTACAACATTTTCCCATTTGTTATATTGCCTAAATTCAGTAAGTCACTCCTTAAACTATCACTTCCACCAATAATACTCTTAGTAAATTGATTTCTCAAAGCTCATCAGCAGTACTTAATGCACAGTGGCTTTTTTCCAGTCCACATTGCCCCTTGCCCTTGAAATTCCATAAGTACAATAGAAATAAAAGAAATTCTTTCAAAGTACAATCATCTTATTTTCTTTCTTGTCTCTATGATTTCTCCTTTAATGATTTTTTTCTTCTCTCAAAGCTTCCAACTACCAAGTCTACAGGTAATATTTAAATCAATCTTGTACTTTTGCCCAAACTCTCCTCCCACTCCTCCAACTGCCTTTTGGACATTCTACCAAGATATTCTTCCATCACCTTAAAACAAACACATCAGCTTCTTCCTCCAATTTTGCAGTTTCTGAAGATTTCCTCAGTTCTCCCAGTGGTACTTCATTTTACTAAATCTTGTATGATTAAAACCTCATAAAATTGTTGAATGTCCTCATGTTTCCATTACTCTGCATGTGCAATCATTGATCAGTTCCTGTTGATTCTTCTTTCAACATTTCTTTCACATCTATTCCTTCCTTTCAAACCCAGAATCCTAATCCAGATCATTCATTTTCATCTCACTCTTGAATAATTTCAGTAACTTTCAAATGAACCCCTCAACCTCTAGTTTTTCCCTCTCCTCTCCCACTTATACTCCATTCCCAGTTTAATCTTCCTCAAATCTTCCTATTTTCACCATACCATGATTTTTTATGACTTCTCATTGTTGAGAATGAACCCTCCCTCTAAGATCTTTCCCCCAAATTCCTTACACATGAAACTATAGATTGGTTCCCCAGAAAGTGACGACAACCTCAAGTTCTACCCTTCTAAAGTTCTTATTCCTCATGAGCCCCCATCAATGTGTTTTTCATTGAGAGTAAGACAATTGATTAAATTATTTTTTAGGGAAGGTAACCACAAAAAATCAATAGTTATAAAATGTTTTTGGCCAGTAAAACCTGGGGTATACTGTCCCATAAATGTATGTGGAATATTTGAGAATGGGCATACAATAATAGTGAAGCACAAATGTAGGGAGAATATGTGTCTCAAGATAACAGAACTCAGAATTTATAGTGATATTTCTCCTTGTGTTACTGGATAACTTTCTCTTAAAATTCATTCTTTTGATTCCTGTCTCTTATATGATGGAATGTGTCATATTCCTTGAAGTTACTTTTACCCTTAGGTGAATGTCTCTCATTTGGAACTGCCTTTTTGGCATTTGGAAATCTTTGTTTTTCATCCTTGATGCGTGTATGCAGTATCTACTACTGATTGAGTACATTCCATCCAAAACTACTGCTGGAGAAATGCAACTTTGAAAGGGGAACTATTTGATCATTTGGAGACATTGCACTACTAATGGAATTGGAGGGCAGGGTGAGGGAAGAGCAAAATCCCTTCCATTCTGCCAAGAGGATGACTTCCAGCTTGGACTTACTCTACCTTTCTAGGGTCTAGCTATGTAAAGCTTAAAGGGGTATAGCAAATTTATTTACTCAGCCAATCATGATATCTTTAGACTGAATCAGAGAAATTGTCAAATTTGTAAAATGCTTGTAAGAATACTCTTTAACATCTCATTTACAAAAAGACCAAACTCTATTTCTGACATTCAAGGCAGTCCTCAACTTGGTTGTAGCCTACTTTTAAAAGGTTAATTATCACTAATTCCCTATTTAAAACTTTCACTTGTCAGAACGATCTACTTACTATGTCTCAAAAATAATGTTTTACAATTCTATTTCCACATCTTTATGCATGTTGTTTCCCCCATCTGGGCTTTCCTCCTTTCCCATCCCATCTCCAACATATGTCATTTAATTCCTATTCATCCTTGAAATTTCACCATCTTTGCCCACTCATCTTTATTGTATTTATCATCTATAATATTTTCATAAATTACAAATATAAAATAATATAATAGATAAAAATTTAATAGATCACATATAAACTTTGTAAGTCTAAAACAATGAGTTTTATCATTAGCAGTAGCTATTGCTTAAGTATTTCTAATATTTCAGATTACAAAGTACTTTATATTCTTCGTAAGAAAATTAATGCAAGAATTACTATTAACATTTTGTGAATGAGGAAACTGAAGGTCAGAGACATTGTTAGTTGCCCAGAGTCACGTAGTAAGTTATTGGTAAAGCATTAGTATGAATCTGGGTTTTTTGATTCCTGATTCAATGTTATCAGTATTATTTAGACTATAGCATCTTGATATACACATATATAGACATGCATACATATGCAATTTTCATATTATTATTTACACAAACAAACATATATACACACATACATACACACAAGTAAATGCATGCATGCCTACGTGTATGTGCTTTGTTCCTTGACAAAATTTTGAGTTTTTTTGAAGGGACTGTTATATCTGAGTGCTCTAGTAAACATATAACAACTTGTTTCCTCCCTACTCCCACCCCCATGCCCCAAAATATATGCTGGACATATTTTAAAATTTAGTCTGTACTATTATAATTTTTCCATCATTTTCTTAAGTATGAGAATAAAAAAATTATCAAGTCCATTTGTAGCATTTATAACTATCCAAGGTGTAAATGTTTACATTGAAAGATTGAACAACAGACTTTTCTAAAGCAATTTAGGATGGTGTCAGCACATACCTGACTGTGTCACTGGGTTATTTATATATTTAGGCAAGGCCATTAGGGTTAATTGATTTGACTAAGGCCTCAGGCTAGTCAGTATTGAACTCTGGTCCTCCAGACTACAAGGCTAGTGCTCTGTCTACTGTACCACCCAGCTGCTTCCCCCTGCCCCATAGCATCTCTCACAGTGCCCTAGACGTAGTAAGAGTTTCAAGTTGGAGAATACCTTAGAGATTTTCTTCTGCTAATTATAGTTGAGAAAAATTGAGGTCCCTGGATGTTAATTGACTTGTTCAAGGGTGATGGATGATGGTGATTAAAAAAGCAATATTATGTAGGGGAAAGAGTACTAGATTTGGAGTTGAGAAGCTTGCGTTCAGATTCTGCTTCTAATGCTTACTCACTGTGTGACCTCAAGCAAGTTATTGAACGTCTCTGAGCCTCCGTTTCCTCATTTGTAAAATGGGTATAATAACGGCTAGCATTTATATGGTGCTTCCCGTATCTCAGGCATTGAGTTAAAGGTTTTACTATTGTTAACTCATTTGACCCTCATAACAATCTTGGGAGATAGGTGCTGTTATTTCCCCCATTGTGCAGATGAGGAAACTGAGGCAAACGGTGAGTATTTTGACTTTGCCCAGGGTCACACAGTTGGTACATGTCTGAGGCCATAATCAGTTCAGGTTTTCCTGATTCTAAGCCTGGCACTTTACCTCCTGTACCGCTTAGCTCCCCTAGGTGTAATTATAATATAATATGACACAACACAATGTAGCAATATAAAATATAATTTACAGCATATAATATAATGCAACACAATGTCATATCCTATAACACAATACAGTATCATGCATATATAGTATGAAATATAATATTATGCATATATAATAATACCTACAGTTTTTATTTATGAAACTGTCATGAGAAACAAAAGAGAGAATGTCTGTAAAATGTTCTTCAAACTTTAAGGGGATATAGAATATTACCTTATACAAATTTTTATAAATGATACAGCTGATATTCAAGTCCAGGTCATCTCACTCTAAATCCAGCATTCTTTCCGTAATGCTAGGCTAGTACATGTTCCTTGTTTGGTTACTGTATTGTTTTCCTCAAAGGGATATACTTGAACTCAATAAGGCTGAATCTTATGGGGGCAAGGCATGGGGAGTGTCAATTCATTTGATAATAGTTTTATATTTAGAGTGTTTTTTTTAATAGTTTTATTTTCCCTCTGATAGTCAAGTCATTGGAATACAGAGCTGGCATCTTTTAGTATTCAACCTCTTAGGATACTATGTGCCTTAAATGTTGAAATCCACAGGGCACATTTCACAAATTCATAAATTTGGAAATTCACAGTCAACACTGTGGTAGGCATATTAGGAGGAAAGGTTGCATATCAAGAGAACTGAAGTCCATTGTCACCCACAATATTGTAGTATCTTACTGGAAATATTTGTGGACAATACTTTCACAGTCATGAACACACACACACACACATGCATACAGGAAATAAGTATATTGGGCAGAACTATCGTACAGGGAAGTCAGGTAGATTGCCCTTCTTTTGTTTAATTAAGAAACTGTTTTTCAGAATGGAAGTTATAAGTAGTTACACACTTGAATTTTTTTTCTTTTTTTTGCCACCAAAAGCAGGACAAAGAGGATGGGAGGAAAGAGGAAATCTCAACCACTTAAAATCATCTCCCTAAGTTCAAATCCAGCCTCAGATACTTACTAGATGTGTGACTGATGTTGAGTACATCAGTTAATCCTGTATATGTCAGTTCCTTTTCTGTAAAATGAGTTGGAGAAGGGAATAGCAAATCATTCTAGTATCTTTGCTAAGAAAATCTCACAATCGGGTCATGAAGAATCAGACACAACTCAAGAACAACGAGTATTTCGCAAACCTCAAAGCTTTTGCAAAAACTCAAAAATGTGGGCTACTATTATTTAGGCACTGTACTCTGCTCCATAAAGCTTAATGTTAATTAGAAAATGCGGGGCAAATATAAAGTAATGAACAATATTATGCAGTCCTTATTGAAGGCATTATTTTTTACAAACTCTGACCTATAGAGAAATCTTTGCTTCTTATCTCTTCCATTGATTGTCTGAGACACTTCATTTAATTTTTTTTCCTGAATAAGTAAAGTTATTGCCTTAAATTTGAAGTGTATGAAGCCAATTTTTTTGTTTGTTCCTAGGTAATGGCTGACTATTTCCTCTTATAGTGGGGAACCTAGCTGTTCTCTGTTCACATAACCCAGCTCAATATAGCCCAAAACCAAGATTTTGCCAGTTTCTGTCGGGCTGTGGAAAACAAGAGGCTAAAATTATTTATTCTGTGTTCTTGTAGCCAGCCTGCCTAAGGGCTCCATAGGAGACACTCATTCACCTTAAGGTTCAGAATATCGACAGAGTTCATGTGAACTTTCTAGTTCTTTCTTCCAGGTATTGATCCACTCAGAAACCTGCAAGCTTTTCTCATCTCATTAGTCTTTTAGTGTTTATTGTTCTGCCTCTAAATGAGGGCATTAGTTAGCAATTGTCACTTATGGGTAAAATTGCCAGCATCCTTGGTTCCTCCCCACTGTCCTTGTCTTCCATTCCCTGATCTGGTAGCCTCTTGATCCCATCCACTTCCACCCCCTCTGAGTGAATCATGGGCATGTTGTCTACTCTCTTTCTCCCATAAAAACTTACCTGCCCTACAGCTCATCCTCTATGTACACAATTTTTTATACTTTCAGAGCTGTCCATACATCTTATTAATTAATACAAATGACTGCCTTCTTAAGCTATCACTGAAGAGAGACTTACGCTAACCTTTCCAAACAAGGAAGAACTGTCAATACACTCATTAATTGATATCTTGTTCGATGGTTCTATCTTAAAAGACAATGATTTGTTAGACTATGACACTATTACAATCTCTCTTAGTATTGTGGGAAACTATTGGTCTAACCTTCAATCATAGAATTCCAAAAATAAGAAATTCCCAGGTTCTGTAAAAATTTAAGGACTTAGTAGTATTTAGTAGCATTTATGAATGACAGCCGAAGTGAGAACTTTATCTCAAATAAACAAATGCCAACTGTTGACAGTGGAAGTGTAAACATGACCTTGATTGTGGAAGCTGCTAATAGCTATTCTTTCTTTAGGGATATTAGTTAGTCTAATGTCCACAATTTTCTTCTGTGTAATTGGATCTGTCTATTACAGAATGGAGGCAGGGTGATGAAAGGAGCGGGAGTGAGGCTACTTAGTAACACAGATTGGAGCTGGATATTAGAACTGGAAATATAAAGAGGAAAAAATACAAAGCAATGGGCAATTTGTAACTGTTTAAATAAGCAAAAAACCCAAAAACCTTTTCTCTGCTTTTACTCAGTTCTGACAACCTGCAGGTCTGATTCATCCTACTTTAATTCAATCTAACCATTTCTTTCTGTTCTCCTCTGCAGGTCAGGATCTATCCCCCCATCTGCACCTGCAGCTTCAGGGTCATGTGACAATGCGCTGAGCTGTGTCCAATAATTTATTCTTTTTTGATAGTTTATTTTTGTAGTATTTCTTTGGGGATTGATTTTACTCCTTGAAACTTAGTACTGTATAAGATTTCATTTGATTTTTAATACACTATTTTCAACCTTCTTTGATGTGTAGAAAGTTATCTAATGCATTAACTTTTTTTTGCCCACATTGCACTTAATGCTCAATCCAGGTAATTAACTCATCATGATATGATGTGCTGCCTATAATGTCAACGTTGTCTTTATAATGGATGAAACTAGTGCGTGAAGACTGCTCATATAAGTATTTAATTTGGCTTTAGTATTTTTAGCTGTTCGGATTTTTTTTCCCATCATATAATGTGGGAAGACACATTCACAGTTCAGCTCTAAAGAGATGAAGCTAGAAGCAAAGAACCTTTTGCAAATGTTGAGCCTGAGTCTCCCCATTGTGTAGGGAAAGGTGGAACGAAGAGAGCCTGATCTGCTCTCTATTAGGGTTCAACCATTTGAACAGATTTAGACCTAGGCTAAGGTACAGTTGGTTTTCCAGTCACTTACAAGGGAATGTTACTGACTGACATGCAAAGAGGGCACTGGCAGGCCAATCAGCCACGTACTATCACTGATAGGACACAGGGTAGGGCTTGGGAGGAGCAATCCACTCTGCTTGGGGATGTGGGAGGAGAAATGTAAAACGTAGTAGAAGGCAAGAACCCTAGAGCAGGAGTCAGGAAACTTGGATTTCAGTCATGTCTAAACTGCTAATTTGCCTAGTAAGTCCCTAGCAATTTCCTCCATTATATTTGACATCAAATTTCTCATCACTAAAATAAAGAGTATGTGTGTATATGTATGTATATATATATATGTGTGTGTGTGTGTGTGTGTGTGCATGTGTATATATGTGTATATGTGTGTCTGTATGTGTATATATGTATATATGAACAATACATAACTGCCAAGATTTATTTCATCTCTACTGTATAAAATTAGCTAAATGACAAAAATCAATTCATTTCACCTGTTTAGATCTTCATTACATCATCTATTAAATGAAAGGTCTTCACTAAATGATCTCTGTAGTTCAAATGAAGGTTAAGAAAAAATATAAAAGAGAGAAAAATGTTATTCAGTCACATCAACATAATAGTTAATAATACCTAACTTTTTTAAGCAATAACTATGTACCAATAATACCTAACATTTTTTTTAGCAATAACTATGTGCCATTTATTGGTCTAAGCACTTTATGCATGTTATCTCATTTAATCCCATAGCTACTTTAGTCAATTGATGGTATAATTATCCACATTTTATAGATGAGGAAACTGACGTAAACAGAGGATAATTGACGTTCAGTATCACAGCTAGTAAGTATCTGAGGCTGGATTTGAACTCAGGTCTTCCTGACAAGAAGGCACAGCCCTCTGCTCACTCTGCCACCTAGATGCCCCAACCAACCAAAATATCTTTTGCCATGTGCATGTCCATGACTAATTCTTATTTTAAAAAATAGTTGTTGTTTTTTTAAAGAGAGAAAAGGCCATTTAACAAAGTCAAGTGACATATCAACTGTATCTGGCAGCATACTCAATATTTCATACCCATAGTTCCTCACTGCACAAAGAAAGGAGAACAGGAGAACGGGACATTTCCCCAACTCCTTTTTAGGGACAGTCTTGGTCACGACAATTATGGATCTTTTCATTTTGTAGGTTTTGTTGTCATTTTTTTCTATTTACATTGCTATATTGCTGTAGTCATTGTGTATGTTGATTTTTTCTGATTCTTCATACTCATACTTCATATGAGTCTCTCAGCTTTTCTTTCTGTGTATATATACATACATATATATATATATATATAATGTATATGTGTGTGTGTGTGTGGTGTGTGTGTGTAATCTCATAAATGGCTTTGCTATTCTTCAATCCATCTATTTTGTTTCCAGGTTTTAGGTACCACAAAATGTACTACTAAAATTTTTTGTTGTAGATGACAGCCTTGTTTCTTGTCTTTTGTTTGTTTGTTGTTCTAGGTTATAATCTCTCTTGGAATTTGAAGAATTAAGATGCTTAAAGAATTATTTCCTTTGACTCCAAAACCAAATGTGCAACTTGGAGAACTTCTGTAAACCAAACCATATTGTGACTTCTCCTCATTAATTAGGGCTTTGGAAATTACAAGTCTTTAGTCTTCTCAATATATGTAAAAATCACCATGGTGATCTTGTCCTGGGAGTGCTACATAGACCCTGATGAGTCTCAAGTTGATTCTCAATTAAAGGTGTAAGAACTCCAGGGGGAGTTCTGCAAGACTAACATTATTCGCATGTTCAGAAACTGTTCTATGAACATATAAAGAGCCAATATTATATGCCACTAGGAGAAGCAAGCCAACAACTGCTTAATGAAAATCCACGAAAAGGCAAAAATGCCCTTCATGATGATGCATTGGCACTGCCCAGAGTTTCAGTCTGGTGACAGATGTGAAGATCTGATAAGTGAAGATTAGCTGACTGATATATAGAATGGTCCCCTGAAGTCCTAGAATTCATATGCTACTGGATTTTAGAGCTAGCCACCTGTTTGTATTTGGATTATGTGATAGGTACTTTGAGACCTCAGAACACATTATTCACATGACCTTACATTCAATCTAATCTTTATTGAGGGACCTGTGAAACACAAGCCATATTAAATCATATATGGCCACTTGTCAACATCCAGTAACTTCCATCGCAGAAGATTTGGATTTTATAAGCATCCCTTCAAGATCTGTGTGCCCAGAGAAAGTAGGTAGATATATGCTCATTTAAGATGAAGAGACTGAAAGTCTTTTCCAGGTCAGTTGTTTTTCCAATGAGATATTTCACATTCTCTTCCATTTTGTCATTCTTTTGGTTTTGTTTTGTGATTTCTTGGTTTCTCAGAAAGTCATTGGCCTCCATCTGATCCATTCTAATTTTGAGAGA
>CM053774.1:104547584-104577976 GCA_028658325.1 Potorous gilbertii | reverse complement strand
CTGCCTCAGCCTCCGCCGCAGTGGCTGCTTCCCAGGGGGTCCGAGTCCCGGAGATCCCCCTCTCCCCTCTCAGCCCGTCTCTCTCACTGACCTGTGCGTCTGTGGGTGGTGGGACCTTCGCGGCCGCCCGGAGATTCAGGTCCGTGACGCCTGCTGGGCTCTGCTCGCTCCTCTCAGTGCCGCGTGGCCGGGGCGGGAGAGGGGAGCGCTCGGCAGGACAGGGGTCCGCTCCCGTGTCCGGGGCACCTTTGCGGTCGGTTTTTCAGGGCTCTCTGCAACGCAAATCTCCTTCACTGTGTTGCTGCGCGGCCTCCACTGCTCCAGAATTTGTCAGGAGTTCTTTTTACAGGAAATCTATGGGCTGTGGGTTCGGACCTAGCATAGGTGAGTCTTTCTACTCCGCCATCTTGGCTCCGCCCCCCTGGAATACTTATTTTCATTACAAAGATCCCCAAGTTCATGGACACTTACAGTCAGAGCTAGTAAGGACCTTAGGGCAATTTGGACTCTACCCCACATTTTATAGATGAGGACCAGGAAACTTAAATCACTTACTGAAGGTCATTAGAGTCATGGTAAGACTTGAATCTAAGTCTTCAGACTCCAAATACCCCACTACTTCCACTGTCAGGCCATGTGGTAGTGTACATAATAAGCCTTAGAATCAGGAAGACCCAAGCAAAAGTCTTTCCTCTGACATTTACTGGTCATTTAACTCTGGGCAAAGTCACTTACATAGAGTACCAAACCTGGAGTCAGGCAAATGTGAGTTCAAATCCAACCTCAGGTTTTGTGTGACCCTAGGCAAGTCATTTAACCCCTTTTTGCCTCAGTTCTTCCTCTGTAAAATGGGGACATGCTGGAGAAGGACGTTCTTTCAGCAATTTTTCCAAGAAAACCCCATGGACAGTGTGTTTGTGGGGTCATAGAGACAGATATGATTCAATAACAAGCCAATTAAACTCTCAGTATCCTAGGCAAACCTCTAAGAGGATAAGTGGTGGAACAGAAGTACACTTTTAGGAAGTTTAGTCATGAGGAATTATTTATACCAATGATGTTGTAAATTCTTAGAAAAAAAGACACAAATACATTTTGCAAGGCATAAATGAAGGGAGAGTGAACAGAAGTGGACTGAAGTGAATCCAACTAATTTCTGAAATTCTTTGAAGGAGCTTAATTGTAAATGTCATGCTATGTTAGAGCATTTTGCTCCATAGACCTCAAATCTTCAATGGACATGTCAATCAGACAAAAATAAGCTATGCAGGGGCAGCTAGGGGGTGCAGGGGATAGAGCATCAGCCCTCAAATCAGGAGGACCCAAATTCAAATCTCGCCTCAGACACTTACTCCTTTAATGGTTTGGCTGATATTAGGCTGGGATCCAAGTTCATAATAGAAAAAGAGATAATCAGTTCATGACGGAGAAAGAGAAGAAACTTGGCTATGACCTCTAAAATAATCTGCAGTCTGGCTTCTGATTTCTTCATTCAAATAAAATTTCTCTCTCCAAAGTTATCAATAATTAATTGCAACTTTTATTAATTACAAAATTAATTTCAAGTACCTTATTTACCAAATCCAATGACCTTTTTTTCCTCCAATCTTCATCCTAGAACTCTCTGTGACATTTCATATAATTGCTTCTTTCATCCCAAAGTACTCTTTTCTGTTGAGGTTGTGACGATGATATTCTTTTATGTTCAAATTGTGCCTTACCATTACTTCTCAGGCTCTTTTGCTTGTCCTTTTTCTAAATCATGTCTACTAATTATGTTCTCCAAGTTATCTCTTACATCCTTTTGGAGTGGGCAGCCTCAGGAAGATCTGGATACTTTCTCTTTGGAGGTCTTCATACAGAGGTTGGACAAGATCTAATTTGGATTAGGTGGACACAAGTCCATTTCAAATCTCAAGTTGTATGAACCTGAAAGATTTGTAAATTTAGTTTGGTGAATTTTAGAATTAATTTGGACAAGATCTAATTTGGATTAGGTGGACACAAGTCCATTTCAAATCTCAAGTTGTATGAACCTGAAAGATTTGTAAATTTAGTTTGGTGAATTTAGAATATCCATTTCAATTTGTACCTATGTAAGAGGCAGCTAGGTTGTCTAATGGGGAGAATTCTAAAGTTGGAGTAAGGAAAAATTGTGCTCTAATTTTGCCTCAGGAAGCACCTCCCCCTATTTTCATAAGGGGAAGAGAATGCAGTCTTAAAATTGTAAGACAGTTTTTTATTCTGGTTTATCAGAATATCTGGTTTATATCTGGTTAATCAGAAAGGAAAGTAAAGCTCACTATGAGCAGAAATGCCAACTGATTTAGCTTCCTTTTCTCACTGAGTTATAAGGCTATTTAAACAGAGGAGCATTGTGGGCATAGTAAGGCATATTTTATGAAAACCTTTGAAAAAAATCTCATGATATGTCTGTGAATATAATGGAGAGGGGTGAATTAGGTGAATTCAGAACTAGTTGAATGACCTGACCCAAAGAGTCATGGTTTTCAGCATCAATTGAAGGAAGTATGTAAGTGAATGCTGTAGAAATCTTCTATCCAGTATTTGAATCAACAATTTGGGTAAGGTGTTAGGTGTATTTGCACAGTTTTCATATGTCACAGAACAGAATGAGGGAGAGACATAAGAGAGAAGAGAGAGAGGAGAGAGAGAGACAGAGACAGAGAGAGAGAGAGAGAGAGAGAGAGAGAAAGATATGAGAGAGATTTCTCTTAGTGGGTAGTATTTTAAATCAGGACTAAGGAAAACCTGTGTTTGAATCTTACCTCAGACACTTACCAACTGTGAGACACTGGACAAATCCTCTAACTTCTCTTAGCCTCAGTTTCCTTATCTGTAAAATAGACATAATATCACTTATTTCCTAAGGTTATTGTAAGGATAGAATGAGAAAATATCTTTAAAGCACTTCACACACCTTAGAGTATTTTATAAATGTTAGTTATAATTGTTATAAGAATCGCTGCTACCATATTCTCAACAAATAGTTATTTGAATATATTTAACCACGCCTCAGAAAGGGTGAACCCATTCATTTCTATGATTAAACATTTCACTCTATCATTAATAAGTTTTTCCATCTACTGTGCCTCAAATGGCCACTTTTCTATTTCCTTTCATTACACTGAAAGAAACTCTGAGTCACATTATTTTTCCTCAATGACAGTTCTTCATATACTTTAGATTAGAACAATTATTACGCCCTTGACTACATTTAACTCATTTTCATATGGTCAGATCTCCAGGACCTTCACCATAATGCTTGCCCTTCTCTATCTAGCTTGTCAATATACTTCTTAAAATGTGACAGTTAGCACTGAGTGCAATATTTCATATATATTCTGGCCAATATAAAGTACACAAGTTCTACTATTCTTGACACTATGCTTCTAGTGATATCGCCAATTTGTCACATTTTTTGGCCGCCATATTTTATTATTGACTGTTTTTCAACTTGCAAAACCTTCAGCTCTTTATTTAGAAACTACTGCATAGCCATGACCCTTACCCCATTTAGTACTTGTGAAGGTGATCTCTTGAATCTGAATACATAATTTTTATCTCTTTGAAAAAATGTCTTACTAAATCTGTTCCATTTTTATAGCATGTTATTTTCTTCTGTCAGTATTAAAGAAAATATTAACTACTCACTCCAGTCTTGTGTTATTCTGAATATTTATTAAACATGGAAGCTATGATTTAATTCAAGTCATTGTTTAAAAATGTTGACAGTATAATACAAGGACAGATATGGAGGACACTGCAAGGCACCTTCCATCCACTAATGTCTCCTTTTGGTATCTTGTCCAGACAATATCTGTCTATGGGAATAGAAGAAGGAATTTTATGAAATACTGTGCTAAAATTTAAAGTTTAAAATTGAAAGAAGTATTCTTCTTCATTAAAAATAATTTGACATCAGGAGCAGAGTCAAAATGGTGGAGTAGAAGGACGCACCTCTAGAAGCTCTCTCTCCACAGTCCATTAAATACCTGTAAAAAAATGACTCTAAACAAATTCTAGAGCAGCTGAAGCCACAAAACCACAGAATGAAAGAGATTTTCAGTCCAAGACAGCCTGAAAGGCCAACAGGAAAGGTCTATCTTACCGGGAGGGCAGTGGAGCCCAGTCCAGCCTTGGCCACGCTGTTGCAGGGACAGGGCTGGAACAGGCTTCAAGGTACTACCAGAAGCAGCTGTGATTCCCAGATTCCTCAACCCACAAATGCCTAAGGCAGCTTCAAAGGTCAGTGGGAAAAATCTTTCACCTGCATGAGAAGGGAGCAGGGTTATCCTTCCCTAGTCCTTGTCCCAGGCAGCCCCAGGGGAGCACTTCCATTGTTGGAGCCCTGAACTAAAGATCTTGGGGAGATTTAACAGCTGATATGGATATGTACCCTGACTGGTGGCCCTAGGATGAGGAGGAGGAGCACTGGCCAGCATGGTGGAGCTTGTGGAGGCTCTGGAGAAGGAATTCTACTTTCAGATCCTGGGCAGAAAAGTTGCTCCCAGACCAGAGTGCAAGTCAGGAGAGGAGTAAGCTCCTCTGCCTTGATTGCACCACCTTGGAGGAACTGAGAACATATAGGTCCCCAGAGTATATCCTTCTCTTGGCAAAAAACTCCAAAGGCAAGAAACTGGCTGGGAAAATGCTCCCCACAGGGAAAAAAGAATAAGACAATAGAAAATTCCTTTCTTGGTGAGCAGGTATTTTCTTCCATCCTTTCAAATGAGGAAGAAAAATGCAGACCATCAGAGGAAGACTAAAAGTCAATGCTTCTGCATCCAAAACCTCCAAAATAAATATGCAATGGTCTTAGGCCATGAAAGAGCTCAAAAAGGATTTTGAAAACCAAGTAAGAGAGGTGGAGGAAAAATTGGGAAGAGAAATGAGAGTGTTGCAAGAAAATCATAAGAAATGAGTCAACAGGTCTCTAAAGGAGATCCCAAAAAATGCCGAAGAAGTTAACACATCTAAAGATAGACCACACCTAATTGCAAATGAGATCCAAAAGCCCAGTGAGGAAAAGAATTCTTTAAAAAGCAGCATTAGCCAAATGGAAAAGGAAGTTTAAAAGCTCACCAAAGAAAATAGTTTTTTAATTAGAATGGAGCAGGTGGAAGCTAATGAATTTATGAAAAACTAAGGATTACAAAATAAAACCAAAAGGATGAAAAAAATAGAAGACAATGTGAAATATCTCACTTGAAAAACAACTGACCTGGAAAATAGATCCAGGAGAGAAAATTAAAGAAAACATATGGGACTACCTGAAGGCCATGATCAAAATTTAAGATCCTAGACATCATCTATCATGAAATTATCAAGGAAAACTGTCCTGATATTCTGGAACCAGAGGATCCAATAAATATTGAAAGAAATCACTGATCACCTCCTGAAAGAGATCCAAAAAGAAAAATTCCTAGGAATATTGTAGCCAATTTCCAAAACTCCCAGGGCAAGGATAAAAGATTATAAGCAGCCAGAAAAAAAACAATTTGAGTATTGTGGAAATAAATCAGGATAACAAAGGATCAAGCAGCTTCTAAATTAAGGGATCAAAAGGCTTGGAGTATGACATTCCAGAACTCAAAGGAACTAGGATTAAAACCAAGAATCACCTACACAGTAAAACTGATATAATACTTCAAGTAATAAAACAGTCATTCAGTGAAATAGAGAACTTTCAAGCATTCTTGATGAAAAGACCAGAGCTGAATAGAAAATATGACTTTCAAACACAAGAATCAAGAGAAGTATGAAAAGGTAAACAGGAAAGAGAAATCATACGGACTTACTAAAGTTGAACTGTTTACATTCCTACATGGAAAGATAATATTTGTAACTCTTGAAACTTTTCTCAGTATTTGGGCAATTGGAGGGATTACACAAATAGATAGATAGAGGGATAGATAGATAGATAGACAGACATACAGAGGGCACAGATGAGTTGAATAGGAAGGGAAGGTATCTAAAAAAATAAAATTAATGGGTGAGAGAGGAATATAATGGAAAGAGAAGAGGAGAAATGGAATGGGGCAAATTATCTCTCATGAAAAATGCAAGAAAAAGTTTTTTCAGTGGTGTGGGAAAGGGAGAGGTGAGAGGGAAAAAGTGAAGCTTACTCTCACATTTGACTTAAGAAGGAAATAACATGCACATTGAATTTGGTGTGAAAATCTATCTATGCTACAGGAAAGTAGGGGAGATGGAGATAAATGGAGTGGGGGGATGATAGAAGGGAGGGCAAATGAGAGGAGAGGGGTAATTAGAAGTAAACACTTTTGGGGAGGGATAAGGTCAAAAGAGGAAATAGAATAAATGAGGCAATAGGATAGGGTGAACGAAATGTAGTTAGTCTTTTTCAACATGACTATTACCAAAGTCTTTAGCAATACTATACGTATGTAACTTATATTGAATTGCTTGCCTTCTCAATGGAGATGGGTGAGGAGAGAGAGGAAGGGAGAGAAGTTGGAACTCAAAGTTTTAGGAAAGAATGTTGAGAATTGTTTTTGCATGTAGCTGGGAAATAAATATAGGCAGTGGGGTATAGAAATCTATCTTGCCCTACAAGAAAAGACAGAAAGTGAGGATAAGGGAAGGGAGGGGTGTGATAGAAGGGAGGATAGATTGGGGAAAGGGGTAATAGGAATGTGTGGTGTTTTGGGGTGGGGAGAAGGGAAAGATGGGGAGAAAATTTGAAACTCAAAATCTTGTGGAAATAAATGTTGACAATCAAAAATAAATAAACAAATTGAAAAATAAAATAAAACAATTTAGATTATGTAAAACCATAATTTGATGTCATATACACAAAATTTTATTCTTGAGTACATCACATCTATCTTGATAAATCTTCCCTGAAACTCTAACTTATGAAATTGTTTTAAAATTTTTAACAAGTATTTTTCTCTCCATTCCAATCCTGCCTTCCCACCAGAAAAAAGTAAAGGACTTGTAACAAATACATATATTCAAGCAGAACAAATGAATGTATTAACTATGATCTCTCTGTCAGGAAGTGGGCAGCATTTATTGGTTTTGGTCCTCTAGAATCATGGTAGGTTATTTCATTGTTCAGAATTCTACCTTTGAGTGTTGTTCATATTTACAATATTCTTGTTATAACATAAATTATTCTCTTTACTTCCTTCACTTTACATCATCTCACTCAGGTCTTCCCAGGTTTCTCTTAAATCATCTTGTTCATTATTTTCAATAGTATAATATATTCTATTATATACATACACCTTAATATGTTCAACCATTCCCCATTAAGGGCCACTTCCTCAGTTTCCAATTCTTTGCTTCCATAAAAAAGATATTACTAATTTTGTTGTCAATATGGTTTCTTTTCTTATTTCTTTGACCTTTTTGAACAATATGTCTGTTAGTGATATTGTTGAGTTAAAGAGTATGCACAATTTTAAGCATAGTTCCAATACTTTCCAGAATGGTTTTATCTACGACAGTGGTTCTTAAATTTTTGGTGTCAGTATCCCTATATATTCCTAAATATTATTGAAGAGGCCAAGGAGCTTTTGTTTATATAGGTTACAGCTTTTAATATAAGTATATTAGATATCAAAATTAATAAATTAAAAATCAGTTCATTAACAATAGCAATAATGCACCCATTATGTGTTAACAGAAATGACACATTTTATGAACATAACTATGTTTTCCAAAACAAAAAATGATAAGTGAGAAGAGTAGCATTGTTTCGCTTTTATTTTTATTTTTGGTGGATCTCTTTAATATCTGACTCAATAGAAGACAGCTGGTTTTCCATATCTGCTTCTACATTCAATCTGTTGTGATATGTGGTTTTGGTTGAAGCATATGAAGAAAATCTTGTATTGCATAGACATGTATTTGGAAAAGGAAGCAGTATTTTAATAGTCATTGTCAGTATTTTTATGAAAACAGTTTTGACTTTACAAGTTCCTTAAAAGGGTTTTTGAGGTGGAGGGTGGGGTGTTTCCTCCATGGATACGAAAACTACACTATGAGAATCACCGACCTATGATCAAACGTCTCTCTCTCTGAAATATTTTCTCCCCAATTCTAGGGTATGGGTAAGGCTATTTCCAAATTTTTACTCAATCTATTATAAATTATAAGATAATATTTTTGTTTTCTCCCAAGGTCCCACTTGTTTCTACTTTGGCAACTGATTGCGTTCTCATTGCTCAAAATCATGTTCAGAAGAGCAACCGGTTATCTTGTTATTTCTTCTGTCTTCTAAAGACTGAAAAGACAAGTCTTGAGTTTCTTGGTTTCTCTGTTTTTAGAAAAGGGAGATATCCAGATAAATTAAATGCTCATCACAAATTCTTCCTTTCATCCAACTTTGTGATTTGCTTCTGGAACTCATCATGCTATGTTCCTTTTTCTGGCAGGGTAGACAATAATGTACTCCCACCACAAGGTCTGTTCTCATTTTGTTCCATTAATCCTCTCCCAGATGCTTCCTATTATACATCCCTATTCTAGGTCATGGATTTCCACACAGGAGTATACATTAATGATATGCAGCACTACTCTGCCATCCTTCTTATCTGGCATCTACCATTTGAATGAGTTTTGGCATTCTATTGTCATCCCCTGGCCATAGATCATAACCCAATAACTTTCATGCCAAACTCAACATGTCCAAAATATTATTTTGGACATTATCTTCCTTCTAAGCCTTCTCCTCCTGCAAACTTCCCAATTTCTGTTGATAGTTTCATTGTTCTCTCAGTCACTGAGATGCATAATTTCAGGCATCTTTAATTCTTCCCTTTGCCTCACCCTCATCACCCAATTAGTTGCCAACTTTTGTTAAGTCTACCTCCACAGTTTCTCAGATGCATGGCTATTTTTTGTCAGTCCTTTAGTCTGTCCCTGTTTACATCAAGTCTTCATCACTTTACACATAGGTTATTATACTATTAGCCCAGTAGATCTCTCTGCCTTTTGTCTCTCCCCACTTTAATCCATCTTTCACACAGCTGTCAAATTTGTATTCCTGATCCACAACCTTTGCTTAAAAATTTCCAGTGCCTTCCTATTGCCTTTAGGATATACATGGATATTTTTAATATAGTTTCAAACTTTAAAAATCTACTTTCCCCTCACCCCCAGTCCTGGTCCCATTATATTTTTCCAGTCATATATAATATTACTTCCTTCACCTAATTCTAGGTTCCAGTTGAACTGGCTTCTGTGCCCCTGGTACACATCTCCTGCCCCTGTGTCTAGAATGTGCTCCTTCCCCACATTAGTCTCCTAGAATCCAAAGCTTCTTTTAAGACTGTCCAGTTGGAACTTTTTATGTGAAGTGACTCTCTCTAACCTGCCCCTAATTTTTAGCATTCTCATAGTGTTTACTTTGTATATGTTTTGTATTTATCGATGTGTGTTCTGTAATACCTCTACTCTATTCCCAAGCAAGATTGAACTCCTTTAAATCAAGATGTTCTTTTTCTTCTGTCTTTTTCTTTCTTTCTTTTTTCTTCTCTATCTTTCACAGTGAAGAGAGAGAAAATGAGAGAGGGAGGGAGAGAGGAGGAAAGAAAGGAAAGAAGGAAGGAAGGAAGAAAGGAAGGAAGGAAGGAAGGAAGGAAGGAAGGAAGGAAGACAGAGCTGATCTTGGGACCAGGATAACCCAACTTCTTTCCTTATCTCTGAAACATGCTGACTGGATGATCTTGGGCAGGTCACTTAAGTTCTCACCATGTTGGTCAATTCTCTAATATTAAAAGTTGTTGCCCTGCTCTGGTAGAGGAAGTTCTTTCATTTGGGAGTCCTCCAGAGCCTAGCATAGTGCATATAGCAGATACTTGAGAAATAGCTATTGAATTGAATTCAGATACAGTATGAGATCATATTTACCTATTGCATTTAGATCTCTAAAAATCTTTGATGACTCATATTCTAAACATATCTGTTTAGACATCTAGGTCCATGAGTTTACCACACCCTACCTGAATATTATTCCCTCTGAACTATTGGACATTTCCATGGGTATTTGCCTTCCTGGGTCATACTTGCTTTTCTCTTTGGCATATGGATTATCATAAAGAGGATGTGTTTGTAGGGGGGAAATATCACTGCACTAGGGATTCATGAGATCTTGCTTCTGGTCCTGGTTTTGCCATTCAAGTAAGTTGTTAAACCATTCCCTTTGCTTCTCTAAGCCTCAATTTCTTCCTCTGTAAAATGAAGGAAGTAGGAATTGCCAATCTCTTGGGCATCTTGCAGTTCTGACATTCTAGGAACTCCTTCATTTCAACTTAAAGTTATCTTTATTAGACCTATACATCTCTCTTCAGACATATTCTTCCTTCCTGTTATTTAATGAAATTTTAAAAAACTGCCCTGGGGCCTGTCATTCCTGTATTTTAAACTGTGATCCAGAAATGGAAATAACATTTTTGGACATTCCCTCTCCATCTCTCTCTCTCTCTCTCTCTCTCTCTCTCTCTCTCTCTTTCTCTCTCTCTCTCTTCCTCTCTCTCTCTTTCTCTCTCTCTCTCTCTCTTTCTCTCTCCCTCTTTCTCTCTCTCTCTTCCTCTCTCTCTCTCTCTCTCTCTCTCTCTGTCTCTCTCTCTCTCTCTCTTTCTCCTTAGCATTAGCATAGTGTCTGGCACATATTAGAGTTTTAATAAATATTTATTGGCTGAATAAATGATTTACTTTTCATCCTTGTACATGTGAAATTCTTCTACCTCTAAACCCCTGACCCAATTTTGCAGTGATTTTTTTTCCCTGAACTTTTTAGCATTTAATCAATTGTTCTGAGGGACTGAAGCAACTCTTTCCCTCTATCTGATCCATTCCAATTCTGTTAGGCATTGCAATGAAACTGGGTGGGGAGCAGCCACAGAGACAGCAAAATGTGGCTGAAGCAGAGGAATGTGGTGCTTAGAATCCAGTTTGAAAGGGATGCAAGAACCAGCATCAGGCTCCTGCTTCCTGGGGCCAGTGGCTGAATCTTCTCACCCAGCTCTGTGAAGGGACGAAGGCAGGTAGAATCAGAAGGCCTCACCAGGGATAAGAGGAAGCACCAATTGTCTTCATGGCAAGAGCATCCCCTGTCCTGTAAATCCCAGGTCCAGAATTCTTCTAGAGCAGGGGTTTTTGACTTTTTTGTCATGTATTCCTTTGGAAATATAGTAAAGCCTACAAGACCCATTCTCAGAATGATGTTTTTAATGCATGAAATAAGCTTCATAGCATTAAAAGGGAAGCCAATTATATTGAAATAGATGTATTTTTTTCATATCCAACCTCACAAAATTCAAGAGAGTGACCTGCCCTTTTTTAGGAGCAAGAGGAGTAGAGGGGAAAGCATACATACCTCCATGGGACCATAGACCAAGTGGACCAAGTCCACAGAATCAGAAGCAAAGCTTGGAGGAAAATGAAGCCTCAATATCCTGGGTCCACTTCCAAAAGGGAGGCCCTGAAAAAAAAACTCATCAATGGCACAAGGAGATTAGCAAGTTGAAAAAATATTGAAGAGTAAGTAGAACCTAGATGCTAAGGGAAATTATAGGGTGTGAATTCAGTAGCGTCACTGCAGCAAAATCCTCAGACTCAGAAGCACAGTCAAGAAGGGAATGGAAGGAAAGATCATAATTTGATGAAAAGAAATCAGTTATTGTATTGGGAAGAGTTGGAGAGGTTGGCGAAGGCTGAAAAGCTCGAGTAATTAATTTGCACATGAAGAATAATCAGTAGCTTAGCTGATGTGAATGGAGAGGACAGATGCAAGTCTAATACAAGGTGAGATATTTGATTTCAGTTGATTTAAGTAGAATTGATCTATAGTCTGAATCTCAGAGGCAGAGTGGTGCAGCAGATGGAGGGTGAGTTTTGGAATCAGGTCAACCTGGATTCAAATCCAGTTTCTTACAAATCTTATGGGCAAGCTAAGTGATCCAGGTAATTCTACATCTTTAAGTGACAGCAATCTGAATTAATGAGGGAGTTTAGACACCGGCGAGTTCTCTGTACCAATGAAATGTCAGATACAGAAAAAAAGAAATTCATTGCAGTCTCTTAAGTAGGGCAGTGCTATGATCACAATAGTATTGTAGGAAGATGATTTTTTGCTGCTGCATTTTGGTAGATTACAGATAGAAGAGTAATGAGGCAGAAGTGAGTCAGGGGCAGTTATTGTTGGACCTCTGTTAAGGCCTAGACTAGACATGGGTCAGCAAAATGTAGAGGATCTCAAAGAGACTGCAGAGAAAGACCTGACAATTCTTATAGACAGACAAGGGGGTAGGAAAGAAATGAGTCTTCTTATATTAATAATATCAACAATGCATTTCATGATGGAACTTGACCCATGTCAGTCAAGTGAAGGCTTTTTCTGAGCACTGATTGTATGCCAGAGGAACAAAGGGCCCCAGCTCTCTCACTAGGGCCTGAGTCTTTTCTCTGCAGCAGCTCTGTTGCAAGGACATCTTCCCACACACAGCTCACACAGTTATGTAAACTTTGGGGAACAGGAAAAAATAGTGTTGTTTCTATGTCAGTGTGTGGGCTAGAAAAGGAACATAAGTGTTCTCTTGAAATGCAAGTGGAGAAGAGATTAAGATAGTGACAATATTTTGGTCTTGGGGTCTTTAGAAGCCATCTTGTAAAGGGAGAACAATTCAGTGAAGGTTACAGGATAAAAAAGGGCCAGACAATCCAAAGTACTGGGTCAATATCTCTTTAGTGAGGAGGGAGGACAGTCTTTGAAAGACATTTGGTTTCAAAGAAAGTATGATCTGTAGATTGCGGAGCTTATAAGAAAGCAAAACTGGGTAATGGAGATAGATCCTACCTTCCCAGTAGAAGACTACAAGCAATCATATTTTTATCTTGACTTGAATTTTCAGTTTTATGAACCTAATCTTGCCCAACTGAAAGAACTGTCAGGAAGATTTTGTCTATTATTACCAAAGTTGGCAAGCATTAAGGGACTAGGGTAGATCTAGGAAATATAAGGAGATATAAATCTAATGTCAATTTAGCGAGCCACTCAGAAAATTCAGAGGAACTGGATTTCTCTGTGCAATATGCACAAGTAGACTACTAAATCTGTATCCCAAAGAGATAAAAGGATAAGAACCTATATATACAAAAGTATTTATTGCAGATATTTTTGCGGTGACAAGGAATTGTAAATTGAGGGGATGTCCATCAATTCTTGATGGCATATAATTGTAATGGAATGTTATTATTCTATAATAAATGACAAGAGGGATGATTACAGAAAAAAACATGGGAAGACCTATGTGAGTTGATGTAAAGTGAAGTAAAAATAACAGGGAGAGATGATTGTGCCCAGTAACAACAATGTTGTGGTGATGATCAACTGGGAAAGAATTGGCTACTTTCATCAATATAATGGTCCACGAAAATCCCTGAGGATTCATGATAACAAAAATGCCATACACATCCATAGAGAGAACTAACGAACTCTGAGTGCAAATTAAAGCATAATTGATTCATTGTATTTTATCTTACTTTTTTTGCTTTTCTGTAATATGGCTAATATAGAAATGTTTTACATAATTTCATATATATAAATATATATAAAATATGTAAAAATGGAAATGTTTTACATAATTTCATAGATACATATAAAATATATAAAATTATATAAATATATTATATATATATAAATATATAAAACTTTATATCATTTTCCTTACCTTTGTAGTTGTAGGGTAATGGTAGGGGGAAGAATTTGGAACTGAAAATTTAAAAAGAAAAGAATGTCAAAATAAATAATAAAAATGTAAAATGAATAGGTAACTATAGAAGGCAATGATCTTCAAGAAATTTTTATGACAATAGAATCACAGGACTGGAAGGGACCTTAGGTGGCTTAAAATATTCTTCTTTACTTCCTGGCTGAAAAGCATTGAATTTGTCCCAGCAAGAGTTTTAACATAAGGCTTATTGTTTTGTTTCCCTGATAAAATCCAGTCTATTCTCATGTTTAAGCTCCTGGCAGGTAGGGATTGTTTTATTTTTGTGTTTGTATTCCAAATTTTTAGTGTAGAGCTACCACACAGTAGGCACCTGTCAAATGCCTGGTGTTAGGTCGAATGCTTGATATCAGGTTATCTACTGCCCCAGCATGCCAGTCACAACTATTATCACTATCAGGTGGAGGATAGTTTAATGACTTATTTTATCTAGTATTTTTCCATTTTGCTGGCAAGCAAAAAAAGTAAAACTACGTTCTCAAATTTTAAAACTTTTGTCAGCGAGGAGACTGTACAGATGAAGAAATGCTAGGTTTTGAAAAAAGAACTGAACTCAAAAGCATATAATTATTTTGTTCTTGAGGCTTTAGGACAACAGTATACAATATAATCAAAATTTCTTCAAAATACTCCATTTAAATGCCTCACTTTCTAATAATATTAACTCTTCAATAGCCCTCTGTATAACAGGAAAAAAAGGCTTTTTGGAAAAAAAGAAACACATCACGACCTTCCCTTTAAGAAAGTAAACATATAATCAGGAAATAAAGTAAAATGATAATTAATAATTTTATTCTCTTAGAAATAAAATATGTTATGGCTTCTAAATTAAAAGGAATCAACCCAAAACATTTCATTAATTATTAGTTGTTCAGGGATTCTGTTCAGCCACCTGGCTCAAATGAAAAACATACTTAGCAATTTCTGTCTTATAGAATCTTTCTCCAATGGAAAAAAAAGACCAAGTGTCTCACTGCATTCCGGTTCATTGGCAGTCTTCTTGATCTATGTTTTGCCAGTAGACTCTGATGACTCTGGAGGAGAAAATGAGGCTGATGACTTTGCATAGCCCTACCTCACTTAAATGTAATTCACTTATAAGTCAAGAGATTACCCTGCTGAGGTCTTTATTCCTCTTCAAGAACAAAGGGTGAACAACAGCGATCTCCAATTATATTAAAATGCTACTTAGACTTGACAAATATTAGCTTATTGATATACATTCAAAGGTAGAAAGTAGACGCTTCAAGCTTGAATCTAGAAGTCATATTGCATTAATGGGTAAAGGCAATTGCTAAGAATATCTTGTTCTTCTACAGATGAGACCCACTGAGCATAGTGATATCAAGGAGAAAGGTCTGACTCAATACATAAAGAGAAGAGCATCCAGAAACCAAAGCTGAATAGGAAAGATACATTTAAAGTAATTAATAATTGATACAATACTTGTCTTAAAAAAAAAATATATATATATATATATATATATATATATATATATATATATTCATTATTAAAAATGCCCTGGGACAGATTTGGAAATCAGCCTAACAAAAACCCCTCCAAAATCAATGAAACAGTGCCCATTGTCCTTAGTTACCTATAGAAAGATTAATATTGCCTACCTAAAAAGGGAGAAAAGTATTGCGTTCTTAAAGACAGGAGAAGCAAGTAAAAAATACCTTCAGAAATACTCTGGAACAGATATACATCACTTCACCGAACAATAATAAAGACTGATAATTTGTACATGCCATCAGATTAATTAAATATACCTGAAACTACCCAGCAAATCTGAATATAATACTTCAAGGGAAAACATGGTCATTCAGGGATATAGTCGAATTTCAAGATTTCATGTTGAGGAAAAGACCAGATCTGTATTTAAAAATTTGACTTCCCAAGACAAAAATCAAAAGAAGCATGAAAAGGTAAACAGAAAAGAAAAATCATAAAAGACTCTCTAAAGCTCAACTGTTTACATTATTACATGGAAAGAAAATAATTTTAATTCTTGAATCTTCTCAGTATTTGGGTAGTTGGAGAGATTGTACATACACACACACATACACATAGATAGAAAGAGAGTACAGGGTATGTTATATCAGAAGATAT
Organism: Potorous gilbertii; assembly: GCA_028658325.1. Lineage (NCBI taxonomy): Eukaryota > Metazoa > Chordata > Mammalia > Diprotodontia > Potoroidae > Potorous > Potorous gilbertii. The sequence goes on along the minus strand of CM053774.1, from coordinate 104,562,077 downwards.
GATATCCACACACACACACACACACACACACACACACACACACACACAAAATAAAATTAAGGGGTGAAGGAGGAAAATTCCAGGAAGAGAAAGGGAGTAAGGGAATGGGGCAGGCTATAACTCATAAAAGAGATAAGAAAAATCTTATTCAATGGAGGAGATAAGGGAGAAGGGGAGAGGGAGAAAAATAAAGCTACTCTCTCCACATGTGGCTGAAGGAGGGAATAACATGCTCATTAAATTTGATATGAAAATTTATATACACCACAGGAAAGGAGAGGAGGTGACAAGTGGAGCGAGGGGAATGTTAGAAGGGAGGGCAAATGAGAGAAGAGAGCTACTAGAAATAAATTCTTTCGAGAAGGGACAAGGTCAATTGTAGGGGGGAAAATTAAGGGGGGGGAAGAGTGTAGATCAGAGGGCAATATAATTAGCATTACACAACACGATTGCTACATAAGTCTTTTTGCAAAACAATACATATTTAGTCTGTACTAAATTGTTTGCCTTCTCAGTAGGGCTGTGGAAGGAGGGAGGGGAGGGAGAGAAGTTGAAATTTGAAGTATTAGAAATGAATATTGAGAATTTTTATTGCATATAATTGAGAAATAAGAACTACAGAGATACGGGTATGGCAATTCATCTTGCCCTGCAAGAAAAGAGAGAAGATGGGGATAGGAAAGGGGTGGGGTGTGATGGAGGGGAGGGTACGTTGAGGGAAGGAGTAATCAGAATGCATGGTATTAGAAAGCAGGGGGAGGGGAGTGATGGGGAGAAAAATTGGATATTTTAAAGAGTGAGGTAAATGCAATTGGCATTAAAACAATAGACTGAATTAATTGCTGAGAATAAATCAATGACATCTTCAGTTTGGAGAAAAGAATTTCAGTCTAAATTTCCTAGAGGAAGATAACCTCAGGTAAAATTTGGCATTGATGGAAAAGTCAAGGTTTTAATTGTAAATTTGATTTTATGATTGCCATTTAATCAGGAACTAGAATATGTATAGAAAGGCATGCAAGCCAACTAAGACTTGCCTCAAAAGATGTTCCTTAGCCAAAGTAAAACTATAATCATATTTGAAACTTGGTTATTGGAACTTGACATTTTTAGATGCTATGGGACTATTAAATGACTGTTCTTCTGAGTCTAACTCCAGGTATGGGTAGCAAGAAAGGTGATCTGAGCCTCCAATACATGATGCCAATAAGCTGATGAGATGCTGGTATGAACTATAAAAGGTGATCTCAAGGGAAGGGTGGGAGAGCAGCTGTTCAGCATGGGCTGAGGTGGGATTCTCCTGACTCAATTTCCCCACTGACACCTGGCAGACTTCAAGCCTGACTGAATGCAAGTGGACAATCTAATCCTGCCTGGGGCTGACATGAAGTTGGGGAGATATTGTATCCCTGAAATGTCTTTAATATTGGTGGCAATTTCCTATAGTCAAAAGGTTTGTAAGTTTAATACCAGATCTATTCAATTATAGATTACAGGTAGGGGAACATCTGAGGTTGTCTAAAATTAAGCAACTAGGCATGAGACTTTAGACAAACAACAATAAGTTAGGGTCCTTTAATTCTTAATAATACCGTGGAGACAATTAGGTCAAGAGCTTGTGAAATTAGCAACATAAATATTATTTGTGTCTCAGTTGGTTAATGTTCAAAAACAAAAAATTTCTTTTGTGGTCCATATTGTAAATGCTTCAAAAAGAATTATCACCTGACCAAAAGTTGGAATTGCTCTATCTGTTATAAACTGTGTTAAAAATAAATAATAAAAAAGATATTTTTTCTTATATCCAGCCAAAATATATAATTCTGCAGTATCTATACATTGCTCATAATTATATTTGTTAGTGCTAAGGGGAAAAAATCTAATTCAATTCATAACTCTTTAATCATTTATTAACTACTATCACATCCATTCTTAAGCTTTCTCTAGGTTAAACATACCCACTTCCTTCAGTTGATCATCATATGACACCAGTTAGTCAATAAATATTTATTAACCACCTTCTATATGCTAGGTACTATATGCTAAGAGACAGGGTACAGAAAAAAAAGGTAAAGAAGATAATTCCTGTTCTCAAGGAACTCACAAATGAATGGGGTATATAACACACAATTCTGTAAAAACAAGTGTGATGGCCAGCAAAGGAGGATCTTTTGCTGTTTCTGTTTTAGTATAATCAAGTGCCTTTGATTGAATCTTGCCTTTATCAACCAAGAGTCTTTACTATGAGCAAAGTAGAGAAACTGGAGTTTCTTTAACTAGAAACAGTGTATGTATTTGTATTATTAATTATTTTAACGTGATTAAAGACCTTCCCTAGCCATGAATGGACCTGCCCACTAAGGACAGTTTGATTAGGGAAGATTTGTAGGAATGCCCATACCTTTTGTTAATGAGGCATTGGTTCTCAAGAGTGGTCATGCCCTCTGGCTCTAAAAGTGGTGTAAATGCTCTGAAGTTTTACTTTGGAGCTTACTGACTGAAAGTGTTTTTTGGTGAGACTCTTAGAAGCCGCTAAGGAATGCCCTGACTTTGAAGACCCAGACGCTGTTATTTCTCTCTCTGGTAACTATGGTCAGACAGTTGGATATGTCTGTTGATTTGTGATGTATGTATTGATTATGGTCAGACAGTTGGAAGCCATGTCTGTTGATATTTGATTTCTCTGTATTTTCTCTGAAGTTCAGGGTACTTTTTTCCCTGAACTAGGTGAAGACATATGTGCTTGATTAAAGTGATTGTCAATCCCTCAAAAAAAATATACATGAAACTGTTTTTTCTCCAGACGGAGCCTATCAAACATCTAAGATCCAAGACTGGAATGAAGAGGCCCCTCTATGGGTGACTTATACAGGAGCTCAAACAACAATGTATATGTCAATAAAGAAATTTCAAGCAAGGCATGCATGCATGATGGTGGAAAAGCATAGGGTTTGTGGTGGTAATTTAGAACAGAAAATTGTCAACAAATATATATATATATATATATATATATATATATATATATATATATATATATATATATATATATACACACATACATATCTGCATATACATGCATACATACATACACGTATGCATATGTATCAGTGTATATATACGTACACATACATATGGGTGTATGCATGTGTGTGTATGTGTGTGTCTGTGCCTGCATTTAAAATTCCTGGATTCACTACTCATATGAACTTTGAAATTGTGGTTGGTCATTGTTTTGATCAATTTTCAAGTCTTTCAAAGTTACTATCTTCACAATGTTGTCATTGTAGAAATTTCTTGTTCACACTTTGCATCATTTAATACAAATTTTTCTGGTTTCATTGAAGTCATCTCCTTCATAATTTTTTATGACACAATACAACTACATTACATTCATATACCATAATTAATTTATTCAGTCTTTCCCCAATTGATTAGCACCATCCTTAGTTTTTCTTTGTGATTACAAAAAGAGCTGCTGTTTTGTCTTGCCTTTTTCCCCTCTTTACTCTCTTTTGAATCTAGCCCTAGTAGCCTAGCAGTGCTACTATTGAACCAAAGAGTATGCATAGTTTAGTAACTTTTTACATGCGGTGCGAAATTGCTTTCCAGAATGGCTGTGTCAATCCACAACTTTAGCAAGGGTGCATTATTAATATGCCTATTTTCCCACAGCCCCTCCAACATCTGTGTTTTTACTTTTTGGTAAACTTTGCTAATCTGATGGATATGAGGAAGAACTTTAGACACAAACAAATTTTTAAACAGTTTGTTCACTTAAACAGGAACAGATTAATGCCAAAAGAATGAGCTTGAGGACATGTTTATGAGTAATATGTATTAACAAGTTAATTAAATCATTTCTATTGGGAAGTATAATCATTTGCTTTTTTTGTTGCATGAGTATTCTTAGTTGTCATAATATCTCTCCTTTCTATTCCCTGTGCTACTGCCCTAGTTTAGGCTTCCATAACCTCATGTGTCTACCATTTAGTTGAAGTCAATCAGCATTTACTAAGAATCTTCTATGTATAAAATTGTGTGATGTGCTGAGGTCTTAAAGATATGACATATGTCTTGTATGAAACTAAAAGGAACTTATGGCTGCAATAGCTTAGTCGCCATGTCGACACACACTCTCTCACCTCTATTCTTTACATAGGATATTGTTTTGAAATCAATATATCTAAAACTAATCATGTTACTGTCTTGACAAAAAAAGACAACAAAAGCTTTTAGTGAGTTGCCATTCCCTGTAAAGTAAATTCCAAAATCAAGGCATTTAAAGTCTCTCAAAATCTGGTTGGCCCAAAACTACTTTTTTTTTCCAATTTTATATTCCATTACTTATAGCTTCTAAATGCTGCTAACAATATGAGCCTGTAATAATAAGCATCCCAACATATACGAGGGAGGAGGGGGCTGCTAGCACGGGTTCTTAGATCAGCATTCATTAAAAGAAAGGCAACCAAAAGTTGACCATCTCCTTTAATCAAGCATGTGTATCATAGAAGATACAGAGAAATCTAAATAAACAGACAGCACTTCCAAATTGTCTGACATACGTCACAGATAGATAGATAATTGTCTGACCTTACATACATTGTTACCAGAGAAAGAAACACCAACATCTGTGTTTTCAAAGCTGGGAGTTTCCTTAGCAGCTTCTCAGTATCTCCTCTGGCCAAACTAACACTTCCAGTCAGTAAGTCCCAAAGTAAAACCTCCCCTCAGTATATATACTCTTTTCAGAGTCAGAAGGCATGACCCTTCATGACCCAATGCCTCATTAGAAAATAAACAAAAGGTGTGTGTCTTCCTACAAATCTTCCCTAATCAAACTCCTTTTAATGGGCAGGTCCATTAATGGATAGGGAGAATCTTCCCATTAAGAAGCAAAATTATATTAACAAGTAAAAGACATTATCAATACGGAACCTTACACACTAGTGAGTTGCCATAGATCATCCAAGTCCTCTGCATTAGCTGGATTGGTCTACTCACATGTTCTCTAAACATTCATTGGTCTCTGGTCATACATACACTTTACTTAGAATGTCCTCCCCATCATCTCTCCATCTGCAATTTGTCTATCTGTCAAATATCACCAATTCTCTGAAGTTTTCCTTAAATACTCCAAATCACAGTGACCCCTGTTACCATCAAACTTATACAGCACTTACTATCTGTTCCACTTACTGGGCAGTTATCACTTAATATCTTGGATAATTAGCTATGCTTTAAGCTTCTCATTTCACCAAACATTGTAAATTCCTCACTTAAAGGTCCCAACATTTGGGACCTTTGCCTTCTTTTCAACAGTCAGTGCATATTTAGCAAATAAATTAATGATTACTTGTCAGTGGGGGAACATGAGTTTAAATTGCTCCTGTTGATGTTAATTGCAGACCTCCTGCATTCCTATGAAGTATGGAGTCCTATGCAGTATTTTCACCCAAGAAATGGCAGCCATTCCATTGTATCTGGATTGTCAACCTTTTTTTTTTTTAACATGGACCCACAGTTTTGGCAGTATTGTGAAACCTATGGATCTCTGTTCAGAATATTAATTTTAATTGCATAAAATAAAATCAATTATATGGAAATAACGGCTATTAAAATATTAGAAAAAAAAGCAAATTCACAGATGCCAGTTTAAAAGTCCCTACTATAGAGGCAAAGAGGACATTCTATTTCACCAAAATGCATATCAATCTAGCTCTTAATAAAAGCAAGGCACACAAGCCTTTATTTGAGCGAGACCTAGGACTATTTGTCTTTCTTTATGTTCCAAAGTTCCTAAAGTCTAAATATCTCATGACTTTCCTTTAGTATGTTTCATTGTATTGTTCATTATGTTTATCACAAATGCAACTAAGCCATTTACTGCAATGTTAAGTATGTTAATAACCTCCCTTCAAAGTATTGGCTTTGAATGTTTTTCCTCTTTCAGGAAAGACAGATTTTGCACATAGGTTTGCATATTTGAAAAAAAAAAGGTCTGGTTTATACATGTAAATACTAACATTTGGGCTCTCTGAACTATTACTACTGTTGTTATATACTAAATAGCCTTCGTCTACTCAATATAACTCATTGGTAGCCATTTTCTGGATTCAAGAGTATCTATTGAAAATTTGCAAACTCAGTATGAATTTTCTTGTGGTATGATAGTTCACCATCTGTTCACTTAGTGCTACACACATAAATTACTTTTCCACTTTTCTTTCCTGTTTCCTTAGGCACTATTTAGAAATAGAGTTCTTAGGAATGGTTTTCATATTCATTTCTTACAAACTTTGAAGATCAGTTTGCCTTATTGGGGAAACCTTTTAAAATTATGTGTATTAAATTATGATGTTTTTTCAATTCATTATTAAGTTGCTATATTAATGTTTTACAGTCCTCTATTCCTCTTGATCTTTGAAAGAGTTTTGTTGTGCTTATGGTGTCTATTTGTTTCCTACTGTGAACTGAACTCATTTAATTTTCCGGTACTCTGTTTTTGCATCTCTTAGACTAGATTACTTCTAAAACCCTAAATTCTATGATTCCAGGACTTTATTTGTATCTTGCTAAGATTTCACACATAGGAAGGGGCAGGGAGGCTGGTTACTAGGCGGCAGCGTCTGCGGTGAGTCTACGGCATCTAGAGGAGGTTGGGGCTAAGTCGGGGCCCTGGCCGGGGTCTTCAGTGGGCCATGACCAGGGGTCTGGACAAGAATTCTTCCTCACCTTCAGCCAGGAACACGAAATTGTCACCAGCTCATCTAAGAGATCCGCTTTCGTGCAGCCCTGATCTCAGTGGAAATCAGCACATTTCCCATCCAGACCTCTGGGTTGGAGGCCATACTTCCTGTCTGAAGACTGTCAGTCCCTGCCCCCATCAGCACCACTCTTTTCACTTGTGCAACATGTTACTAAGTTCATGAGTCTCCTGGCTGGGGCCATGTCCCCACCTGTTCTACCCCACCGTGGTCTACCTGACCAAGCCCAGCCCCAGCAAGGCCATCCTGTACATCCAGGCCTTTGTGCTCGTCCTTCTGCTGGGCAAGGTGATGGGCAAGGTGTTCTTCGGCCAGCTGAGGGCTGCCGAGATGGAGCACCTACTGGAGCACTCCTGGTACGCAATGACTGAGACCTGCCTGGCCTTCACAGTCTTTCGGGATGACTTCAGCCCCAGGTTTGTGGCGCTCTTCACCCTCCTCCTCTTCCTCAAGTGTTTCCACTGGCTGGCCGAGGATCGGGTTGATTTTATGGAACGGAGCCCCAACATCTCCTGGCTCTTTCACTGCCGAATTATCTCCCTCATGCTCCTCCTGGGTGCCCTGGACTTCCTCTTCGTCAACCATACCTATCACAGCATCCTGACCCGGGGGGCTTCCGTGCAGCTGGTCTTTGGCTTTGAGTACACCATCCTGATGACCATGGTTCTCACCATCTTCATCAAATACGTCCTACACTCCATCGACCTTCAGAATGAGAACCCCTGGGACAACAAGGCGGTCTACATGCTTTACACTGAGTTGTTCACAGGCTTCATCAAAGTTCTGCTGTGTACATGGCCTTCATGAATCATGATTAAGGTGCACACGTTCCCACTCTTTGCCATCCGGCCCATGTACCTGGCTATGAGGCAGTTTAAGAAGACAGTGACTGATGCCATCATGTCTCGCTGGGCCATCCGCAACATGAACACGCTGTACCCAGATGCCACGGCCGAGGAGCTCCAGGCCATGGACAATGCCTGCATCACTTGCAGGGAGGAGATGGTGACTTGCGCCAAGTGACTCCCCTGCAACCATATCTTCCACACTAGCTGCCTGCACTCCTGGTTCCAGTGACAACAAACTTGCCCCACCTGCCGAATGGATGTCCTTCGGGCCTCGCTTCCTGTCCAGTCCCCACCCGCCCCGGAGCCTGCTGAGCAGGACCCCCTACCTGCCCCTGACCAGCCCCACATCCTCCCCCAGCCCTCAACTTTCCCCAAGGCTTCCTGCCCCCGTTTCCTCCAGGGATGTTCCCCCTGTGGCCTCCCGTGGTCCCCTTTCCCCCCATGCCACCCCCAAACAATGCAGATGCCCCACCTGCCTCACCATCCACCTCAGCCAGTACCTCTCAGCCCACCAGCTCCGTCCCTGAGCCCAGGACAGGCCCTGGCTTTCTCTTCCCTCCTCCCTGGATGGGCATGCCCCTACCTCCACCATTTGGGTTCCTCCCCATGCCAGTGCCCCCAGCAGGCTTTGCTGGCCTGACCACTGAGGAGCTGAAGGCCCTAGAGGGCCACGAACGGCAACATCTGGAAGCCCGACTACAAAGCCTTTGAAATATCCACACCCTGCTGGATGCTGCCATGTTGCAGATTAACCAGTATCTCACTGTGCTGGCCTCCCTGGGCCCTTCCCGACTTCCTGCCCCTGCCAGTTCCCCTGCAGCATCTACACCTGCTGCTGCAGCCTCTTCTTCCACCAGCACCCCCAGTTCTGAGGCAACGCCCCCCTCACCAGGATCCTCCCCACTTCCCCCTGAGCCAATACAACTGCAGCCAGGTCCATCTGCTGAGTCCGTTGGGGCTGAGGACTTGACCGAAGACGCAGAACCTGATGCAGTGGAGCTCTGCCGCCGCCACCTGCAGAAGCTGGGGTCCCCTGCTTCTCATTGACTGCCCAACTTCATACTACTCCCCAACCTTGTGTTTTGACTGTGGTGCCCTTGTGCGCGGGTGAGAAGTGAATCCTACCGCCAAGTGTCGTCTCCCCTCTCACCAGGCTTTGGAAAAGAATGTGAGGTTTTGCCCTCCCACTCACGCCACTTGGGATCTCCTGTATCCAAGCCATGTGGCTTGGGCTATTTCCTTGCCCATCGGAGTGCGCTGGAGGCCTGATGGGTCTCCTCCTTCCTCACTCTTCCCCCACCCCTAGCAGACTCCTTTAACTCCAGGCAGAGTTGGGGCTGTCAAGGTTGTTGAGAACCTAGTTTCCTGCTCTATTTACTGCTCCTCCATCTGGGGGGCCTGAGAAAAGGTTGGACACTCTGAAGACACACTCCCTCAGGAGCAGGGAAGGTCAACTTGAGGTGGAGGGAGTATCGCGTATTCCCAACAGTATTAGCTCTAGCTCCCAGGGGCTCAAGGTGAGCTGGCCTTCAATGGGCCCCACCTCCAGCAGCCCTTTGTAGTGACAGTAGTGCCCCATTGCCCAGTCACACTCCCGTCCATGTCTGACAGGTGACCGTGTCTCAGGAAAGTGAGTGCCAGGCTGCCACAGGCCTGTGGCTGGTGGGCACCTATAGAGCCCACAGGGCTGCTCCTTGGGACTTCTTGGCATTATGGGATGTTGGAAGCACCTGCTTCTCTGGTTAAGGAGGCTGAGCCTTTCTGCGGCCAAAAGCAAATTTTTTACATCCCCTGGCTGGAACTGAAGGAGGCCAGCCTCTAAACCAACAACAGTCTCATGCAGGGAAGCATTCTCAGCTTTCTGAAACTTCTTGATTGGGGGAGGTGGGATTTCTTGTTGCTGTCTTTTGGTTAAAACCCGACCCCAAAGCTTATTTCAAATGTGAACAGCACCCATCCTAGCAGGGAGGGGAGGAAAAACGGCTCATGGTTTCTCCAGGTTAAATGTGGTTCTGGGTGGAATAAAGCCAGGACTAGACCTTGCCTCACCCATGTCCCCCTCTTTCCTCTGTTCCCCTTTGTTTTTTGGTGTTAAAAAAGTTGCTGGAGACAGTTTCAGATTATTTAATTTGTAAATATTGTATAAATTTTAATAGCTTAAATTGTATATACGGCCAAAACAAAAACTTGCATTAAAGTTGGTGCCAGGTTGACATGGTACCCCTCCCCCTGGGCAAAAAAAAAAAGATTCACACATATATTTATATATGTGTACATATGCACACTATATACACACATACGCATACATACAAACATTTGCATACATAAGCATATATATGCTTACATACATACATAAACACATACATACATACCTTCTCTAGTTCTACTTTTATATTTTTGTCACTATATATATGGAATTTTCTCTGTATGCACCTCTCTCTCTTTACATACGTAGAACAACTCCGATGGGCTAGCCAGGTCGTTCGAAAGCAAAATGTATGCTGGCTCAAAAGATTATCTTATGGAGAACTCACATGGGGCATGGCGATCACAACTGGTGGTCAGAAGAAGAGATACAAGGGCACTCTCAAGGTCTCTCTCAAGAACTTTGGATTGGATTATGTGACATGAGACATTGGCACAGGACCTCTCAGCATTGCATGCCCACATTAAAAAGGGTGTTGTGTTCTATGAGCAAAGTAGAATTAAGGCAGAGCAAAATAAATGTAGGCTGCACAAATTTGGAGTATCCACCCCAAATATTCACATGGACTATCTGCACCCAACCTATTATAGAGCATTCTGAGCTCTTATTGGTCTGAAAAGCTACAGTAGGACACACTGAAACTTCACTTTCTCATGGTGATGTCATTTTAGTCCTCTTCAAAAATGAGGGACAACACATACACACATATATGTACACACACATATATGTACATATGTGTATGTATATATGCATATATAGGGATATAGATATGTGTGTATGTACATATATACATACATGTATATTTTATATATATATATATATATATATATATATATATATATATATATATATATATATATATTTCTTCCCCTCTATATGTTTTTCATAGACATTGACCACTGTGATGGAGATCTAGTGCAAAGGGTAAGTGAAAGAGGTCTTCTCTATGGACAGTGAAGTTCTCCAAATCCTCCTACTTATGGATAACAATTAAAAATTACATTAAGCCTTGGAACACTGTATAGCTTCTTGGAAGCAATTCATGTCTAACTCAAAAGGGTTTGTCTTGACTATCCACATGAGGAAGAACCAAATGAATGAAGAATGTCAATTGCCTTGATTATGATATGCAGTTAATTTATCAACTTATAGAGGGAACAGAGTCAAGATGACAGAGTAAAAGGTGGAAATTGCTTGTGCTCCCCCTCAAAAACCCCCAAATACATGTAAAATGACTCTAAACAAATTCTGGAGTAGCAGAAAACAATGAAAGATGGTATGAAGTAAATCTCCAGCCCAGGACAGCTTGGAAGGTCAATGGGAAACATCCATCCTGCTGGGGTGGGGGCAGAGCACAGTCCAGCATGGGTCACACTGGCCCAGACAGGACCTGAGCAGGCCTAGTTTGGACTAAATCACCACAGCTGGGATATGGTTACAGACTTCTACATCCACAAACACCAAGGACAGCATAGAAGTTTCATGGAAAAACTCTGTTGGACCTGGGTGAGAGAGTAGCATAGTCTGGCCTGGTCTGGTCCCAGCCCCAGGACAGCAGAGGGAGTGAAGAAAGAGGTCACAGAAGCCCAAAACAACAGCAGGGGAAGCAGTTATTTCTGGAGTTCACAGATTGTGATATTGAGTGGTTGACAGTACACCACTCCTACCCTCATCGGAAGCAGAGAACAACTTTGACACAGAGCTCAAAAGTCAAGTAATTGGCTGGGGAAATGAGCAAAAGCAGGAAAAAAAGATTACAGACTCTGGTGACAAGGAAGACCAAAGTATCCAAAGAGAAAAGGAACAATAAAGTCAAAGCTCCTACATTCAAAGCCTCCAAGGAAAATATGAATTGTTCTCAGGCCATGAAAGAGCTCAGAAAGGATTTTGAAAATCAAGTAAGAGAAGCAGAGGAAAAATTGGAAAGGGAAATGAGAGTGATACAAGAAAATCATGAAAAATGAGTCAACTTCTTGCTAAGTGGCACCAAAGAAAAATGCTGAAGGCAATAACACCTTTAAAAATATACTAACACAAATGGCAAAAGAAATCCAAAAAGTCAAAGAGGAGAATATCATCAAAAGCAGAATTGACTAAATAGAACATAAGGTCTAAAAACTCACTGAAGAAAATAACTTCTTCAAAATTAGAATTGAGCAAGTGAAAGCTAATGACTTTATGAAAAATCAAGAAATTATAAAACAGAAAGAATGAAAAGATAGCAGATGATGTGAAATATCTCTTCAGAAAAACAACTGATCTGGAAAATAGATCTAAGAGAGATAATTTAAAAATTGTTGGACTACTTGAAAGCCATAATCAAAAAAAAAAAAGAACCTAGATATCATCTTTCAAGAATTACCAAGGAAAACTGCCCTGATATTCTAGAACCAGAGGACAAAATATATATTGAAAGAATCCACCAGTCACCACCTGAGGAAAACTCCTAGAAATATTAGAGCCATATTCCAGAGCTCCTGGGTTAAGGAGAAAATATTGCAAGCAGGTAGAAGGAAACAATATGAAGATTGTGGAAACACAATCTGGATAACACAAGATCTAGCAGTTTCTTCTTTATAGAGGGCTAAAAATATAATATTCAGAGGTCAAAGGAGCTATGATTAAAACCAAGACTCACCCACCCAGTAAAATGGAGTATAATACTTCAGGGGAAAAACATAGTTATTCAATCATTCTTGATGGAAAGATCAGAACTGAATAGAAAATTTGATTTTCAAACACAAGAATCAAAAGAAATGTGAAAAAGTAAACTGCAAAGAGAAGCTGTAAGGGATTTGCTAAAGTTCAACTGTTTACATTCCCACATGGAAAGATAATATTTATAACCCTTGAGAGTTTTCTCAGTGTTAGGGTAGTGGGAGGGAGTACATATATATGTGTGTGTGTGTGTTTATCCTTCATTCCCGAAGAAAACCATACCATCAGAGAAATAATGACATGACTTGCACTTGACTTTGTTTTGAGTGAGGGAGGGCTGTTTAGGTCACTAACCTTACTTCTCCTCCAAGGTCATCTGATCCAGGATGAGGCAATGGGGGTTAAGTGACTTACCCAAGGTCACACAGCTAGTGAGTGTTAAGTGTCTTAGGTGAGATTTGAAGTCAAGTCCTCCTGACTTCTGCACTGGTGCTCTATTTACTGCACCACCTAGCTGCCCCCAGTTATATGTATATTATATATCCAATGCACCACCTAACTGCGCCCGATATACTATATGCCAGTACATATGTTCTAGTATGCTAAGTGGGCCCACATTGATGACCTTTTGGTAGGCCATAGATAAGAGTCACCCAGGATGGACAGGCATTTTTAGATTTTGATCTGGGCAACTAGATCTGTGTAAATTGTGATCTCTGTAGTTAGAAACATTAAATTAGTTAGGTACTCAAGACATAGCATTCAGTGAATATAACAATCTACTATTTGATAAACCCAAGGAACCCAGCTTCTGGGATAGGAGCTCACTGACAAAAATTGCTTGGAAAACTGAATAGCAGTGTGGCAGAAACTGGGCATAGACTAATAATGTCTGACACCATACACAAGAATGAAGTCCAAATGGATACATGATCTACATATAAGGACTGATACTATAGACAAATTAGGGGAGTAAGGAATAGTGTATGTGTCAGATTTAAGGAGAATGGAGAAATTTTTGACCAAATAAGAGACAGAGAATATTACGAATTGCAAATTGGATAATTTTGATTACATTAAATTGAAAAGTTTTTGCACAAACAAACCTAATGCAACCAAGATTAGGAGGGAAGTAGAAAACTGGAAAGAATTGTAGCAACTAGTGTCTGTGATAAAGGCCTCATTTCTAAAATATATAGAGAACTGAGTCAAATGTACAAGGAAAGAAATCATTCCCCAATTGATAAATTGTCAAAGAATAAGAACAGGCATTTTTCAGAGGAAGAAATTAAAGGTATCTATGGTCATATGAAAAAAATGCTCTAGATCACTATTGATTAGAGAGATGAAAAAGAACTCCAAGGCACCATATTCCACCTATCAAATGGCTAATATGGCAAAACAGGAAGATGATAAATGTTGGAGAAGATGTAGGAGAGTTGCAACAATAATTCATTGTTCATGAAGCTGTAAGCCGATCCAACCATTCTGGAGAGCAGGTTAGAACTACACCCAAAAACTACAAAAATATACATAACCCTTTGACCCAGCAATATCGCTTCTAGGACTGTATCCCAAAGAGGTCATTAAAATGGGAAAGTGTTCCACATTTACAAATATATTTATAAGCAACCAGGCCTGCCGCCAAAAGCTCTGAGGCTGGGGAGCAGCATTTGAATCTCAGACCCCAAGCACTAGCTGGGCGGACCTAGGCCAGGGGTGGAGAGGACTCTCAGAAGTCAAGTAACTGGCTGGGAAAATGCCCAGAAAAGGGAAAAAAAATAAGACCATAGATGGTTATTTTCTTGGGGAACAGATTGCGCCATTTCTCTCTGACGAAGAAGAGCAATGCTTACCATCAGGTAAAGACATGGGAGTCAAGGCCTCTGTATCCCAAACATCTGAAAGAGATACCCAATGGGCTCAGACCTTGGAAGAGCTCAAAAAGGATTTTGAAAATCAAATTAGACAGGTGGAGAAAAACTGGGAAGAGAAATGAGAGAGATGCAAGAAAAGC
>CM053774.1:104517836-104547084 GCA_028658325.1 Potorous gilbertii | reverse complement strand
CTCAATTGGCAAAAGAGGTTCAAAAATCCAATGGGGAGAAGAATGCTTTCAAAAGCAGAATTAGCCAAGTGGAAAAAGAGGTTCAAAAGCTCACTGAAGAAAATAGTTCTCTCAAAATTAGAATGGAATAGATGGAGGCTAATGACTTTCTGAGAAACCAAGAAATCACAAAACAAAACCAAAAGAATGAAAAAATGGAAGAGAATGCGAAATAGTTCATTGGAGAAACAACTGACTTGGAAAATAGATCCAGGAGAGACAATTTAAAAATTATGGGACTACCTGAAAGCCATGATCAAAAAAAGAGCCTAGACATCATCCTTCATGAAATTATTAAGGAAAACAAATATATTTATAGCAGCTCTCTTTGTAATGGCCAAAACCTGGAAATCAAGGCATTGCCCATCAATTGGGGAATGACTGAACAAGTTGTGGTATATGAATGTAATGGAATACTATTGTGCTATAAGAAATGATGAACAGAAAGAATTCAGAGAGGCCTGGAAAGACTTATATGATCTGATGCTTAATGAAAGGAGCAGAATCAGGAGAATTTTGTGCACAGTAATGGTCACAGTGCGCAAGAATTTTTTCTGGTAGACTTGGGACTTCGTTGCAATGCAAGGACTTAAAAAAATCCCCAATGGTCTCTATAGGAGCCTAAAATCTTGTGTTGACTCAGAATAAATGAATGAATGATAAAGCATCTATTGTCTCTTATGTACCAAACACTGTACTATGAAGGGAGGGATATTAAAAAAAAATGACCAAGATACTACTTTTCCTCTACATTTAAATAGAGCAAAATAAAATATATATGGAGATGATGGTCATGGAGGGATGCGTTGGTCAGAAAAGTCACAGGGATGGTAAATTGAGTCATAGGAAAATTTGTCTTTCTAGAAAAGATCTCATTGATTTGATTATTTTTTCCAGAGCCAGAGGTAGAGGTATGTATGTGTTGGCATGAACAGAAGATGACCAGGGAGCAACAATCAAAGTAGAGACAAAGAATACTTGTTAATCAGACACCCAGTGCCCTAGTTAAGCAATGAATCTCCTATATTATCCTTCCTGGGGTTGTCTCTTGTTTACTATTTGGGGTTTCTTAAGGGTGACACTGATTTGGAGGAGGAAATAAAAGCCCTCACTCCTTTAAGCTAATCTCTTTGTTCTATTTCTTTTACTACATAAATCACCATTGATGATGTTATGAATGGCTGATAGAAGTCATGTATTTTAATTTATAGTCTATTTCTTTAAAACATAAAAGATGCTGACTAGCATTGAATAGTCATTAATTTCAATCTTTGAATATTTATTGAGTGAAGGCTCCCTGCTAGACACAAGGGAAAAATTAAAAAAAATGAATAAGAATTATCACTTGCCCTTCAGGGGTTTGAAATTTAGTAAGGGAGATGAAATGTTATAAATTATTTTATTTTCAGCCATAAAAATAACTATGATCAAGAGTATAATGTAAAAGTGTCATGTGATAGGTATAAACTGTTATAAGAATTCAGAGGAGAAAAAACTGACTTAGATCATGGGATACTTCTTTAAAGGGAATGGCATTTGAACTAGACTTCAAAGGATGGACAGGAGTTGGACAAATAGAACTGTGGGGAGAGGATGTTCTAGGTAAAGGGAACAAGACAAACAAAAGCATGGAGAGTGGAAGCTGGGAAAGAAGAATATTCATAGAACAACAAATGGGCTGCTGTTTTCACAGAAGTCTAGTGGGAATATAAAAAATATCCAGGATTAAATAGGGTCAAAGGTGGTATTTTATAGTTGTATATGAGATTTCCATAAACAAAGAGGATGTTTCTCATGTATTTACTTAATTAAGGATTAAAGGAGTCTTAATTAAATAATCCTTTCTCAAGTTATTTTTAAGTGGTAGTGTTAATTTTACATCGATCCGTTTCAATTCAGTTTGATTCAATTCAATTGATGTTTGCTAATACCTATGTGTCAGGTGCTAGTGATATAAAGGAGAAAAAAAGAGACATCTGCCCTCAATGGTCTGACTTTCTATTATGGAGTGAAGGGAGCGGGATTTCAACATGATGTGGCTAAATAAATGTAAAATCTATGTACAAAATTAAATATAATTTAAAAAGAAATAAAGTAGTAAAACATGAGGGGATCATGGAAGATCTTATCAATAAGCAGTCCCATGCTGACTTTTGAAGGAAGGTAGGGATTCTGAAAGGCAAGAATGAGGGGGATATGCATCCATGATATGGGGGACCCCTTTATGTAGAAGTACAGAGAGGCAAAATAGAATGCTTTTAAGCAGAAACAACTGATAAATCTGCTTAAAAGGGAAAGAAAATGAATAAAGGGATACATTGCAAAATAAGACTAAAAAGGCAAGTGGAATCAAGTTTGTCATAGATCTATAGATGGGAGATATGTCAGAGGATATTTATTCCAATCTTGCTCATTTTATAGATGAGGAAATAGATGCCTAGGAAGGTTGAATAGCTGGCCTGACATCACAAAATTGAGATTTTCTATCCAAATTTGGTTCTATTTTCATTGTATCACCTTCCAGTGTGTAAAAGCCTCTAAATGCCAAGCTGAGGGTTTTGAATGTTATCTTAGCAGCAATAGGGAACCACTGAAGGAGGAGAATAGGCAAAGTTGTGTTTAGCAATATCCATTGGTGGTTGTGTGGAATCTCATTATAGAGGGAAGGGACTGGAGGCAGGAATGTTTGTTCCAAAGAGGATGAACAATATCAAAAGATATTGTGTTGACTTGGCTTTGAACTGGATTTAAATGAGACAGAAAAGCACAGCCTCATTCTCTCTTTCAGAATCATCAAAGTCCAGTGGCAAGACAAAAGTCAGTATGATGAGCAATGACCCAGGATGCAGTGGGTGATCTTGCTGTCTTCAGTGTCTGATCAGTCTCTAAGCACTCCACCAGCCATTGGAACAAATTGTTCTCATGTGTCCATTCTACGTCAGCAATTGTTTGTATGTTTGGGGTAGAATCCAAACTTTACAGAACAAATACTTTTAATAAAAGGGATTTGTTTTATAAAACTTGGATTCAGTCAAAAGGTCACACTCAAGGACCTAGAAGGATACGTGAATTCAAAGCAGCAAGTTCCCCACATCTGACCTAAATTTTTAGTCTCTTAGGCAGCTAGGTAGCACAGTGGGTATAGTTCTGACTCTGGAGTAAGAGAGACCTGAGTCAAATATGGTCTCAGAAACTCACTAGTTGTGTGACTCAAGCAAAGTCACTTCTCTGAAGAAAGACCAGGCTTCTTGATTTATCTTTTTGGGTGTCAGCATTATAAACTTCTAAGAGCACAGACTACATCTCTTAGTTTATGGATTTCCCCTCAGTACCTAGCCCAGAGTATCTGCATAGAAGGTGCTAAATTCTGAATGGTAAGAGATCATGTATCTAGACAGCCCCAGATAGGATCACTCATTCACTCGCACCATCTTTTCTGACATATTTCCAGCTGCCATGTGAGTATTCCATGAACTTTTTTTAACTGGAATAGTAATAAAATCCCATTGCTTCTGAAAAGGGCATGTCAATGAACCATCCTATTTCTCCATTCATTGTCCCATGGAATTTCCAAATCAAAACTCCCTTTCTTGGCCACCCTCACCCAATATGTATTTCCCCTTGTTAAAAGTTCCTGCCCTCAGATTCCTTAATTGTGTATTACTATACCTAATAATTATCACAGGGCCTGGAGTATATTAAATTCCCTATATCTAACTTTCTGGACTTCAAAACCATGATTTCTCTACTGCTGCCTTATTGTGGAAATTTCCCCAGAGCCCCTTCTGGGATCTCCGTATTTGTGTAAAGTCCCAAGGTAGTCTGCCTTCATTGGCTTACTGGCACTGTTCCTGACTTTCTGGACTTCAAAACTATGTCCCCATGCTAAGTATCTTCCTCCTGCTGTTTCTTAGAGCCGTGTGTGTGTGTGTGTGTGTGTGTGTGTGTGTGTGTGTGTGTGTGTGTTGTGCTGTGTTTCTCCAATAGAACATATGGTCCTTGAGGGCAGAAATTTTCCTCTTTTGCTTATATTTGTATCTGAGAAACTTGGCACACTGCCTGTCACATGGTAAATGCTAAATAAATTATTTTCTTCTTTCATTCCTTCCTTTCTTTTTTCTTTCCTTCCTTTATTCTTTTTTATGGATTACTTTATTCACTCACTTTTTAAATGAATTAACAAGTGAATGAATAAATGGAAGAATGGCTAGATGAACAAATGAACATGAGATAAACCGCAGCCTGAATGATATATATCCCCGACATCCACCCTCCTTGAACTTCTTATGGATGATTTCTTATGCTGATCTGCGTTCTGGTGAAATTTCCAACATTCTGCTCTTGCTGATATGTATTGATTGCAAATTATAGAACACTACTCTGCTGTTGCTTAGACCCTTGTTTCCTCATACTCACTTTCGTCAAAAGGCATCCTCCTACTATTTGCTTAAAGGGATATGTCAGAAAAATATTATTAAAGAAAACAAGGCTAAAAACCAATTATTGGGATTACCAATGTAGGAAGAAGAGTGTAGCAGAGTGGATTACTTTAAAAGTAATTCTGATGATCACCCTTGTTGGCATTATTATTTGACATTTATTTAGTCCAACCATTTCATTCTGTGCTCTACTGAACATAGAATTAGACCGAGGCCTAGTAAGGGATCATTCATGCTATAATCTGGTTGCTTGCCTTCGGTGGGAGGCTGATGCCCCTATGAAGGTCACTGAAGGGGGCTTCTGAGATGAGAGTCATTCAGCCTTGCCTTTAGTCACCACATGAAGCTGGTGACCTCCTGGAGGAAGCCTCTTCCTCATGAAGCAAGTGAGGCTGTAAAAGTGGCATCTCATTTTCATTTCCAGCAATATGCTTTCTTCTGAAAAAAAAAATGGAGGCAGATGCTTTCCCTTACCATATGGGCATTTTGGGGAGCAATGTGACAGCCTTATGATCAGTAATATTCTAACTTGAACCTATTAATAGATTAGGAAATAAGAATGCACTATGAATTTTCTGCTTGAGAACTATTCAAAGGAAAAGAAATGAAATTCCTCAATCGCTTGGTTGATCCACCCACCAGGATCAGTATTATTTAATAACTTGGAATAACTCATCCTTTTAGAGGATGCTTGCTAAATATTGATTCAAATAACAATTAATTGCCTAAAGGATAGCAGTCTTCAAGTACTTTGCTTATCATGATAAAGAGAGAATTAACTTTCTCTGTCTTCCTCCTGATATCAGAACTGGGACAAATGGATAGACCTTAGAGACTATCTCATCTATCTACGTCTATGCCTATGTCTATGTCTATATCTATATCTATGAAGTGTAAGGTATGTTCAGAGAGGACCAGTACCCTTGGTGTGATGGTTGTCAAGCCCTTTTCAGAACTCTTTTCACCTTTGGTGTCCACCTGTTCAACCTGACTCTCATCTGTGGCTCCAAGAAGCTGGAGCATGCGCAGAGACCATACCCTGGCAAAACGTTTCGACAGATGGGCCAAACCAGGTTGAGGGCAACCAAGGGTTCCCAAACCCATTGGTGAGTTGGGAGGGGGTTATCTAACCCAAGCATGTGAAGACTTCCTCTGGTAGAAAGGGTAGATGAGAACAATTTGTTCCAATGATCATGAAGGTAGATGAAGAAGGCGATGTGGAACCCTTAGAGCTTGGTTAGACACCGAAGACTCCAAGGTCATTCACTGCATCCTGAGCCATCACCAGCCATCTTGATTCTGTCCTGCCACTGGACTATGATGACTCTGGAGGAGAGAGTGACACTGATGACTTCGTGAAACTCTGCCTCACATCCAATTTACATATGAATCAAAAGACAAAAAACCAACCAACCCTCTATCTCTATCTCTCTCTATCTTTAGACACATGCAACATATAAATATATATATACATATATGTATATATGTATGTGTGTATGTATTTCCAGATAATGAAATTGAGGCACAGAGAGGTGCAATGACTTCGCTGAAGTTTTCAGCTATCCAGCTGAGGCAGGCAGGTGGCACAGTGATGCTGGATAGTGGGCGGGAACCAGAATCAGAAAGAAATGAGTTCAAATCTGCCTCTTGATATTTATGAGCTGTATTACCCTGGTGAAGGCACTTCCATTCACTGTTCGGCAACTGTGCAATGGGGATAACAATAGCACCTACCACAGCATTTTTAAATGAAATATCATATGAACAACTCTGCCTACCTTAAAGTTCTATATAAATGCTAGTTACTATTATGATGATGATGAAGTCAATAAAGCTATGCATACCCTTTGATCCAGCAATACCACAGCTAGATCTATATCACTAAAATATTTTTTAAAGGGAAAAGGACTCATTTGTACAAAAATATTTACAGCAGTTCCTAATCTGGTGACAAAGGGTTAGAAATTGAAGAGATGTCCATTAGTTAGGCAATGGCAAAACAAGTCTTCGTATATGATTGCGATGGAATATTACTGTGCTATAAGAAATAATAAGCTGAATAATTTTAGAAAAACCTAGAAAGATTTACATGAAATGATGCTAGGTGAAGTGAGAAGAACCAGAAGAACTTTGTACATAGTAACAGCAATATAGCACTGTGAAGAATTGGGAATGACTTCACTATTCTCAGCTATCAAAAATATCTAAGACAATCCCAAAGGATTCAGGATAAAGCAGACTATCTGACTCCAGAGGAAGGACTGATATTGTTTGAATATGGACTGAAGCATACTGGATTTTTCTCTCTCTTTCTCCCTCCTCCCTCCCTCCCTCATTCTCTCCCTCCTTCCTTCCTTCCTTCCTTCCTTCCTTCCTTCCTTCCTTCCTTCCTCTTTCTTTCTTTCTTTCTTCCAAATATTCTTGTACAAAATGGCTATATGGAGGTGTTTTACACAACTACACTTGTGTAGCCTATATCAGATTGCTATACTGGGGAGGGGAGAGGAGAGGGAGGAAGAGAGGGATAGAATTTAAAACTCACAACTTTAAAAAATAGATTAAGAGTTGTTTTAACAGGTAATTTGGGGAAAATAAAACGTCATTAAAATGATGCAGTCAATAACATCTCCAACACCTAGTCTAGGGCTCTGTCCCTATCTCACAATTCCTCCTATCACCTTTGTCTGGTGTTGTCCAGCTTTCTTTGCTTAGTTCCTACAGCTAAGTATTGGATTGAAGTCTGTGGCTGAAGATATGTGAAATGCTATTTCTGGATGATTTTTTTCAGGTGCAAGCATTTGTGTTCTTTTCCTTTTTCTCAGAAATACTTTTGGAAACTGGAATTTGCCAAAGAAGTGATGCTAAAGAGGAGGAAGTGAGCTGCTGAATGTGCATTTGGGAGGAGGTTAAATATCTTAAATGTGCTGTAATATAAACACTTGGAAAGGGAGACAGAACTGGTACTTTTAAAGAAAATGAAAATGTGTGAAATGTGTGGTTTGGTGAATCAGTTTCTACAGTAGAATATTTTGAATATTTGCCAAATTGTGTGAATAATTAGTGTGGATTAAGACCAAAATATATTCACACTGCTAGCCCAGCAGTATGTTAAAGATAAATTTATTGCGTGTGACATTCATCCAGAGAAGTAAATACAGTCCAGTTAGCTAGAATATTGGTGTGTAATCCAGCATAAGCTTTTCCTACTCTTTTTCATTTTTTTACTTGAGTGATGGTTTGCTTTTGAATCCTCAGTCCATTACAAGCACTTAATAAATGCTTGCTCGATGGAATTGAATCTGGTGAAAATATTAATCACATATAAAAGCCTAATATAGACTTATCTGGTTTTCTTTAAAAAAAAAAAAAATATATATATATATATATATATATATATATATATATGTATACTTTATTTTTCAGTTCTCAACATTCACTCCCACAACAATCTGAATTAAAAAATTTCTCCCCTTCTCTTCCCAACTCAACCCCAGGAGAGCATGCACCCCATTCATCCCTTCCTCCAGTCAGTCTTCCCTTCTATTACCCACCCTTCTTCCATCCTCCTCCCCTCTATTTTCCTGTAGGACAAAATAGATTTCTACAATCAATTGCCTGTACATCTTATTTTCCAATTGCATGCTAAAGCAATTTTTAAAATTCATTATTAAGGCTTTGAATTCCATATTCTCTTCCTTCCTCACCACCTACCCTCATTGAGAAAACAAGCAATTTATCAATAGTAACTGTTGCTTTTTTCCACCCAATTTGACATCTTTCTTTTTCTTGACCTCATTAAAGGGACCATGCCGTGGCTACCTCTTCAACAGATCTTCTCAATGAATGGGCGTTGCCTCACCCTAAGTGAATGCCTGTAAAGACCTTGGCCTAAAGGGCCCAAGGTCTCCCAGGGCATCCTGGGTCATCTCCAGTCATCCTGAGGAATATCAGGTCTCTGGATTCAGATGACTCTTGAGGAGAAGTGAAGTTGGTAACCTGCATGGCCCTCCCTCTCTCAAAACAACATCAAGTGCAAGTCATGTCATCATTTCTCTGATGGCATGGTCTTCTTCAGCAACAAAGAATGAGCGCAATAAGAGTAAGGCTCACTTATTTCCTTTCATCTCTCCTCTCTTCCTGTCCATTGTAAAAGCTCTTTCTTGCCTCTTTTATGTGAGACGGTTTGCTAGATTCTACCTCTCCCTTTCTCTTACTCCTAGTGCATTCCACTCAACAGTAAACTTTATATTTGAGGCAGCTAGGTGGTGCAGTGGATAGAGCACCAGTGCAAGAGTCAGGAGGACCTGATTTCAAATCTCAACTCAGACAGTTGACACTCACTAGCTGTGTGACCTTGGGCAAGTCACTTAACCCCAATTACCTCATCCTGGGTCATCTCCAGTCATCCTGATGAATATCTGGTCACTGCATTCAGATGGCTCTGGAGGAGAAGTGAGGTTGGTGACCTGAACAGCTCTCCCTCACTCAAAAAAAGTCAAGTGCAAGTCATGTCATCATTTCTCTGATGGCATGGTCTTCTTCAGCAACAAAGGATGAACACACACAAAAAATTTATATTTAGGTATTCACCTACATAAATAAGTAAATATATATGTATACACACATATATGTATATGTGCTTGCATGTGTATGCATGTATTTATTTATGTATGTGTGTATGTATGTATATGTACATATGTGTGTATGTATATATTTATGTATGTGTGTATATTTTATGTATGTATATATGTATGTATGTGCATGTATATTATATGTATATGTATATATTCCCTCTCACTACTGCAATACTGAAAAATGCCTCATGAGTTACAAATAATGTCTTTCCATGTAGGAATGTAAATAGTTCAGTGTTAATGAGCTCTTTAAGTCTTCTCTTTCCTGTTTACCTTTTCCTGTTTCTCTTGTTTCTTGTATCTGAAAGTCAAATTTTCTATTCAGTTTTGGTCTTTTCAATAAGAATGCTTGAAAGTCTTCTATTTCATTGAAATTCTATTTTTTTCCCCTGAAGCATTATACTAAGTTTTTCTGGATATGTGATTCTGGGTTTTAAGTCTATCTTCTTTGACCTCTGCAATATCATATTCGAAGTCCTCTGATCCCTTAGTGTAGAAGCTGATAAATCCTGTGTTTTCCTGATTGCATTTCCACAATATCTGAATTGTTTTTTCTGGCTACTTGTAACATTTTGTCCTTGACCTGGGAACTCTGGAATTTGACTATTTGAATTTGAAAAGTAATTTGAACATTCCTATGACTTTTCCTTTTTTGATCTCTTTCAGGAGATGATCGGTGAGTTCTTTCCATTTCTATTTTACCTTCTGAATATGGAACACCAAGGTAGTTTTTTCTTTCTTTTTTTTATAATTTCTTGGAAGATGATATCTAGGGTCTTTTTTTGATCATGGTTTTCAGGTAGATCAATAATTTTAAAATTATCTCTCCTGGATCTCTTTCCCAGGTTAATTGTTTTTCCAATCTTTCATTGTCTTCTATTTTTTCATTGTTTTGGTTTTGTTTTCTAATTTCTTTGTTTCTCATAAAGTCATTAGCTTCCATCTGCTACATTCTAATTTTTAGAGAACTATTTTCTTCATTGATGTTTTGGATCTCCTTTTCTGTTTGTCTAATTCTGCTTTTTAAAGCATTCTTCTCCCCCTTGGATTTTTGGACTTCTTTTGTCATTTGGGTTAGTCTATTTTTAAAGGTGTTATATTCTTCAACATTTTTGGGAGGGGGTGTTTGCTTTAACAAGCTGTTGACTAGTTTTTCATGATTTTCTTGCACTGCTCTCATTTCTCTTCTCAATTTTTCCTCCTCCTTTTTAACTTCATTTTCAAAATCCTTTCTGAGCTCTTCCATGGCCTGAGACCATTGTATATTTTTTTGGAGGTTTTAGATGTAGAAACATTGACTTTGCTGTCTTCCTCTGATTATATACTTTGCTCTTCCTCATCAAAAAGGATGGAAAAAAATACCTTTTCACCAAGAAAGTTATCTTCTGGAGTCTTATTTTTCCCCCTTTGAGGCTTTTTCCCAGCCAGTTACTTGACTTTTGAATCATTTGTCAAGTGGAGGGCACCCTAGGCTTCAGAGATTTTTTGCAGCTCTTCTCTGAGATATTTCTAGGGACCTGTAAGTTCTCAATTCCTCCAAGGTGGTACAATCAAGGGAGAGGAGTATACTCCTCTCCTGGTCTATGTGGTAGTTGTGGACAACCAAAAGCACTCTTTTCTGCCCTGGAACTGTGAGTAGGATTTCCTCTCCATGGTTGCCACCAGCTCCACCCTGCCAGAGCTCCTCCTCGCCCTAGGACAGCCACACTGTGATCAACTGCTCAGTTCCCCCAGGGTCTTTAGACCAAGAGTTCCAAAAGTGGAGGCTGCTGTTACAGTGGTTGCAGGGGTCAGACAGAGCTCCCTTCTCACCTGGGTGAAAGACCTTTCTCACTGACATTTGAAGTTGTCTTTGATGTTTGTGGAAACTGCAGCAGCTACCTGTGATTCAGTATCCTGAAACCTGCTCCACTCCTGTCTGTGCTGTTCTGGACTGTCCTCTGCACTGAGCCAGGTCCCATAGACCTTTTCTATGAACCTTCCAGGCTATGGGCTGGAAATCTGTTTCACTCTGTTGTTTTATGGCTTCTGCTGCTCTAGAGTTTGTTTTGAGTCATTTTTAATAGGCATTTTAAGGGCTATGAGGGTAGAGCTAGAGCAGGTCTGTCCTTCTACTCCACCATCTTGGCTCCACCACCAATCAAATATGAAGGGCAATTTTAATGAAATTTTAAGGAAAAAAATAGCCTAACTCTCATAGGAATGGAGGGTGGTAGAAAGGATTCGAGTACTTTCCCCACCAGAGCAGCTGAATGGTGAAGTGGATAGAGTGCCTGGTCTGAAATCAAGAAGATTCCCCTTCCAGAGTTCAAATCTAGTCTCAAACCCTTACTTGTGGTGAAACCCTGGGCAAATCACTTAACCCTCTTGACCTCCATTTCCTCATCTGTCAAAAGAGCTGGAGAAGGAAATGGCACACCACAGCAGTATCTCTGCCAAAAAATTCCCAAATGGGGTTACAAAGTCAGATATGACTGAACAAGAATTTTCTCCACCACATTGACTATATTCCCTGTCATTGCCCTCTGGGTGAAACCTATTGTTAATTCTTCAGAGACTGTAGGGTTCCATCACTTACCATAATAATCCACTGAAAGATAGTTGGTAATAAAAAGATTGATTTCATCTTAGGGAGAAATTTGAGGTTATCTTTCATTGAAAAGTTGGATCTGAGGCAATGAAACACTCAGAGTTTAAGAGTATAAACAAGAAGAATGTAATTCAGAAGTGCAAGGATACATGATGAGTGCAACTTGGTTTTCTGGTCAATCTTTGAAGACATGCTCAGTGACCCCAAGTGGAAGTAGTTTGCAGAGAATGAGGGCTTCTCTCAGTTCTAAGAAGCTGAGGAGTAGGTAGAGGGTCTCCTATAAATATTGCTGGAGGCCAGTAGACCATATCAGATAATTTATTACCTAAAGGTCCCATCACTGCACTGTAGATCATCTCCTGCATCATATTTGTTATCTACGTTTGTCATCGCTAACAACTCCCAGATTACCATGGGTCACTAGAAGAGTTTTGTAATTTACCAAAGATAATCCAGCACAGACTTTTTCTGTTCAGTTATAAACCCAATACATTTGCAACATCTCTCCAAGTCTGTCACTATCATTGTCACTATTGCTATCACTATCATTCTGTCTATATCTATGGAGATATATGTATGTACATCTATATACATGCAGATGCAGATATACAGATATCTATTCAGTCATACATATGTCTTCATATCTCCATCCACATCTCTATCTCTATTTTCATAGGTGTATATAGATGTATATGGATACATATGTATAGATATATGCATATATGTGCATAGATATATGATATCTAAAGATAGAGATATATGTCTGTATACATATATACACATATATCTGTACAACTATATCTATCTCCACATATGTATAGAGATATGTATAGAGATACTGACATATATATATATATATATACATATGTTAATCTCTCTATATATACACATATATGATAGAAGGATAATAGATGATAGATAGTGAATAAAGATGTGTATCCATTCATCCATCCATCCATCCATCCTATCTATCTATCTGTCTATCATCCGTCTATATATATATACACACCCGTATGTAAATATGCCTGCAAGAATTGAGAGCTAAGAAAGCATGGCACAGGGTTGAGATGGGAAGTTTTTTGAATGGTCATTTCCTTTGGCAATCTGGGACAAGGCAACAGCAACCACTTCTGTGGCTATTTCTGGCATTCATTTTTTTTCCATTGGAAAGAATATCAGATTCTAGTGGATTTAATATAAAGCAAATATTTTTCATCAAACCAAATCTCAAGGACAGCTTAAATATCTTTTAAGGAAAGTGTATATGTATATTCTGTCTGTCTCTCTCTCTCTCTCTGTCTCTCTCTCTCCTCCTTCTTCTCTCTCTAACATATATACATACAAAAGTATATATAAGCATATTATATATAATATATATAGGTAGATAGAATATAATAGTAATACATATGTGAATGAATAAAACATTTATTATATACTTACGGTAAGTGCTGGGGACACAAATAGAAAAGCAAGACAGTTCCTACTCTTAAAAGAAACTCGTAATTTAATGGGAATGAAAGCACATATGGAAGGATTCAGCTGCAAGTGAAATGGAAAAGTTCCGTGGTCTTTAGGGTTTCAGGGCAAAGCAGTTAATGCTTCTTCAATTTCATTTCCACTGACAAAGTCATATCAATTTCTGTTGATGATTGTCCAGGACTTGAGTGGAAAGAACTTTCCTTTGTGGATCTTCAGAAGTTATGACTGTAACACTGGCAGGAGAAGTTGCCAGAAGCTGTTCCCACAGGGGTTTGCTTCCTAGGATGATGTCTGAGGACACTGAGCTAGAAGTATTGCTGTTCCCAAGTGTCTTGGATTCAGGATCCTGGACTATGTTTACTGGGATCTTGTGGATGATGGTGGTCAAGATGGTGTTGTTGGATGGACTTGCCTAGCTCCTCCTGCCTCCTGTCTCTCACTCAGGGTGCCATGCTTCTTCGAATAGCTTGGCTTGTCCTATGAATGGTAATTGGTTAACATTTGTTGGGGATGACTGTCCCCTTTCTTCACAGGAGTTACTTCCTCAGATTTTAAAATATATATTAGATATACACTTGCATATGTATATGAAGTATATGTGTGTATATGTATTTATATGCATATATACATAGACATCACTTTAATGATACATCTATATATACATGTATGAATGTGCACATGTTCATAATACAGAGTATACTTAATCACACACTCAAACATACATGAGGATATATAAATATTTTCTTTATGTATACATATAAATAATGATGATAAAGCACTAGAGATTGGATATCCAATTTCACATATTAGTCTTGACAATCACTTACAAGATTCAAGTAAATTCTAAGCACCTTGGAGCCAAATGCAGTGTCTTATATGTCTTTAAAAAATATTTCCCTCATTATATAGGATGGATTCAACAAATAGTTATTGAATGGGTAAATGAAGCAGTACAGAAAACTAATACTTGCTTTTCATAGAGTCTCCTACTTTGTAAATAATATACACGATTGCCTTTGGGGCCTATTATATATTCCTTCCAGACATAGACATAAACTTGACAAGGATGCTACTGCCATTCAATCAGAAAATTAAGGTCAACTATCTATTTCACATTTCCTTTAACTTGGTGAACCCTAATGGTTGAAAATTACATTTAGTAAAAAGTGATGTTAGCATGAGGTAAATATGAAACTTGAGAGATGTTAAAGATGCCAAGATTACTATTAATATGACCATCCTGTCAACTGATGACAACTGATGTCAGAAGGTGCAAGAAGTCAAGTCCTCAAATTAAATGAAGAATTTGTATTGCCCCACCTTCATCCTTCCCACCCCTACCCCTGCCAAATATTAGATGGTGATAAAAGCAAATGGTATCAGAAATAGTTTTGTTGCAGCTGTTCTCAGAGAATCCTACTTTAAGGCACACCTCAGATCTGAAGGAGTCTAGAACATCTGGAACAAAGGCTCTGGAAGCTCCTCTAGTCTGTTTGGCTGACATCCAAAGGCCAGCCTCACTGAATTCAGACAGGCTCATCTCCCAAAAGTTGAACATCAGCCAAAAGAGAATCATCTGAATATCTTCCATTAATGAATTGATATTTTCAGACCCAGAATTTCATGAAACTGTCCTCCAAAGGGTGGAGTGCTTTAGAATCTCTGCTAGGTAAAAATAGCACCCAAACGCTGGTGAAGTCATGGCTATTTGAATTAAGTATGATCAGAAATACCCAGTTCACTCCCTGATATTCTCACAAGTTAATGAGATCAGTCTCCTTAGAGGAAAATCAACACTGGAACAAAATTAAGCTCAAAAGATGTATAGATGGACATTTTTATTTATATACTGTTTTGCTTGCCAGATATTGATCACCCCTGCAGTTTTCTTGCTCACTGTGAATTTTATTATTTTAATGCATATATTTTGATTGTGCTGCAAACCTGAGGCTATTTTTTGGTGAAGGGTGCTGTTTTATAAATCTAGAAGAAAATTATACATAGATTGATGTTTCAGCAGAATGTCCTCTAATCATACCACATAGGTCTTTCAGGTTAATCATATAGCAACTGCCTGCAGAGCCCGTCTGTTGCTCTTGCAAAAGCAGAAGGAGCTGCAGGAATCCACTGAGTGTCAGTTCTAGTCCCATAGAAGCTTTCTGAGCACCTACTATGTGCCAGACATTGTGCTAAATTCTGGCGATAAAAAAGACAAAAACGAAAATTTGACACAGTCTCTTCCCTGAAGTAGTTTGCATTCTACTGCTAACAAAGAATACTTACGTAGATAAGTAAATATAGAGTTAACATCAAATAAGTTCAAGTGGCCTGGACAGCACATACAAGTGATAAATGCTATCTCAATGTGACTAAGGGTGCCTATGTGGAAAAGCACTGGTCAGAATCAGATGTTAATTCTGACAGTTAATTCTCCCTCTATTGGCCTGTTTTTTCATCTATAACATTAGGAGGTCTGACAAGAAAATCTGCAAATTCCATTTCTGCCTCTAATTAGTGACCTGTGACTTCCTTACTGTAACATGGCATGTAGCTAAAGGTGTTCATAATAAAATTGAGAACTTCTGACTTCTAATTTCTTGCAGTGACTATGGAGCAATAACAGGTACTGAGTTATGCCATCTCGAATTAGGAGGAGACCTTAGAACCATCTATTAAGCTACCTCATTTTACTGGTGAGAAAATAGAATTATTATAAGTAAACTAATATCTGTGTTGTATATAACTAAGTACTAATGCCTCCTTCTCCCTCTTTCCTTCAATCCCTCTTTCCTCTGCCTCTGTCTTTCTATCTTTCCCTTCCCTTTCTTTTCTTCCCCTTTCTTCTCTCTCTCTCTTCCCCTCATCTCTCTTTCCTTCCTTCCTTCCTTCCTTCCTTTCTCTATCTGTCTCTCCCTCAGTTGTGCATGTGTACACACAGAAACACATACATACACATACACTTTCCTCCCCCCCCCATGCCAGTGTTATTTCATAACACAACTGATGAACCGTTAAGACTATAAACGCCATGTGGTTTTTGGAAATCCATTGTGCTTTAATCAGCCTTGAGGCCCTGGAGAGCTGAAGATAGGAAACCACTCTGGTTAAATTCATTTGCTTACTTGTAGAAACTCATATTTCATCATGTGCCTATTGAAACATCTTTTAGAGTTAAGGATATATTTGGTCAGGCAAATAATTTTAAAAATCTGGATACTGGTTTATGACTGATTCCTCAAAACCACTGTCTATTTCCAATTCAAGTTGTCCTTTTCAGTTAAAAAAATGTAGCAGTGTAGCTGTAAGAAACCCATTGATTATAGGGTATAGCACCACCGTTAAAGTTTGGTGGTTTGTTAGAACAGGGAACACCCTCAGCTTTGCTTTGAGCTATTAATTAACCAACCAGTCATTAACTGCTGCTAACAATTGATTTAGAGGGAATTATTGCTTAAATAGCAGGAGGTATTTAAGAGGAAAATAAATTAAAACAAAGAACTGTTGGATCCTGGAGAAAAAAATAGGACTCCTTGAAATATAGAGAATAGCTGCAAGTACTCTGTAATTACCAAGTGATAAACAGTCATTGGGAAGTATATTTCTCTATTTCTTTCTATGACAATGACATTATGGCTCATAGGCAAAGGCTCCACCGTCTTGACTAATTGAATGATGCAAAATGAATGTTGTTATTAAAAGCATAACTGAGGGAACTAATTGTCTACTTAGTGCCTCTACTTCAACATCACAAAGATTCATGACTTCGTTGGTGTGGATCCTCCCCCCTATAGATGCCAATTATAGCACCCTCCATGCGCAAGTACAGAGAGTACATGGTGTTTCAAGACTTGCTGTGTACTTAAAAAAAGTTATCCCCTTGCAAGTTGACCTTCTGGTGATGAGACAATGCTCATATAACTAATAGTGTCCTTGATGACACCAAGATGTTCTCTGTATCTTTCAAGTTTAGTGGGGAAAAAATGACCTTTGAAAATCTGGAGTCACTTCTACAACATAGTAAAATATCAGAGGAAGACTACAGCTAGAATCTATTTAATACTTCAATAGATATATTCTGAGTCCTATTGTCTTCTTTCTCTTGATTCTTTCTTGGCGATCCTATGAGCTTCTCTGCATCATCTCTATAGTAATAGCTCCTACATTGACATATCCCCCTCATATCTCTCCTACATTTCAATACCATGCTAGCCACTGTCTATATCTCCACCTTGATGTCACATAGATTTTTCAATCTTAACACCTTCTAGACAGAGCTCATTCTAACTATACCCAAACCCATTCCATTTTCCCCTATGCACTGCTTTCCTACTAACTTCCCTGTTTCTGTATTTAGTCACCCATGTTTGTAACCACCGCAGAGTCATCCTATACTTCTCATTTTCATTTATCCATTCTTTGTGACTAAACTTCATCAGTGCCATTTCTTTAGCATTTATATATCTGCCTTCTTCTCTCTACTCACATTACATCCAAAATATCAGGTTCCAGGCCTTTTGCACCTTGCCTAGATGACTGTAGTGGTCTCTTAATTGCTTTCCTCAAGTATAAGTACTCCCTTCTCAAATCCCTCCTCCATGCAGCTGCCAAACTCTTATTCTTATATGGTAAATCTGACTATGTATTTCCTCTATTTCATAAATTTCAGTGGTTCCCTATTAACTTTATGCTAAAATACAAACTCCTCTGTTTGGTGCTTAATGATTCTTAGAATCTGGCTTTGGCCTATTTTTCTGCGTTGGTTACATAATATTCCCTTTGACCCACTCTATCGATTTACTGATCGATTTGCTATATTCTTTCCCCTACCTATATATCTTTGCAGAATCTTCCTCCACACCTGGTATGCTCCCTCCCAATGTCCCCTCCTCCCTTTCTCTCTCTCTGTATCTCTCTGTGTCTCTTTCTGTCTCTGTCTCTGTCTGTCTATCTCTCTCTCTCTCTCTGTCTCTCTCTCTCTCTCTCTCTTCACTTCTTAAAATCCATGGGTCTTTTCAAATGGCGCCTCTCTCAAGAGGTCTTTCCTGATTCTATTAGACCATAAGCTCCTGAAGAACAGGAACTATCTTTCTTTTTTTGTATTTATATCCCCAGTGCATAGCAAAATGTCAGTAGGTGCTTAATAAATGTTTATTGATTGATTCTTCCAAATGTTAGTGCTTCCAATCACTGTGTATTTATTTTGTATTTATCTTATATTAACTTTTTTATAAACATATGGCATCTTCCTAATAAAAATGAAAGCTTTACTTGAGAACAGAATGTCCCACTTCTGTCTTAGGATCTCCAGTGCCTGGAATGTAGTAGGTGCTTAATAAAAGTTTGTTAATTGTTTGATAAATTAATTTAAGAATCTCATAGAAGGTGATACAAAATCTTGTTGATCAGGAATTTCCTGTTAACTAGATTTATTATCAGTTATTATTTACTTCTGGAGGATATGTTCTTTCAATCTCTAATTTTTCAGTGATGCATTCACATTTATGCAATCATAATTTAGATGAGAAGATCTTTGCCATTCATTAATAGGTCCATGTGACCTGCTTAAAAACATGGAAGCCTAAGTCACATGTGGTGGGAGGAACTTGCTGAACAAGTGGAACAGGAAGGGTGAAGCAGAGTTGGGAGGAATTTAGTGAGAGCAGTTAGAATGAAGGGAAAGAGAGAGCATACAGGCAGGTGGACAGCTAGGGTTGTGAGTGCTTGCTTGTGGGAAGGCCTTAGCAAGGTAGAGCAGGGAGCAAGGCTTGAGAATGGCATTGTCACCTGAAGTGTTAATGTGTATTGACTTCTTGGTTACTATGATGGATTTGGCTTTCTGGTGTTGGAATTTGGCTTTCTGGCATCTGAATTAACATTTTTCTTCTGCCTTCTATATGGAGAGTGTTATACTTTGTAATTCAGAACTACTCCAATATATTCATGCTCATCATTGGTGCTGTGAATATTGTCTTGGTGATACAGTTTGATATGTATTTATATTTATACATAGCCCTATATTTATGTTTAGATCTAACATCCATTTAAGTCCAATAGAGGCAACATGGTATAGTACAATGCTATCAAATTTAAATAAAAATGAGAGACACTAAACCATACATAAAGATCCCTGAGGGCTACATGTTAACCCAGAAAAACCATACATGTTTACGTATTATTACTACATTAACATGAAAATTAGTTAGGAACTCCATTTTAATCTGGTTCAGGCTGCACTCGGGAGGGAGCTGCGACATTTGATACCTTTGGTATGTTGGAAAACCAGCCTCAGAGCCAGAAAGTTCTGGTTTAAGTCCTGACTCTGACCATATTGAACATGTGACCTTGGGCTAGTCGTCAAACTTGCCAATGCTCTAGGCAATTCTCTAAGAGTGTAGTGGTGGGAAGATGCTGCCCTGCATTGGTACAGGAAATTCCTCACCAGTTCTTTCTTGTACAAATAATCATAAAAGCAATCTGTCCTATCCATTTGAAACTCATTGTTGTGTATGGTATAAGAAGCTGATCTCAATTGTTTTCCTGCCAAACTTCTTTCCACTTTTCCTAGTAGTACTTGTTAAATAGAGTATCCTTCCCTAAATAGTTTATATATGGGTGATTATCAACACTGTGCTATTTATTTCAATTATTTCTGAATGAAATTGACTATCTAGATGTCATCAATGAGGAGACACAAATCAGGCCACAGATTGTACTGAGAATGAATCCAAGCACCAGGATAGAGCAACATTCAAGTTGTCACGTAATAGAAGCTAATAATGAACTGGGCAAGGAAAAGGGCTTGAAATTGTGGTCAATAATAACTAAGGAATGACCTCAAAGAGGATGGTATGAATGACATCTAGGAAAGGCAGAATTAGTGAAGAAAAGGTTAATGCAAAAATGCAAGGGTGAGAAATTGGATAAATCACCCCAATACACTTTGAATAAATAATAGGATGCCCCAATGTCTCAGTGATATTAGAACAAATCTCAATCAACAAATCAATATCAATCACAGTTTTAGTTTCAATTATTCAAACAATTACAGGCTTTAGACTGAGTTTTAAAATCCTTCGAACTGTAGTGATATTGTACAGGAATTACATTTAGATTGGCCAAGGAAACGATTTCTCTTTACTGTTATGGCTGTATTAAATTAGTTTAGAACTAAAATTATTCCAAAGATTGGAGTGAGTGACATTTCAACAAGAAACCCTGAGAAGGAACTATATAAACAAACCTCAGCTTTGGCCTTGGACATGACCTCTACCTTTTCCACTCCTCTTTCAACTGGTTAAAGACCAAGCTTTGAAGGGCCTGGAGGATTTTGTACTCTTAACTTCCCACTGTTGCTCCAGAATCAATTAATGGAATTGTTTGCTTTGGGAACCAGATATATTGGGTTCATATTCATGGTTCCACAAGGAGACCATCAAAGAAGCTATAGTTAATTAACCTACAGTTAATTTCTGGAGTACCCCAATAAGAGGAGAAAGGATTTCTATCAACCAGAGTTATGAGTTGCCCCTTTGCTATATGTTCTCCCTTTTTCTGTGTTCTCTATATACTAGCTGAAAAATGAATCACAGATGTTTAGAGGCATTTTTGTACCAAATTTTCTTACTGTACCAACTTAGAATTGATATACTTCATCATATTAAAGCCTTTGTTTTTAGAAGCTCCCAATTTTAATTTCCTCAACTGATAATGAAAATGGGAAGCACACCAGTGGGGGCTTGTTAGCAACAGCATCAGGAAAAGACACCTCCAATTCCAAAGGGGCGCTTCAGGATAAAAACCTCAGAGCAAAAAATATATACACACACATGTTTATATGTATATGTGTGTGGCATCTAGTTCCTTTCATGTCAAGATGAAAATATATGTAGTATGTATTATTTGTTTATATATGTGTATGTGTGTATGTATGTATACATGCATACTTTAATAAGAAAGGAACTCAGGATATATTATGAAGCATCCCTTCAGTTCCTTTTCCCCTATAGTTTAGGAAAAGAGTAGAATATAACTGTGTATATGTATGTATGTGTATATATATATATATATATGTTTTATAGTAAGTTGTGTGATTTTTAAAATATATAAATAGTACTCATCTGTGCACAAGTATATTTCAAAATATTATTATAGTTACACATGTATATATATATACATTTATAGGTTCGTAATCTATATATTTAAGATTACACCATTAAAAAGTAGGACAGAATCAGATTAGGTTCTTTTTTCAGCTATGACTGGGGGCTAAATTCTTAACCAAATACAGGATGGAGTTGATTTTAAAAGGCAAAAAAAACATTTAAATTGAATTATATAAAATAAAAAAGAGATTTTCATGAACAAAATTAATACCACAAGGGAAAGAAGGAAAGCAGTCTACCAGGCAAATATTTATATAAACATCTTTAGCATGATTCAGTTTCCAATATAACTAGGCAACTGATAGGAATATTTAAAATCAAAAACTATTCTCCAATAATATTGGGTTTTAAACAGTTCTCAAAATATGAATTACAAAACAACTAACAGTCGTATGAAATAATGAGGCAAATCACTAACAATCAGAGAAACCCAAATCAAAACAACTCTATTTCACTTTGCACTTAAAAAAATTGCCAAAGATAACAAAAGGTGGGAATAGTCAGTATTGGAGACATTATAGAGAAAAAGGCACACTAATTCATCGTTGGTGGAGCACTGAATTGGCCTAACCATTTGGAAAACAATTTGGAATTAATAAAGTTACTAAAATGTTGACTACCTTTCATGAAGAGTTTCTAATGTTAGGGGTATACGTAATGGAAGTCAATTAAAGAAAAAAAGACTATTTACACCAAAATATTAATGGAACACTTTCTATAGTGGCAAAAAATCCTCATCACATGGGTCATGGCTAAACACATCATTATAGATGAATGGAACAGAATATTGTTCTGCTCAAAAAATTAGTGTATATGG
Source organism: Potorous gilbertii (assembly GCA_028658325.1). Taxonomy (NCBI): domain Eukaryota; kingdom Metazoa; phylum Chordata; class Mammalia; order Diprotodontia; family Potoroidae; genus Potorous; species Potorous gilbertii. The sequence goes on along the minus strand of CM053774.1, from coordinate 104,524,924 downwards.
TGAATACAGAGATGCATGGAAAGATATGAATGAATTGATGCAAAGTAAAGTGAATACCATTAGGAAAATATTATATGCTACAACTATAATGTAAATGGAAAGAAAACCAACAAAATAACCAAAACTTAACACAGTGAAGGAATGAATAAGCTTAGCCACAAGGAAACAAGAAAAATTATCCTCTTCCCTGTCTTGGAAGAAATGTGGCACTGTGAACATGTAACACTAAGTCTTGTTGCCAGAACTTTTCCAGATCTTCATTAATTTTATTAAACCTTTCCCCCTTATTACAAAATCTCTTTTATAATGGATGGCTTCCTAGGAGGCAAAGATATAGGACACATTGGGAAACAGAGGTGATGTAAAAACTAAAAAGTAGTAATAATTTTAAAAAAATGGAAAATATATCAACAATTTTGGCAAAGAGTATGCTTGTGGTTTGCTCTATAGAGATAGGTAAGAGAAAATAGCTAGAAAGTAGAAAAATGATGAACACTACCTGGAAGGAATGATGAGGGATGATAAACATAGAGTTACATGGCTACTACATATAACATGCTAGAAAAAGTATTAGATTTATATGCAACTAAAATAATATTTAGAAATAAACTAATTTAATGATCATGAAATTCTCCATTTCTTAGAGATTCATGATTGTTATGTTTAATTTTCTCCTCAATATGAAGTGACCTTTTTGATGAGAGTGAGTACAAAGGTCTCTGCTGAGGGAAAATTAGAGTATTATTTCAGTTTAGATTCTATTTTTCCTTAACAAGTTGATCTAACTACTCAAATGGAGGATTTTGAATGAATCATTTCCTACTTGTGAAGATATAATCAATTTCTTTTCTGTGTGTATGTATGTGATGCCATTTGGTATTTGTTCTATCCAGCACCTTCAAATTCCTTCTTTTCTAGGAAAATATTCACAATATCTAGATAGAAAAGTTCTTTATAGTCTGAGAACTATTGTCCTTTCTCCTTCATTCAACTGTATTATTCATCATTTTAACCTTTCCCCGCTATGCCCACTTATGAATTGGAATCACTGGGTAACAAAACAGGTATTGATTTAATTTAGAATGAAACTTTTCTCTCTCTCTTTTCATCCTCTATATATTGGTATATAAGCTACAATCATTTTCATGATGACATTTTTACTTATAGTCAGGGGTATATTAGAGCCTGCTCTAATTGTCTTCTAAGAGCCTATTTTAAAATTTACAGTGTGAGAATTTACACATTGGAAACAGGTGATAGCTACCAATTAAAACTTAATTTATTATTTTGTTGATTGTCTAGAGTCTACACTTTAAAAAGTGTTAATGAATGCAGATTAGACTTAAAAGTGTGTGTGCATATATTCCTCCACCTCTCCCTTAAGCGTCCAGTTGAAAATATTTACCAACATATTTGTATATCGCAGTAGAACTCAGAGGAAGGAAGGAAACAAACATTTATTAAATACCTCCTATGTGTTAGATAATGTGCTTAGTATCTTTACAACTATTGTCTCATTTAACTCTCACAATAACCTGAGAAATAGGTGCTCATATTTTCCCCATTTTACACACAGATAACGGAACTGAGGCAGACAGAAGTTAAATGACTTGCCAAGTGAGTTTCTGGGATCAGATTTGACCTCAAGTCTTCCTGATACCAGAGTAAGTGCTCTAGCCCTTGTGCCACTTAGCTGACTGGGTACCAGTAGAAAGTTCAGGGAATAAAGTCATTATCAGACTGGAGGCTGGTAATGTTTGATGATGATGATGAATGGAATTTGTGTACTGCTTTCAAGTTTGCCAAACGCTTTATACCCAATATCCAGTTGAGTCTCCCAACCCTCCTGATCATACTGGACATTAACACTTCAATAAAAAATGACCAACTGTCCCACTAAATTAAGTGTCAGGGTCTCTTTATGCACCATAAAAGTCAACTCCACCAACTCCTTCATTTCCCTTCACTAGGAGAACCTATAAGCCATTCTTCCATTTTCTCCACAACTTCTGCTTCTCTTATGCCTTAATTTATACTACAGATTTCAAGATTGATACAATTCATTTCTTTTATTAGAATCAGCCCCTACACACAGATCTTAAAGTTAGTAGATCACCTGTTAAGTAGATCACCTTCAGATGATCTGGAAACTCTGTGTTTTTTAATAAAGCACATCCCTAATTCTACCAAGAGGTCACATAGAACTAAAAGTGAAGGAGATGGAGTCAAAATGGTGGAGTAGAAGTAGGGACCTGCTGGAGTTCTCCCCTAAAGCCCCTCAAAAACCTGCCAAAATAACTCTAAACAAATTCTACAGCAGCAAAAGTCACAAAATGATAGACTGAAGCAGAGTTCCAGTCCAATACAATCTGGAACTTTGACAGAAAGGGTCTTTCATACCAGGCTGGGAGTAGAGTGCTGCACCTGTTCAAGCAGCTAGGGTTGGTCTTAGAGAACTGAATCACTGGTGGCTGCTGCAGTTTCCAGACTTCTCAACTCACAAATGCCAAAGACAGCTTCGAAGGCCAATGGGAAGGATGTCTCACATGGCTGAGAAGGGAGCATGTTCCGGTCCCAGCCCCAGCCCTAGGGTGGTGTCAGCCACTGAAAAAATAGACAGGCTGCTTCTGGAGCCCTCTATTTAACAAAGAGCTCAAAAGTCAGATAATTGACTGGAAAATGAGCAAGCAGGGGAAAAAGAAACAAACTATAGATTCTTACTTTCTTGATGAAGAGATATTTTCTTATGTCATTGGTGATGGGGAAGATCAAAATATACAACAAGAAGACAGTAAAGTCAAGTCTCTTGCATCCAAAGCCTTCAAGAAAAATACGAATTTGTCTCAGGCTATAGAAGAGCTCAATAAAGATTTTGAAAATCAAGTAAGAGATGTAAAGGAAAAATTGGGAAGGGAAATGAGCATGATGCAAGAAAATAATGGAAAACAAGTAAACAGCTTGCTAAAAAAAAACAAAAAAAATTCCTGAAGAAATAACAGCTTTAAAATTAGACTAAGGCAAATGGTAAAAGAGGTGCAAAAAGCCAGTGAGGAGAAGAATGCCTTAAAAAGCAAAATGAGTCAAATGGAAAAAGAGGTTCAAAAACTCACTGAAAAAAATAATTCCTTCCAAATTAGAATGGAACAAATGGAAGCTAATGATTTTATGAGAGATCAAGAAATTACAAAATAAATCCAAAAGAATGAAAACATAGAACACATTGAGAAGTATCTCATTGAAAAAACAACTGACCTGGAAAATGGATCCAGGAGAAGTCATTTTAAAATTATTGGACTACTTGAAAACCATGACTAAAAAAAAATGGAATAGACATCATCTTTCAAGAAATTATCCAGGGAAGTTTCTCTGATATTCTAGAACCAGTGGATAAAATAGAAATGGAAAGAACCCACCCATCACCACGGGAAAGAGATCCCAAAAGGGAAACTCATAGGAATATTATAGACAAATTCCAGAGTTCCCAGAACAAGGAGAAAATATTACAAGAACTAAAAGCCATTTTCGTGTTGTTTCTGCTGCTACTACCATGGGCTGCCATGAACAAAGAATTCATAACCAAGTGACTATGACAGTCTTTCCACATATAATTTACCAGCTGAGTCTCAGAAAGAAGACGTAGTTGAAATTATTGAATAAAATAATTGAAATCTTGCTCTAGGTTTAATGGTTTCTTTGTATCTCCAGAGGTAGAAAAGTACTTAGAACATAAATAAGCATTTAATAACTCCTTGTTGAGTGGGCAACTCCACAGCTTCTCTGGATAGAGGGTGTTCGTGTCAGTATAAATAGAAAACTACCAAAATCACCTCAAGGAGGTGAGATTGGGTAGCCTTCAGTAGAGTACTTGTCATCTCATGGTGCCCTTGTCTCACTCAGCAGATAGTCTGTACCCCTTCTCCCAAAATGCAAGTGATTTTCATTCCTCTTGCCTTGTGTGGGGTCTATGGTCTTTATCTCAGGCACAAAAATTAGCTGTTGCTCAGATTTTTTTGCCTAAGCTGGAAACCTCTTCAGAGTGACAGAACTCATCAAACTTTGTCCTTTTCTGGCATCATTTCTAAAGATCTCAGGTCACTTCCCTGCTACCATAAGACACAGGGGGCCTTAAAGGCATAAGACGTTAAAAGGCTATGTCAAAATCAAAGGAATCATTACAGTGTTTCTTCTGAGATATGCCAAGAGTATTTCAACAGATAGAATCCAAACAAACCGTCAGAATAGCTCATTACCTGAATTATGTCAAGTTTTGATGACTTTATTGCCAATTTTCTAGTTCCCTTTGAAGATGCCATATCCCTCCAATCTGAGTCGAGTGCCTCCTGAAGATTCTTTTTATGATAGAAATAATTGTGACATTTATGTAGGGCTGTCTGATTCTATAGACTATGTGTGCTAGCTCCCAGTTGTGTAAAACACATAATACACATATAAACTAGTTATCATTCTTTTTATTAGGCAATTGAAATTGGGGGACAAAATGTCTTGTCATTGATCACACATCCAGTAGAATTAAGTCAGGATTCCCTATATTCTCACATTTGTGTTCAAAGGACTTCTCTGAATTGATGCGAACCAGATAGAATGTCTTAGAAAGAACCTGAACCCAGAATTATTTGGATGAATAATTTTCTTTTTGGATCAAAGTCAATTTCAGGAATTTCCCAGTTGACAATTCTTCTAAAATGTTTTTCTCACTGAATCAACAAGTAATTTGTCTGTAACAGAACCCTAGTTATGAATTCTATTGTTGATGAGAAGGGCAGAAGGTCTACTTTCTATTGCTGTTGCTAATTGATCCAGACCTGATTAATATTAATACAATATAATTAATCTAAAAATCAATATAAAATTAATAAAATAATTAATCTAATATAATACAATCATAATATAATTAGTACAATAACAAGTATTATATAATAACTAATACATGATTAATATAATTATATATAATATAATTAACATAACATGATTTAATAGTGTAATATAATATATAACATAATAATCAATATAATATAACTAATATGATATATAATTTAACATAAAAACATAACAACACAGTGCAGTACAATATAATATAATGCGATCTAATCTCATATATTATTAATATAATATAAAAATAAAATAAGTTGTAAAAATGACAATAGTTAACATTCATATGGCATTGAAAGGTTTGCCAAGTGCTTTACAAATATGAGCTAGTTGGAACTTCAGTACAACCCTGGAGTCCTCTATGTATAATAATTAATAATAGCTAATGTTACAGTTTTGCTTCTGGGGCTGCCTCCCTACCTCATGAGCTATAAGCTGTACGACGTGACTATCCAGTGACCCAGGTTAGCAGGCAATTCACTCCCATGTCTTGCTCATTGCAGTTTTGGTGAACACTGTAATTTGAATTGGGATTTTCAAGAGGGTCTTATAGTAACTGGTGCTATGTCACCATCAGAAGATAGGATGCATGCCCTGCAGGGAATTATATTGTTATTTTACATCAGAAAAAAAGAACTCCATTTGACTTGTTATAGAATTACAAGCTGTTTCTTTTTAGTCAACTTTTCCTCCCTTCTTAGGGGGAACAGTAGGCTGCTATGACAGAATTGCCTTTAATCCCTTATCAAATTTAACCTTGATTCAAAAAGAGAGACAATGAACAATGATGAAAGAAGCTAGTGTTTTTATAACCTAAAAGGAATAGTATCATTTGTAATTTATCAACTATGTATAGTTACCCAGCAAAAATTAAAATCCAGTTCATGATAGTAAAGTTCTCATCTTTATAACTTGACAGACAAATGGGGCTTATTTTTCTTTTAAGGTTTAAAAATGTTCTGAGCTAAAAATATTTAAAAAATACTCTGAACTTAACTAAATATAATCTTGATGTAGTTCAATGGACTTAGTAAACTCCTTATCATGATAAAAATTTAGGTTTGTGTTTTTTTTGGCTTGCTTTGCTTTGATTATTAGGAATGACGGTGCCTCATTGAAAAATGAATTAAAATATGGAATCTAGCCAACAATGGCTAATTTCATATATCATTTTAAGTGTTACACATTCCTTATCTTATTAGATTCTCAGAATAATCTTATGGAGTTGATATTTATTATAGCCATTTTACAGATGAGGAAACTGCATCACATACAGGTTTAATGATTTGTTCTCACAGTTAGTAAGTGCCTGAGATAGGTTTCAAACCTGTGTCCCTGTCTCCAAATTCTGAGTTCTACCTACTTCTCCACCTAACAATATCATATTTTAGAATACTTTGTACTAAAAAAATTGAACATAGAGTCTATTTGCCCTCTACATTGGTTTCTATATACTTATTCTATATGGGTGTTCCCTGGTTTAGATTTTAAATTCTACAAGTGTGTGTCTCTGCCTTGACCAATTATCAGTAGTGTAAGATTATGTAGTTCATAAATAAATTTCAATAATGACAACTACAAGTGATCTGTATGGTAGCAAAGATGTTTCTTTTGAATTTATGGAATTAAAAAGTCACCTCCTTAACATAGTATGTATTTTTTAAAAAGAAGATTGCACATGAAGTTGCGAATGTAGTTCTTTCTTTTGTATATATGTATATGTATATATGTTATTTATTTTAAATATATAACAAAAAGTGATCATATAAATTTTTCTTTTTCTGTCTCTCACCCTAGAGATGGTTACCATTAGACACAAATACTTGTGTGAATATATGCATGTTGGTATGTGTGTGTGCATGCGTGTGTGTGTATGTGTGTGTATAAAATCCTTCTATACATACTTCTATTTATCACTTCTTTCTCAGGATATAGATAATGTCTTCCTTCACTTGTCCTTTGTAGTTATTTTGGGTATTTATAATAGTCAAAATGATTTATTTTCTCAAAGTTGTACATAAAACAATCTTTCAGTTACCATGTATAAAATTCTCTTGGTTCTTCTGATTTACTATTCAATATTGTATTGTACATCCCAGCAATAGCAAATATATTTCTTTTTCTTTTTTATAAATTTATTTAACTTTTTACATTCATTTTCACAAGATTTTGGGTTCCAAAATTTTCTCCCCATTAGT
>CM053774.1:104446618-104517336 GCA_028658325.1 Potorous gilbertii | reverse complement strand
CTTCACTGTGTTGCTGCGCGGCTTCCACTGCTCCAGAATTTGTCAGGAGTTCTTTTTACGGGAAATCTATGGGCTGTGGGTTCGGACCTAGCATAGGTGAGTCTTTCTACTCAGCCATCTTGGCTCCGCCCCCAAATATATTTCTAAGGAGACTATTTACATAATACAAAACTTGCAAATTTAATTTTGAGTCATTGTATATGAATGAATTCAAGTTTACACTTTAAAATTTTATCCCTGTCATTACTTTGAATTCCGTATTCTCCATCTCTATCAGAAACCTCAAGTTTCCATAATGGCTTGAATTATAGATACAGTTAAATGTTCTTCTCTCTGTATTATTAATTTGTAGGGTAACAGTTTTAGAGTGGGAGGGGATTTTCAAGGTCATCTAAAAAATTCCCCTACTTAACAAATGGCAAAACTAAATCAAAGGGAGGTTGAATGATGTACTGAAGTGTTCACACATCTCCTCAATGTTTAAGGCTGGATTTGTATTCAGCCTTCCCTGTATTGAGGCCAGTGATCTGTTCATTGCAACTCTACATTTATTAATCATTTATATGACAGCATATACTGCCTTGTCCTAGTACAGTGGGGAAAAAAACAGCTAACGGCTTTGGAGACAGAGGACCAAGAATCAGACAGAGTCCGATCTCATCTCTACCATTGTGACCTGGAACAAACTGTCATCTCTGTGGACCTCAGTGAACCAGGACTATGCTGAGAAAGGGTTAATAACCACAGAACATACTTTAAATTTTAATATGTAATATTAATATCTTTCTCCATCACTTTCATAAGAGTAGACAATTAACAAACAATGAACCAAGTCCTGAGTTGTACTGTTTGCTTATTTCTGATATGTAAATGCTCATTCTGAAAATTTAACAGTCGCTCTTTAGAGCTAGCTAGTATGAGCTGGCTTCAGCATACCCTTGTGATGTATTAATCTATAAAATGAGATTAGACTAGATTATATCTTCTAAGGTTTCTTCTAGCTCTAAATCTATGATCCTGTATTCATAATTGAATTAAAAATATCTTCAAGTAAAAAGTAGTATTTTATAAAGGATGCTTAATAAGTATTAAACATCACACACACAAACAAAAAATAACTGGAATTGAAATGAATTATTATAGCCTCATTCCAGTGAATCAATCTATCAGTACACCAGGGAACATTAGGGGTTTGGGATACATAATAAAAATTAAACACTCCCAGCTGAAGGAACATCATGTGCTCAATACTGTGAAAAGAACACTGACTTCTGATTCAAAGGACCTGGGTTATAGTCCCACCTAAGACCCTAGTTATTTGTACAATCTCGAGCAAGCCTCTAAATTCTCTAGGACTCAGTTTCTTCATCTATAAAGTGGTGAGACTAGACAGTTTCCAAGGTTATTTTTTAATTTTAAAGATTTTAAATCTATGGTCTTGGATACAATGTTCCTGAACCCTACTTATATGTTACAAATTTATTTTGGAAGCAGCTTGGTGAGGCAGCACATAGAGTGCTGGGTCTGGAGTCAGGAAGACCTCAGACATTGACTAGTCATGTCACTCCAGACAAGTCATTTAATCTCTATTTTTCTTGATTTTTTTCCATCTGTAAAATGGTGATTATAGTAGTACCTACCTAGCAGGGCTGTGGTAAAAACCAAATGAGACCATGATTATAAAATACCTAGTACAGTGCTTGACAAATAGTAGGTGTTATATAAATGTTAGCTAGTACCACCATCACCACCACCATCCTCACCATCACTGTCATCCTCATCATTGTTATCATGTGAGTTCTCCCAATCTCAGGGGTAGGAATCAAAGAGAACCCATCTCCTTAAAACTTAGAAGTTTAAATATTAAATGAGTTTATGGGCAAATTTATAACAAACTCTGCTTATTGAGAGGTGATATTTCTAAGTTTCATCAACTTCAGAGATCAGTGATATCCAACATTAAGATTGGATCCTGATTCTCCCGTGAAGTTTGTAAGGCTTAACAACTTTCAGTGGTTTAAAAAGTATGAATTTAAACCAAGAGAGATGTGCTTCCTATAATGTATTTTTCACCTTCAAAAATTATTTTTTGAAATTAACTGACTGAGAACTAATTTGCATAACTTCATTTGAAACCTGCAGATGGGGACTGTTGTTATTTTGTGACAATGAGTTCATGATGTTTTTGTTGACAAGGATAATATTCAAAGAAGGCATTTCTTGTCTGTCCCCTCTAGGAATGGAACGTAGCCAGGAAGTGGTCTTGTGAGATCATCAGGAAGAGCTACTCTTCTCTGCACGACTGAATAGCTAGCATTGTGCCTGCTCAGCCTCAAAATTCAGAATATCTGGGAACAACTGAACTACTTTTTCTTTTTCATTTTTCACCCAGATAGTTGGCATCATATATACAAAGCTCAGTTGGAATGGCTTTTGTAAGAAGTGTAGAGGTTTTTTTGCTGATATTAATGTCACCAGAATTTTATGTGATGTATAACTCAAGGCAGAGCAGAGGGATGATGGGGATTTAATTCAATTTTCAAGTGGTTTTTAAAAAAATGTTTATTTTATTTTAAATTTATAGAACAAAAAAGCATTTCCATGACACAGCATAATGAAAAGATGATTGCACATCAAATTGCCAATCTATTATGTACACCTTGATATTCTTTTAAAATATATAATAAAGTTATGCACATTTTGTTTCTTTTTTCTTCCTTCCCCGACTCACCCTAAAGATGGCATACACACACACACACACACACACACACACACACAATCATTCTCTATATACTTCAGTTTATCAGCTCTTTCTCTGGATGCACATAACATCTTCCTTCATATATATCCTTTGTGTTTAATTTGGGTATTTATAATAGTCAAAATCATTTATTTGCTGAAAGTTGTTCTTAAAATGATATTGCTGTTACTGTGTCGACTCATAGATAGTTGATTAAGGAAATAAATAAAAACAATTTGTTGAGATACTTACTACATGCAAAACACTGTGCCAAATGCTGAGGATTACAATAGAAAAGGAAGACAGTCTGCTTCTGAAGAGCTCACATAGTAGCAAGGCCTATGGGAAGTTTCAGTTGCAAGTCCCAAGGAAGAGCCTTTTGAGGAATGGGACAAGGAAAGGTACAAGCATTGACTAAGTACCTATTATGTGCCAAGTAATGTGCTAAGTATTTTACAAATATCTCATTTGAGTTTTACCAGTTTGGGAGATAGATTCATTCCTAATTTTGTGGGGCCATGAACTCCAAGAGGCCCAATGGAACTCTTCTTAAATCCGATTTTTTAAATGCATAGGATTGCAACAGGATTATATTCAAATACTAATATTGAATAATATTATTGATATTATAATAATATATGAAATTAATAAATCTTGATAAATAATAATATATTAATAATATTGAATTAAACTTATAAATAAAAAAGCCAAGTTCACAGACCTTCTGAAACTGGACTCCAGGTTAAGAACCGCTGTTATAGATGGTGCATTAATTGAACTTTGAAGGAAGCCACAGATTTTTCAGAATTGGAAAGAAGGAAGAAGTCCATGCCAGGCATAAGCTGGAGCCTATGCAAAGACATGGAGACTGGACACGGCCTGTCTTTCATAAGGATTGAACCATAGAATGTGTGGAGGGGAGTGATGTGCGAGAAGCCTGGGGATATGGCAGCTGGATTGGGAAGTACTCTAAATACTAATCAGAGGAGGCTGTGCTTTTCATCCTCAAGGTATTCCAGAACCACTGGTCACAGCTGCGCTCTAGTTTAATCATTTTACCATTTTCAGAAGCTGCTTGCATTTCAAGGGTTTCAGTGTTTCAAATAGAGAAAAGGAAGGACTCATTCCAAGGCTTCACCTCCAACAACAATATAGTCTGTGATTTAGGGAGTGGGTTTTGTGTGTGTGCTCACACATGTGTGTGCATGCCCTCACACCTGACTATTTGCTTGCCTATCCTCTAACATTGCTGCATTAAATTCATCCATTCCATCCCACAGGGTCTAAAATACGTGTACAGAGAAGGAGGCACCCCCTACTCCCCACCAACCAAATATCTTTTATGCCCCACCGCGGCTATATGAAAGGCACTAACATTTCAGAATCATTAAAACAATATGAGAGGAAATGTTCTCGGAGGATTTCTCTGTGGAAAACCTACCAAACAGTCTATCCATCCTCTCCACCCCCTCACAAAATTATATGAGAGCCTATTAACAGTGCTGTGAAGTTCCCCAAACTGTAAAATCCTGAATCGGTTTTTGAAACTTTGGAAATTAAATACACAGCAAAATGTTCCTTAGATATTGGTCAAAGGACCAATCAATAAAAATTTTTAATAGGTTTTTGAATTATTAGTGCCATGGCTTAAAACCAGCATGTACTTATTTCCAATGGGGATCAAAGCTCTGATCTAGACTCTCAATGCTTTCCACAGTTTGTCTACAATGTACTTCTCTAGTTTTATCTTCTCTACTACTCAATATCTCCTGACTGTCTCTTATTTTTCCCACCTCTCTACTTTGGGTTCTGGCATACCCTCTGGAAAGAACAGAATCCCTGCTTTCCATCTCTGCCTGTTGAAATACTCACTGAACCCACCTCTTCCATGCTGCCTTCCTTGTTCTCACCCATTGGAAATGATCTGATTTTCCTTAGACTTTACATCCTACCTAACCAGTCCCTTTCTTATTTAGTCATCTTCCAATTCATCTGATTGCTATTAATTATACCTTTCTATTAGATTTTAAAATTTCAAAGTTTAGGAAGTCTATTTTATTTCTTCCGTAACACTGTAACCCATGTTTTGGGTTATTTTATTTTAAAATATTGTTTCATTTTAATATAAATATATAACATAATATATATAATATAAATATAAAACCCTCAACACTGTAACCAATATTCTGTATGCAGCAGGCACTTAATAAGTATTTTTTTGAATTTTCATAATCATGATCCTGGCATATAGAAGAGCACTCATTTCCCATGATGATGTTAACTGAATACAGTTTCTCATCCTTTAGGAAATTTTGTATCAGGAGGGAAATAAAATGTAAAACTATCTAGAATTTTGTTAAGATTTGTTAGATGATGAGGAGCAGATGCATATGACCTATGAAAGATTCCAGCTGCTCTTTCTCTTTTGAATAAATGGCACCAGTTCTTGGACCATTATATGCTTTCTGCATGTACTTAATATTATAGTATTGTCTGTCCTTTTTATGAAGAGAACAATGACATTACGGTGATGTCTTGATGTTCAAGTAAATTGGATTTAAGTGAGGCAGAGTTGTGCAAGTCATCAGTCCCACTCTCTCTTCCCGAGTCATGGAAATCTAGTGACAGGGCAAATCAGGAAGACTGGTGATGGTCTGGGATGCAGTGGATGATATTGGCTTCTTAATTATCTGACCAGACTCTAAGTATTCTATGAACTACTTCAGCTGCCTTCATGGCTGGAAGAATAGATTGTTCTTGTCTGCCCATTCCACTGGGAGAATTCTGGAGGGGTACATATCCCCCAGCACCAACAGATTTGAGGTTTATGGGTTGCTGTTAACCTGGTTTAGCCTATCTACACTGGGATATGGCCACTGTGCATGCTATAACTTCATGGAGCCACAGGTGAGAGTTGGGGAACATGTGGACAACTGGATGAGCAGCCCTGTAAAGGGTTCACATTCAAGGTGTTGGTCCTCCCTGAACACCCCATAAACTCCATTGTGGTATTGGCAGATATAGGGAAAGTCTACGCTTGGATAGAAGTAAATACTGTGTATACAGAATTGCTTGCTGAGGTGCTGAGTCAAAGCAGAGTTAAGCTAGATTGGACAAATGGTAAATTGTTTCTCAGTGTTGGGCAAGAAGGAACTTCACAGTGGTTGGCATCTTTGCCCCATGGAATAGGTGATCTTAAAACTTTTTGTGTGTGTGTCATGGTCTACTTTGATCTTTGGATCCCTTTTCAGAACAATACTTTAAAATTAAAATACACTGAATTGCCAAGAAAATCAATTACATTTGAATACTACTAATAGCTTTTTAAAGTTTAAAGTATTAACCAGAACACTGCAAATGGATGGTGATGAAAGCAAGCCTTCATAGGCAAAAAGGAGTTACATGGGTCTGTGTAAAAAAGATTTGAACATATGGAATCCTAAAGAATGCTAAATAGTAAGGAGAGAATAGGCCTAGAATTCAGAAAGATCTGAGTTCAAGTCGTGCCTTTGTGTCATACTAGCTGTGTGCATGACCCCTCCTAAGTCAATTACTCCATGACTCAAGAAATTCTCCTAAAATGCAATGGAGTTGTTGATTTACCATTGTTGAGAGAATTTACATAGTGATGAAATCACCCAACAGGATATAAATTTAAAATCTTAACATTTATGCTTATATGACCTTGAAAGCATCCCTTATCCTCTATTGGTTTCAGTTTCATCTGTAAAATGAGGGGCTTTAGACTGCTTCGGAGGTGCCTTCAGGTCTACATCTATGATTCTATGACCCTCTTTGCTTCAAAGCTAATTTGGTCAAACTTAATCATGTCTTTCCCCTTTATCTCTTCTCTGCTCCCTTTAATCTCATCGAAAAAAAAGTAAAATATAATGTTTATGTCATTTAAATAACTTTTTAAAAAAACAAATTTTTTTAAAAGCCCAACTAATCAAAAATTGAGTGTCCATTATTTCTTGGAATTCCATCCCAAAACAGGGATTGTTTTGTGAACTTTTGGCTTGTTCGTTTCATTCCAGTAGGTGGCATTCATAAACACAGTGTCCCATAGCATCCCTTGGTTAGAATCAGCCAGCTGAAAGGCTTCCTGCTGGGACTGGCCTTGACTCAAGCAGAGACAGGCTTTGTTATGAGCTGAATTCTGTGCTTTCAGTTCTATTCAACTCCTCAAACAGATTTTCCCCAGGAACCAATGTTACTGATACCAGGTCAGGCAAGATACTTCTGACAAGCAGGGTGCTAGAAAGAAAGAAAAGAAAAGGAAAAAAAAAGAAACACTTAGCTCCTCATGTGACCCAAGGGGGTAAGGGTGAGAACAAAACATGTCAATTAAGAATGATGAAAAAACACCCTTTGCCTCCATGGTACTACTTAACATGATTGTTTTCAATACAGAGTCTGATACAAACTCCTCTATGTGAAAGGATTGGGTGATTAATGGTCTGAAGAGCGATAGTGAACACACATTGTTTGTGATTGAATGTCCCGTAGAGTGATATTAATTTCACATTAGGAAATGTTCTTTTGTTCCTTACTTTTGCAATGTGCAACAAAGCCATGATTGTAAAGAAATGTCATTGAAAGTATCTGTATTTGTGAGCTGGGTCTGTGTAGTGACTTTTAGCCAGATGCCCTGAAATTGCTTTTGTTTTTGCTTTTCCATAGCAGAGTATACCTGACTACTTAGCTCCTGTGGAATTGGAAAAATCCAAGGCACTGCTCCCTAGATGTGAATTTGTCATTAACACTTAACACTCGTCTTTAGCTTCAGACTCTCAGAGGGGAAAGAATAGTGTAAAAAAATGGAGACATTATTTGTGAAGAGGGGGAACTCCATCTGCTTCTTTCTCCTAGTAGCTATCAGTAGCAGACAGTACTTTGGAAGTTAAATAAAAAACAGTCACGGACCACCAAAACAAGGAAATTGCTGCACTGATTGGAAGTTAGAAGATGGGAAGAGTTGATAAGAAAACGTTAGCTGGAGTTTGATACTGAGGAATCTTAAAGGTCGTTCAGAAACAGGCTGATGTAGTGGAAAGACTGTCATGGATCACTTTGGCAGTCTGGTAAAGACTATGGAAGGCAGTTAGGCGGGGCAGTGCAGAAAGTGCTGATTCTAGTCTGGAAGATTCATGTTCCTGAGTCCAAACATGACCTTAGACATTTACTAGCTATGTGGGAAAGTCACTTAATGCTGTTTGTCTCAGTTTCCTCCTTTGTGAAATGAGCTGGAGGGCAAACCACTCTAGTATCTTTGCCAAGAAAACCTCAAATGGGGCCTTGAAGTGTCAGATATGATTGAAAAGACTGAACAATGAATACAAACTATGGACCACTTCATGGAATAATGTTTTCATTATTTAGTGGTTTGAAAAGGGGAATATTCCTAGACTCCATGTATGATGGAGTGCATATGTGACTAACCAATACACATAGAAAGAGAACTCATACTTTCCATGTTACACAATGCCAACATCATCTGATGTCAATCAACCATCTATGAATTAATAACTGGTTTTTAAACGCTTTGTGTATTCTAAAAACTCTACTGAGCACGGGGTATACAAAGGAAAAGCTAAAACAATCCCTTCTAGAGGAACTTACATTATAATGAAGAATATAAATGTACAAAATTAAGTAGATACATGATATAGTCAAACTTGTCACAAGGCAACATTTCATCAGAGTTTGAAGGGAATCAAGTAAAGGTAAGGAAGGAGAATATTTGTGGCATGAGACAGCCTGAGCAATGGGAGATGAGAAATGGATTATACAGTTGGATTGTAAAGTATCTGAAAGAAAGTAGTTTGAAGAAGATAAGAAGGATAGCAAGGGGCCAACCTGTGAAGTGATTTAAATGCCACACAGGAGGTTATACTTGATTTTAGAGGTAATAGGAAACCACTTGAATTCATTGAGTAGAAAGATGAAATTTAAAACTATACTTTAGGAAAATCACTTTGGCAGTTGTGTGGAGAATGGATTGAGAGGGATGAGAATTGAGGCAGGATACTTTTGATAGTCTGGGAGAGGGGTGATGAGTGTCTGAATTCAGGTACTTGTTGTGCAAGTGGAGGGATAGGGATTTATAACATGTGAGAAAGGGTGACAAATTACAAAGTTTGTTGGGTACTGGAATAGATATATGGGGTGAGTGAGATTGAGAAGTCAAGGATGACACCAAGGTAGCCAGCCTGGGTGACTGAGAAGATGGTAGTACCCTCCAAAGCAATGAAGAGATTGGGAAGAGAGAAGGGTTTGGGAGAAAAGAAAATGAGTTATTTTTTAGAAACATTGAGTTCAAAATGCTTATGGGACATTCAGTGAAAGAGGTCCTGTGAAGAGTTAGTGATATAGGAGTCTTAATTCCGGAGATCGAAATTTGAAGAAAATCAAATAGAGGTTAGGAGCAAGAACATTCCTGGCATTGGAGACCATGGGAGATGGGAGATGGATTATAAACTAGGGCTACTAGGGCTGGACAGACAGACATAGTAATCATTTATCTAGAGACAATGATTAAATCCCTGGGCCCTGATGAGATAACTATGTGAAATAATAGCAAAAAAATAAGTAGTTCCGGGAAAGAGACTTAGGGTTCATTCATTGTTAATGGGTATGACATAAAGAAAAAAATAAAGAAGAAACAACCTCAGCTCTAACCTCAATTACTACCAGAGGCTTTTTGTGATCCTCCAGCTAGTAACATCTTTAATTTCCATTTACTATGTTTATATCTGATATATATCTAGTTATTTGTGTTCTCTCCCAAATTAGCATATAAGCTTCCTATGGTCAGGAATAGTTTTGAGCTTTTGTTAAACCTCTAGCACTCAGCATAGTGCTGGGCCATAGAAAGTACTTAAAAGATGCTTGTTGCCTGATTGCTTCCATGGGTCTACTTCCCACAGGGCATCATGGTACTATTTCCACATAAGGTAAGAGCTATTTTTTAAACATTTTGACTTAAAGTGTAAAGCCAAAGCTTTAGTTCCTTTTGTGAGAAACTAAAGCCCTCATAAACCTAGCCACCAGACTAAGGAAAATCCTCAATTCTATTTCAGTTTTCTATCTATAATGAGAGACTTTTGCCAGGTTCTAGAATCTTAGTTCTAGGGGCTAAGGGTTTTTTTATGGAATATATATTAGCCGATGAGATAATTAGAGATCCCAGGAAGTTAACCTATCATTGAACGCACTTCAGGAAGAAAGCCCCTGTCCTAAGTCTATATCTGACTTCTTAGGGTTAGCTCTTTAATGCCACTCAATTCCTGATTGTCAAGCAGCATGCTTTCTCAAACACGTTTGGGGTCATGCATTCTAATGAATTGAAAAGGTCAATTTAGATATGAGCTATTGTAGTTCCCCACAGTCTACTGAGAACTTTGGATCTCCGAGGAAAAATGAGTAGGTTAGAGATAATGGGAAAAGACAAGAGCAAAAAAATAAGAGGAGTGACATCTCTGAGACTACTGTCCACTGGAGCCATTTTTTTCTCAATTCGTGTCTTTAACATTTAAGTGTGGTTGGAAATGAATTCCAGCAGGTTTTCATCTGTCCTACTTTTAAAATAAAGAAATTGGGCTATATGGCTTTTAACATCCTTTGCAATTCAACATCCTACAAATAGATGTTTAGAATAGATTAGAATTGGTTGGGAGCAGGGGGGAAGGGATGCTGCTAACTTTGGAAAGAGATAGCCGAGACTGAAGGAGAATGAAACAATTTATTTCCAGTCTGTGGGGAAGAGGAAAAAACTGGAGAAGTGACAATGTGGGAGTAGACAAGTGAAATGAAATCAAGAGAGACAGTAAAGAGGAGTTCAGTGACTTAAAAGGGGATTTCTGCTTGAGACCTTCTTGTACATAATAATGTTATGCCAAATGCTTTACAAATATTCTCTCATTTAATCCTCACAACAGTGATATGAAGTAGGTGCTATTATCATTCCTATTTTACATTTGGGGAAAACGAGGCAGGGAAGTTACTTACCCAGGGTCATACAATTAGTATCCAAAGCTCATTTGAATCTGTTTTCTTAACTTCAAGTCCAGTGCTTTATCCACTGTGCTTTTGTTTAGTTATTTTTCCTTTGTGCCTAACTCTTCAGGATCCCATATGAGATTTTCTTGACAAAGATACCAAAGTTGTTTGCCATTTTTTTCTCCTATCCATTGTGCCCCACAGCTGCTATAAGGTCTTTGGTATAAACCTTCTAATTATAGATCAAAACAATTGAGAGATCTGGGGTTATAGCGGGTAGATGTTGTACTTGTGATTTGATCAATACAAGAAATGCCCAGGTAAGAAATGCAGGTCAGCACCTTCTCTGCAACTTATCGTCTTGTAGATTTACCTTGAGCAAGTGAAGATTAAGGGACTTATCCAAGTGTGTGTCAGAAGCAGGACTTGAACCCAAATCTCCCTGGTTCCAAGGCTGTCACTTTTAAGCATCACACTGTGCTTCCTGGAAAAACCATTAGAATGATGTGACAGTTATCCACAACAGACACAAATAAGATCAACAATGACACGATGATACAACTTCCAGCAAGTATGGAGTTCAGGGAGGATATTCAAGTGTTGACATAAAGAAAGAAGATAAAGAAGAATTATTGGAAAAATATAACAGGGAAGAGATTTATCTCGAAGATGGAGCTGGATCATCTGGGGAAGAAATACCATCTTTCCTTCAAATATTTATGAGAGAATTAACAGAGGCCATCAGAAAGAAGTATCCCTTAGTATAGATGAAATGAAAAAGAAGCAACTGGTGGTGGCTGGAGACGCTGTGTTGAGAGGTATTGAGGCAGTTACAGATATCAACTGCGAACAGCAGGAAAGTAATAAGATATTTGCCTGGAGTCTTGTGAATCTATTCAAGGATATCTTACACTGAAAATGACAGAGGAGGAAGCCAACTGCCCACATAACCATGCCAAGGCAGACATCAAAGGAAACAGCAGGAGGAACAAAAAAATGAAGAGTTGTCATAGATAGGATTATTAACTCAAGGTAACCAATAAGCAAGGAGAGGATTAATAAAAACCTATAGCCCCACATGTCTAAACACAAACATATGAAGTATGAGTTATAATTAATCTACCAATAAGGAACCAAGGATAGCAGTAGAAAATAAGAATCAGTTCCTACTACCAAGGAGTTTATATTCTTTTAGGGGGAGACAATACGTATCTATGGAGGCTGGTTCTTCCTGTCTTAACTGTCTCACCTGAAATTCCCACTAATCTTCTGGGGCAGAACAATCAAAGCTGGAAAGGGCAAAACTGAGAGAGAAACAAAAATTCTCTCGGTTTGGGAGACAGAGGTGACCTCAGGAATTTGTAATTTCCAATAGGAATAGATGTATTGTGTCCCTGTGTCCTGTATCATCCCCAACTTGAAGAGACTACTTTGCACAAGCTAATTCTTTGTGGAGATGCACAGTTCCCAGATTATCAATGGCCCCCTCACCAAAATGCCCTTAAGTATGGAGTCAAGACATCTGTGCTTCCTTCCCTACCCCTAGGCCAAGTTTGAGCTTGAGCCTCAGAACTTCAATATTTCTATGGGAAAACAATAAAGCATCCAAGCTACTCCTTAATTAAGAGCAAGGTCCTACCTCCCTTCACCATCTGGTCACCAACGAGTCCTGCCCAACTATGCCTTACTGCTGAGCCCTGTCCCATTCCTAGACTCCTACCCTGAATTAGACAAATTTGAGATCTACTTTTAAGTTTCACCCTCAGGCCAAATTTGAGTTGGGACCTTGGCAAGTCATTTAATCTCCTTGAGTTCACTTTTCTTTTTCAGAAATTTCAGTAATAATCCTTGTACTACTTACCTCAAAGAAGTATTATGTGAACAACCAAGTGAGGTAACATGCAAAGTACTATGTACTAATATACCCAGAATTTCCTCTCTAGGATCCTCGGAGAAGAGGGACTGTCCCAAGCTCCCAGGTGGGCAGAAAATAGCCTTCAAATAGAGTTGACTGGGAAGTTGGCAGAACTTAGCAACCAAGGATAAGAAATGAGGGGGTGCACTGATGTCTCTGATTCAAGATGGCTGAACAGGGACTTTGTGTTTCCTGTAACAGGGAGCCTTCAAAATGGAGAAGAACTCAATGGACCTGGGCTCTAATTCTGATTTGTTGTTTAACTTTTAGAAAGTCATCATACAAACATGTTTTAACTGTATGAACCTGAGCAAGCTATTTAACTCGGTTTGCCCCAGTTTCCTCATCTATAAAATGAACTGGAGAAGGAAATGGCAAACCATTTCAGTATCTTTGCCAAGATAACCTCAAAAGGGGTCACAAAGAGTCAAACATAACTGAAATGACTGAACAACAACAACCAACATGGGACCTCCATCCTCCCACTTCTGAAATGAGGGAGCTAGGTCACATAACTCCTTAGCTTTTATGGAAGAAAGCCCGGCTTTGGTGTTAATCCTGCTTCTTTCACCATCAACACCAGCCTGACCTTCAGAAAATTACTTATTTCTCTGGTTCTGAGTTCCCTCCATAAGGAAGAAGAAGATAGAAGAAGAAGAAGAAGAAGAAGAAGAAGAAGAAGAAGAAGAAGAAGAAGAAGAGGAAGAGGAAGAGGAAGAGGAAGAGGAAGAGGAAGAAGAAGAAGAAGAAGAAGAAGAAGAAGAAGAGGAAGAGGAAGAGGAAGAAGAAGAAGAAGAAGAAGAAGAAGGAGGAGGAGGAGGAAGGAAGGAAGAAAAAGAAAGAAAGAAAAAAGGGAGGAAGGAAGCAAGGGTAGACTAACTGGTTTCT
This sequence comes from Potorous gilbertii, assembly GCA_028658325.1. Taxonomy (NCBI): domain Eukaryota; kingdom Metazoa; phylum Chordata; class Mammalia; order Diprotodontia; family Potoroidae; genus Potorous; species Potorous gilbertii. The sequence continues at coordinate 104,503,792 of CM053774.1, read as the reverse complement.
AAGGTCCTTCCAGCTTGAAACCTACTTCCTGATCCTAGTTCTTTCTGGGGAAAGACATGATTATATCTCTCCTTGAGGCAGTGTGGTATTATGCAATAGCATCAAACTGAAATAGAAATGGTTCTGGGGGAGCCATGAAGATCCTTTCAACTGAATATTGACCTAGAAAACCATTTTAACATTATCAATGTGCTATTGCATTTTCATTTACTTTATTAAATATTCACAAATTATATTTTAATCTAGTTTGTGCTGTATTTGGGAGTGTTGTGACCATAGTTGATCCACTGACCCATATTTGATACCTCTGATAGACTGGATTAGATAGCTGATTGGTAGCCAGGAAGACCTCTGACTTATACTGGTTACAAGACCACAAGTAAGTCACTTAATTCCTCAGCATTCTGGGCCAGTGTCTCTCAAAGGGTGACCAAATACCAGTTCCCAAGACTCTTGGTATGTGTGTGCGGGGTGGGGGGAACAAGGCAAAATTCTCTTTGAGTAGTAATATTAAGATGTTTTAATTTTTAATATGTCTATAACCTTTCTTTGAATTAAAAAAAGAAAACTTATTTATGTGGTCCTTCACAATGTTTGAGAATTGAAAGGTATCTGGAGACCAAAACATTTGGGAATTGTTGTAGATAAGATCTACCAAATGACATATAGAGAGCACATACCATTGCCCCATCAAAGAAATTTCCCCACATTCCCAAATCATTCAGCTTTTGGGAAAATGGATGAAAGCAGATAATAACAAATGAGAAAAACAAAAAAGATAGAAAAAATGGTGCCTGATTTCAAGGACGACCTCCCAAATCTCCCAAAAAGCCAAGAAAGGGAATGTTTTCCAGTTCATTTTCATCCTAACTAAAATGCCTATCAAAGTCACTTGACGTTCTAAATATAAGATCTTAGAAAGGAGACACTCAAGGATGAAGGAAATGTCTTTAAAAAAGAGGGAAAAATGAATAATCTTCCAGGTACTATTTAATTTATGAGAAAATCTATTCACTTTTATCTATCACTGAACTATAAAAATAATGGGGAATATCACATTAATTTTAAGTTCCCTGAGCCTAAGGTTGCAGGAGAGCCATTGCAGCTCTTAAAGGTTTACTCCTAAATTCCATAAATTCTCAGATATAACATAGCAATACTGGCTTGTCTCACCTAGGGAATCAGGAGAAAATCTTTTTTTTTCTTTGATAATGAAGAAAGAGAAAGCATTTAGCTCTTTTACTTCCCTGAATCAGATCTCTAGACTTATTGGAAAGAGATCTGAATCCAGTACCTTATGGGATTCTTTACCAATTTAAATCCAAGTTACGACAAAGCTTATACACAGATGAATGCTTCTTCCCCTCCAGTCACTCCTTATTCCTCTATAGGTTCTTTGAGGAAGGTACAGAAATCTAGGAATCACCCTGATGCTCTAGATTAAGGGTGAATTCAGGCTTTCTTAGTCTTCTGCATACACTAGGCACCTTTTTTAAATGAATGAATGGCATAGGTTAATACTACCCAAATACAACAAGGCTACAATCAGACTAGTCTTAAGGTTTGGAAGGGTCCAAAGGTTAAAATAACAAGAAATTACTCTAATACCTTAGTTTAGTGGCTAATTCAAGCTGTCACAGTCATTTGTATGCAGTAGGTTTAAAAAAATACATACATAAATGTATATTTTGCATATATATGCATAGATACATGCACAAACATATATGCATACATACATATATATACATGCATATACACAAATTTATAACAAATGAGTGAACAGAGTGGGCTATTGCTATTCTAGTACAACTAGGCTGAAAACAGATCCTCCTCCAAGATGAGGAAGGCTTAAAGGATAAAGCATTATCTATCTGAGTGTGTGTTCTGATGAATTCTTTGATATGGCAGCTTGGCAGCTTGAGCTGTAGTTTCAAAGTTCACATTACTCTTGACATAGCCCTGAAATCCCAAGATCTTGGATTTTGCAAAATGCTTTCCATTGATTTTTGTTTTAGGTTACTATGGGAAAACCAGATTAAATCCCTTTTACGTCTTTCCCTGGAAATTGGAGCATTTTATAAGTTTTGCTTATAAGGATTAGACATCTTGAGTTGGGAGTGAAGAATAACTTTTATGAAGTATGTGAGGAATTCTTGCATGATTTTCTTTTGAGCACAGGCAAAGATATTTTTTTTTCTAAAAAGTGTAAGTCTGCAGTTCTCAAGGAAAATTACTCAAGAATGTCAAGCAGACAGCTTTTGCAATGAGCAGAATGTCAAAACTGAATTTAGATAAAAAATTATTTAAAATGAATTTAGATAAATTGAGATTTTTAAAAATGGTGCTATTAATGTGGCTCACTGTGATGTATGTCTGAGACTTAGCATTAATGCTAAATAGAAGTATTTTATTTTTCAGAAGCACAGGACAGTTGCCAAGGACCAAATGGCAATTCTTTGTCACATTTGAGAATTCTCACTGTCATAAATTCAAGTTCAATTTATAACATGAGATATATGATGAAGGGTCTTGCTGTATATGATGATTTATATGAAGAGTTAAGATACCAGAGTCTCTTCTTCATTTTTCTATGCTATAAAGAGGACTTTATAGACCCACATGATCAAAATTCTTCTGTAAAAGTCCCTTTTGCTGTGTTCGTCATTGTACTCAACAGAGATCTTCGGAGCTGTGCTTTTAAGATCCTGAGACTGGCAATTCTTCCACATGGAGATCCACCAATGAAAATATGAATTCAGAATACCTCCAGCCAATCCAGTAAAATTATGTTATGTATCATTTGCCAACCCATTTGCCTGGATATGGTTATAAACTAGAAGGAGGATGCTAAAAACAAAATCTTAGTCTCCAAGATAAGACACACAGTTAACTTTATATGTACAAAAGATACTGTTTAAAATACCTTTACACTGAGAAAATGCAACTCCATATATTGGTACTGTAGTTTAAATCTGATGATTTCTAGGTGTGTAAGTGTGGGCAATTCACTTAATCTTTCCTAGTCTAAATTTCTGCTTCAGTAAGATGGGAATTTCTCTCAACACAAAAAGAGTACTTGAGGAACAGCTCAAACTTATCAAGAGGAAGAGTCGGGTTGATGTGTCCATTTATTCTCTAGGCTCAACCTCCACCTACTGGGAGACTCTGATTCCTTCACTTGCTTTTGAGCTTTAATGACCCCAATCACGTGAGTATGACATAATGCTTTTGACCATACAAACTTGACTTGACTAAACATAGTTTGGTATTCATGCCCAAAGAAATAAGAGGAATAAATATCAGTTATATTTAAAATACTACCACACAGGCTATATGTCTAAATATCCTTTCAGATTTAGGAAACTCAACCAGTTTATAGGCATGTACAACTACTAAGTTCTGGGAAACTCCAAGTCAGGTGCTACAAGGAGGAAGAAGCTTTGACTATTCACAGAGTTCTATTGGCCTAGCTATTTTAGGAGCTTGAGAGATTTTTATGATATTCTTTTTACATTCTGCCAAGCTCCAGTTTGTCTAAATCCTCTAAGCCTCTACGTCATTCTGATACTATTGCTTCTCAGGTCATTTTTCTCCTCCATGTAGTGAATACAGCTTACATGAGACCTCATGGGGTATGAGAGACCTGGGCCCCTTATTCTTGTCTGTACCATTGCCCCATGTTTCCATCTCTCAGTCTTTCAATATTTGTATTTTTTTCCCTGAAAAGTTCTGTATCCTACAAATCAGCCCTTTACGATGTTTTCTGGATAGTAGAAGCTATAGGGATGACCCACAGGCAAAGTTCTTTGTAAACTTAAAATACATGTCAGCTATTAATTGCAGATGCAGCAAGAATTTGATGCCTTTTTCTCAGTCTCAGGTAAGCTTTTTATCTCTCTGCAACATTTGATGGTCTTTTTTTCTGGTGTTCATGAGACTTTTCTGTCTTGGTTCCTAACTCTCTGGATATCTTGGGACCTTTAGTTGGATTATGATCCATCTCATGCCCCCCAGTTGTGAGTATATCCCAAAGAATCATAATAGTAGGGCAGGAGGAAATCTCAGGTTCTATTTATCTCAACCCTCTCATTTTATGGATGGGGAAAATGAGGCCTAGGGAGGTTAAGGGACATATTCAAAGTCACATGGGTGGTAAGGGTCCCTCTTCTCCTTCTAAACTATCATTTGGTGACTTCATAAGCTTTCAATGCAACTGATTCCCAGATCTATATATGATGCCCCACTGTGCCTTCTGAGGTACAATTTATCATCACTAAATGCTTATTGGACATCTCAAATTGGATGTCCCATAGGTATCTCGAATTCACCATGCCCACAAAAGAACTAATTACCTTTACCCAAACCAACCTCTTTCCCAAACTTCCCTATTCCCACAATAGTAGTAGAGGGTGCCACCATTCTTCCAGTCACCCCAGTTTTCACCATCAATGTCATCCTTGACTTCTCTCTCTCCTACTCAGCCTACACATTGGGCCAAATATTAACTAGTTACTAAATCCTATTTCCACAAGAGATCTCACATACAGTCCCTTTTCTCCACTAGCATAACACCCATTCTAGTTGAGATCCTTATCACTTCTCTTCTGGACCATTACAATATCTTCCTATATGTGTTCCTTTTCAAAATTCTTTCCAATCCAATTTATTCTCCACATAACTGCCAAAATGATTTTCCTTAAGTGCCAATCTAACTATGTCATTCTCTTACTTTAAAAAAGTCCAATGTTTCCCTATTACCTTCAGAATCAAATAGAAACTTTTTTATTTGACACTTAAAGCACTTTACCATCAGGCCCCAACCTACCATTCTGCTCTTATGAGATGTTATTCTCTTTTTTACACTCAGTGATAAAGTAAAAATGGCTTTTTTGCTGTTCCTTGGACATGACACCTTATTTCCCACTCCTGTGCCTTTGTATTCAATGTACTGCATTCCTAGAATATGCCACCTCCTTAACTTTGCTTCTTAGAATCTCAGCTTCCTTCAAGTCTAAATATAATTTTTGCCTGAAGCCTTTCCCAGTCTTCCCACAAGAAATGCACCTTATATCTATTTTATGTATACTTACTTACATGTGTTGTTTCTCTGATAGAATGTAAGTTTCTTGAGAACAAGGTCAGTTTCTTTGTCTATTTGTATCCCAGCACCTAGGACACTTCTTGGGTCATAGTAGGCACATAATAAATCCTGACTGATTGATTGATCTGTGGTTTTGTCAATGAAGGGAATCATTGGTGTGGAAACTCCTTTCAACAGTGCAGCACAGAACCAATCTCCAATTTAATAGGTAAGTTCTAGGGAATTGTCTGAGGCACATTGAGGGTTCCTTTGTAGCTTACCTAGGATTACATGGCTACAAAAAGTCAGAACCTTGAACATCAGTCTTCCTGGCACCAAGTTCAGCACCCTATACTCTATACACACTGCCTCTCTATTAATAAGAAAGAAGAAAATGTATTAAGCAGATTAACCTATTATTTTTCCATCCAAAAGAAGAGAAACTGGCATGAAATTAGTAATGTACAAAAAAGAACACAATTCTTTTTCTTAATCCTACCATAGTTATGATAGAAATAAGTAGAAATAACAAGTAAAAAATAAACAAGATTGTCTCTTCTGCCATGTGAATAGCAGCATCTCCTAATTAACGATGCCCTGTCAGGTTGCCTGAGAGAAGCTGGTTTTGCTTTAGAGGAAATGACAGCAGGAAACACTTCACATGAACACCAAAGGTCTGGAATGGATTAGCATCCACTTGGCTCAAAATATGGAAGCAAAATGGTCAGTATGAAGGCTGGTTTGTAGGATATCTATTCCTCAGTGTTCATGGAACATTATAAGAAGATTTCAACACAAGTTTTAAAATATTTTATAAAACCCCAATGGTGAAAAAAATTTTCTGTTTCATTTAGTGGCTGAAAAAACTTCAGGCTAGCTCCACAGACTCCTTAGATACTTCCTCATTTTTTGAGATGACAGGGTAGAAATCAAAGGATTGAAACACTTTCCCAAAGAAGATTTGCAAATTATAACTGGCCATGTAAAAATGTATTTAAAATCACTAATAGTGTAAGAAAGGAAAATTAGAAAGACTGGGAGTTTTTACTTCTCTACGTGAAATTAGCAAGGATGTCAAAAAGATGGGAACTTTAATAGAGGAAATGTGGGAGGATGCTCATAACCTTTTAGTGGAGCTATGAAGTGATAAAAATGTCTGGATAGAAATTTAAAATTGTGTAAAAGTGGCTTTAAACTAGAAGTTCTAAAATAATTGTAAAAATGTGTATTAATGTAATTGAATCTTACTGAGAAGTAGAACATGGTAACATGAGAAATATGGGACTATTTTTTATGAATCAATGCAGAATGAAATCAGCAGAAACGAGAACAAAAGGCACAATGGTTACAAAAACATAAATTTCAAATTGCTAAAGGCAAATTTAATTCTGAGTAACAGAAAAAACCAATGATAGCTTTGAAGAAGGGAAAGTGAAACATATCTCTCATGATGGAAGACTGCTAGGAAAGACTATTTGCATACATAGACAAGTCTCTAGTTGTTGTTGACTGCTTTATTTTGTCATGAGGGAATGTTCATTCTAGAGCAGAGGGAAATGATTGAATGCAAAGACAAAAGGCACCAAGAAAATATTTTAAAATATAGAGTGAAGTTCAACAAGTGAGCAAAGTGTTTTCTAATTCATCAGATCAACAGGCTTTGGTTATGCTAATCTAGATGTGTAATGGTACCCACTTTTCCCTTCTAGCCTATCATCCCTAGCCTTCTACTCCTATAAAAATCTGTAAGATCGAGTTACTTTCCAGCTTAACATACAGAGGAGCAGAGAAAGGCTGGTGATTGTAAGGTAGCATTTTTGTAATTCAGTCCACAATATTTTATAGTAATCCATTGCCAGATATTAATTTAGTTGGTTTAATTAAGTTAACAATGATTTATAAGTATAAACATGATCTCTGGGACCAGCAAAAAGCAAGAATGTGAAGCTATGATTTAATTGATTAGCTAACTGGAACTATACTGAAAATTAGTATGGGGCTGGAAGGTCAGAATATCAGACTGATGCATATGAAGCAATGCTGGAAAGAGGTGGCACCTGCCAATCCAACCAGATTCACCCTGTTATTTAGCAGTGTGACAAATATTACATCCACATTGCCCTTACATCTGGAAACCAGAATTGCTCACTGGTAAGGGGCCATGAAACTTATCAAATGGCTCCTAAAACATTTCTGGGGGTTATGTCTTGTGCACCTGTACAGAATTATCTGTTATCATGGAAAATGCCTTTCTTTTGGTGACAGAAAAGAGAGGCAATATTTGTATCCTAGTTGAGAAACCATAGTAGAAACAGTAGAAATGTAAGCCCCCTCCTTGAGAAGGAAATTACTGTAAGTAGAAGCAAAGACATGTGAGGTTGCCTTGTGAGAACACTTCCTCATTCGATCATTAGAAGGAACGATAGCTCCCACCAGATTTTCACTGGACAGCATTTAACTTAAATGCTAATCTGGTGCTATATCTTCTGGGCATGAGGAGGAGAATATTTGGTGGCATGAGAGATAGAGAAAAATAGGATTTTAGAAATAAAATAAAAAAATGAAAGTCCAAAAAGGACCATATAAAAAATGCTCTCCCAAGTCATCAATCTTTCCTGCTGCTGGTAAATATGAAGAAGCCCTGCCTAATATTTCCATTATTCCATGTGGGATGTCAGAAAGTGCTGCTATCAAAGCACATTCCAAATATCACAGGACAAGTTCTGGTCATATTACACTGAGACATCACTTAACAGTTTATAAATCTCTTTTCTCACCACAACTCTATACAGTGGGTAGTTTAAGAAATATTATCACTGTTTAATAGATAAAGACACTGAGGAGGCTCCTGGAGGTTAATGGATTTTTTTTCCCAAATCACTGAGCTAATGGATGGTACAGCCAGAGCCTAAACGAAATTTTCTGACATCAGGTCTAAGACTCTTTCCACTTCTAATGTGCCTTTCCCTCTGCTCTCAAGATTGCCCTAAAAAATAGGCAAACGAACTAATAAAAAACAACTTTTCTAAGTCTGACTATCAGACAGGTTAGGGAATGGTTTTGTTTTGTTTTCTAGTTTATACCCAGTTTTATGAAAGCTCTGAGAATTTGAAAAGATTCCATATCACAAAGGTCTGTTATAGTTGTCATTTGCACATTGTTACCTATTTTGCTAAGGTAGAGTTAATATATCTCCATCAATGCTGAACCAATCCAGGAAACAGCTTACTGTCTTGGCAGAAACCAAGCTGTTTTTCTTTTCAGCCTGAAATGAACTATGTCTCTGATTCAGTTTTTCCAGTATCCAAAGGCACAACACACAAGGATTAAGGACTGAAGTGGATCGGAAAGTCCACAGAAATGTGATTCTGACATCTGAGAGAATTTTTTCACGTTGATTTTTCTTTCCTTATGGCTTTAGAAAAGGTCAACACCAAATGTAAGTGTAAACTGGTGTTGTGAAGTTTTCTTTATTTAGAAATCCGATTCCTTGTAGAAAGAAAATATATTGAATGTCTTTTATGCGTAGCATTAATTCTCCTTGCAGTACACAAAATTGTGGGCACGATTAAAGAAGTTCATTTACTTTTGGTTTATTCAAGATAGAAATTGCAAAGCCCATTTGAAGATGTGGTGAAAACAACCTCCTTTTCAATATCCTGGAAGTACAGCAGGGAGGGCAACTTTAGGTCTCAGGGGAAAAAAGTCTTAATCAGATCCATAGATTGACTTGCAACTTATATAATCTGAATCCTCTTGAAGCAGGGAGGACAACATAAAATGGAAGAGTGGGGCTGTGTAAAACTTATTATCAATATCAAATAGCCAATAATACACATCAACAATGAAGTATGAATTTCTAAAAAAAATTTAGGGGAAGCAACATATACTAGACAGAGAGCTGGCCTTGAAGCCAAGAAATCTTCAGCTCAAGTCCCACCCTGGGCAATACTGATTGTGCGACCCTGGACAAGCAGTTTATTTTCCCATTTATCTTAAGAAACTCTTTAAGAGTATACGTTGTGGAACAGGGGCTAATCTACCTTGATAGAATGAGTTTCCTCATTAAGAATTCCCTATATCCATAAACTCATAGCTCCTATCAATACATAAAAATAGTTCAGATTTACTGAGATAGAGTTCATTATTGATGATACATTTTCATGTAAGAAGTACTTTAAAAAAAAGGTATCATTGGAAGGTGAGGGACTCATGTAACCAAAGCAAAAGACAGTAGACAGATAACCTAAGTATTATAATGAAATCCACATAGCATTAAATGACTCAGTGAAAGGTTTTCTAGACATTGGTAGATACTTGGTGGAGGATTTATAGAAGCACATGGATAAAAACTGCATGGGAAGAGAAACTATGAATGGGTTTCAAGATGTACCAGTAAAGGGAGAATATATGACAGTAACAAAAGGTCCAAAAGAAAGGCAAAAATAAAGCCTTTTGATTTGGTGTTGATTTGCCTTGGAACTCCTTAAGGTACCCAGTTTTGTTTTACTTAAGTGTAGGCCATGAGTCAAAGTTCATTGCTAGACACACACACACGTGTGTGTGTATATACATGTATATATATGTATATGTATATATATGCATATACATATATATAATAGTGTGTGTATGTGTGTGTATCCAGGAATTTGGAACAAAAATGTCTTGAAGTGGCACTGATAATGGTTTAAAAAATATCACTGAGTACAGAAAATGACAATATCTAAGACTTAATAGTCCTTGAAATTTTTTTAAAAGAGACACCAATACAATATTCTTGAAAGGCTTCACTGTGACAGCTGGACAATAAGTGGGAGTTATGACCTTTCAACATTAGGTCAGTTGGAGACTGGAACACTTCCCCTTGTGGGCAGGCAATTGAAATTTAAAAGCTAAATTAAAGTATGTAGGAACTACTTAGTTGATAGCGCGTTCTGTGTTTCAAGTGGATGGTGTGTGGAAGGAAGGGTTCTGGATGCAAAGCTGTGCTTTTGGAGAGGAAAACTTTCTCATAGCAAAGATTATGAGAATTGACAGATTAACCTAATAGGACAAAAATCACCCTATATCTTTTCCATTTGCTGATACTGGGTATGTGAAAACTATGCCTTTCTAAAAAAAATCTTGGGCTTAAGCCTCATCTCATTTTTTTCTTGTTTGTTTTTGTTTTGTTTATTGTATGTAGAATTTTACTTGCTTTAGAATCGAGTAAATAAAGCAATCCCTAATGAAATACTGACCATATGGTTTTGTCTAGTAGCCCCTTGAGAATGCAGATACCCGCCCCCAAAAGAAGCTAAGCTGTTAAGCCTCATCTTGTAAGAAAGATGTAACGCTTCAGCTGAATATTCCAGCTGAAACCAGAAGCTATAAATGGGTAAAAGCTTTATATAACTTGATGTCCAGTGGAATTATAACTGGAAACAATCACCAGTGACCACAGAGACAGAACAGCACTACCAAGCTGAAACTTAATGTCTAAGACCAGATTGCCCCACATGAACCAGCCTCTTCCAAACCCCTTAGTCCCCACTCAATGTATAAGTTCTATATGAAGAATGCACAACTCATTATCATGAACCCAGATGATTCATACCAGTGTCAATGGAGATTCCACTATTGCTCCCAGAGGTTCATAAATCCTAGCCAGACCCAAAGTTCTAATTCAGGAAATAAAGCTGAAGAGATTGGTAAACAGATGAAAACACTAAAAATAAAGACATATTATGTATCTAAAGACTCGCAAGAAACCAAGACAGAAGAGAATATTTGCAAATCATCTATAATCACACTCAAAGAAATTCATAGATGTACAGTAAGCTTCACTAGAATTCTTGGAAGACATAAAGCAGCAGTTTTAAAAAATGATCGTTTAAACAAAATGAGAACTCTAAAGGAAAGAAGAAAAACACAAGGAATGGAAGGATGTAGAGAATATTTGAAAGGAAAGCAAATAACTTAGTTTAGGAAGTTGAAAAACTTATTTAAGTAACCTAATCCTCAAAAATTAGACAGAACCAGAGAGAGATCAATGACTAAATGGAAAAATAAGAAATGATAAAAAATTAAAATACTGAAAAATGTAATAAATTGTAACATGTCCTATCAAAAATAACTATCTTGGAAAGCAGGCCAAGCAGTAATAATCTGAGCATCATCAGACTACCAGAAAACCTTCACCATAAAAACCACTAGATACCATCTTTTAAGAAACGATGAATAAAAAGTGCCCGGATCTATTAAAACAAGTTGAAAAAAATGAAAATAGAAAACCTTCACAAGATACTCCCTGAAAGAAGACCCAAAATAAAACCTCCAAAAAATATAAATACAAAACTTTCAGGGCAAAAAAAAATGTTTCCAATATCCAGAAAAAGAATCAAATGCTGAGGATCAAATGTAAAGACTTAGAACTAATAACTTAACTGGCAAACCTGTGTGTCAGTTTTTAATAGAAGGGAAATGTACCTTTACCAAAAGATACGACTTTTAGGTCTTATAATGAAGAGACCAGAGTAGAGTATATACTTAAAATATAAACTTAGGATTTGAAAAGAAAGACAAATATATTTGAGCAATTGTAAGGGCAAACATAATGGTGACGTGTTTATATTCTAATGTGATGGGAGTTGATAACTATCCTATCAGAATTCTGGTATCTTCAAGGGTCATATATGGAGTGAATAAATTAGAAAGTATGAATAGATTTGATGATGATGACGATGAGTGTTAAAGAAGAAAAAAGACAAAGTAAGAAAAAAGTAATTTACTAGGAAAAGTTGGAAGAAGGGCATGGAATTTGCTGGGGAGTGAATTAACATGAATCTCACTTTCATCTGATCAGGATAAAGGACTGCATACATATACATATGTTACATACAAAATCCTTGGTGTGGAAATACATTAGGATGAACAGGGAATTGGGTAAAGGAGAAGTGCTCATCCTCTTTTAGTTGTGCTTACTTCTAGCTTCAGGCAGATAGATAGACCAATTGACAGATGGAGGATAAATAGATAGATAGATAGATAGATGTGAATATAGAGACAGAGATAAATATAAATATATAGCTATAGATAGATATAGGCAAAATATATATAGAGATAGATATAATAGATAGAAATATACAAAATACTCATTTTTGACTTTATTTCTAAATTCTTTCCCTTACTCTCATTCTCTCCCTACCCATTGAGAAGAGAAGCAATATGACATTAATAATACTTGTGAAGTTATGCAAAACATTTCCATAATAGCCATGTTATTTTTTAAAAAAAGTAAGAAAAATAGAGCTTCAAAATTATGCTTCAGTCTGTACTTAGAATTCATCAGTTCTCTCTTGGAAGATGGACAGTAGTTTTCATAATGGGTCCTTTGGAATTATCTTGGGTCATTATTTTGATCAGAGTAGCTAAATCTTTCAAATTTGATCATCATATAACATTGTGTTTATTCTATACACTGTTGTCCTGCTTCTGCTTACTTCACTTTGCATTAGCTCACATAAATTTTCATAGGTTTTTTCTGAAACTATCCACTTTGTCATTTCTTACATCGTGATAGTATTCCATCACAATCATATACCACAACTTGTTCAACCATTCTCCAATTGATGTACATGCCCTCCATTTCCAATACTTTGCCACCACAAAAAAGTTTCTATAAATATTTGTATAAATAGGTGAGTTTATATTTTCTTTGATCACTCTGGGATACAGAAGTAGTAGTGGTATTTCTTAGTCATTGAATATTCACAATTATATAGTCCTTTGTGCGTAGTTCCAAATTGTTCCCTGAAATGGTTGGATCCATTCACAACTCCACCAATGGTATGTTAGCGTACCTATTTTTTTTTGCACATCTCCTACAGTATTTACCATTTTATTTTTCTGTCATGTTAGCCAATGTGATAGGTGTGAAGTGGTCCACCAGATTTGTTTGAATTTTCATTTCACTAACCAATCGTGATTTGAAGCATTTTTTTCATGTGACAATTTATAACTTTGATTTCTTATTCTGATTAATTGGCTGGTGTCTGTTAAAAACTGAAGTGGGTTGGTAAGCTCCCTGTGCATCAACTTTAGTTTCTTCTTATAAGTTCCTCTTTTCTTACTCAACAAGTCAAATTTTTTTTTTGTCTTTAAAACTTTACCATTCCTTCTAGACTGACTTTTCCAGTAGGATTTCAGTTTGGGGATCCTTCCTGTTTTTCACTGCACATTTAGAAATCTCCCTTCAAATGTAGAGGTTATATCTCCCATTTCTGGCTTTCTTCTCCTTTCCTATTAAAAACAAAAAGATGGAGTCATTTTCAATTTGGAATGAAGTGAGTAGAACCAGGTGAACAATGCATCCCATTGTATACAATGTATACAATGACAATACCATTTTTCAAATGAGCAACTTTGAAAGATTTAAGAACTCTTATCAACACAATGACCGTGATTCCAGAGGACCCTTGATGAAGAATATTGCCCTTCTTTTGACTGCAAGATGATGAATTTAAAATGTAGAATGAGACATGCACTTTAAAATATGTCCTATGTGATTTGTTTTTGCTTGACGCTTCATATTTGATATAAGGGGTTTGGGATTTTTTTGGCGGGGCAGGGATAGTATGAAGAGAAAATAAATTCATGTTACTTGAAAAAAATATTAAAATGAACAAAAAAGGATACATACAAAAATATGCTATCACGTCCTAAGAACAGTCAAAAGAAATTTAATTCAGAATGAACTGAGATGGGCAAAGGGACAGAGATGAGAGGGTTTTGTTTTGTTTTGTTTTCTTTAATTAGATGAATATCAAAGAATGTGACCTCCTCAAGGTAGGTGGGATGCTGATAAATGATCATAAGTAGTAGATAGAGCTGATCAATTGTTTGTTGAATTGCATCATATGACTTGAATTTTCTCTACCAAGGAAAATAATGTTTAAACTAAAAGAGATAAGACAATGTGACCAATAAAGAGGCAACTCCCCCCCAAAAAACAGAATGGGAACACTTAGTTTCACTTAATGAGTTTAGGTCATTTAAACTAGATAACTTAGATCCAAGGTCATGAAAGGTGTGGTTGCTGAGTACTTTCAAGTGTCTTAGAAACAAACGGTAGGGTCTGAGAGAATAGGAGTTGTACTACAGGGTTATAAAAGAACAGGTGCTTTTCAGAATTAACAAAAAGTGGATTGATAAAAAGAAGGGAAAGAGTCTGAAAACAAGAGAACAACGAGCTTAGCTTCAATTGCTGACCAAATTCTAGAAAGTAAAGAAAGAGTATTCGTATACTTCCATGGCAATTTAAGGAGGTTTAGACCTGTTCAACCTTGAGTGAATTAATTAATTTTTCAGACCTCTGTTTCTTCATCTAGACAATCACCTTGAACTAGATGACCCTAAAGTTCCCTTCAGCACAGAATCACTGGTTATGTGATGAGAGGTGGGGTGGGTATATGGAAATATGAGGGAGAGGATCATCTAGTATGATCCCATTGGCATATATTTTGGGACATTTAATACCTTTTGGGAGCAAGTTAAAATAACTATTCATTCAAAATACTGCGATTGTGCCCTTTGCAAGTGTAAGAGAGACAATAGTGACAAGAGTGAATTTCAAGGTTTTAGTAGAATTCAACATTTATCCTCAAGGTTTCTCCAAGTCATGTCATTTTGTTTACATTCTTGTATAGCCATTCTTCTTGTAGCCTCTGTGGTCATGGTTGCAGGTCATCCTGGGGTGGTTTATCCCATCGCCACTTTTCTTCCAGCACAGCCACCCTCAACCTAGAGATCTATTTCATGTTGCTCTCTTTAATTAGAGTTAATTGATTTATACTTCTGAAGTTTTCAATCTTCCTAGATGAGGCATTATACATTAGAAACAGCAACATGGTTAGTGAATAATTGTAATTGTTCTGATGTAATTGCTCTGATGACAGGTAGTGAGTTTGTTTTGGGGAAGGATTCACAATAAGAATGAATTTTTATGCCAATTTATAGGACAGTAATTGTTATAAGGAAAATGATTAAAATGCCGCTGTACAGATCACAAATATGAGAATGCAGAAGCAATGGGAACCAGGGAAGAATAGTTTTGGGCACTGGAACTAAGCCAGAGTGATGTTAGCACATCCTATTTGATAAAGTCTGATGACTTTTGGGGAAATATAAGTCTGTCTGAAAAAGCCTTCCCTCACTTAGAGACTGAAAAATGACAGGTAGCCATGCACAAAACCTAGGACAGCTCCAACATATCCATCATATCTACTTAGAAAGAGAAATGGAGTTACTCATTTTACCAAGGGATCATACCCTTCTTGAGGCCACAAAGCCTCAAGCTGTCCTTCATTACAGTGCAGAATAAATATGCACTTTACACAAGAGTGAGAAGGAATACTGATCTACTTTTCATCTTGAAGTTAAGAGCATCAACTATAACATCTTCAAAGAAGATATAACATTATACTAGCAATGATACATTGACCTGGCATATCCCCAGAATGAATGTTTGATGTAAGTGAAATTTACATATTAGCCATTGAGCTTAGCAATTGACAGATAGAAGTAATTTCCCTTAAAATGTTCATCATTCGGGATGAATTTTTTCTAAAATATATTGAATACATTGTCATCTTTTAAAAGCAGGTGCCTAACACATAGCAGATACCACATTAATGCTTCATGATTCAGTTCAATGGAATCCATGATCCTTAGTCATTTAACGTAGTCTAGTTGTGGGCTATGACACAAATACAGGTAAGTACAATATAAAACATAATCTGAGAAGTACTTAGAAAAGATGCAAACTACTATGTGTAGTACAGGGAAGACAAATTGCTTTGTCATTGCTGAATAGAGAGGTTAATGAAAGCATTATGGAAAAGGTAGTATTTAAGTTGACCTTTAAAGTGTGGGTGAGACTTCAATTGGAAAGGCATCTCAGGTTCAGAGAAAAGTAAAAGCAAAGAAATGGGAAAGTACAGGATGTGCATGGGAAACAGTGAATGGTCTATCTTGACTGAAATATGCTATACTTAATGGGAATGGTTTGAAGGAGTAATTCAAGGATGGAGAGGTGACAGATTATGGAGAATCTTGAATGCCAAGAAATGAAGTTTGAACTTAATAGTTTGCTGAGGAGTGATCTGACCACATCGACACATAAGAAAGATTCTTTCGGCAGAAGAATGAAGGGGTAGGGGTAGGGAGTGAGGGAGAATAGTGGAGGTGGAAAGACCTTTCCTTGGTTGCAATATTATAAAATTCTATCTATTCCCTTATAGACAGCTGTTAGCTATCACTCTTCACTTCTAGAAAGAAGTCACAGTTAGTTACTCCAAGGTCTGCATATGCTATGTCCTGAGAAACCATACAATCAGATATGTTCGAATTGTTTGTAAAATAAAGTAAATAGGCCCTGATGGTCTTTCCTATTAAATAATGGTCAAGAGCTTTAGTGCAAGGACTTTATGATATCAACTTCAGCTTGTCAGGGAACTCTTCCTCATATTCAATTATACCCCTGCCTAGCTGCTCCCCACCTCTTGTTTTTGGAAAAGTAATCGTTTTAATACTACCGTTGTTTTTATAAATGGCATGTCAAATGGCTATTCCATGGCTCCACTCATTAATCTTGTGACTCCCCAAATCAAAATTCACTTTCCTGGCCACCACTCCCTTATGTGTGTGGACTCTCTCCTTTACAATATAAGCCATTTGAGGGTACAGATTGACTCATTTTTTATGGCCAACATTCTGCATTTTCCTGGACTGTTATAGGCACTCCATAAATTCTTTCCTCCCCTTCCTTTATTAATTATTACTCAGTCAGAAATAAAGCTTTTTCCCCTCATTATTACAAATAACTTGAGAAAAAATATGACAGAAAAGCTGAGCAAGAAATTTTTTGATGAAGTCTTGTGCCCAACCAAGCCACGTACCCACACATTCCTTTTATGATAACGATCACTTGGTCTCTTTAGAACAGGAAACCACTCAAGTCCCCTTATCAAACAGCTCAACCATGCATGTTCACAAACACACCCTCTGAGTGAAAGCAGGTCAAAAGATCCAGTGATGTGAAGTATGGATGGCAGTTCCAGGATGGATGTGTCCAGAAAGTCTGGAAAGAATTGTTCAGGAGGGTTGCCCTCTTTTCCTATAGCAAATCACAACCCCTGGAAGGAAATCAAGAAAGGAAACCAGGCATCTGTGATCTTTAATCACAAGGAAATAGACAACAAGTGTTACTAAGCCAAGGCAGTAAGAACAATGGGAACAGAAGGCTATTTTTGTTAGGGTTGTACAATCAATTGCAGTTGGAAGACCTCCCTGCATTCCTTGCCCTCCCTCCTTCTGTCCTCCACCCTAGAGAGCATAGAGTTTCACTGCAATAAATGATTTTCAGTAAGGGTAATCATTTCAGTTTCATCATCAAGTTTGACTTGAAATATGCATATTGGATACATGAAATATATAAATAATACTGAAATTATAAGTGTCTTATTGCGTGGTTATTAAAAGTGTTAAAGTTCAGAGCATCATTACCTTGAGGATTAACCATTTAAGAGAAGATGGAAAAGAGTTAACTGGAGCCTTCTGATTACAGATGTGTCACAGTCCTCTCCAATAGTTTGGTCCAGATGGCCTCATAACATAAATTTCTATTCATCTAAATAACAACGGATTACTCATGACAGTTTCAGATTCTTAGCATAATGCCCAAAGATAAGGACATTCTGAAATGTTAGGCAAAAAGAAAAAAAATAATAAAAATTATACATGATCTAAATTGCTGTCATCAGGCTGACACTGGCCTTTGAGAAGCTGGCTAAGGATTTGGGAATTTCCTCTCAAAAAAGTTGTAAATCTTTCTGACTTTTGGAAAAAAAATATTCTTCCACGAGGAGTTTGGGAGCCCACAGAATCTTGGCAGTAGACTCCTTAAATTCCAAGGACAGGTCACCATCTTTTCTGTAGAAAGATGGCATATGAGATGACACTGAGTCTTGATCCCTTCTAAACCACACCAATACTCTGTCCCTTTCTAGCTCCCATTTGTGGGTTGCCTTCTCTCCTTAGAATTTAAGCTCCTTGAGGTTTGACCAAGGGTGGTTTATTTATTTGAAGATTTGGGAGAAGGAAGTGGCACTTTAGTATCTCTGACAAGAAAACCCCAAATGGGGAGATGAAGAGTTGGAAATGACTGAAAATGACTAAGCAACAACAAAGTATAGAGATTCTTCAACCTAGAAAGGCTTAAACTTTCTCAGAGGTAATTCACCCCACCTAGATCCATTTGATTGGGGGGGTCAATAAATCAGGAAGAAAGATAAAAAGTTCAAACAGAAAATAGGACAGGTAGAAAATAAAAAGTTTAATTAATTAAATTTATTTAACTTAATTTTAAATTTATTTAATTTAATTAATTAAGTATGCAGTTGAAAGATAGTAATTACCCTTAAAAATGGCAATGATGCATATATAATGTTTTAAACAATCCCAGGGAGATATCATGTAGCAAAGAGGAAATTTCAATTGGCCTCTTAGGTGAGGCTGCTATACTATTTTCCTTATTTGAGACATTGAAGAATAGGGACAGGACATCAGATAGTGTTAGGGAACATGGGTTAAACCTTAATGTTAGGAGTTCACCAAGATCAGGTGTGTTTCAGTGAAAAAAAAGTTTTCCTTTTAGTTAATATCATCAGAATGTTCTGTTTGAGCAGTAAATCTGCAAGCTAGTGAAGGCATCACTTTAAGACAATGTCAGTCAGGACTATCTTGACTTTGCCAGCAAGGGGGTCTCTATTTACACTGTAGCTCTGTTTCTGTGGCCTCTATAGTCACTTTCTATGCAGAGGCATTTTTCTCAAACTCACAATATTTCCATTTTAAATATAATTTAATGCTTCTCTCACACTGATCATTGCATCCTTGGTACTTAGCACAAATCAGTGTACATATTAAGCTCTTAATTTATCTATTCATCCCTATATTTCTCCTTGTCATATGTCTATCTATTCATCCATCTATTTAATTTATAGACATAAAACAATTGGTAACTATAACTTCTCCCTCTCACTCTCTCTCTTCCCCTACTGTGTGTGTTTATGTGTGTGTGTGTGTGTGTGTGTGTGTGTGTGTGTGTTGACTCTAGAACATGAAAAGTTAAACCTGAGTTTTGGGATGGGCAATCAGGCTATGAGATATTTGGTGTCACTAATGGGAAAAATGGAAGAGGTAAGAGTAGTAGGAGTTAATGTTGGTAATGGGAGAGGTGGTGATGGAGGACAAAGGAGAATAGATAGGGAGGAAGTAGTAGAAGAAAAAAAGAAGGGAAGTTTGCTCCCACTTCCTTGATTATCTTCCCTTGGTATTGGTTACATTATAGGTATGATTTTTGCAAAGAAAAAGAAATGGAATATTTAAAATCAAGAGGAAATAATCTCTCAGCAGCCAGAGTGTGTTAGTTATTGCTTATACTGAGGGAAAGGGCATGAAGATGTATTATGCGAAAACATACTTAGAACGTTTTGAGAACTGGTAGATTCAGACTAGATGACATGCCAAAGAAGATATAAAAACTGAGACAGGTAAGAAAAGCAAATACCAAGGGAAGATAACCAAGGAAGTGGGAGCAAACTTTCCTTAATCCCTGTAGTCATAGACTGGCATTCCACCATGGTTTTGGAGTGTAATGCCAAGATGGAAAGTGGAAAGGAAGGTATACTTCTGTCATGAAGAAACCTTGAAGTTAAATGAATAAAAGATGACATTCCATGGCATTTAAAAAAAACAATTACTAATGCCGACTCTAGGTGCTTTTATCATATGATCAAAAGATCTATAACTGAAAGGCACTTGAAAGATTTTCTCTACTCTTTAGGTTTTTGACAAGGAAGAATACTGTGGCCTACCTTCCCAAAGTCACATGGCTAATATGTACCAAAGCAAATTTTCGAAAACGTGTCCTCTTCCATCAAATCCATAATCAATTTTTGACTTACTGTTTACAAATGGCAATATGTTGTAAAGGGCCAAAATACTTTAAAAGGACACAACAAAACAATTAGAAAAAATGAATCATCCAGAAATTGGTTGATATCACTTTTGATGGAACTACATTCTAAGTCAATGTACTAACAGTATGAGGATGATATGAAAACAGTACACTGATGCTGCTAGTGAATGCCTTTGATTCCCAAACCACTTTGTGCTTATTTTGAATTTATCATGGCACAGTGGATTTAGAGCTGCTGTTGAACTCAGGAAGATCTGGGCTCAAGTCCTACCACTGACATGTACTGGCTGTGTAACTCCAGATGGCAGAGGAGGGAAGGAATCCTTTGAAAAGCTCCTAATGTCCCCTCCAAAAAATTAGAAAACTGACTCAGAATTGATCTAGGATCAGGGAAGCAGTTTACCAGCCCAATAGGAGAGATCTGTCTCACTGGACTGGGAGAGGAGGAGCAGCCAGCCAGCCTCATAGAAGGTATTGTCAAAATGAGATGGAGAAGCTATTAATCTTCTCTTCAGGCATTTCCCATCTTCACCAAAAATCATGACTGTTCTCCTTATCAGAACATGAAGCTTCTTTTGCCCAAACCTGTAATCTGGAGTTGTTTTCTAGTCAAAAAACTTGACAGGTTAGTAGTGGCAGGTTATTAATATTTGTGGTGTCATACTGTACAATATTAGATTTGTTGCTTGACTGGGGAGTTGTCTAGGTTGGATTGTTTTATTAGATAACAGCTGACAGGATGTGTTGTTTGCATCTCAAACTGGACTCCTCATGTGTCCCTGAGAGTCAACATAGGAGTTAATCAGTCAGTACTAGGCTAAGAAACTGCTTGTGTAGTTAGGACCTTTGTCAATAAGCAGACCATTCTATCTTAATGGTCTAGCAGTTCCCAAGGAAAAAGAATGTGACTTTTTCTGTGACCTTACTCCACCCCTTCAGGAGGGGTTTGGTCCTTTTTCCCACCTTTACTGCATCTTTGCCCTTCCCATACCACAGCCTTTTAGACAGATATTTGTGTTTTCTCTTCCTTTCTTTGTCCATACAAATATATAAACTTGGGTATGAATTTGAATTCTTCTGGTTCCTCAAACATGTTCATTTCTCTTGTAATAAATCTTGTAAAGTTGTGATTCCCTGTAGAGAGTATACACACATATATAGTCCTCAGTCAGTGTGATTAAGCTTTAATAGCTTAAAACAGTACTAAGACTTCTGAGACAACTCGTATTAAAACAGACCCAAGATTTCATCATTCTAGAGAGCTCAAGGTGAAGATCATCTATCAAGGAATATCTATACCTTATGTCCCACTTGAAGCCTTCAAAAAAAGTGACTTGTGTAGAGTCACAGAAATATGATGTGTCAAACACATGACTTCTAGCTGGGCTTTCCTGACTCTGAGACCGTCTCTTGAACCATGATGGCAACACACTGCCTCACAAACAAACACACAAAAATACAGACATATATATGTATATATGTGACATACACATATATATGCACATGTATGTAATAATTTTATCCTAGAAGAATGAGATACTCAGACAAACGAATTGCAAGCATATATAAATTAACTCAGAACAAAATATCAGATAATTGCATCTCATACTTTTCTTCAGTGTTATATGCAAAATAAGCCATTTGGCTACATCAGAGAAAAATCATGCCAAGTTAAAAGCCTTATGAAAATTTTGTTAGTGCTGCCTACCCTTTAATAAAATTCTAAGCATAAAGTTTAGTGTACAATGATTTCATATTTCAACTTGGCCATTCTTACTGTTATAGCTTTTTAAAATATTTCCCCTGGTATCTTTCCTGTGTAAATAAATATGTCTCAGGGACCCTTTGGTAAATGAAATCAACTAAAGAAAACATTAAATAATTCATGTCCTTGAGAGACCCCCTGGGACTTTGTTCTCATTTGTATAGAAATCAAAATAAATATTTTGATGAAGAAAGAGGGCCATCTGTACCTGAAACCATTTCAAGAATTATATTATGAGCTGGAAATGTGTTCTTAATGAGGAAAACACATTAAAGAGAAAAAGAAAACTATAAGCAGAGGTGGCAATAGTCTGGAATTAACCTGGATCCCCAGCACAGTGCCCAATGAGACACTGGTTTTCTGGATATGAGTCCACTGAACAGGCTAAATTATATCTCATTTTTTGTCAGACTCAGAAAGGGAAGGCAAGGAGACAACCTGGCCTCAGTAAAATTGGCCTTTCTTTGTTTCTTCCCTGTTTAGCATTGTCCCTGGCATATAGCAATGCTTGATGACTGACATGTCACTAACTGACTTACCTACCTAATCAGAACTAGGAGATGGTCACATCACCTTAGCTTTATAGAATGTTAGAACCAGAAAGGATGGACAATGAGGAACAGAGGAAAAACCATTGACTTGAGAGGGAGAGGACCTGGTTTCACATCCAAGCTCCAGCATTTGTTACTTATATATCTTCTGGCACATCTCTTTCTTGCCCTGGGGAAAATGGGGGAATTCACAGAATCACAAGTTTAAAGTTGGAAGGAACATCAGAGGCCGTTCAATACCAGGTCATTTTTCAGATAAAAGAGCCTCAAGTTCAAGGACGATGAATCACTTGCCGAGGATCACATAGATAACAAGCAAAGGAAGCTGGAGTGCCTGATTCTGGAGCAAGGGCTCCTTCCACTCATCACGTTCATAATGATGTAATCGTATTAAAGATGAAGTTACTATGGGATGGGAAGTCATGGCAAGTTCAAAATCAGATTGCATAGGAGGAGAAAGACAAACTAGAAGATGGAACTCCCAACATTTTATCTGCTACTTTAAACTCTATGATAGTTAAATCATTCTTGACTAGCTTATCCAAGAAATTATGACACATCACTAGGATTGTGACTCAGGTTCTCCTCCACACACATAGTCTACAATATGTTTGGACACTTGGCAGCATCCATGAGAGAAGCTAGCTAACACAGTTGCTAGAGCACTGATTTGAAATCAGGAAAACTCCTATCCCTAAGTTCAAATCTGGCCTCAGACATTTATTAGTTGTGCGACCTTAGCAAGTGACTCAACTCTGTTTGCCTCTGTAAGATGAGCTAAAGAAGTAAATGGCAAAACACTCTATTACCCTGGCTAAGAAAAACTTAGAATGTGGTCACAGAGAGTCAGACACCATTGAAAATGACTTAGCAGCAACAACAGTGCCCATGAAGAAGCTGGCCTCTTCAAAACTTACGTTTATTTACTACATGTCCATACACAACATACACAAGACAGATTTTTTTCTCTGTATTAGCAAGTAGACATAATTATAGTGTGAGGAAAAGCAAAGCATTGTCACTGTTCTTCAGAGTATATGAAGGCAATAAAGCTGTAAGAAGACTAGAAAGGTAGGAAAGGGCAAGATAATCAAAGTCCTTGAATGCCAAACAGAAGATTTATCTTTGATCCTGGAGGTACTAGGGATCCACTGCAGTTTACTGGGTAGAAGAGTGACATAGTAAAACCTATGTTTTAGGAAAATCACTTTGGTGGCTGAGTGGAGGGTGAGTAAAGTGATGAGGCAGGAACATCAAACAGCAGACTTTTGCAATAGTACAGGAATGAAGTGATAAATCCCTGGACTAGGTTGGTGCCAGTGTCAGAGCAGTGAATGGGATATATTTTGAGATTTATTGGGAAGGTAGTAAAGATAAGACCTTGCAAAGGGTTTAAGGTTCTAAAGTGAGTAGATGAAACTTTTTGATCAGGAATGGACCATGAAACACCTTGAAAATAAATGAATATAGATAATTTAACCAGACAAATATGAAAAATTAATTAATTTTGAAAAATTTAATTCAGTAATGTAGGAAATAACACAAAAATGGCTCAGAATATTTGTCCACAGATTGCAAAACTCCAATCAAAGAAATCCATAAACTATTGATGTGGGGAAATATGCTTGAAACTCCAAGAAATATAATGGTACAATTTAAGAACTTCAAAAACAAACCAAAAAATCTGCAAGCAGCCAGGAGAAAGACTTTGGAATAAAATATTTTTAAAAAGCGAAAGACACCAATCGCAGCTCTCAAGTAAGCTATTCTGTAAAGCTGAGTCTGACAATAGGTGGACCTTCATAAGACAAAGGCATTTGGAGCATTCCTGCCTCATATCCTCAAACTCGAGGGTGAACAGAATATTCTATCTGCAAAATCAGCACTCAATGAACAGGAATATGAGGAAGGTAAATAAATACAATTGAAAAAATACTAGTTTCTCTGTTCATATTGGCATGAAAAGGATAGAAGCAGTTAAAGATTGAAGGAAGAATTTAAAGACTTAGAAATAGGCCTGGAGCAAGAGCTGGATCAATACTTCACTGATGAAGCCCTGTGACCCCTCTCCCCACCACAAAGAAATCAATATCTTTTGTAGGAGAGAAAGCCCAGAGTGAAGATATATGAATAGGGAGAGGAAAGGCAAAATAGAGGGAGTTCTGGAAATAGAACCCCACTAAATCCATAGACGAATAGTGAAAAGAAAGTAATTCCTTTAGTCTATCAAAAAGAATGGGCTTTAAGAGTGAAATAAAAACAATGGGAGAAGGGGGAGGTATCATATGGAAATAGAAGAGAATTCTTACCCTGAAAAGGGAAAAGTATGTTATTGATTAACAATGTTTTCATGGGCGTACAAATGTATGTCTATGATAAGAGCCAGGAAACTTATAATGGGTTTTATGAAGAGGGAATTTGCACATTTTGGGGAAAAAACATTCTCTAAGAAAATTCTGTCCTAACCAAATACATGTTCTACCTTAGAACAGGGGATGCATGAGTCCCAAAGGGCTACCAGCGCCTAAGATAAAATGGGGAATGTGAAATCAAAAATAGAAAAGCCTTACTTGATGGACCTCAGATTTTGTGGGATTGTCCTATAAAATATCTTAATTAAACTATGAATCTAATCCACATTCTTACTCAGTATCCAGGAGGGTATAAAGAGAATTATGCCCTGAAGGTAAGAGGGGGGATGCTATATGTTTTTGTTATACCTTTGAAGCAAACATTTCTTTGTAAAAGTGAACCTGGCTTGAGTTGTTTAGTGGAACTGAGCTTCTGGAGACCCTCTAAAATGAAAGGAACACAGTTGTTCAGGGATTGAGCTCATGGCAGAGACTAAATGCTCCTCTCTAACCTCCTACAGTGTAGTGGAAAGCTTGAGTTGGAGAAGGATGAAATATAATAGTTGTGAACATCAGAAAGTAGAGGGTCAGAGTAGTAACAACTACATAAATAAGGAAAATTAAAGGTTATAGCACATAAATCAGAGAATATAATTTAGAAGAGATTAGAATCAAAGAGAAATAATGAAGAGGACAAAGCAAAGAAAAACTTAGGAAAATTTTTAGCAAAAAAAAATGTCATCTTAACATAAGAAACTGGAGAAGAGAAGAGGTGGGGAAATTTCAAATTACTTGCTTAAATGGACTGGAAAAAAAAGGGTCAAAAGGGAGAGAGAAATAAACAACAAATCCAGAGAAAGTTGAGAGGAAAATATGAAAATTAGAAGAAAAATAGATAAAAATGGGGGAAGTAGAGGAGAAAAGACTGTGGAAAATATAAACAAAATTAACAACTGATTCTCAAATTAGACTAAAAAAACTGAGACTTTTTTCCTAACCTGATCAAACAGGAGAAAGGAAAATCAAACTATCTCTCTATTGCCTACTCTTCTCAAAAAACCTAACAATACAAAATCATATCAAAAATAAAAGGAATTTTCACAACCTACTATACTCAACTGCGTTAGCTACAAAAGAATATACTAAAAAAAGATTATCTATGAAAATATAAAGTTCTAACATTAATTGAACATGAAATAAAGATTTTAAATAAATCAATAACAGAAAATAAATTTGAACCAAAAACCGAATTACAAAAAAAAACCCAGCAACTTTATTCATGTGGATTAATAGATGAAATCTACCAAAAATTTAAAGGACATTTACGCATATGTTAAATAAGTTATTCCAATAATTGAAAATGATACAATTCCTCAACTTCTTTTATGAGTTGAATAAAATTATAAAAGGAAGAATAAAACAAGGAAATCAAATTGCAGATTCTCATTCCTAAAAATAATCAATATAAAATTTTAATTCACATTCTTGCAGATAGACTATGGTAATATACCCAAGAAAAGAGTTCACTGTGACTGAGTTGTAGGTAAGCCAGGGAAGCCAAGATGGTTCACCGTTACAGAAACAATGAACATAATTAAATATATGAAAAGTATGGCCAAATCACATGATTAAATCTATCAAGAAGAGGCTGTTGACAAAGTTTAACTCTAACTTAGGCTAAAACTTATATTTTATGTAATTTAAAAATATATGAAAAGATAAAAATCTAACATTATTTGAAATGGGAAAACACTAGAAAGTTTCTCAATAAATACATGTGGAATGCAAGATTGCCCTTCTCCCCATTACTATTTGACATAGATCTAAAAATACTAGCCATAAAAATAAGTCAAGAGAAAGAAATAAAAAGCATAAACAATGATGAAAAGAGGCAAAATTTTCCTTATTTTATATTGGCATTTATAAGTGCATGATATCTCACTTGGAAAACATGAAAAATTCAGCAAAAAAGCTTAAGACAAATAATATATTTAGCAAAATATTAGCATACAAAAATGTCATAAGTAAAGAGAAATTAAGAAGTCTCTTGATGGGGGTGTAAGAGGACAGTATAAAAGTTGGCTTGAAGTTTTACATAAAAAAACAATAAGATCTCAGCAATTGCTCCCACCACATTCTGGCAAATAGAGGGAGAAGCAAAGGAAGTGATGTCACATTTTATATTTGTGGGTTCAAAAATCATACAGACAGTGACTGCAGCCATGAAATTAAAGGACACTCACTACTTGGGAGGAAAGCTATGGCACATCTGAACAGACCACATACTAAAAAGCAGAGACCTCACCTTGCTGACAAAGGTCCATGTTAATCAAAGCTATGGTGTTTCCTGTAGCAAGGCACAGCTGTGAGAGTTAGACTATAAGGAAAACTGAGTATCACAGAATTGATGTTTTCAATTGTGGTACTGGAGAAGGATTTTGAAAATCCCTTGGATAGCAAATAGGTCAAATCAGTCAATAAAGAAATTAATACATGTTATTCACTGGAAGGTCAAATACTGAAGCTAATGCTTAAGTACTTTGGCCTCATAATGAGAAGGCAAGGACTCATTGGAAATGAGCCTGATTTTGGGAAAGATTGAAGGCAAAAGGAAAAGGGGACAGCCCAAGATGAGCTAGATAGATAGCATCATGGAAACAATGAACATGAACTGTGTAACCTATATCAAATTACTTGCCCTTTCAAAGGGGAGTAAGGGAAGGAGAGGTTTAGGAAGTCAAAATTTGAAAAAAAAAATGCTAAAAGTGTTTCTATATGTAGTTGGGGAAAAATAAAAATAAGAAAAAATAACAATGCACACAAAATTGGACAGAGTTTGAGAGTGAGTAGAGAATTGGAGCCTGACATGCTGTAGTCAATGGGGTCAAAGTATTGGACATAACTGAACAACTGAACACCACCACCAAATAATGGAGGAGTGTCCACTGTTCATGGTTTGTCCATATGAGTATAGTTTTAGGGACTATTCCAATCAAATTACCAAAGAGATACTTCATCAAATGAGAAAGAATAACATTTATTTTGGAAAAGAATGAAAAATAGTACAAATCAAAGGAGAATAGCACTTCTGAACATAAAATTGTATTATAAATAAAACAATAATATTATTTGGCATTTATAAATGTAAAGAAGTAGATAACTTTGAAAGAATATATGCACCTATGGATATATGTGAATCAGAAATATTCTTAATAGTCCAATATTTGATGCACTAAGAAGAAAATTACTTGGAAGAATAAATTCACCATTTTTACAAAAATATCTGGGGAAAAACATAAAGAAGTTTGCCAGAAATTGGTTTTAGACCACCATTTTATACCATTTACTTTGTATGTTAAATTAAAAAATGGATAGGTGACCTGAATATTAAAGATTACACTCTTCAAAAAAAAAATAGAAGGCAGGAATCTTTCATAAGTATAACTAGAGGGAGAATTCTTAACCAAACAAGTTCTAGCAATTACCCAAGAAAATGAATACTTTATATTGTATTAAATTAAAATACTTTTGCACAAAAAATAAAAAAATTAGGATAAGAAAAAACATTTATAAAGAAATTTTTTGCATCAAATATGTTTACTATATAATATATAAATATAGTGACTTAATAGACATATATAAGATAAAGAAGTATTCATCAAATCAAAGGATATGAATCTACATAGTTCTCAAAAAAGAAGAATAAGGTATTGATAATCATATGAAAGTTTGCTTCAAATGATGCATAACAAAGGAGATGAAGAATCAAAATAGCCCTGTCAGACAGTTAGCATTTATGAAGTACCTGCAATGTGCAAGGTGCTTAGCTGAGTTCTGGGTATATGAAAAAAAGCATAAGTAATTCATGCTCTCAAAGAGCACATACTGTAATGGAAGAGACAACTATGTACAAACAACATATATGTGCAGGATATGTTGGGTACAGTTTCATATGGAAGGCATTTCAGATGGAAGATATTAAATGATAAAAGATAGAAATTGTTAATTTCGGAGATGCTACTGAAAAAAAGGCATCATACTGTGTTGATGGAATAGTGAGTTTTTCCAACTGTTCTGGAAAGCAAGTTGAAATTATAATTTTTAAAAAAGGAGTTAAAATGCCCATTCTTTTTGAACCACAGATTCCATGGCTGTGCAGAAATCCCAATAAGGGAAAAGACAGAAGGAAAAGCTCTACGTACAATACAATTTTCATAGTAGTTTTTTTTTTAATTTTTTGCAATAAGGAATCAGAAACAAAGTACTTGCTCATTGGTTAAGGAACGACTAAACAAATTGTGGTACATGATTGTAATAGAATTTTACCTGCAACAAGAAATGACAAATCTGAAGAATTCAAAAAAGCATAGGAAGATTTATATGAGACCTATTTAACTGGCACAAAGTAAATTAAAAGCAGAACCAAGGAAACAATGTTCATAAGAAAAATTTAAATTGAAAGCATAAAAAGGAGAGAACCAAAAAAAGAAGCTAAAATTAAGGGAGTTGTAATGACCAAGTATGACCAAGAATCAAAGTTGAGAAAAGGCATTTCACATAGGTGATGTTCTTAGTGTTACTTACTTTCCTTTTCTGTTTATTTATTCATTGCTCTTTCGTAAAAGGGATAACTTTCTGTATGATGACAGGTATAAATTTGCAAATAAAGGTGATAAAGAAAGAAAAGACACTTATAAAAATGCTAATTTGAGATTTAAAATAATTTTTGACATTTTTTGTTTTTAGATGACCTTCATTTTCAACTACATCCCTCTCCCACAACCTAAAAAGTTGGTTTTGCAGAACAAAAATTAAAATAAATTAATTACAATTAAAATATTTATTAATAATCAATTCTTAATTAATTACAGTTATAAAATAAAACAAATGCATACATATGGAAATAAAAAAACAGATATAAACTGAGCCTAATAGCAAATGCCATGTTGCATACCTATCGCTTCCTACCTCTGCAAAGAAGAGAGTGAGGTGTATTTTGTCCATCTTCTTCAGAGCCAAGTTGGCTGATAACTACTTTACTTCCTACTTTCCATTTATGTTATTGTAGTCATTGTGTATATTATGTCTTCCTGTTTCGGCTTCCCATTGCATCAGTTCACATCTTACATTTCTAAGAATGTTTCACATTCATAACTTCTTACATTATAGTGAGTAGTTCATTATTCAGGTGCCAAAATTTGTTCGAACATTCCTCAGAAAACTGGCATCTACTTCGCAATTTTTAGATACTACAAAAGTATGATTATATCGAGGTATATCACTTATTTGCCTAACAATTTTCCCTCTGGTCATAGTCATGAAATCTACCTTATCTGGTTCCCTTTTAACTTTTTTTTTTAATGATGTAACCTATGTATCAAGAGATCTAGAGGAAGGCCCTCCTCATTTCATTGGGTGGACAAGCCTATGGGAGATTAAAAGGAAAATATGGACAAAACTATGTAAAACATGAATGTAAGACTGAGCTACCATCTGAATCTATGAGAATGCAGATCCATGCAAGTATCAAAATGCTTTCACTTATATAGCAAGCTCATTCATCACGGAGACGACTAGGTCAAACTGGGCCTGGAATTAGGAATATCTGAGTTAAAATCTGGTCTTACTGGACGTATGATTTCAGACAAGTGACTTCCCTTCTATTTGTCTCAGTTCCTCAACTGTAAAATGGAGATAATGTAAGAATTAAATGAGAAGATATGTGTAAATAATTTAGCAAACTATTCATTAGAGATGGCATTACATAAATGTGATAATGATGGCGATGATGTTGATGATGATGATGGTATAGTAGCAGGAGAAATCGAGGACTTCTAATTTCTCTGAGTTCCACTTTCAGGCTGGACAAATGGAACTTTAAGTTCCTTTCTAACCCTAAATCTATTGATTCTGTTGTAGTATACGTGGAGGCAAATTATCAGATTAGCTATGAATTAATTTACCAACAGATCATTTTTTAACTGAATGAATAAACTCTGCCTGTGGAGTCTCAAATCTTCAGTTTGGCCCTCCTTAAGATTGAGAAAATATCCTCAAACATCAAGTCCCAGAGCCATGCCTTTGTGTTTCCTTTACCTATAAATATTTGTAGTACTTGTGACTCATTTTAATCCTCCACCCTTCACATACACATACTTTTACCCCTTTCTGATCCTTCTGAGGGGAGTTTTAACTTCACACCCCACCCTCCCGATTGCCTATTAATATCAGATTTGGTTGAACTTGAAATCTTTTGCAGAGTTGTTGCCTGGACACCCCAAACAATGGACATTCATTCATCAAACAGAACCCAAGAGTCTATAGCAGTCTTCTCTTTGCTTTCCTATTGTTTAGAAATTTGAAACTCATTGAAAACTCCAACTTAGATGGGAATTTTCCATTAACCTATGTAGGTACTAACCAAAGAGTGATAATTCTTTGGAGCTTGTCTAAGAGACATGAGTTTATCAGCTGGCAGTTTGGGGTGGCAGTGGTACTAGAGTTTATAGCAGTCATTTCTTCAGTACCCCTCTCTAGAATGAGCAGATAAATTTTTTCAGGATGCTTGGAGCTGTAATAACTGCAGGAATTGCCATAGAAACTGGGATATGTTCGTCAGTAAATCAAAGATTGGAAAACAAATACTCTACAATGTGTAATTATGGATGAAAATGGCACAAATATCATCTCTTTACAAAATGCCAAATGTGTTTGATCCCTGAGTAACTGTGACTATGAGATAAAAAGTGTTTAACACAGAGACCAGTAAATTACTTTCAATTGTCAGAAAAGAACTGATTGGTTTGGTTCAAGGGTCTTTCCATTTGCAAATGTAAACATGAATAATGGGTTCAATCTCTTTGCAGGCCTGAGGCAAACTGGAACATTGTTGGCTTAGGGCCTAGAATGAGTCCACACTGATGTAGCTGGCTCATTCTACAAAGAAAAAGAATGTATTCAAGTGGACTCTGCCCCACAGAAAATGCTCTGGGGATCGGAAAATGCATCTTCCAGGTACCAGTTGAGCTTATACACATGATGCTATTGGTCACGTAGAGCCTGAGGGTTCAAATAAATAATTCAGTTAATAAAAATATATTCAAATACCTCCGGCTCCAGATAAAAGCAGTTTCCAAGGTGGTTAAAAAAGTAATTCAGGAAAATAAAAGCTCTAAGAGTCAAAACAAGTATTTGTTAAGTATCTACTGTGTTAAGCCCTAGAGATATAAAGCAAAGCAAACCAAAAAAATTAACTAATCAACAGTTCTCTACCCTCATGGAGCTCCCAGTTTAGTTGGGGAGACAGCACGAAAACAACAGGAAAAGTAGGAGTTAATCTTGAGGGGGGAGGAGTCACTAGTACTAAGGAAAATCAGGAAAGGAAAGTTAAAAGCAGTTGACCAGGGAGTTTTGCTGGGATCTCAGGAGTTTGCAGCCAATACCATAAAAAATCATTTTTCTATGCTTCTTGCTATACTGGGTCATATCTAGTTTCCTGATCAATCCACCCATGGACAAAATTAACCTAAATTGTCCCCCTGTTTCTTTGATCATACCATTCCCAATTTGTGCTGTGGGACTCTGGAAAGGAGAGGGTTAATTCTCCAATTTCAACAGTATCTTAGACCAAACATTCCATGTGGTTGATGGGTTGCAATATAGGATTTCTTGTTATGCATTCATCATGTACAAAGACTGAGACACACAATGCATTTGGTTAGGATTTGTGTCACTTCTGTCTATAATTTCACATTTTCATCTATTTGTTTTCTATTCCTTGTTTTTTCAGATGAGATCATTGCTCCCTGTGGTTATAGTTTACTGTATTCCTCCCATGATCAGAGAGGCCACTGAAGATTTTCATATTTTTTCTGGTCAAGATTTTACACTAGTTGTATATTGTCTTCAATGTACAACAAAAGACGTTTTCTTTGATGAGGTGTAGCTCCAATAAAACTCTTCCATGTGTATTTGACCATAAGAAGGATTCCTTTGCTGAGCTGAAACAAGCATATGGGAACTTATATTTTTTAATGTATAGCATTTAAGTAAAATCATAATAAATAGTAGTAATGGTATAAAAGAGAGACAGTATAAAATTATGGATGGGCAGCTGTTCTGGGTGTCAGGAAGATGTGGGCTTAACTTCTATCTCTCACACGTACTGGCTATGTGATCTGGGACATGCCAGGGTCTTTTCAGTGCCTATAGACAACTTTATAAGTCAGCTAATATGTACTGGAAAAGGAATTTGTCTTATCAGAAGTTCTTTAGAATAATTAAGTCATAGGTACGATCTTGTGTTAAGAAAGGCCCATTTTCCCTTTTGAATGAACCATATTTTTCCATCTGAAGGTGGAATGGTCTTCTTTAAGAGGTAGTATAAACAATATGCTTTCCTTCCAGATCTTTGAGCAACATCTGAATGACTCTTTTTGTTTATGTTGTAACAGGATTTTTTTTAATATATTGACTGGACTTAATGGCTACTGAAATGCCTTCCATTTTCTAAATTCTATGGAATTTGAATTAAGTCCCTACCCAGAAACTTGAGCAACATGTCTGACTATTCATCTTGGTAGTTAACTTTTGCAAGTATTGTTACCATATGGTCCCAAAAGGAAATCTTTAAACAATCAAATTGGCAATAGTGTCTTTTGTCCTTGATGAGAGCACTCCAATGTGTTATCGTCAAATTCCCCCAATTCACTTACAGTTCCAATCAAGAAAGTCACTGCTCTCAAAGAGTTCACATTCAAATTGGGGAGACAACATATATGGGCAGATGAACATACCATGAAGTAATTTATTTCTATATGCCCTCTGCTGGCATGAGCCTTTCAAAGCAACTCATTCTGATGAAATTATATCTCTTTACATCCAGAACATACCCCAAATCTATCAGTCTACAGTGTTACCTGGTCAGTTGAAGAATTACCAGCAAAGAGCCCATAAATTTTCTTCTTCCATACTCTAACCAGTAGTTACACAATTCTAAGAGTATGAAATTCTTACTATGTTCATCCTGATTGTTAATTAGTGGTTAAACAAAGAATTCTGAACCCATAAGGTAAACCCTGTGTTTCTGCAATGTGGTACTTTGAAATAGTTTTCTAGTAGAGGGTTGATCAGGGAACCCCTATCACTAAAGTCCCCCCAACTCAAGATATTTGATAAAATTACAGCTTGTAAAGGACATGAGGCCTTAAGTGGCTCATATATTGAATATCAGATCAGTGATGTTACAAATGGTGTGAAATCGGTAGTGGTTCATTCATACCTCTTAAAGAAAGGTTAAACAAGCATTTATACTTCCTTATTCCTTTAGGAGGAGTGATAAGGTTCCTCTCTCATTTTAATGTGATTATAGGTGAACTAGACATTGACTTGTTTTAGGTTCATACATATCCCTGGTGGTCTTTAAAAATCTAATCAACTCTGTGGACACAATTGTTTCTCTAGGGCATCAGTGCTCACAATAAAAAAATAAAGCCAGCTAAAAAGGAAAAATTGAACTCACAAGGGAGAATTGTTCTTCACAGTTGCTATTATATCCTTTCCAGAGTAGAGCAGAGAATTTCTCTCTCCTCTAGTCCATTAGTAGTCCTGTCTTGGAGCAGAGCAAGTTACCTGATAATAGATGTTAAACCCCTGAGAGAGCAAGTTCAGGCAATCCAATCAGGCAGCTGAGTAGAGATGTGAAGATCAGGCCTACAGAACCCAGCTAAGCCCATGCTCAGCATATAGGCTGCAGAGAGGGAAAGCAACATAAAGACATCAGGAGAATGAAAAAGGGATACAAGTCTCTGCAGTGCTGCAGTGTTTGAGATACCTTGTCCCACACATGTTCCCTATGTATCTCTCTGCTAATGTACTCTTTCTATATGTGTCCACTCTCTTACCCTGTATATCTGGGGCAAATGACAGATCAGATTTATGAAGAAAAGGCTCTGTCATTACTGTTCATGCTATGTCACCTCTTTAAATGCCTTTTAAAACTCATTGTATCAGATGGATGACCATTAAGGTTGAATACAGAAGTAGGGACATGGGAACTATGATTTTGGCAATATAGGACCAACGAGTACTTTGATCTTGGTGTAGTTATCATTCAAAGAAGCCAAACTATCAGGAAGAATGGTGTCCCAAAGAAGATGTTGAGTGTTAAAAAAAAAACAACAACCTTGAGTTGGAAGATCTGTCATGAGCTTTCTGTATAAGAATGGCATAAGAAAAAGATGGTGCACTTATCTGAACTAAAGCTGAGTGAGAGGAGCAGAACCAGGAAAACATTGTACACAGTTACAGCCACATTGGGCGATGACTAACTTTGATATACTTGGCTCTTCTCAGCAATGCAAGGTCCTAAGACAACTCCAAAATCTCATGATTTAAATGCTATATACATCAAGAGAAAGAATTACAGTTTAAATGCTGATTGAAACACACTATTTGCTCTCTCTCTCTTTTTTTTGTTTTATTTCTTCTTTCTTGTGGTTTATTCTATTGACTATAATTCTTCTTTACAACATGACTAATATGAAAATATGTTTAATATGAATGTATATGTAAAGTCTATATTGGATTGCATGCCATCTCAGGAAAAGGGGAGGAGTTCTATATGGCTAAAATGAACAGCAAAGAAAAGGAGGAGAAAACTGAAAACTCAAAAGCTTGTAGAACTGAATGTTGCAAACTAAAAATAAATGAAGAAAAGATAAGAAAAAGAGAATAGAGAGAAATGCCCAGTGCATTTTGAGTCATGCATGTTCAATCTTACTTCTCTCACTGCGTGACCTTGGGCAAATCATTTAATCTCTCCAGGCCTTGGTTTCCTCATCTCCCAAGTGAGAAGACTGGACTAGATTAAAGAATCAATTAACAAATGTTAATTAAGTTCCTATTATGTGGTGAGCACTGAGAATGAAAATACAAAGAGTTAAACAAACATGTAAGCTATATGAAATTTGTATTAGGAGAATAAGTAAAAAAGGGACACAAACTAGTTAAATATAATGTAGTTTGGGAAGGAGGACACTAGCAGTTTGAGGAATCAAGAAAGGTTTTCCATGTAAGATGGTACTTGAGTATATCTTGAATAAAGAAAGATTTTTTTTGAAGCAGAGTTGAGCAATGAGAAAATTCCAAGCAAGGGGAAGGCAATACAAAGGCTTAGAGATAAGAGATACAGTATTGTATATAAGGAACAAAGAAATCTGTTCAACTAGATGACAGATTGCAAGAGTTAAGAGCAGTGTTCAATGGGGTTAGAAAGGTAGGGTGGCATTAGGTTAGGCTTTAAAAGCTAAATAAAGGAGTTCATATTTTCTTCTACAGTCAAAAGGGAAGCACTGAGTTTTATTGAGTAGGGGAAGTACTTGGTCAGAATTACATAGAAAGAAAACCATTTTGGCAGCAATGTTACGAAAGGACTGCTTTGGGGGAATTCATGAAGGAGGTAACCCATGGAAAGGACTTTAATGAACTGGACTAGACAGTGATTGAACCAAGGTAATGGTTGTGTGAACAGAAAACATCAGATGAGAGAGAGGTGTTAGAAGCAGAAAAAATGGCAATTGATTGGAATGTATATATTATCATATACTGTATTTCACCACATAATCACTGCCACCACATGATGACCACAATTCGTTTTTTTAAGTCCAAAAATTGTTTTATTACTTTTCATCACATAATCATTCCATGGCATAATTCTATTTGTCCTACTCTTTAAAAGTTAAATAGATAAGCAATGTGTTCACAAGTGGCTTACGGATATGTATTTATCTCTTCCACATTGCAAGCAGCAAGCCTAGAATTTTCAGCACATATCCATGTATATTCATATATATTCCCAATTATTCCATGAATCTTAATCTTACACCAAAGACAGTTCACAAATAAATTCTTTTTTAAGTAAATTTAGCATGAATTTTTGAAGCTTCATATAATGGTTGTACCCCACTTTTTTTGCAAGAAAGATTGGCATAAAACATGTGACATATTATGAGTTGAAGTGTGGTATTATGTATATATATATACACACACACACGCGCACACACATATTTACATACATACAACACACACATATAGAGAAAGAGACAGAGAGAGAGGGAGAGACAGAGAGAAGTGTCAAAGATGATGCTGAGCTTACAAAACATGGAGTTGGAATAGAAACAGAACAGAGTAGAAACACAACAGAACAGAAACAGAAATAAGAATTTTGGAAAATGGTGGAGTTTTGGAGAGAAAGATAATGAATCTACTTTGGACATGTTTAGCTGGATGTACTTATGGGACATCCAGTTTGAAATGTCCAAAAGGGAGTTGAAAATACATGTCTATGGAGCACATGGAACTGTTTAAGATTAGATATACAAAACTGGGGCATAGGGATGATGAGAACTGTGGAACTGACGAAGGTACTGTAACAGTACCCTCGTCATCTTCGTGCCTTTCCAGCTTACCAACGTCTTTTTTAAACTGGGGTGCCCAGAGTCCAACACAATTCTAAAGCAAAATATATTGGCAATATGAGTTTCTTATTCCTGTAGCCAAACCTTTCTTACTTCAGCCCAACATTGTAATGGCTGTCTGTCCAAGGCTGATTGCCTTCTTGGTCTAGTGCAATGCAGCTAGTGTCTGAGGAAGTTAAAAGTCATGTCTCTATGATATATGATGTCCAGCTCCCTGCTGTTTACACAAGGCCACATTACATACTTTATATTATTGAGGAAAGCATTTAGGGCTTTGAACTAACTGAAATCTCCTTTCATTCCAATCTGCCCTCCTCTTTCTTCTCACCTAGGTATTCTACAAAGTAGGATAGAAATTTATGATCCTTACTACAGAAATTTATATTCTAGTGGGACAAAATTTATGGGTGTAGAGATGCTTATAGAGGATATAGGTAAGTAAATATTGAGCAATTCCCCCCTGCCCTAATTCAGCTCCCTTCACACTCTCATTTCAACTAGATCTGTGGCTATGATTCACTTAGAGTTGGCCACTTGTAATTATAAAATGTATGCATTTTAAAGGATTATTGGGTGATGGGGAGATTTTAGAAAGCTTTCACCCATTTCTGTATTGCATAACTTTTAACTGTAAAAAAAATCAGCCATATTTTCATTGTGCTCTAGAGGGGAGCAAAAAAATTGATAGATTAAAGGAACGTCTCTGAGATCTCTCCTGACCTCTCCATTTTGCCCTCACAAGTGTGTCTACACACAAATCTAGAGACCAGATCTGTGAGGGCAAAATGAAGAGGTCAGGAGAGATCTCAGAGAGATAGGACATAATGAACTCTAAGTAAACAGCATTATAAATACAGTTGCCATAGATCATAAATCCATTCTTAGTATGAACTATACTACAACTACATGTAGCATTGGTGAAAAAAGTCAACACATTTGTAGAGTATACTAGTTTAAACAGAGAGGTTTCACATAAAGAATATGTATGACAAGGGCCACTTGGCAGTCTGACTCTGTAGGGTTTCAATATCCCATTTCCTCTTGTGATGTCCACCTCTTTAAGCGACTCACTCTGGGCATTACATCTTAGACGAATTCCCTGGGCCTATTTCTCTGCAGATCAACACATAATATCCAGGCATAACTCTTTCTTGACACACAAAGCTCTTTGTCACTTGAGACCTGAATACTGGGTTAATTTCTCCCAGATGTGATATCTCCTAAGCAACTGACGTGAAAAATGCCACATCCAATGACTGGAGAAGGAGAGAGAAATTTCACCATCCCTATCATCACTACCACCACCTCCCCCTCCTCAAAAGCTAAAAAATAATTCCTTCTGAAGAGCTGGGTTCTTCTTCCAGAGTTCTATTTTCAACTTCCAAATCTTAAATTCCTTAGAGCTATCTCCTAAATTCAATTCCCTACAGGGTAAATCTTGATTTTTAAAGGGCCATCAAGAATATAATAATTCCTTCATCCTAACCATGGCTACCTACCTCTAATTCTATCAAGGTTGCCTGAAAAACTTATTTACACTTCAATTTTTTAAAAAATTTCCCTTGAGTGCATAACATCTTGCAATTCTGGCTACCTGCTTCATATCCTCTGTAATTTTATCAGCTAGACTGAGAAGAAAATTGGACAGAGATGACCTGAACAAAGTCTCCTCTTCCTTCTCTGTCTCCCAATTACAAAGAGCTATATTTTGTTCTGGACAATGCTTTCTGTTCATCAAATTCAAAAGATAAACATCATGTCACTACTCTGATTAAAAGGAATTCAGGGGAATTCCTCGTCCCATGAATTCTTAAAGTTTTAATAGGGAGGAAACTGTTTTTATGTCACAGTTTAGTAAAGACTAAGAGAAAATCCATTCAGCAGTTGCATATACATCAAAGTATAAAAGTAATGCTGCAATATATTTTAAGGGGGGTTATGCTGAAGAAATGGAAGGGAAATTCAGATTCAGTATCAAGGAAACTTTCTTTGAGTATGAGTTGTACTGAAGTGAGAAATCATTTTTCAGAACTGGTGTATCCATCATCCTTTACATTATTTAATTACGGTTGGATAAAGAACAAGGACATACATTGCAAGAAGGAGTCTTGGGGGTTACAATAGGTGACATACTAATGAATGTCACTTTCCTTCCTTATCTGATCTCTCAAAGAAAAAAATGAATCAAATCTGGACCTGGGAGTATGTCAAGATTAAT
This sequence comes from Potorous gilbertii, assembly GCA_028658325.1. Taxonomy (NCBI): domain Eukaryota; kingdom Metazoa; phylum Chordata; class Mammalia; order Diprotodontia; family Potoroidae; genus Potorous; species Potorous gilbertii. Next base: position 104,464,332 of record CM053774.1, on the reverse strand, counting down.
ATAAGCATCAGATGTGATTTCAACTTTTCCACCACAGACAGTTTCCAGAAGGATGCACAGCAGAGATGGACCTGGGTATTGCCTTAGTCAACAGCTCAAAAGTCATTTTTTACAGCTACCCAGTGAAGCATATGATGAACCATTTGCAAGTGTAACATCCATTTTCCACCGCAGGTAGCAACCTGTTTTTTCTTGGTAAGACACATGTATCATGTAATCTTCTCCATCTATAATTTTCATGACTCTCAAGAACAGACTGCCAGGTAGCTGACATTCTGCCCTTGATCTATCTGGGAAAAAAAATAAATTGATATCAGTGGAAGTTTTGTGCATTTCAGTTTTCACTTGGAGCAATAAGTCAGGTTGTGAGAGGTGGTCCAGGATATCAAAAAAAAGGGGGTTCAATAAGTCTTGGCAAAATTTTTGGCAAGAATTTTTTTTTGCTTGTTGAAACTGTGTTCCATTATTCAAATCTCTGCAACCATAAACCTAGCAGTAGTAGTGAAGAATGGAATGATTTACATGAAAAGCAATCATATCTTATCAGCAGCACCAGGTCACTGCTCTTGTAGTGTAGTGTAAAATGGATATAACAATGTGAACACAGTATTCACCTTTTTGACACAGTCATAGAAGGATAGGTTTCTGTGGCTACTGGCAATAGTGAATGGATGTATTTTAAAGTAAGAACACCATCAGTCTTTTCAGGATAGAATGGCTAATGTCAACATAGATACTCATGAAAAACTGGTCTTAGATCCCTGAGAGTCATAGACAGCGCTTTTATCCCATCAGTCCCTGGAGTACATGCCTCATCTGCCAAAATAGAAATTATACCCAGGGACATGTGAAAGCCTGCTCAAATTCCTTGGACTGGCTCAGTACATTTTACAATCTGATGCTACCCTATGTTGGTGCCTTGTATTCAGGAGTAGGCAGGTAAATTTTTAACAAATGATTCTCTGAGGAAAAAAAAATGTGCACGGGACATGCTTTCAAGTTTAATCTGCCCTACTACTATTTTCTCCATTACTTCCTTAAGTCCGGACAATCAACAAAACAATAAACCAAGTCCTGATTTGCAGCATTTGCCAGTGAGGATGCTCACACTATAAATTAAACTATTGACCTTCAAGAAGCTGGTCTGGACTTGTTCTGGCATCCTATTGCCTAGCTCACATTTGTCTTTTCCACATGCTTTTTGCTCTAGCAAAACTGAACTACTCTCATCAGTCTTCTGCAAAGACACTATGCTCATCTCATACTTTTCTTTTTAAAAACATTTTATTTTTAATTTATGGAATAAAACAAACATTTCCATAACAGAGTATAATAAAAAGATGATGACACTTGAAACTACAATCTACTATGTACAACTTGCTATTCCTTTGAAATATATAATGGTTATGTAAATTTCTTTTTTTTCTTTTTTCTTCCCTCCCCCCTGCCCTAGAGATGGCTACCATTAGAAACTTTATATATATATATATATATATGTGTGTGTGTGTGTGTGTATGTATTATATATCATATATACACACATATAAATTATTCTGTGGGTACTTCTACTTATCAGTTCTTTCTCTGGATGCAGATAGTGTCTTTCTTCATACATCTTTTATTTTAACTCTGTATTTACAACAGTAAAATTACTTACTCAAAGTTATTCTTAAAATAATGTTGCTGCTACTGTATAGAATGTCCTCTTGGTCCTGCTCATTATGTCCTTCCCCATTTCATGTGAGGGAAGAAGATAAACAACAGGGATAGGGCAAAAAGAAAGGGTAAGAAAGAAAATATTGAGTAAAAATAGAAAGGGAAATTCACAAAGAGCAATTATAAGTTTAAATGTCAATGGGAGTTTTATAGCAGCTCTTTGTGGTGGCAAAAAACCGGACATTACAGGGATGCCCTTTAATTGGGAAATGGAGGAACAATGTGTAATGCAAGGTTGTGATGGAATATGATCATGCTATAAGAAATGATGAGTTCAATGGTCTTTGAAAGGCATAGAAAGATCTTTACCTTTTCCATGCTTTTGTTCACACTAAATGTTTTCCCAAATTCTCCTTCTCTGTTGAATGTTTATTCATCAATTAAAACTCTGTTACAATGCCAATATCTCTATCAAACTTTCTTTGATTCTCACTGTTGATAATAGATCTCATACATCTCTTTTGTTTTATACCACTCTAATGCATTTCTGTATTATTGCCTATTACTAGTGTATGCATATTTTGTATTCTACTATTACAGAGTAATATGCATAAAGTAAAAGACTGGGTTATATTTAAACTTTTCATCTCTTCTAAATCCTACAGCGCTCTGTAAAGCTTAATTCATTTTTATATTAATTTTATTTATTTTTAGTGTTCTACAATCACTACCATAAAACTTAGATTTCCCCCCCACCCCATCTACCCTCCCCCATCACCTCCCTGAGGCGGCATACAGTTCTATACAGGATCTACACATACATTCCTATTGAATACATTTTCACTATAGTCATACTGTGTAGAAGAACTAAAATAAATGGGAGAAATCATATAACAAACCAAAACATTAATCACACACACACATACACGCAAAAATGATCTGTTACATTCTGTGATTGAATTTCATAGTTATTTCTCTGAATGTGGAGGGCATTTTGCCTTAGAAGATCACTGGGAATTTTTTTTTAAATCCTTGCATTTCTATGAAGATCCAGGTCCACCAGAAAAAACTCTTGTACACTGTGGTCGTTGCTGTGCACAAAGTTCCCCTGCTTCTGCTCCTTTTGGTCAGCATCAGATCATATAAGTCTTTCCAGGTCTCTCTGAAGTCTTCTTGTTCATCATTTCTTATAGCACAATAGCATTCTATTATATTCATATACCATAATTTATTCAGCCATTCCCCAATTGATGGGCATCTCATTGATTTCCAGTTCTTGGCAATTACAAAGAGTGCTACTATAAATATTTTTGTACATGTGGTACCCTTTCCCATTTTTATGATCTCTTAGGGATACAGTCCTAGAAGCGATATTGCTGGGTCAAAGGGTATGCACATTTTTGTAGCCCTTTGGGCATAGTTCCAAATCACTCCCCAGAATGGGTGGATGAGCTCATAGTTTCACCAACAATGAATTAGTGTTCCAACTCTCCCACATCCTCTCCAATATTTATCATCTTCCTATTCTGTCGTGTTTGCCTATATGATAGGGTGATGTGCTACCTCAGAGTTGCTTTGATTTGCATCTTTCTAATCAAAAGTGATTTAGAATATTTTTTCATATGATTATAGATATCTTTAATTTCTTCCTCTGAAAATTGCCTGTTCGGATTCTTTGACCATTTATCAATTGTGGAATGACTTGTATAGCTGTACATTTGAGTCAGTTTTCTATATATTCTAGAAATGAGGCCTTTATCCCTGAGATTAGCTGTAGTAATTCTTCCAAATATACTACATCCCTCAAAATTTTGGCTACATTGAGTTTGGTTGTGCAAAAACTTTTCAGTTTTATGTAATCAAAATTATCCATCTTGCCCTTCATAATGCTTTCTATCTCTCCTTTAGTCAAAAATTCTTCCCTTCACCATAAATTTTAATGAATACGCTATTCCTTGTTCCTTCAGTTTGTCCATATTATCAGTCTTTATACCTAGATCATATAACTATTTGGACTTATTCTTGTGTACGTTGTCAGGCATCGGTCTATGCCACATTGTTATCGAGGTTTCCCAGCAATTTTTGTTGAACAGTGAGTTCTTATCCCAGAAGCTGGGGTCCTTGGGTTTATCAAACAGAAGACTGCTATATTCATTGTCTACTGTGTATTGAGTTCCTAGTCTATTACACTTGTCTACCCTTATGTTTCTTAGCCAGTACCAAATAGTTTTGATAATTGTTGCTTTATAATACAATTTGAGATCTGGTAGCACTAGGCCATCTTCTCTAGCATTTCTTTTCATTAATCCCTTTGATATTCTGAAGCTTTTGTTTTTCCAGATGAATTTTGATATTATTTTATCTAGCTCTAGAAAATAATTATCTGATAGTTCAATAGATATGGCACTAAATAAGTAAATTAATTTAGGTAGATTTGTCATTTTTATTATATTGGCTAAGCCTACCCATGAGCAACTGATGCTTTTCCACTTACTTAGATCTGACTTTATTTGTGCAAAAAGCGTCTTATAATTGTGTTCATATAGTCCTTGGGTTTGTTTTCACAGGTAAACTCCCAGATATTTTATAATGTCTACCCTAACTTTAAATGGGATTTTTTTTCTATCTCTTGCTATTGGACTTTGTTACTAATATATAGGAATGCAGACTTGTGAGGGTTCATTTTGTAACCTGCAACTTTGCCAAAGTTGTTTATTATTTCAAGTAGTTTTTTACTTGAATCTCTGAGATTCTTTAAGTATATCATCATATCATCTGCAAAGAGTGATAACTTAGTTTCTTCTTTGCCTATTCTTATTCCTTCAATTTCTTTATCTTGTCTAATTTCTACAGCTACCATTTCTAGTACCACATTGAAAAATAGTGGTGATAATTGACATCCTTGTTTCACGCCTGATCTTACTGGAAATGAATCTAGCTTATCTCCATTGCATATAACGCTTGCTGAAGGTTTTAGGTAGATACTGCTTACTATTTAACCGAAAGTTCCCTCTATTCCTATGTTCTCCAGCATTTTTAATAGGAATGTGTGTTGTATTTTTTCAAAAGTTTTTCTGCATCTATTGAAATAATCATGTGTTTTCTGTTAGTTTTGTTTTTGATATGATCTATAATGCTGATGGTTTTCCTAATATTGAATCAGCCCTGCATTCCTGGTATGAATTCTACCTGACCATAATGCATTATTCTCATGATGAGATGCCGTATTCATTTTGTTACAATCTTATTTAAAATTTTTGCATCTATATTCATTAAAGAAATTGCTCTATAGTTTTCTTTCTCTATTTTATCTCTTCCCAGTTTAGGTATCAAAACCATATTTGTATCATAAAAAGAATTTGGGAGGACTCCTTCCCCAATTTTCAAAAATAGTCTATATAGTATTAGAATTAACTGTTCTTTAAATGTTTGATAGAATTCACTTTTAAATTAATCCAGTCCTGGAGATTTTTTCCTAGGGAGTTCATTAATGGCTTCTTCAATTTCTTTTTCTGAGATGGGGTTGTTTAGGTATTCAAATTTCTCTTCTGTTAATCTGGGCAATTTGTATTTTTTAAAATACTCATTCATTTCATTTAGATTATTGAATTTGTGGGGGTAAAGTTGGGCAAAGTAATTTATAATTATTGTTTTAATTTTCTCCTCATTGGAGGTGAAGTCACTCCTTTCATTTTTGATATTAGTAATTTGATTTTCTTCTTCCTTTTCTTAAATCAAATTGAACAAGGGTTTATCAATTTTATTAGTTATTTTCATACAACCAAATATTGGTTTTATTTATTAATTTAATATTTTTCTTAATTTCAATTTTATTAATCTCTCCTTTGGTTTTTAGTATTTCTAATTTAGTAGTTACTTGGAGATTTTCAATTTATTCTTTTTCTAGCTTTTTCAGCTGCATGCCCAAGTCATTGATCTCCTCTTTCTCTATTTTATTTATGTAGGCATTTAAAGATATAAAACTTCCCCTAAGAACTGCTTTTGCAGTATCCCATAAGATTTGGTAGGTTGTCTCATTATTGTCATTCTCTTGAATGAAGTTGTTGATTGTTTCTATGATTTCTTCTTTAACCCACTCCTTCTTTAGGATTAGATTATTTAGTTTCCAATTGATTTTTGGTTTATCTTTCCATGACTTTTTATTACCTATAATTTTTATTGCTCTATAATCTGAGAAGGATCCATTGGCTATCTCTGCCTTTCTTCACTGGATTGTGATGTTTTTATGTCCTAGTCCATGGTCAGTTTTTGTATTTGTGCCATGTACTGCTGAGAAAAAGGTATATTCCTTTCTATTGCCATTCAGTTTTCTCCAGAGAGTTATCATATCTACCTTATCCAGAGTTTTATTTACCCCCTTAACCTCTTTTTTGTTTATTTTGAAGCTAGATTTATCAAGTTCAGAGAGGAGGAGGTTGAAGTCCCCCTCTAGTATAGTTTTTCTGTCTTTTTCTTCCTTCAACTCCCCCAACTTCTCCTCTAAGAATCTGGATGCTATATCACTTGAAGAATACATGTTTAATAATGATATTGCTTCATTGTCTATGGTACCTTTCTGCAGAATATAGTTTCCTTCTTTATCTCTTTTGATTAGATCAATTTCTGCTATTGCTTTATCTGAGATTACAATTGCTACCCCTGCTTTTCTTACATCAGCTGAAGTCAATGTATTCTGCTCCAATGTTTTACCTTCACCCTGTGTATATCCCCCCTCCCCCGTTTAAATGTGTTTCTTGTAAACAACATATTGTTGGATTATGGCTTTTAATCCATTCTGTTATCCATCTCCATTTTATAGGAGAGTTCATTCCATTCACATTCACGATTATGATTACAATCTGTGTATTTCCCTCCATCCTCTTTCCTAGCATTTGTGCTTTTAGTTTTCCCATCTCCCTTCCCCTCCTCAGCAGTTTCCACTTTTCACCACCACCTCCTGCAGCCTTCCCCTCCTTCTTTTAGCCCCACTCCATTTTACTCCCCTTTACCCTTACTACTTCTTCCTTCCCTTTTAACTTCCCTTCCCCTTTCTTCCCCCTTCTCCTTCTACTGCCTATGGAGCTAGTTAGAATTATATATTAAATTAAGTTTATTGTTCCCTCCTTGAACCTTGTACCTCTCCAACACTGCTCATCTCCCTCCCCTCTTTCCCTCTACTGTAATTTTATACTTCTTCCTGTGATGTAATTTACCATTTTCTGCTTCCTCCTTTTCACACCTCCTGTTCCAATCCCTTCACATGCTTAAATCATGTTTTTATCATCACATCATTTACTTTATACCCCTTCCCTCTATGTCTATACCTTTTATTTTTCATAATAGATGTACAATTCTCAAGATTAATATCTTCTCTTATAGGGAGGTAAACAGTTTGCCCAAGTTGAGTAACAAGTTTTTGTTCCTTTTTTTCCCCCTTTTTACCTTTTTATGCCTCTCTTGAGACCTGTGTTTGAAGATCAACTTTTCTATTAAGTTCTGACATTTTTGTCAGGAAGGTCTGGAAATCCCTTAGTTCATTGAATTACCATCTCCCTCCCTGAAATGTTATGTTGAACTTTACTGAGTTGATCCTTGACTGTAGTCCCACCTCCTTTGCCTTAGGGAATATTGGATTTCATTTCCTTTGATGAAGAAGCTGCAAGGTCATGTGTGATCTTGACTGTAGCTTCTCGATATTTGAATAGTTTCTTTCCGGCTGCCTGTAGTATTTTCTCTTTTACTTGATAGTTCTGGAATTTGGCAACATTTCTTGGGGTTTTGAGTTTGGGACCCCTTTTGGGAGGTGAATGGTGGATTCTTTCGATGACTATTTTGCCCTCTGTATTTAGCACTTCTGAGAAGTTTTCCTTGATGATTCCTGGAAGATATTGTCCAGATTCTTTTTTCATCATGGCTTTCAGGCAGACCAATAATTCTTAAATTTTCTCTCCTGGATCTATTTTCCAGGTCAGTTGTTTTTCCAATTAGATATTTTATATTTTTGTCTATCTTTTCATTCTTTAGACTTAGTTTGACTGATTCTTGCTGTCTCATAGAGTTTGCCCAATTCTAATTTGTATCAAATTGTTTTCTTCAGTTAACTTTTCTATCTCCTTTTCCATCCATCCAATTTTTCCTTTTAAGGAATTATTTTCTCCAGTTAGTTTTTGAACTTCCTGTTCCATTTGTTCAATTTTCCTTTTCAAAGAGATATTCTCTTCCTGGAATTCTTTTTTCATACTTTTAAAATCATTGGCCAGTTTTTCTTCTATTTCCTTCTTCAGCTGTTCCAGGAGAGATTTTTGTGCATGTAAGCAGTTCATGGTCCCTTCTGAAGTTTCAGATGGAAATATAGTCTCACTACTGACCTCTTTGGTATTTGTGTTTTGGTCTTTGTCCCCATAGAAAAATTCTAAGGTTTTTTTGCCCTAGCTTTGTTTTTCCTGCTCATGATGGTGATGTTTTGTAGCTTCTGGTTCTTTCAGTTAGAAGCTGAAGAACTTGGTATTGAGCTTACTGGTGTGCAAAAACTAAGGGCAAGTATCTTTTTATCTTTTTTGGTTTTTGTTTCCTCGATCAGCCCTGGGGTTAGTTGGTTAAGCATGGGGAGGGGTGGTCTGGTCAAGGGAGATCTCCTCAGCTGAGCTGAGGCAAAGGCAAGCTCAGGGGTTGTTGATCCCTATTGTCTGCCCTATTGTCTTCCTGTTTCCCCTGGAGTTCTGAGGCACACCTGGATCCTAGTGAGAGTTTCCACCTCTCCACAGGTCCTCTCCTAGCCCTGAGGCATACCTGGGCCCTATGCAAGTTCCCAATGCCCTGGGCTCCCTCTCCATCAGGTTCACCTCTGCCACAGTAGGAGGAATCCCCCTTAGCTATTTTCTTAGCCTCAGGTGTTATGAAACTATTTGCCCCCTCTACTGTACTCACTGATCCTTTTTCTGGGGAAACATTTTATGGTTCTTTCTAGGTCATCAAGGGGGGAGGAGAGAGCATTTACTGATCACTCCACCATCCTGGCTTCCAAAAGTTGAAGTAGGTTACTTACAGATGTTTAATCTGCAGGTTGAAAGTCTCAGAAGCTTGTCTGGCTGATATCTGGGACTCAGTGACTGTCACTCGCTCAGTTCTGCTGGTCTCTCACCCTGGGCTGCTGCTCTACCTGTTCCACCTGCTGCTGTCACAGGTCTCCCCGGGGTCCTCCCGCTCTGCTGTGCTGGACACACTGTGTTGTGCGCTGTGGGCTCACCCCCACAGAACAAATCCTTCCTATCAACCTTCCAGTCTGTTCTTTGCTCTGAATCTGTCACAGTCTGTCTCCTATTGGATTCTGCACCTCCAAAGTTTGGTAAGATTCTCTCCTTAGAGGTATCTGAAAGAGTGTTTAAGAGGTTAGGTGAGTAGTTGCTCTAACTCTGCCATCTTGGCTCCCTCCTTTCTAATTCATTTTTTTAATTGAATTGAATTGCATTAGATTAATCTGCATGTACTGTCAGATTTAATTGATGTGGTGATTAGTTTTGCTGACCTTTTTTTCTTCTTTTTATGTCTTTATTACAAGGAATATTTCTCTGGGGGGAAAGAAAGGGAGATATAGAGTGAGAAATGAAGGTTATGTAAAACCAAAAGAAACCAATAAAATAATTTTAAAATGAAAAAAGAAATACCTGTCATGTATAAAGTAGATCATAAGTACTGGAGACAACCCAAAGATAAAGACTGCACTCATACTACTCATTGTTTAGAATGATAATATGAGAAAACAAAATAATTACAATGCAAAGTAATAAATGATGAATACACAAAAGAAATGTAAAGTTATATGTAAAGTCCCCAAGGGGAAGGATTGTTTTAAAATGGGTCAGAAGAGGTGAAAATTGAGTAAAGATTTAAATGATAGGCAAAGTTTTCTCTTTGTGGGTAGAGTAAGTTTTAGGATACTTGCTTTTTATACTATAAAAAACAGCATCCTTCCGAAAGGAATGAAACTCTTTTGTAGCAAAGGAAATACATTAAGCAAACCAATCAACACTGACTATGTTGGTACATGGTACATTAAACATTCTATGCCCATAGCATGCTACCTTGCTAGGATGCATATTAACCATTGTAATACTTTACATTTGGCCACTTTTTTGCATTGTTTTCATTTACATTTTTATAATCATTGCATATATTGTTCTGTTTCTACTTCACTCTGTATCACTACATAGAATTCTTATATTTTCATGTTTAAAATTATTTTTCTTATGATGTAAAATATTCTATTATATTCATATAGTCAATTTGGTCAGAAGTTCCCTACTTTGTTTTCAGTTTTTGCTAACAAGAAATGTGTTACTATGAATATTTTGATATCCGTAACATCTTTCTCAGTGTCTTTGAACTCTTTGACCTCTTTCAATAATGCGATTGCCATCAATGTTGTTCTTCAGTCATTTCAATCATGTCTGATTCTTCATATTCCCACTTAGAGTTTTCTTGACAAAGACATTGGGGGGGTTTTCCATTTCTTTCTCTAGTTAATTTTACAGATAAGGAAACTGAGGCAAACAGGGCAAACTGACTGGCCTAGGGTCACACAACTGGTACTTTGAAATTTGAATTCAGGAAGATTAGTCCTCCCATCTTCATGGCCAGCAGCTATCCACTGATCTGCCTACCTGCCCCTAAGATATGAATAATTTTCTTATTTTTAATCACATAATTCAAGTTTAACAACCAGAAAAGCTGGGGCTCCTCATAGCTCCAACAACATCATATTAGTGTGTCTATCTTTTCACAGATTTTTAAATATGATTTTCATCATCTTTACCTACTTTCAAGATGTTTTCATTTATATTTTCTTTTTATTACTGATTTGGATACTTTTTTCATATAGTTACTTATCATCATGTTATCTTCTTTTGAAAATGTTCCTTCCTGCCCATTTATCAACAGGAGAATGGCCTTGATCATTTGTATTTGGCCATTCTCCATTTTTTTTGTTGGATATTAACTTTTATCAGAGACTTTTGATACTAAAGCATTTTCCCACTAATTTATCTTCTTATTCTCTAACCATTGCTGTGACAGTTAAATCTTTATATTTACCTTTCATTTTTTTTTAAATTATGTAACCTTTTATTTCTAGGCCAATTAGCTCTTTGGAGCCTATTATGATACATTATATAAAATACTGTCTAAATCTATTTTTCTGCTAAACTGCTTTGAGTTTTATCAGAATTTCTAGTCAAATAGTAGATGTTTCCTCCAGGAGTTTGTGTTTTCAGCAGGTATGTAGAATAGTATAGCCAAAGGAGCAAAGAAGGAAAACCATGAGATGAGTATAGATCATAGGAGAAATCCAGTGCAATTGGTCATAGAATACAGTACCTAGAGAGAAGTACCCTTATGAGATAAGGCTGGAAATCTTGGAAGGCATTATATTATGAAGACTTTAAAAGTCAGGTCAAGAAACTAGAACCTGGATCAATATGACAGTAAGGAATCATTAAATGGTGCTTGATAGGCAGGTAGGTGGCACAGGGGATAGAACATTGGGTTTGTAATCAGGAAGACTTGTCTTCATGAGTTCAAATCTGGCCTCAGATACTTACTAGCTGTGTGACCCTAGCCAAGTCACTCAGCACTGTTTGTTTCAGTTTCCTCATCTGAAAAATGGACTGGAGAAGAAATGGCAAATTACTCCAGTATCTTTACCAAAAAAACCTCCAGTAGGGTTACAAATAGTCAGACACAACTGAAATGACTCAACAACAACAAATGATAAAATGATGTTTGACCAGAATAATCATAGAGTCTCTGAAATGGAAAGAATTAATTTCATCTGCGATCCAGTATGATTCATATTTATGCAAGAATGTCCTCTAAACCACTTTTAACATTTTATGTTTAATCGATCAATTAGCATTTATTAAACATTATCATGAGTAAGGCATTGTACTAAGTTCTGGGGATACAGTGAAAGGCAAAAATAGCCCCTTTCTGTAAGAAATTCACATTCTAAAGGGGGAGATAACATTGAAAAAAACTAGGTACAAACAAGATAAATGTGGAGATAACCTGAAAGGGGAAGGTAGTAAAAGCTGGAGAGAGGGCAACAAATCAGGAAAAGTCTCCTGGATATGTTGGATTTGAGCTGAATAACAATGGCAAGTCAGGGAAATTGAGTCAGAGGGATGGGGTAGAGTATTCTAGGCAAGAGAGACATCTAGTGAAAAGACATAGAGACAAGAGACAGGATAATATGCTTGATAAAGTACAAGGAGCGCAATGTAGCTCGATCATAGATTGCGTGGAGGGGGATAAGAGTAAGAAGCTAGGAGAGTATTAAAAGCTAAACAGAGAATTTTATGTTTGTTCCTGAAGGTAACAGGGAGTCACTTTTGAGTTTTTACAGTGAATGGGTGGGTAATGACATGGTCAGTAGCAATTAGGTGGTAGAGTATATAAAATGATGGCCCTGGACTCAAGAAGATTCATCTTTGTAACTTCAAATCCAGCCTCAGAAACTTACTAGCTGTGTGACTCTGGGCAAGTCATTAAATCCTGTTTGCCTTAGTTTCCTCGTCTGTAAAAAGAACTGGAGAAGGGAATGGCAAACTACTCCAATATCTTTGCCAAGAAAATCCCAAATGGGGTCACAAAAAGTCAAACATTACTGAAATGACACAATAAGCAACATGATCAGAAAAACATTTTAGAAAAATCACCCTGGCATCTAAGTGGATAAGAAATTGATTGGAGAGACTTGAGGCAAAGAAACCAGTTTGAAGGATATTGTAGTAGTCTATTGTAGTGTATTTGAGGGGTGACAAGGACAAGGTGGCAACAGTATGTGTGTGTATATCTATTATATATAATAGATATGCACACATATACATATATAATATATATATGTTTGCATGTATGTGTATGTATGCACATATGCGCACACTACATGTACATATGCATGTCTTATATAAATATGTACATATATGCAAATTGTTCTATATAATATAAATATGTGATGACATACATACATTTTGTTTTATTATAAAGGTAGAAAGGTTTGCAATGGATTGAGTTTGTGAGGTGAGGGGAGTAAGGAAATAAGAATGACCTTAGTGAAGGCAAGCCTTTATGAAAAATGTTCAAAAGAGGGGGTGGAGGGTTTTTGGGAAAGAAAATGTGGTTTTTTATGTTGTATTTAAGATGCCTATTAAATATCCAAGAGGATGTCAGAGATACATGACTATGTAGCTCAGTAGAAAGGTTCATGCTAATAGAGATAGCAAACTAGGAATTTTGTACATAGAAATGATTATTGAATGCGTAGAAGTTTTGAGATCTCCAAAAGAGACCCTAATATTAGAGGGAATGGCTCTGGAGAAATAGCCAGCAAAGGAGAATTCAAGGATGGATTGGACAGCTACAAAGAAAACCAGAAGAGAGTAGTGTCGTGAAAAGAGAATATACAGAGGAAGAAGATGATAAACAGTGTCAAATGCTGCCTATGTTAAGAAAATTTGGATTGAGAAAAAGGGAGATAGGCTAATCAGATCATCGGTAACTTTGAAGAGCACATTTTTTTTTGAATAATGAGGTCAGAAGCCAAATAGCAGAGGACTTAGAGTTAGTAAGAGGGTAGAAAGTGAAGGCAATGATTATAGATGACTTTCTCAAGGAGAAATGGAGAAGAGATTTGCACAATAGCCAATGAGAATGATTGGATCAAGCAAATCAGTTAAGCATTTGTTTAGTGCCTACTGTGTACCAGGCACTTTTTGAAGACAGGGAAGTATGGGTATAAACATATCCATAGTAGGTTTACCTATACCCACAGGCAACAGGGAAGAAGACAGTGAGTAGGAAGAGACTGAATAGAGAATGGAGATGATCCTGAGTGTAATTTGCTAGAGGATAAAGGTGGGGGGAGTGGGATCAAGAATGAATGGAGAAAGGTCTGCCTTGGCAAAAAGAAGAACTATTTCTTCCTCTGAGACACAAGTCAAGGAAAAGATAGTGGAAGAATATATGTGAGTGATGTGCAATGAGAATGTGAGGAGAGGTATTGACAAATGGTCTCAATTTTTTCAGTGAATTCTAAAGCAAGATTCTCATATAATAGGATGGAGCTTGAGGAGTGGTAGGAGTTTTGAGGAGAGATGAGAAGGTTTGAAAGAGTTCTTTCTAGAGAGGGATAGAAAATTGATTAAAATATAATCAAATTGATGCTATGTAACATAAATTGATAGTGAATCCAGTCTGGTAAGTTAGGGATTTCCTCCAATTTCCTTTGTCCACAGCATGTAAATAGAAGGAAAGGAGGCAGAGAGTAGGAGTGATCCAGGTTTGGTGCTTGGAAAGACATGACCAGTGACAGGATAAAGGGACAAGGAAATAAAGACTATAGGATACTGTAGAATTGAATTTATTCACCAAAAGGGTAAAAATCAGAAAGACTAAAAAATGTAAGTGATACAGGCATGATGACTCAGAAAAGAGACCACATTGAGCATGAAGAACACGATTAGAAATCATAAAGCATAGAGAAAAGTAGAATGAAAAAATATGACCAGATAAAGGAATTCTGGAGTTCATGAATATGGAAGTGGAACTCTTGAGGATTATGAGAAAATCAAGGGTATAATCACCTCTGTTTGCAGCTGGGGTAGAGCAGGGGAGGTCATGAAAATTGAATAGACTGAGTAAATAGGAAGTTTGAATATTCGAGGGAGTATCAATATGTATGTAGATAACCCCCAATGAAGGCAGGGGGTAAAGTGAAAAGAACATAATTCTGGCATTGAACTTACTGAGGGAAGAAGGAGAATGTCCTAAGGGGATGGTAAATAACAGCTATCAACATCTTGACTGGGGATAAATTTAGATTACATGATCCTAAGAGGAGTAGAGGTTATTGAATGATAGTGGTAAGAGAGAAAGCCTAGAAGGGGTGATGGGGAACAAAGAGTTTTCCAACTCCCCCACCTCAATTTATGAGTGTATAGATTTTGAGTAAAAGGGCAACCAGTGTTAGAAAAAGTGACCAGGACTGCACTGTCATCAGGAGAAAAAAGTTATATCTCAGAGAAGGCTAGAAGATGGAAGGAGAATGAAAGAGGTTTATTGAGCAATGACTCCAGGCACAGTATCAGCAATCATGTCATTCTCATATTCACAAAACCACTTAGAATGTTGTAACTGCAAGTACTAACTTCTTTCTCTCCTTGGAATATAAACTAATTGATATTCTTGGCTAGAAAACAAATACATGTTCAGAGAATGGCCTAGAGCTCTTCTTTCACACCTTTCAACACTGCAGTAGTAGACTTTGCTGATCCTGCTATTTACACAGACATTTTGTCAGGCACACTCTCTGACCACTCACAGCCCCATAGACATTACCTTACCTGTGTGTCATTCTGACTAGCAACTCCTTCCCTGTTTTAGCCACCCACAGCTCCACAGGATTCTTTTTTTTGCAACTACCTGGGTACCCACCATCTCCTATCTCACGCCCACTCCCCTTTTCCAGCCACACATAGCTGACCGAGGCTTTGGTACAAATTTCATTTGAGAATGAGTCTTATGGAACTTTTTTGAACACTTTTTGATCAGTGATTAACATCTTTCAACCTATCTTATTTCAGTGATTTTGAACTTATGGCAACCTCAGTGGCTATTGTCATCCTTCATTGATTTCCTTATTCACATCCCTCGACCCTACCCCATCCAATTTCCCATTCTGAGTTACTTAACTTCTCTGTTGTCCTCTCTGTCATGTCTGCTCCAAAGATACCAAATTAACTTTCATCTTAAACCCCTTTCTTTCTCAATCCCCCCATCTTCTTCCACTCCCTGAGACTTGCCTCCCTCCTGATGAACAGATTTCTTGACTCCCCTTCCCAGGACTGGTTGCTTTATCACCCTCTCACCCTCCCAATTCATGGGTTGTGGTGGGTCAGCAGGAATACTCCTTGCCCATCATTGCTAATTCCAGACTACCCTATCCCTCTGTGTATATCATTAGATAACCTCTGCTTTGGAGCTCATGAAATCCACATTTGCTATTAAGATTCTGATGGCTGGTATCTACAAACTTCAAGGACACTCTCCTTCAACATACATAATGATATCCCCTCGAAAAACCTTAATATTCTAATTTATGAACTTATACATTTCCCATGACCTACTCCTCCATCCTACCTAAGTCAGAGAAAAAGATGGTCTTACTTTTATACTTGCTATCATCTACTTCCATATTCACATTCATGAACTTTGAAATTACTTTATCTGATCCTAATTTATTCCACCTCTCTTTCTGTCTTCCAACTCCAAACCCTGTTATTCATCCTCAGTATGACATTTCATCCTTCCACCCCTCATTTCCTCTCCAGGGCATCATTCTTGTACTGGCTGTGCTCGCTCCCCTTGCATGAAACAGTTCAACTTTGTGCTGTCCTCTTCTCTTAAATTTATTGCCCCTTTTGTTCTACTGATGGTGTTACCTTACAAAACTCCAAGTCTTGGATTAAGCTTACCATCCACTTTCTTCACTCCTACCCATGTACTACTAAATAACGTTGGAAAAAATAAAGATACTATGCTAATTTGGTTCACTGCAAATTTATGCTGCATCACCTAATCTCAATTGGATCCTTATTGTGGCAAGGTAATACTTTTGCATTTCCTTAAACATTCACTATCTCAATCACTACAACAGCTTTTCCAAACTTTTTCACCCTTCTAAATATCTCCCTCTTCTTATTCTCTCAGTTGAAAGCCTTGCCTCATATTTCACTGAAAAAATAAATGCCATTGTTTTCCTCTCTCCTTCTATCACATCACCCGGATGCCTTCTGGCACTATCTTCTCCTTCACTCTGTTTCACAAAAAAAGTTGGCCTTTCTCTTTGCCAGGGTAAGACCCTCCACATGTGCAAGTAATTTCATTTTATGCTGTCATCTTCAGGAGACTGCCCAACTCTATTATTTCAACTCTCTCACAAATCTTATATTTCTTATATAGAGAGAGTATAGGGGAACATGGGCTCAAACTTTGAGAGCACACATGCCAGAAAAATAACGCACTTTTTAAAAAAAAATCCCTTTGTTGGTGGAAACAATACTTTTAGTAAAGTGGTAGGATATAAATTAAATGCAAATAAATCATTAGCATTTCTACATTTCCCCAATAAAAGCTTGCAAGAAGAATTAACAGAAATCTGATTACAAATAACTATAGACAGTATAAAAAACCTGGGATTATACCTACCAAAACAAACTCAGGAACTACATGAACAAAATTATAAAGCACTTTTTATAGAAATAAAGTCAAATTTAAATAATTAGAGAAATATTAATTATTTATGGATAGGCAGAGCCAATGCAATAAAAATGAAAAATTTACCTCATCGATTTATTGAATACTTTCCTAATTACATTGCCAAAAATTCTTTTACTGAATTAAACAAAAATAACAAAATTCACTTTGGGAAACAAAAATTTCAAGAATTTCAAAGGAATTAATAAAAACAAAGAAAGTTAGCAGTTCTTAAAGTATACTGTAAGTCAGTAATTATCAAGACTATCTGGTACTAGCTAAGAAATAAAAAGGTAAATCAGTGGAACAAAATGGAAATGTAATACAGTTGTGGTGTTTGTCCTTTGTTTTTGACTTCTGGAATATCATATTCCATGCCCTTCGATCCCTTAATGTAGAAGCTGCTAGGTCTTGTGTTATCCTGATTGTACTTCCACATTACTGGAATTATTTCTTTCTAACTGCTTGCAATATTTTCTCCTTGACCTGGGAACTCTGGAATTTGGCCACAATGTTCCTAGGAGTTTCTCTTTTTGGATCTCTTTCAGGTGGTGATCGGTGGATTCCTTGAATACTTATTTTGCCCTCTGGTACTCGAATATCAGGGAAATTTTCCTTGATTATTTCATGAAGGATGATGTCTAGGCTCTTTTTTTGATCATGGCTTTCAGGTAGTCCCATAATTTTTAAATTGTCTCTCCTGGATCTATTTTCCAGGTCAGTTGTTTCTCCAATGAGATATTTCACATTCTC
>CM053774.1:104428372-104446118 GCA_028658325.1 Potorous gilbertii | reverse complement strand
GGGGAGAAAATTTTGGAACCCAAAATCTTGTGAAAATGAATGTAAAAAATTAAATAAATTTATTTAACAAAAAAAAATTAAATTAAATTAACAATATGTATTAGCAAAGAATTACACAGCTTATTCTTTATCCTAATTCTGTGATTTAGGTCTTTCAGTACAAGAAATACAAAATGCATATATAGACATTCACTCTTATTAGTGAAAACTGAAATAATATAAATGGTAATTTTGTGACTGGAGATAGGCTTTCTGGCTTCTGGCAACTTCTTAGTTGTAACTCATTCTGTTGATGTAACTGGTGACTGCCATACATATATGTAAACTCCCCTTACTCTTGTCATCCTCCAAATAATTAATTCTCAGCAGTCAACTGGACAACCTGAGTTTGTTTCTGAGTGGATTTTTGGATGTTTTGATGAATATGCAATATCAAATTAGTCCTCTAAAAACCTTTAAATCTTTATTAACCCTCCAAATATAAAAGTAGCAAACATACACCTTAAATGAGATATTTTTAAAAGCACTTAGCACAGTGCCAGACAAATAATAGGTGGTTGCTCCCGCCCTCCTTCTAGCCTTTATGAATAAAAACATTTATTGCATATGTACAGAAGAGAATACACCTCTTCTAAAGCCCTGTTTATTGACATGTAATACTACTAATGCAAAACATCCCTCATTAAATTCATTGCTATTATAAGCACTCAGAATTACTACTGTTCAATTTTGAGGACTACAGGTTACTTAATTAATTGTCCATTCAGTATGAATAGTTAGTGGTTACCTGTCAGTAAAAAGAGAAAGTTGTCTCCTTCTAACTTGTCCAAGACTTTCCCTTGATAATAGTAGATTGTTTCTTTCCAGAAACCAACAGGAAGTGAAACTACTATGTGATACCATGTGTTTAACAGCAATCAATCAAATAGAAATATTCACTTTGTTTTCTTCTGATAACATATTTAATATTGTTTCTTACACTATTTTTCTTTACACTACTCTTCAAAACATGAAACTCTTTGCAAATGCAATTTTCTTTACAATATTTGTTTTTGCTACAAAACATCCAATGAAAACTTGCCATTTTTTCATTTAATTTTCAAAGTTTCTATTTTGATACCAGTAATAACTGACTTAGATTTGTTAGAGCTTAATCAATTTCATCTTTAAAAATATCAGTCATTTACTGCAAAGTGAATAAAATGTGGGGAAACTATACCAAATTTAAAGTTGAGAAATGAGAAATTCAAGAGAACTTATCATTGGAAAGAAACTGACATCACCACTGACTCCATTTTTTCCCTTATCACCATAATAAAATAAGTTCTTTTCTATACTTTTTAGCTAATAGTATAACCTCCATTTTTGAAAAAATGATAGGATAATGTTTATAAAAGCCTATTCTGATCTTGCAATTAAAAAAAAGAAGGGGCTGAATTCCTTTTCATTAATATGAACACTAGGTTATTGAAATGTGATTTCATGTAATTTCTTTTTTTTCTTTTAAAGACCTAACATAGAACCTACTTTATGCCCTGCTCTATGATAAGTACTTTAGACAAATATTATCTTACTTGGCAGTTGCTATTATCAGAAATCGAGGGAAACAGAAATTAAGTGACTTTCCCAGGGTCATACAGATAGTACGTGTCAGATTACATATCTGAATTTGAATGCCAGTCTTCCTCACTCCACCCCCAATGCTCTATTGCCACCAAGTGCCTCTAAGCCAACATTTGTAGATAAAAGATGCCTGTGGTCACAGCCTTCCTAGTAATGATAAGTAACATTACAGAGTACTTTGAGTTTTGATATCTCATATCACATCAGACATCTCATTTGATCTTCATAACTGCCCAGGGAGATAGGGGCCATTATCATTCTCATTTCACAAATAAGGAATGTGAGTTTGAGATAAGTTAAGTGACTTATTCAGGGTCCTACAGCAAATAAGATGCCTAATGTGGAATTTGAACTCAGGTCCTGATTCTAACTCCAGTGTTCTATCCATTGTACTACCTTACTGTTTCTTTTTTCTGTCTTCATAAGTTTACTTGATAAGATTGTTGTGCTATTATGTTTTCCCATTTAAGATTCTTAAGTTCTCTGTTATCAACTAGCATCATAGATATATATCATACATACATGTGTATGTACAACATGCATGCATGCTTCCAAAATATATGGGAAAAAAAGCTCAGATGAAAGGTACCAACTAACACTAAGAAGAATCAGGGAATACTTCTCATAGAAATGGGATTTCAGCTAGAACTTGAAAGAATCCAAGGAAGTTTAGAGGCAAAGATGAGGAAAGAAAGGATTTCAAGCATGGGAAACAAAGAAAACATCCAGTTAATAAGCAATTATTAAGCTCCTACTCTGTGCTGGGCTTTCTGCTGAGCCTTGGAGATACAAGCAAAGGCAAAAGATAATCCCCACCCTTAAAGAGGTGATATTAGGGGAGATAACTTGAAAACAATTATTTATATTTGTATTATATATTATATATTTATATCTAGATTTACATCTTTATCTGCATCTATCTCATATCTAGGTATCTAGTTCATATGTAGGTACATAGCATATATATATATGTACACATATATGTAACAATTTTGTACAAACATCTACATACTTCACATAGAAGATATGTATATCTTATATGTATATAACAGTTAAATAGATAGCTGATAGATACATATAAGATACATTTTTCTTTGGACGTAATTGTTTTCGTGTTATCTACCCCATTATATTGGGAGCACCTTGGGGATGAAGATTGTCTTTTGCCTTTCCTTTTATTTCTGATGCTCAGCAAAGTGCCTGACACATAGCAAAAACTTAAGAAATGTTTCATTGACTTCTTCCACCACTACCACCCTTTACACTGAAATATACTAAGATGTCCAAGGAGTTGATGGATTTCAGGGGGTCCATGCATTTTAATGTGAAAAAAGTTACATCTCAATTTTTACTGATCTCTAACAAAAATTTAGCTTTTCTTTCAGTGATAGTTGGGAACTGAGACTGTATTCAAACTCATTTCCTAGTTCCATGCCCAACATTCTATCCATTGTGCCAATTTATTTGCCATTCAGAGAGGGTTTGAAATGGAATAACTCAATTCATGGAA
Source organism: Potorous gilbertii (assembly GCA_028658325.1). Classification (NCBI taxonomy): domain Eukaryota; kingdom Metazoa; phylum Chordata; class Mammalia; order Diprotodontia; family Potoroidae; genus Potorous; species Potorous gilbertii. The sequence goes on along the minus strand of CM053774.1, from coordinate 104,442,985 downwards.
AAACTGTTAGTCCATTTGACCATAACCTTTGCCCCCCAACCAAAAACAAATACTCTAATAATATTTGAAAGCAAGTAAAGGAACACAACTTTACAAAAGCAGAAGGCAGATGGACCTTTGTGTGATGGAATAATCTCTTTTCTCTCTTCTTGCCGGAGAGTATTGATACACTTCAGTCTCTACTTGCTAAGGTATTAGTATGCCCTTTGTAAAAAGCTTTGAATGCTATTTTTGAATGTAGTCCCATGTTACTGAGACCTTGGATCATAAAGGTTTTGGATAACTTCATGAGTTGATAGAGAATCTTTGAGTTTCCTCTTTGTAGGCATTTGGGGAGGGGGTGGGTCTCTCCTTGAGATTATCTTTCCTTGAGATTATTAAAGTGATATTAAAGGAGAGATTGTTGCCCAGATTTTAAGGTCTCAGACAGAAAAGGGGAGAGAGAGAGAGAGAGAGAAAGAGAGAGAGAGAGAGAGAGAGAGAGAGAGAGAGAGAGAGAGAGAGAGAGAGAAGTAGGATGGGAAAAAGATAAACAAGACAGAGACACAAAAACTGGAGTAATAAGATCATGTAGAATGAGAAAGGAGAAGGCATACATGAGGTACAAGGAGAGTGAACATATGATAGAGCCAAAATGGCAGTTCTGGCAACTGTTTAGAAGGAAGCCCAGGTGGTAAGAGTGAACTCTCTGTGTCAGCTTGACTTTTTTCCTTCACCTTAATTTTTGTATGAAGGAAAACTTCACCCAGAGTTTAAATCTCACTCCTTTCTTAAGAAATCCCACCTCCAACCAGCTGGAAGGAGGGTGTGGGAGGGATGAAAGAGGTAATCTTGGCTACAAGCCCCCTTGCAGTCTTCTATATCTTAATTTAAACATTTCTCTTTGTTTTAATGTTCCTCTGTACTGCTAATAAATCACAGGGCCATTAACAGTGATTCCACCCCCACCTCAAGCCTCTAAATTAATAGAAGGAAATTATTCCACAGGAAAAAGAGATTGCCATGGTTTCACTGGGAGGGGTAGGGGCAAGCCAATTAAAGAGAGAATACCCATTTTGGTAATCAACTGAACATATCTCAGAGTATTTTTATTAGTCTGCCTTTGAACTTGGGGAGAAAGAGAATTCATAAAGAAATGAGCCAGTACTGGAGAGTGTAGAGGGACAAAGGGTCTATCTATGGGTTTCACCTGAAAGGCACTGGATCTCAAGCTCACTCCATAAGAGCTATACACAGAAGACATATGTAAGGGAAGAGTTTCCTTTTCTATTTCAGATGATGCAGTTACAGAAAGTCCAAAAATATAATTATAAGGTGCCAAACTGACTGTAGAAAGAAAAAAGCATATGTCTTGATCTCTTGGAGATGTTCCAATACTCCCCTGATCCAGTCAAAAAAGGGAAAGATTTGATTGGCTGAACAAACAAATTACTCACACCTCTGAGGAATTTCAATGGCTAAACTCTGAAGGAATTTTAAGAGTTTTAAGGGTGGGAGATACCTGCCTCTGGTGGAGACTCCAGCAGGTTGTGAGAAGTCAATTCCTCTCCTCCCTGATCACTCAAGCATCTTTGAAGGAACTGGGGGACCCATAGGAGGCACTACATGGAATGGGGAGCAGAGCTATGCCCTCCAGACATAGATGCACAGGCAGTCACCTAAAGGATAACGAAGCTTCATAGAGTATTTCACTCTAAGAAAGAAAGAATTTTCAGGTCCTGAAGCATCAGGATCTATGAGTTTCTTCCTGTTTATCCTCCAGGTATATTTCACAATCATTGTATCCTTAGTATGAACCCACTCGTCCTATGGAAAATAGAGAACATAGCCCAGATTTACAAGGGAATATGGTATAATTACTCTTATTGCTATACCATGTGAGTTAATGCTTTTAATTAGAATTAGTTTAGTCCAACTGACTCAATTAGCTAATTGAAATAACTGGCATGACTATTCATGGAGAGCCCACTTGTGAGGATAGGTTAAGAGTGTAGATCTCCAAAGGGTTCCCCCTAAAGTCTAAGATAACACTTTCCTTCTGGAGACCCAATTCACCAATATGAGGGCTAAATTAGAGGTGTACCCCAAAGGTGGTGTTACACACAGAAACTAATTTTTAAAAGAACTTTGTGAACCTTGAAAAATGAAGATTTTGACTCCCATCTCTATTTGGTAAAACAGATATAGATTCTTTTTAGTTGTTCTTCAAATTCTCTCCTAAAAGATGCTTTAAAAAATAGAAATTTTCTCCCATTCATTTTAATCCTTCTGTGCAACATGACTAAGGTAAAAATGTATTTAGTAAGAGTGAATGTGTAGAAACCACATAATGCTGCATGCCTTCTTGGCGAGGGAGGGAGGGAGAGGGGAAGTTGAAGGAGGGAGGGAGGGGGAAATCTAAGATATATGGAAGTGATTGTAGAAAACTGAAAAAAATAATTTAAAAAATAGAAACTTTCATTCATACCTTGTTTCATTCCTATTAGTCATAGGGCTGAAACTTTCTGATTGGTTTTCTGGCTGCCTTAAGTCTCCCCCTATTCCAGTTAAGCCTCCACTCAGCTGTCAAATTGTTCTTCCTAGAAGAATTCCTAAAGGAGACCCTAAAAGCACAGGTCTCATCATAAAACCCCACCCCACCCCCAGTCAATAAATTCTATCTTCAGAATCAAATATCAAAATCCTTTATTTGACTTGCAAAGTCCTTCATAACCTTCACCCTTGCTAACATTTTAATCTTCTTATACCTTATCCTTCCTACTCTCTGATGTAGTCTGTGATTCAGTGCCACTGGCCTTGTTATTCCTTGCACAAGATTCCTGACTCCATGGGTTTCATCAGCTATCCTGCATACCTGGACTTCTCTCTCTCCTCCCGGTTTCCTTCAAGTTCGAACTAAAATCTCACACTCTATAAGAAACCTTTGGTGATCCACCTTGATGCTAGTGCCTTCTCTCTGTGAATATCTCCCATTTAACCCATATATATCATGTTCATACATAGATGTTTTCACATCTTTTCCCTCATTTGACTATAAACTACTTGAAGGTAGGAACTCTTTCTGCCTTTGTTTTTTATTCCCAGAGCTCAATGCCTTGCTTAGTAGATAGTGGATGCTCACTAAATATTCCTTAACTGATGATACAGAATGACTGACAGACTAAGTCATTTTGACTATTACAAATACCCAAATTAAAAGTAAAGGACGTGTGAAGAAAGATGCCCTCTGCATCCAGGGAAAGAACTGACAAATAGATCTACATATAGAATAATAACTTTACATATATATATATATATATATATATATATATATATGCCTATTTGAGTCTAATTGAAAATAATTTTTTTTAAAGTCCAAAAGATGACATAAGTTGTGTCTGTGTGACAGACATACACCATGAAACTCATACATGGGATGTAGATTGGGTAGATGTAGACTCAAGGATTGATGTTTAAAACACTGGTATCATTGTCTCCACAGTTATGGCTACAAAATTCAGCTCTGAACTATTTCTTTCTGTGTGGAAGATGGAGAGACAAGAAGAAGAGTGGGTGCCTGAAGCATACGAGAATATGCGTGTCATGGAAGTAGCATCAAAACACCTCTATCCTTACCTCTTTATTCAATTGTTAGTAACTAGATGTCAGAGTGTATTTAATAGATTTTTTTAAGGGTTTACTGTGGGTGCTTCATAAAGTGCTATATAGAATGAGTCCTTGAAGAACATATGACAGTAATGCTTATAATCTTTAAGGGAGAAGTTTGTAACTGGAGTCTAAGAATTTTTAAAACATATTTTGATAACTATATTTTAATATGAGGGGAAAAACATTTGATAGTACTTGCTGTGTGTCAGCTAGGTTCCAGCTATGGGACAGCTAAGTGGTGCCAAACAGCATAGAGAACAGGAGCCAAAGCCAGGAAGACTCATCTCCTGAGTTCAGATCTGACCTCAGACACTTACTAGCTGTGTGACGCTAGACGAGTCACTTAACCCCACTTGAATCAGTTTCCTTATCTGTAAAATGAGCTTGAAAATGGAAATGGCAAACCATTTCAGTATCTTTCCCAAGAAAACCATAAATGGGGTCACAAAGACCTGGACATGACTGAAATGTCTGAATAATATAGGCACTGTACTAAGTACTCACAATTAAAAGATGGATAGCTCTCAACACATGTAATATTTATTAAACAGACTTTCTTGAAATGGACATTTATTGCCATATATTGTGAATCCCCTTACATTCTACTGCAGTCATGACATTTTTTTTATTTTGTATTTACATTTTAACTTAAGTTTATAATGTTTCTTTTCTTACTCTATATTTCAGTTTTAATATTTAAGTCTAAAATAAAAAAAGATAAAAAATAAGTACTTATAAGAATTGTCACATTTAATTCTCACAACAACTGCAAGTCTATTGTCCTCATTTTACGGTTGAGGAAAATGAAACAAACAAAGGCTAAATGAATGACCTGAGCTTCATTCTGAATTCAGATCTTCCTGCCTCCAGGATCAGCACTGTAACCCCTGTAAAACCTACCTAGAATAATTGGGTTTTTTCTTTGTATTTATTTTATTTTATGAATTTAGAAATAGTCTGAGAAGTGAGTCAAAGGCTTTAGCAGCCTGCCAAAAGGGCACAGGACACGCTAAGGAGGTCAAGAAAACCTGCCTTAAAGGCATCTTAAAAAATAGATGACTAATCAGCAATGTAAGTTTCAAAATGAAATTTGCAAAAATGCTTCTATATCACTTGTTTCCCTGACATAAGCTGATGCCATGGCACTCAATGATTTAGACAGATTCCCATGGAGAGTTGGAGGTGGATGGAGAAATTCCACCATGGAATGGAGAAAGTTTGGTCCAAATTACAAGAGTAATGTCAAATTCTAAAACTAGACCATGTTAACACCAATATGTCTATGAAACATCCAAGAAAATGAGAGAATCAGAAAGAACTAGAGCAGGGTCTCAAACTGAGGAGTTCACATTAGATTAGGCCGCTGACCACTTGTTCAACACAATCTAATACAGCAAAGTTTGTGTCTTTTTCATGGCCTTCTTATTTATCACTTCATAAGGACAAGATGGCAGATATAGTCACAGATGAGATCCATCAAGCTATTTCTTATCACAGCTGCCCCCTACTGGATGTGGGATTTCAAATAGACAATCATCCCGACAGTACCATGAAGTTGCATGTAACTGAGAGAGAAGACAAATTGAAGAGGTCTAGGATTACAGGAATAGAACTGATAATATAAGTGTAGCAACTAAGAATAGCTCTACTGACAAATAACATTTAGAATAGGAAGTTAAAGACCTTTCAACTCTAGATATCCTAATTCTATTTTATTTCCAAAATATCTACATGTGTTAGAATTCTTGGTGTTTCATTAAAACATTCTACTATGTTTAAAAACAACATATAACTAATAGAGGATGATGAAAAAGCATGACTGTTTAAACACATATTTTGTTGGGTTTTAAATTGTGCGTAAGAAAGAAAGAATATAACTCCTTTAAAAAGGTCAAATTATATCAGCCTCTGGGCGAAATCTGGCCCTGAGTAAGGGAATTAGGACCAGCTGAGATGGACACAATTATCTCTCTTTCCTTTAAAAGGGAAGCTACCGGAGACAGATCTCAGAGCAGATGTTGGGAGAAAAAAGGAGCCAGATGGCAGGAGAAAGCTGAGAGTTGAGGTAAAGGTTTGGAAGTGGACAGCTGGAGAGATATAGTTGATCCCCAAAAGTTTGAAAGGTGCTTCAGGGCATTTGTGACCCGAGTAAGCAAGCAGAAAGTGGATGATGAGGTAATGAATACCTGTACTTTAATTAGCAATGAGTAGAATCTGAAATAAAGAAGACAGCCTGAAGCAGTGAGTGCATATGAGTTGACTGAGAGAAGGGTATGGAGGTCCATGTTAAAGAAGAGGAATACGCCACATTTATATTAGTAAAAATGCAAATATTTGAAATTACTACTTGGGATTTGTGTCAAGAATGATAACTAAATAATTATATTACAGCTATATAATGTATAGTTATATATTATAAATAATATGATTATATAATTAAATAATAACTAATTGAGATTTTTAGTTAATGAAAAGATCAGAACTTAGGAATACATATTAGTGCCAGTCCTTGAAGGTCAATCTACCACATGTACAAAAATATTTATAGCAGTTCTTTTTGCAGTGGTCAAGAATTGGAAATTGAGGGGATGCCCATCAACTGGGGAATGCCTGAACAAGTTGCGGCATGTGTGTATAATGGAATACTATTGTTCTATAAGAAATGATGAGCAGGTCAACTTCAGAAAATCCTGGAAAGACTTATATGAACTGACGCTGAGGGAAGACAGCAGAACCAGGAGAATGCTACATATGGTAATAACACCACTGTGCAATGATCAACTTTGATAGATTAATCTCTTCTTAGCTATACAATGATCTAAGATAATTCCAAGACTCAGAATACAAAATGCTATCCGTATCCAGAGAAGAAACTACACAGTCTGCATGCGAATCAAAGTGCACTATTTTCACTTTTTTTTGTTTTTTTCTTTCTTGTGGTTTTTCCCTTTCTTATTTTTTTTCCTAACATGACTAATGTGGAAATATGTTTAATATGATTGTACATGCATAGCCTATGTCAAATTATTTGCTGTCTTGGAGAGGGGAAAAGGGAGGGAGAGAGAAAAAGACTTGAAATTCAAAATCTTAAAAAACTGAATGCTGAAAGTTATTTTTACATGTAATTGGAAAAATAAAATGCTATTTAGAGTATGTGTTGAGGGGGCAGAGAAAAGTCTACTTGGGAGGCTATATACTTATTCCAATGTTGTCTTTGCTGAAAATGTTCTTGGAACTCTTCTTTGGAAATTGCTTCCATGGCCTTTATCCATTCTTTTGAACACTTTTAATAGAGTGAGAAAACTTCTTTCTATGAAAATGAGCTTGAGTTTTGGAAAAAACCAAGTGCCATTCAGAGCCAAATATGTTGAGTAACATGAATGATCAATCTGAACTATTTTGAAAAAAATGAGATATGGCTGTCAAGAAATTAGACTCCTCTCCTGATTCGGTCTATATATTGACTCTGACTGCATGAGCATCTTTCATTAAGGCTCCTCAAAATGAGCTCCAAAATTGTTTTGATTGAAGGCAGTATTACTGGGAAAATGTCTAGTCTACCAAGGTGACAGCTTTAAAGAATGTCATTTTCATTTAGGATCAATGTTCTGGAAAAGTTATTAACAACATCAGTCATATTACTATAATCCCAGGCCTCCTCAATTTTCCCCCTCCCTCAGTTAAGTCCAACTTCATGATATTGTTGGAATAATTGTCTATTTGAAATAATAGTTCCTAGACAGTCATATAGTTGCATTTAATAATTGGCTCTCTGATGTTTAGGACACGTTTTTAAGTTTGATAAGCATATTTTACTATGCATAATTTTTCTTAAATTTAGGCCAATAGTAGGAAAATTATGATCTGAGGTTCAAATCCCATTCATGTATAGCCTACGAGTTAAGAATGTTTTACTTCTTGAGGGCAAGGAGCATCTTTCTTTGTGCACTTAGTACAATGTCTGGTACTACATAGGCTTAGTATATGCTCTCTTTCTGTCTCTGTTTCTCTCTCTCTGTTTCTCTCTCTCTCTCTCTCTCTCTCTCTCTCTCTCTCTCTCTCTCTCTCTCTCTCTTTCTCTTCCTCTCCTTCTCCTCATCCTCCCTCACTTCCTGTGTACAAGGACATATTGGGTAATATTTGCCTGGTGTCTCACCAAAATAATCAAAATTTCCTTCAACTCTAAAGACTGGGAAGGGAGAAAATTACAAATGTATATCCACCAAACTGAATAGATTAACTATGTATAGGACAATAGCTGCAATAAGGGGAAAACATTCAATTGTACCTCAGCTTGAAGGTCAGAGGAGAAAAAAATTAAAGAGGCAGCAGTAAAACTTGTGGCTTAGAAGGGAAAATGCACTAATTTTATAAAAAAGGAAAGGATGATGAGGTAAAGAACAGAGACTTCAAAGTATTGCCCAGTGTGCTTGATTTCATTTCAAGCACAATGTCTAAAAAGATTTTAATTAGCTGCAGAGGGCCTGCAGGAGAGGAACTAAGATGTTAAAGGGCTTGAGTCCATGCTATGTGAGACTTAGTTGAAAAATCGCAGAATATTTAGCTTAGAGAAGAGAAAACTCACAGGGCATGTAACTGATTTCAAATATTTGAAGGGTTATACTGTGAAAGAAGCAGTTAAGTGCTTCCCACCCTCGCTGTGTGACCCTGGTCATGTCACTTCGCCTTGTTTGCCTCAACTGACTATCTGTTAAATGATGTGGAAAAGAACAGGGGGAAGCACTCCAGTATCTTTGCAAACAGAATGCTAAATGGGGTCACAGAGTCAGAGATAACTAAAATGACTTAAAAATAAAAAGGTGTATTTACTATAGATTTTTGAGCCATGTACCTATAGAGTAGGGAGTATGGTTTAGTGAACCAAGAGCCAGGAAGACCTAGGTTTAAATCTCCCCCTAGATGCTTACTTAATGTCCCTGGGCAATTCTCTTACCTTTTATGAACCTAGGTTTATCTGTTAAATAAGGAGTTCAGACAAGATGGCTTCTGAGGTCCTTCATGATTCTCAAGATAGGAACTATTTTATATTCACAAGAATATTGTTTTAAATTTTATTTCATGTCTATTACTCCCCAACTCCATACCCCTCCCCTTCCCTGGTCATCTTTTCCCCTGCAGATCCTTTGCCTTTGGATCTCTTGTTCCTGTGATTCCACCTGAATTCTATATTTTGTAGGGAAAGTTCTTGAGTCCTTTCACTCCCAAGACTAGGATTGGCTCTTCACAGTAGATGAGTGTGAATCTGGATGTGTGGAAGTCTTATTTTGAGGAGGGTATCCAACAAATTGTGAGAGACAATTTTTCCATATCAATGCCCCCCTGCTCCTGAAAAACAAGAGTCTCCAATTTCCTGTGGGGGAGTTGAACATTTTCTTCCATAACCTCATATTCCTTCTAGCATTTTGCATAATATCTATAATTTTAGCGAAGGTTTTTTCATCACACTGAATACTCTACAGGTATTCCGCCTACTTTGCCATCTAATTCCATACCTCTGATTGGATTTCCCTAGAATGTTGCTAGGAAACCAAGATATTAACAAAGGCAGTGGAGTTTATGGAGGTTTATGGACCTCCCCATTCTTCTCCCAAATCCACCTACTTGTGATAAATGGAAACTTCCTTAAATTAGGTATCATGGGGTTTATGGCTCTGGGAGTGACAGCGGTGATACCCAAGCTTAATACCCTGAGTTAAGAGGGTTGAATTCTTTTGTCAAGGCCCTTCTTAGTCTTCTTACTTGGCGATTTCATTTTTTGGCCATATGTGGGAGGAGGAGGGCATAGCTTTGTTAGCAGCGTGGTTGTTGGTTTCTGCTCCATTTTCCTTTTTTTGTAGTTTGACAAAGAAACTACAAGTGCGAGAAACAAATAAGAGCATTTGGAATTCTTATCAAAACTAAAATTTCTTAAATTTCTAAAGTTCATACAAAGGATTACCAAGTTGCAATCAAGGAACATCGTGAAGTCATCCTCTAGATAGACAATGGGCATGTATTTGTGTGCTCAGTGGGAGACTGAATAACCATCTCTATCTAGCTTCTTCTTCTCCTCAAATCCTCTGGAATGGAGATTTTAATTGCTACCAGGAGGGGAAGCTAGAGCTTGGAGCCACAAGCTTGACCACTCTGATCTCAAACAATGTACCAGGCTAAAATTATATCTATCATCTCCCTTAAATATGTATAGTCTAGAGAACGTATTTTTGATTGTTCAGTCATTTCAGTCATGTCTGACTCTCTGTGACCCCATTTGGGGTTTTCTTGGCAAAGACACTTGCCATTTCCCTCTTCAGATCATTTTACAAATGAAGAAACTGAAACAAACAGGATTAGGTGACTTCCCAAGGGTCACGTAGCTAATAAATGTTTTAGGTCAGATTTTAACTCAGAAAGATGTGTATTCATGACTTCAATCCTGGTGCTCTAGCCACTGTGCCACCTTGCTGCCCATATGTATTTTAGGTTCAAGTTAAAGTTCTGATTATTGTTCATTAATGGGGGAAAGGAGGACTCCAAGCTTTACATTTAAAGTCTGACCCCTTTCTCATTGTATGCCAGTTCTACAACGAACACACACAGTATGTAGTCAAGAAAACCATTTGTCCAAGTTAATACCAAAGCAGAAATCAAAGAAGGTATGCATAATGCAATGTATACCAGAAAATGTACACTGAAGGAATTCATTCATTGAAAATAGAGTAACTCAGTGAGAGAGGGGATGGGTGAGAAAGGAGGAAGGAAGAGAGGGTGGAAAGACACAGAGACAGCAAGAGACAGAGAAAATCATTCCTATATCTCACCCAAGCGGAAGTTCCCTGAAACCTTCACTGTAGCAAGCTGGAGATAAGAACATAAGGAAAGCTGCCAGCTCCTCTTTTGTCATGTCTTCTTCCCAGAGTCTTATTTTCCCTTCAACAACTTGAAGTAGGGTTGGCATCATCCACCTTCTCTCTTAAGGCTGGAAGCCAAAAGTATCCAAAGCAACTGCAATGCCTAGAGAAACTTGAAGAAAGTCTAAAGACCTGGAAAAGCTCAAGAATTCAAAAAGACAAACTTTCCTCTTTCTAGATCTCACTACCATTTCCCTACCCTACATGCAGGTTCAAGGCATTTATCTCCACCAATGAGGAAAGAGTTTCATAGAAATAAACTTTACATTCCTTCCCTCAGTTGAAACTTTTTGCAGTCTCTTGCAAAGATCAGCTGGAGCAAGTCTACAACCTGTAAATATGCAATATAAACATAACCATCAATGCTCTAAAACTGTAAGAATGACTCTCCTGGCATCTCAAGTAGCAAGTCTTCAATACTGTTGAAAGTGAAATAAAACAAATACATATTAACAATACATGCAGTAGACATGGCCCTATGCAGAATATCACCCAAAAGGATTCTACCACAAGGATACGTTTAGTTATATATAGTATGTATAATGCGTGCATGTTTTAAAAGTATGTGCTTATCCGTAGTCCACAGCAATCAATTTTTAAAAAGTGGCTAACTACAAAAGTAAAACTAGCTAAAGTGATAACACTATCAATAAACCTATATAAATTCACCTTAATTATTAACAATAGCACATATACAAAACAATGAACGAAGACATTGCTATCACAGGAACATAACGAAAAAATATAGTCAAGTGAAGATGATAGGAAAAAATTTTTAAAAAGCAAACAAAAGCATATTGAAATATCAATGATAATTTTTAAAAAGCATATGCTAAGATGCAGTAATTCACATAGAGATCTATTTCCCCTACCAAGTGACTGGAAACAGGAACCTTTGATTGCTGTCTGCATCTTTAAAACTGTCAAAACTAAGGTAATTGTTTTCACTTTTTCAGCTACCCCTTTCCTGACACCCTTTTCCTGCTGTTCTCTTTTCAGCAACTCTTATCTGCTGTGGCTAGTATAGACACCATTAGAGGAATGGATGAGAAGGGTAAGTCTCTCCTTTCCCTGCTCTCTCTCTTTTTAACCTTGGCTTTGGGGAATGGGGCTTGAGAGTTTTTTTTTTCTCTTCTGTGTTATTTGTTCTTACTTTCAGATGCTGAAGGGTATCCTCACAGAGTTTGGATGGCAGGTGAGGTGATGCTGGAAGTCAAGATGTCTGAGACTCTGGCCCTATATGGACTTGGAAGTCCATTATTCTATGGGAACTGAGATAAACTATGAATCTAATCCCCTAGCCCTCTTTAGCAATTGAAGAGGTACAATGGGAAAAGAATTTTGCTTCCCATGAGTTAGGGGAGTAAGTATGTATATTTGTAATTATTACTTTTGAAGTAAATATTCTAGTAAAAGTAAATATATTAATTTTGAAGCAAATATTTCTTTGTAAAAGCTAATCCAATCCCTTAGTTAAATGGAACCGGAGGGCTGGAGAATTCCCTCTGCAATTGGGAGAACACTATCAGTGGGAATTGGAATCATTTACAGAGAGCCCAGACACCTTAAAAATCCCTTAAGAGAACCCTCTAGGTGAGGTAAAACTTTAATACACCTGTCCTTTAGGTAGTGGGGGCCAAGGTGACTTGTGTACCACAAGACAGTCTGGGAAGAGTAGATGGCAGTTATTCACATAGATCATAGTGTAACACTTTTCTTGTACTAAAGATCAGGTCTAGTCAGCAGGTTTAATCCATCCACCCTATGTAGGAGCCTCTCATGTTGGCATGTGAGACATCCCAGTTCCCTATGGATTTGCCTCGCTTACTCCAGCTTGCTCTCATACTGAGGAGTCTAAGTTTTCCTGACATAGACAACCACCATATACTTCTATTCATACTTTCACATGGGGCAGCTAGGTGGTGCAGTGGATAGAGCACCAGTGCAGGAGTCAGGAGGACCTGAATTCAAATCTCATTCAGACACTTGACACTCACTAGGTGTGAGACCTTGGGCAAGTCACTTAACTCCAATTGCCTCATCCTGGATCATTTTCAGTCATCCTGATGAATATCTGGTCACTGGATTCAGATGGCTGTGGAGGAGAAGTGAGGCTGGTGACCTACACAGCCCTCTCTCACTCAAAACAGTCAAGTGCAGATTCTGTCATTATTTCTCTGATGGGATGGTCTTCTTCAGTAATGAAGGAAGAACACACACACATACACACACACACACACACACACACACACACACACACACACTTTCACTTAGTCCCAGAGGTAACTCTGCTATGGAAAAATATGCTCCCCTCACTTACCACTCTGTCTCTTGAGTCTCCATCCAAATGTGCTTTCTATCAGTGCATTCTACCAACCACTCACAATAATGATACTTTTAGATGGTAAATATAGACACTTAGCAATAAAATAAAGCAAAATAAATCCATAGATAATATATTAAGGCAAGTGTACCAATAATTTCATCATACAAATAGAACAACACTCCAAAAATACACAATATGTGGTAAAGAGTGAGCACACAAGAGAATCTCTCAGTGAAGTACACAATGGAAGGAATCTCCATCACAACTCTTGACTGCAGGTTTCAATGTCATTGGTTCATTTGGGAACATTTTCACTACATGAAAATACTTCTCCCAATGCTTGCCCCTCCTCAATTAGGGAAATCCTCTTTCCCTATTCAAGAACTTTTTATAAGCTATTTCAATGAACCATTGGATGTTTCCCCTCCATCGATTCATTAGCCTTTTAAAAATAATACTTCATTTTCCAGATTGCACATCTAAATTTTAGTTGAAATTATGCTTTGCAGTGCTGTTGTCTTTGACACATTCCCTTGTCTTTTTCTACTATCCCTTGAAATTGTTTCATTTCAATTACGTTTCTTATTTTTTTTAAATAAACAAAAGATTATTCTCTACCTATTTAAAACATTAAGCTTTTCCCTTACAAGTGAGGCATCCCCCTATATTGTTGACAAAGAGACTCATGTCCTCAAACCTAGATCACTTTTTCTCCAATCCCAACTTAAAGTTGTATTTTTACATACATCTATTACCAGTGCATAAAAGTTCTTTTTAAACTTGAATTAGATATCAAAATGTTCTTCTGTAACAGTGGCAATAGATTGTATCCATTGACATAATATAAAATTATTTTTTATATAAAATCCCACTTTTTCTGTCCCTTTTTTCACTAAACTCATTTATCTTAAAAAAATCATACACTTTGGGGGCGGAGCCAAGATGGCAGAGTAGAAAGACTCACATATGCTAGCTCCAAACCCACAGCCCACGGATTTCCTCTAAAAAGAACTCCCAACAAATTCTGGAACAGTGGAAGCCACGCAGCAACACAGTGAAGGAGATTTCCGTTCCAGAGAGCCCTGAAAAACTGATGCCAAAGGTCCGTCGCTCACCAGATGGGAGCAGAGCCCAGCCCTGCCCTGGCCACGTGGCATGGAGAGGAGTGAGCAGATCTGAGCAGGCTTCAGGGACGAAATCTCCAGTGGGCGAGAAGGTCCCTCCACCCCCAGATGCACAGGTAAGTGAGAGAGATGCCTGGACAGGCTGAGAGGGGAGTGGTGTGTTTCCATAACTCAGGCCCCCTTGGGAGTCAGCGGCAGAGGCAGCAGATGGCCAGAGGCTCCCAGAGCAGGCAGGAGCTCAGCAGGAGCCCCATTACAGAAGGACCGAGCCTGAGAGGTGGCCCTGCCTCCATCTGAACACCAGAACTTAAGCTCCCATTGAATAGCAGCCAGGCCTGCCACTGAAAGCCCTGAGGCTGGGGAGCAGCATTTGAATCTCAGACCCTAAACACTAGCTGGGAGGATCTAGGCAGGGCAGGGGGGTTGGGGTGGAGAGGAATCTCAGAAATCAAGTAACTGGCTGGGAAAATGCCCAGAAAAGGGAAAAAATATAAGACCATAGAAGGTTACTTTCTCGGTGATCAGATGTTTCCTCCCTTCCTCTCTGATGAGGAAGACCAATGCTTACCATCAGGTAAAGACATAGGAGTCAAGGCCTCTGTAT
>CM053774.1:104410305-104427872 GCA_028658325.1 Potorous gilbertii | reverse complement strand
AGAGGGCAGATTGGTGATATGGGTAATTAGAATGTCCAGTGAATCGAGGAGGGGGGAGGGGACAAAGGGGGAGAAAATTTTGGAACCCAAAATCTTGTGAAAATGAATGTAAAAAGTTAAATAAATTTATTTAAAAAAAAAATTATAACAGAAAAAAAAATTAAAATGGGGCAGTTGGAAGCTAATGACTTTATGGAAAATTAAGAAATTATAAAACAAAGCCAAAAGAGTGAAAAAATAGAAGACTGTGAAATATCTCATTAAAAAAATAACTGACCTGGAAAATAGATCCAGGAGAGATAATTTAAAAATTATTGTTCTACCTGAAAACCATGAACAAAAAAGAGTCTAGATATCATCTTCCAAGAAATTATCAAGGAAAACTGCCTTTATATTCTAGAGCAAGAGAGTATAATAGAAATGGAAATGAAATTTCACCAAATATCTCCTGAAAAAGGTCCCAGAAGAAAAACTCCTAGGAATATTGTAGCCAAATTCCAGAGTTCCCAGGTCAAGGAGAAAATATCATAAGCAGCCAGAAAAAACACTTCAAGTATTGCGGAAATTCATTCAAGATAACACAGGATTTAGCAGCTTCTACCCTAAGGGTTTGAAGGGGTTTGACAGAGGTCAAAGGAGATAGGATTAAAAACAAGAATCACCCAGCCAGTCAAACTGAGTATAATACCTCAGGGGAGAAATGGAATTTCAATGAAATAGAGGACTTTCAAGCATTCTTGTTGAGAAGACCAGAGCTGAATAGAAAATTTGACTTTCAAATACAAGAATCGGTTTTGTGTTCACCCTTCATTTTCGAAGAAGATCATGACATCAAAGAAATGATGATATGATTTGCACTGAGTAAACAAATAGGAAAGAGAAACCATAAAGAACTCATTAAAGTTGAACTGCTTTCATTCTTATATGGAAAGAGGATATTTGTAACTCATGAGACCTTTTCAGTGTACATGTAGGTATATATGGGTATGCATGTGTGTGTATTATGTGTATATATGTGTATGTGTAGGTATGTATATGTTTATACACATATGTGTGTATAGATAGATATAGATATATAGGCAGAGGGCACAGGGTGAAATGAACATGAATTGTGAATACCTAAAAAATAAAATTTACTGTTGAGTGGAATGTACTAGGAGTAAGAGTCAGGGAGAGGTAGCATATAGAAAATCATCTCACGTGAAAGAGGCAAGAAAAAGTTTTCTCACAATGGAGAGAAAAGGGGGAGATGAAAGGGAATAAGTGAGCCTTACTCTCATGCGATTTGGCTTAAGGAAGGAATAACACACTCAATTGGGCATAGAAATCTATTTTACCCTTCAGGAACAGAGTGCAGGGAGAAGGAAGTAGAAGAGGGAAAATAATAGAAAGGCAGCAAATTAGGGAAAGGGATAATCAAAAGCAAACCTATTGTAGGGGACACGTCAAGGGAGAGAATGGAACAAATGGAGGACAGGGGAGAAGAGAGGGAAATGTGGTTAGTCTTTCACAACATCACTGTTATGGAAGTGTTTGGCATGACTACACATGTGTGACCTATATTGAATTGCTTGCTTTCTCAGTGAGGGTGAGTGGGGAGGGAGAAAGGGAGAGAATATGTAACTCAAAGCTTTAAATATGAAAAAAATATAAATATAAAAATTGGTTTGGCCTGCAACTGGGAAATGAGATGTACAGGCAATGGAGAATAGAAATCTATCTTTTTCCCTACAGGAAAACAGAGGAAAAGGAGATGGAAGAAGGAGGGGGGTGAGAGAAGGGAGGACATACTGGGGGAAAGGGTGAATGGGGTGCACATTGTCCTGGGGTGAGGGTGGGGAAAAAAAGGGGAGAAAATTTGGAATTCAAATTCTTGTGGAAATGAATGTTGAAAATTGAAAAATAAATAGATTTTATATTAAAATAATAGCAGTAATGATAAAATTAAAATATGTGAAATAAAAGATTATCCAATTAATTATTAAGTTAAATTAAATAAATTTAAATATTTTAAATTAGTTAATTATTCAAAAATATATTTAAAATATATTAAAGCATGAGAAAGAAAAAATATTCCCACAAGCTACTTCCCTTCCCCAACCCTCATATATCACAAAGTTGTGCACTATTTGCTTCTCAACCACTCTCTCCTTCAACCCCTATCATAGAGCGCATGCTGCAAGTTCTGCTTTGTAGAAGTTCTTGTGGCTTCATAGACAAAAGAAATTTTGATGTAATAGAAAACTGGGCAGACAATCACCAGGGGTCTTTGCCAGTTACCCTTTTGTGAATATTCCTTTGGAAGTGATTCAACCAGAGCTCTCCATTCACCAACAGGGGAAGTTCAGTAATTAAGACTCCATAGGTCAGGAGGAAATGACAAAGCAAAGGAAGAGTCCTAATACAATAAGCAAATAAATATACAGGGTAAGAGAATCCAGGAATAAAATTACAGAAACAAAAATAAATTCCAAAGTAAATAGTCTCCGAAAAAATAATAGAATGATCACTGGAACTCCAAAAATAGTTGGTAGGTCTAGTAAAGGGGAAAAAAATCCCAAACAAGAAATAAATGAGATTAGAGTTTTTGAAATAAAACCTGAAAGAGGAATAGAAAACTTAGTCCAAAAGAATGAAACATCAGCAAAGTAGTAAACATGCTGGAAAAATAAAAGAGTGGAGAAAATAGAATTCAAAAGAAGCTAAAAGTGCTAGAGCCAAGATGGCAGAGCAGAAAAATGCACCTCTAGAAGTTCTCTTCCCACAGCCCACAAAATACCTGTAAAAAATGTCTCTAAGCAAATTCTAGAGCAACAGAAGCCACAAAACAAGAGAGTAAAAGAGATTTCCAGTCCAAGGCAGCCTGGAAGGTTAACAGGAAAGGTCTATTGTACTGGGCATGGAGCAGACTGCAGCACAGCATGGGCCATGCTCCAGCAAGGTCAGGATTGGAGCATTCTTCAAGATGCTACTTGCAGCAACTGCGGGTCCCAGATTCCTCAACTCACAAATGCCAAAGACAGCTTCAAAGGTCAGTGAGGAAGCTCTTTCACTTGTGTGAGAAAGGAATGCAGTGGTCTAGCACCAACCCCAAGCAGCTGCAGCTTCCATTGTTAGACCTGGCCTAAAACACCTGGGGGAATTGAGCAGCTGGGTGGTGGCCCTGGGGTGAGGAGGCGTGCTGGTTGGTGTGGTGGAGCTAGTGGAGGCTCTGGAGAGGTAATCTTGCTCAAAGATCAGAGTGCAGGCCAGAAGAGGAATTAACTTCTCTTCCTTGATTTTGTCACGTTGGAGGAACTGAAAATTTACAGGTCCCCAGAGTATACCCTCCCTTTGACAAAAAAGTCAAGTAACTGACTGGGAAAATGTCCCCCTAAAATGAAAAAGAATAAGACAACAGAAGGTTGCTTTCTTGGTGAGCAGGTATTTTCTTCCATCCTTTTGGATGAGAAGGAACAGTGCACACCCTCAGAGGAAGTCAAGGCTTCTGCATCCAAAACCCCCAAAATAAATATACAATTGTCGGAGACCATGGAGGAGCTCAAAAAGAATTTTGAAAATCAAATAAGAGAGGTGGAGGAAAAGTTGGGAAGAGAAATGAGAGCAATGCAAGAAAATCATGAAAAGCAAGTCAACAGCTTGCTAAAGGAGACCCAAAAAATGTTGAAAAAATTAACACCTTCAAAAATAGGCTAACTTCAACGGTAAAAGAATCCCAAAAACCCAATGAGGATAAGAATGCTTTAAAGCACAGAATTAGCCAAATGAAAAAGGAGGTTCAGAAGCTCACTGGAGGAAATAGTGCTTTAAAAATTAGAATGGAGCAGATGGAAACTAATGACTTTATGATAAACCAAGACATTGCAAAACAAAACTAAAATAATGAAAAAATAGAAGACAATGTGAAATATCTCATTGGAAAAACAACTGATCTGGGAAATAGATCCAAGAGAGACAAATTTTAAAATTAAGGAACTACCTGAAAGCCATAATCAAAAAAGAGTGGACATCATCTTTCATGAAATTATCAAAGAAAACTGCCCTGATATTCTGGAACTGGAAGATAAAATAAATATTGAAAGAATCTACTGACAACCTCCTGAGGAGTATCCGAAAAGAAAAACTCCTAGGAATATTGTAGCTAAATTCCAGAGTTCTCAGATCAAGAAGAAACTATTGCAAGCAGACAGAAATATCAATTCGAGTATTGTGGAAATACAATCAGGATAACACAAGATCTGTAGAGGCTTCGAAAGGCTTGGAATGTGATATTCCAGAAATAAAAGGAACTAGGACTAAAACCAAAAATTATCTACCCAGTAAAACTGAGTATAATGCTTTAAGGAAAAAAATGGTTGTTCAGTGAAATAGAGGACTTTCAAGCATTCTTGATTAAAAGATCAGAGCTGAATAGAAACTTTGACTTTCACACAGAAGAATCAAGAGAAGCATGAAAAGGTAAACAGGAAAGAAAAATCATAAGGGAGTCACTAAAGTGGAACTGTTTACATAACTAAATGGAAAGATAATATTTGTAACTCTTGAAACTTTTCTCAGTATTTGGGTAGTTGGAGGGATTTTATACACACACACACACACATACAGAGGGTTGAATAGGAAGGGATGATATCTAAATAAATAAAGTTAAGGTGTGACAGAGAAATATATTGGGAGGAGATGGGAGAAATGGAATGGGGCAAATTATCTCATAAAAAAAGGCAAGAAAAAGCTTTTTAAATGGAGGACAAAATGGAGAAGTGTGAGGGAAAAAGTGAAGTTTGGTCTCATCACATTTGGTTTAAGGAGGGAATAACATGCACATTCAATTTGGTATGAAAATCTGTCTTACACTACAGGAAAGTAGAGGAGAAAGAGATAAGTGGGGCATGATAGAAAGGAGGGCAAATGAGAGGAGAGAGGGTAATTAGATGGAAACATTTTTGGGGAGGAATAAAATCAAAAGAGAGAAAAGAATAAATAGAGAGTCAGTACAGGATGGAGGGAAATATAGTCTTTCACAACATGATTATATGGAAGTCTTCAGCAAAACTACACACATATAGCCTATATTGAATTGCTGGCCTTCTCAGTGGGGATGGGTGAAGAACGAGGAAAGGAGAGAAGTTAGAACTCAAAGTTCTAGGAATGTATGTAGAAAATTGTTTCTTAATGTAACTGAGAAATAAGAAATATAGGTAATGGAATATAGAAATCTATCTTGCCCTACAAGAAAAGAGAGAAGACAAGGATAAGGGAAAGGAGGAGTGAGATAGAAAGGAAGGTAGATTGGGAGAAGAGGTAATCAGAATGACTGAAAGTTGGTGGTTCAAGCCCACCCTGGAACTTAAAAAAAAAATGAAATAAATAAAAGGCAACCAGAAAACCTTAACAAGGAACGTAAGATCAAAGTCAAGAACAATAAATAAAATGATAGGTGAGGCAGTTGGAATAGATAACCCCTAAAATTATTTTGATTTTTAAATTTAAATATCCTAAATCAAGCTAAATTATCTCTTTAGGATACCAGCAGAAAGAAATGCTAAGTATAGCACACGTAAATATGTGATTCCCAAGTTCTAAAGCTCCTAGATCAAATACTTCAAAGAGAGTTTACCTACTGAGGAACCCCAGTAAGAACCATATAAGATTAATCATCATATATGGAAAAGGAAAGATAGGAAAATGATATACTAAGAGACAAACAAAAGTATTCTCACCCAACGGTATTATACTCTGTCAATATGGACATAATTCCACATTGGGAGAATGGAGTTTTAATGGAATTAGTGGCTCAAACATTTCAATTAAAAAAGACATAACTAGGTAATATCTTCAGAAAGCAAATATCATTACCAAAACAAATGTAGAAAAGGTAAAGAACTTTGAACAACTTCAAAGGGTGAAGTGGTCACTAAGGACTCATATCCTGAAGGTGGAATTGTATTGTATATTGTCTTGTAAAAATTTCATCATCTCTTATCAGTGAAGTAATAAGACAAACGTGGGTATTCAGAAATCAGTAACAATATCATCATCAAAAACAGCAAAATACTGAGAGCAGGTAGCATTTGTATAGTTATTTAAGGTTTAAAAGTGCTTTAGTATCTGTTGTTTCATTTTATTCTCAGAATAACCTGTTGAGGTAGGTGCTACTTTTATCACAATTTTACAAATAAAGAAACTGAGGTCAAAAGAAGTTAAATTATTTGCCCTGTGTTACATAGCTAGTCCAAAAAATAGCAAGATTGAAACTCAAATATTTCTTTTCTAAGTCCAACTCTCTTTCCACTCTGTCACTTACTTGCCTCTCAATTAGAATAAAAAGAGAAATTAGTTCCCCCAAAAAATCTCATAATGAAATTGAAGGGAGAAGAATGGAGAGGGAGTAACTCACTATTCTTCTATTGGGATGCCAATATAATAGTTTTTTTCTAATTGAGGTAGGTGGAAGAGGAGGGGAATTCTCATGAACCTCATTGATCTTGGCTGATTAATAAAGATTTTAAAATGGCATGGTATAGAAATAAAAGAAATTGAGAATGGGATTTGATTTAAATAGGGAAATGTAGGAGGAAGACAGAGTTAAGGGGAAAAAAGTGTATTATTTCCAAAAATTGTGTAAATAAAAATATAGTAACAGAGGGCTACATGTAAAATTTGAAACTTTATAGGAATAAACTGGGATGAGAAAGGATTTGGATCATATTTTTCAGAAAACTATAGACAAGTCGTGGTGATTTCATTCTTTTTTTTCTTCTAAAGGAAGCAGAGAGAAGAAATATTGTAACAAGATTTGATGGAAAACAAACTCGGTATTTATAATTAGGAATAAAATAAACTCATCCATAAAGTGAAATAAATTTGTGTATAAACTTGCCCATAAAAAGAAATAAACTTGCCAGTGGCAAAATGAATTAGAAAATCAAAACACAACAGTTTGCTGCATACAGGAAATATACTTTAACAATGATTTCTGCAGATTTAAAATGTAGGGTAGTGATCATGATTTCAAATAAGTGACATTTCAAAATATAATTCCTGGATATTTCCAAATCTTGCCACTTTTACTTTATCAGTCTCATCCTCCTTATTCCTGTACTCTGGAACTTAGGACTCTTGCCATGAACAGGGACTCTAAGTTACTTTCTTGCTATTCCCAAACCATGCCACCTGCACTTCAGTTATTCTTCTTCCCCTCCCACATTTCTAGCTCCCTTTTATTCACCCTCTTTCATAGAGAGATAGATATCTATATCTATTTATCTATCCATATATATATATCTATTTATCTATCCATATATATAGATATATATTTAAATATATATATTTATCTATCCATATATATATATAGCATAGATATAAAAATTTTCAAAGAGTTGTTAGGTGGGGGAAATGTACTTAAAGTCTCCACTTCTGGAAAATGGATTGAGTTAAATTAAGAACTAAGATCTCTTTCAGTTCTACATTCTATTAACAACAGAAGTGAAGAATATCATGGAGTCCTTTAACAGGTTCATAGAATATTTAGTGATTTTAAAAACTGGTCTCACTTATTAGGCATCACAGTTACTGGAATCAGTAAAATAAAACTAGAGAAATTTTCAATGAACAACCTTAACCTTTAGAAATCTCAGATACGTTTATGTATGAATATATGTATATATGCATGCATGCATGCATGGATGGTTATATAAAGAAAGATACAGAGATGCCATATATAGTATAAATAGATATTGATATGCTTGCCTATTTACAGGCAAGTTGCTCAGTTTATATATATATCTATATATAGATATATATAGATATATATACATACATACATATATGAAAAGCAAGTCAATACAAAGGTATTGAGAAACTGTGCAATTTGCTTGCTTGTACAATAGAGAAAAGAAGGTAATAAGCACTTGTTAAGTGTTTTCTCTGCGCTGAGTTCTGTACTAAGTGCTTTTACAAATATTACTTCATTCTATCCTCACAATAATGCTATAAGGGAAGTGTTTTTAGCCCCTTTTTATAGTCAAAGGAACTGAAATAAATGACCAGAGTCATGCAACTAGTTAGTGACTGAGGCTAGATTTAAACTTAGGTCTTCCTGACACCAGACCCAGTGCTCCATTCACTCTGCCAGTTAGCTGCCTCACTATAGCCCTAGAAAATGGAGGGATTCCTAGGAAGATGATTCACATTGCTCATAACTGAGTTAGTTGGATTTTCTGATCAAGCAGCTGGAGAGAAATCTGACATCAGTGGATTCTGAGCAAAATATACCAACCAGTTAGATGAAAACTGTCTGACTCAGATATAGTCAGAGAAAGTGATACTTTCACTAAAGGAGACTATATATATATATATATATATATATATATATATATATATATATGTGTGTGTGTGTGTGTGTGTGTGTGTGTGTGTGTGTGTGTATACGTATATGTATATATGTAAATATATACGTATATGTATATATACATATACGTATATATATATATATATATACACATATATACGCCATTAGAGGGCAAGAAGACCGAACTAGGAGGTAGCTCCTTTCTTGTCTCCAATTGCTACTTTAGAGACTTCTAGGATACAGGTACAGCCCAAAAGGTATTAAAATGCTAATAGCCAGCATGCCCTGGCTGTCAGCTCATCTATAGTCAAAATATGACTATATTTATTCTGATTATTCTATATCATTATCCTCACACTATCTGCTTATTAACTTTTATATAAAAGCACAGAGATCAGCCAGGAACAGTGGAACTAGACCTATCTTTAGGAAATCACCAGTGAACCTAATGAAATAATTACAGCTGTGTTCAGGTGACAATATAGAGATTGCCTACTTGAAGTGTACTTTGCTTATCTTTATTTGAGGTACATGTTAATGGCTTAGTTTTTAATTTTTTTATTGTTTTGCTCATTTGATTGTGCTTTGTTTTATTAGACTATGGCAATGAATCTTTGCTAATTGTTTTACTCATTGTTTATTTGCATATACAATGATGCTTATAGTTAAGTTGTAGTAAAAAACCTAGGCCTCTTGAGGGTACTATTTTTGCAGCTAGTTAGCTTTGCTTTGTTAGTTAACCATAGTATGCTTTTTGTTTGTTTGTGATTAAGTGCAGTATGCTATGGATATGCATGTATTCTTGAGCTATGGAAGCACATTCTCCTGTTAGGGTTGTTGCCACTGCTGCTGGGTATTCTGTCTAGTGCCATGTATGCTCTATGTACAGTTAACATACACTGAGTTTTTTGTTTATGTTTCATTTTCAGTAGTACTATAAGTTGGTTACCTGGGATGCCAGCAAAATAGCCCTTGTTCATTGAACCATTTAATTTTCTGTTTATTCTTACACACTCAAAACTCATCCCCAGCTGATTTTTGCAAAGGACAAAAAATCTTTTGACCCATGGAGGAGTGTGATACCCCCTCATCCAAAGGAAGGAGAGGATGGTTTCTGAAAGGTCAGCCCTATGACACTACATGTTCCATACAAGAACTTCTGATTGGGTGAGAGAAGGCTGAGCCTGTAATACTGGATAGAAGTGGAGAGATTTTGGAGAAGCAAAGAAGTAAAGTCTGAGAAAAGGACTGGAGGTGAACTGAATGGCTAGAGGAAGTCCTGGGAGTGACAGACATTGGGGGAAGGACATATTGTCTCCTGATTCCGAGTGCTTGCGCTCCCAGAAACTATCAACAGTAGACATTCCTGATGAGATTGTTTTCCCTTTGGTTAAATGAAGAATTCATCTTACTCATGCTCATTGCTACCTGTTTAATTTATAAAACTTTCCTATTTTCTTGTTTGTTATTTACATTTATTAATATCTAGTTCGCTATTCATGATTGTCTTTTATGTAACCACTATTTTATGTGACAGAGCTAACCTCACCAATCACAATCTGTTACTTTCCCTTTTAGGTTGATCATTGAAAGTGTCTTTTATTCTAAATTATAAAAAGAGAGCATCATATTCCTAGATGACTAAGATTCAATGTATGGTAGATTGATATCATTCTAGCTCCAACACCTCTCTTACAGTTAAGTGAGTGAAAGATTGGGAGGCCATTATTTTGAATCTTACCTGACTCTTACCTTCAAGGATAGTAGCAATATCCATCATAGGTTTCTTCCTATTCTCCACAGAAAGAAGTAGAACTTATAGTCTTTCTCGGGGTTAGCCTGTTAGGTCCAAGACAAGATATCTCTTTCTATGCCACACATCCAAAAATGAACTGTCCATTCTATAATTAGACCCATCATCACATATATTATACTTATATTTAGTTAAATCTATTTCTTTTTGCTATCTTTATCTTGCACAGGGGAAGTGCTGCTTCCTTATATAACATTTTGGTAGCTGAGATGTTCCAAATCCAATGCTATGTTTCACTGCCATTGATGAAGTCAATAGTTTTTTAAAGAAATGCTGAGGGATCTGTTACATTTAGTACCTACATGTTGTCTTCCATCTTGTTTTAACGTTGATAAAGCAAAATTGAATTTTTTGCTGAACTTTATATGAACTATTTTTTCTCAATACCACTTTTCACAGTTTTATGAGGTGATACTAAACAAATTGTTGACCATGTTATAATGGAATACCACTCAAATACTTGAATAGCTGTGTAATTTCATTGATTCAAAAGTTCTCTTCAGTGATGCAGGTCACAACTTATTCATGGCTTTTCACCCTGTGTGACTAGTATGCATATATGTAATTTTACAAAAAGGGCTCACCAAAATTCTGGAGGTTTCCTTTGCTTTGTCCTGTCATCCAAATGACATTGTGCAATACTGAGGAACTATTCATTTGTCATCACTTGTCCTCATCATTTGGCCAGTCCATTTTACCTTTCTATAGAAAATTCCTTGATGATATCTCATACTTTTGATCTCTTCAGAGTTTATCTAGTTCACACTCACCTTGGGCCTGCCAATTTCCTTTGGTTAGATCCATATAGAAACATAAATAGAATACTGGTATTAAAATGATGGTCCTATGGCACCAGGAAGATTGAAGTAATTAAATAATCTTCACAATTTCCCAAAGACAATTTCTCTTCCAGTAAAAATCTACAACTAACTCATCAGCCATCTGTACAATCTGACCCAGACATGTATGGTGGTGAACAAGTTTTGTATCCTGGCCATCCAAATACATGGGTTTTGTCAATAAGAATTTTTCATTCAGGTGGCCTTTCTTGCTTTCATGATTAGATCACATGGTCATCACAGAGACCATAAAGAAAAGTATCTAGATTTTTCTCCCCTGCTTTACTCCTTTGGACAGATTTCCATCATGCCACACCAAGAACCTAGTTATCAGGAAGGTCATTGTTCTGTGAGATTTCACCAGCCTTGGTAATCTAACCTTATGAGCACTCTCAGCACCCAATGCCTGCCCTCTTTGACTGCAAGACAGAACAAAGAACTCCCTCCAAATTGTCCATTTAAAGAGACTTCTCAGATCACTCATCCCTTCATTTCTCTACTATGTTTCCACACCCCTCTTTCATTTCCTTTTGTCTGTTTTCATTGGTTTGTAAACCCTTTGTTGTCAGGAACTATCTTTCTCCTATTTGGATCTCCAAGGTTCAGCCCAATGCCTGTCAACTCAGTACCTGCTTAATAGATATTTATTGACTGATAGGAAAAGATTCATATAGTAATAGTGCATAATATAAAGTGCATTGAAGCAATGCCAAAGATCTGAGGGGACTGGTGCTTCTTGACATGAAGCACCAGGGAAAATCTCTGTAAGCTTTTGAAAATGAATTTATTTTCTATCTTTCTTTCTTTCTAATTTGAGCATGTCATTCCTCTGTTCAGAAATCCTTCCTGACTCATCTCTTGTCTTCTTATTGCCTAGTGTTCCAGGCCACTCACAACCTATTGCCACCCAGTCTTTCAAATGTCATCTCATATTAATCTCTATAAATTTTGGACTCTAAATTGAACTATATTTTGTCCTTTGAATAAACCTCACACTTTCCTATATTTGTACTTCTAACATAAATATATCTGGAAATTCTTCCCCATGAATTCTTTTCTAACTTTAAAAAATATTTTTCCCAATTATTTATAAAAAAGAAATTAACATACATTTTTAAAAAATGAGTGAAAGTGAATTTGTTTTCGAGATTAGCATTACCCTTGGCTGCCAAGTTTCTTTGCTTGGAATGGAGAGTAAATGTCTGCCATCTGAAGAAGTTTCTTGGATTTCTTGCCCTGCTAATTTGGGCAATTGCTTTATTGTCATGTAAACTTCCATAGGAAATGGTGATATAGTATGTACATGCCGATATCTTCTGTCTGTTCATTTTGCTTTTTCCATTGTCAAAAGCTTTTTGATTGGTCACATTGCTATTATTAATTACATACCACACATTCTTGCCATATTTACTCATTGACTTTTCATTTGGCTTCGATATTGATCTTCATTTTAGCAGTCAGTCAGTAGTCTGACCACACACTCCTAAGGCGGAAATGACTTGAATAATAATTACCTATTTCCTGTACGTTAGGATAGAGATAGAGACTTAACCTGAAATTACATTGCCATAGAGAAGATAAGATGAAGATAATGCAGGCTGGCACCTTCTCTGTAATGTATAGTCACAGAGAGCTGCCTAGAGCTGATTTCTCCTGATTCACAGAGTGAGCATGTGTCAGAGACCAGACTTGTACCTAGATCTGGTGTCAAAGGTAGCTCTTGATCCATTACACCACATTGTCAAGGACAGTTATTTTTTCTTGTAATAAATTTGTGTGTATGTATATGTATGTGTATATATGTGTATGTGTGTGTGTTTGGGGGTGTAAGAGTTGGGGGAGGAAGGTTTTGTTAGGTGCTCACCACGTCCAACAGCTTCTGATCCTTCTTGGGAAAAACATGTAAGAGGTACATTTCTGAGATCCCTTTGTAGGGTATAAATCTTTGACCTCTTGTTTCTTTAGCCTGAATCTGCAACCACATCCTAATGTCTTTGAACTCCAATTCTATCATCCAAAAAATATTAGCTATGTGTTCCAGGTTTGTGCCACTAAGAAACTTAACATGGTGTTGTGCTGTTTTTTGGGCGGTACTTTACATTCCATCCTCCTGGCGAGACTAACTCTTATCAGAGATTTCCTTGTCTGCTTCCCACCACATTTTGGAGCCTTCTGCGGACGTTGAGTGTGTTCTCTAGCTGTCATTTTGAGCCTGGCCTACTGGATGGTGTTTTCCAGTACTGTCTAGCAAGGTGTCCAGATGGAATGTAGCAGCCGAGCCCAAGCCCATGGTGTCCCGTTAATCACGCACTGTTCTTCACAGAGAGGACATGACCCTCAGATTAGATAATCACGCCCCGTTATTTTTATCAGATCTGCCAAGAAAAAAGATGACTTCCTTCAAAAACAAATTAAACAACATGTTTTTCCCAAGGAGATTGCATCCCTTTGTGTAAGTTAGGATTGTTTTTGTGGTTGAAAATATAGAACTCATATCCTCAAAAATGCATCAATGGATAAGAGGTGTTCTGTGTTATATTGTGGGTTTTTTTCTGTTTGTTTTGTTTTGTTTTGAGATTGTGGCATCGTCCTAAGAAGTGGAAAGACTGTTAAGTCAGGAAGTCAGGAGTTTTTAGGTATAGACTGAACAACAACTATTCCCATGGGTCTTTATTTTTTAGTTCATTATTTCCGAGGAAGAAACATTGACTTTACTTTCATTGGGGGCATTGTAATTTGCTCTAAATGTCAGTAGGTGCACAATTTATTTTCCTGGAATGAAGGTCCTAGCTTAGGTATGTGCAGATCTCTGTCTCTCCTCTAGTACATTCAGTATATGATACTTGAATACATTTACTTCCACATTCTTCATTCTTTCCTGTTCTTTGGTTCATTTTGGATAGAAAGATTTCATTAGACCTGGAAGAAATGTTAGCCTCTACTGGGCTTACCCCTATCCTTTTACAGCTAAGGATGCTGAGATACAAAGAAATGAAGAGTCCTTAGGTCTCAGTCAAGTAGGCAGCAGTGTCAGGATTCGTTAATTGCTCTAACTTAACAACACAAACTCATGAATTTAAGAAAATCACCAGGCCTGTGAAAACAACTTAATAATTTGAGAGAGGAAAAGAAGAAACATATTTGTATAAATAATAAAACTTTTCATATTTTTAATGGAGAAGGATGTTCATGAGATTTAAAAATAAATGAACTGTCCCAGGGACTTGCCAAGTTTATGCTTAAAGTAACCTTGAAACTATGCCTCACAGTCCAAACTGAGATTTATGCAGGGGGTTTGAGGGGTTGTTCCATGGAAATCACATCCTTTGGTGTCTTTGTTACTTGGGCGGAGGGAGGGACACAGTTCAGGTTCACCACCTGATCCGCAACTTAGATTATTAATAGTTGATTAGGTCATGCCTAGTGCCATGCTGCCAGTATATTTCAAAGGTACAACTCAAATCTAGATCCTTTGCTTCTGAGGCAAAGACTCTGTTATCCTGTGTGGCTTCTCATTAGCTTTAGTTACCTAACAATTTAAACTTTATTCCAAATTTCTCACTTCATTGTAGTGCCCTGGCGTATCCCAACTCTTTATTTGGAAATCAAAGAATGCAGAGGAAAGCGTGCCAATCCTGAGTTCAGATCCCTGTTCTGTTGCTTCTATGATCTTTAGTGAATCATTTAAACTTCTATGCCTCCATTATCTCATCAGTAAAATATGAAGTTCTACCAGATAAACTTTCAAGTCCTTGTCAAATGTAAATCTATTATCTTATGAGTGTTTCCCCCCTCAACTTTTCCATACTGGCAAATGCCATGAGATTCTATTGTGTTACTGATATAAGGATAAGATACAGTGAGTCTTTAAGGTTTCTTATACCACTGGATGGCAAAGTGTCCCGAGTACTGGACCTAGAGTCAAGAAGACCTGAGTATATTGAATTGAAATGACCCAAACAAGTCTCTATTTCTGTCCCATTCATTATTCTACTCAATTGCTACTGTGGAAATGATCTCAAAGTCCATTTTATTATTAACTGATAAAGAATAGTTGGAAACTACTGAGAAGAATAGAAATACATGGAAAATTGCATTCAAAGGCAAATAACAAATTCAAATCTGATCTCTGACACTTCCTGGCCATGTAGCCCTGGGCAAATCACTTCATCTCCACTTGCTTCAATTTCCTCAACTATTAAGTGGAGATAACAGCATTTATCTCCCAGAAAGTGGTTGTAAGATAATATTTAAGATTGTGAAAGAAGAATCTTTGTAAATGAGATATTTTCAAGGTGCTTTGCAAATATTAAAGTGCTATGTAAATGTGTTACCATTACTACGATGCACACTCTTACTTCATCACTCTGTACAGTCAATGACTGAGTTGTGTTAGGGACAGATCCAGGGAAAAAGTTGAGGTTTACAATATATTATTTTTCAAATTCCAGTTTGTTTTAAAGTATGTATTTAGGTATACACACACATACACATACATGTATGAATATATGTGTGTGCACATGTATGCATACACACATGTATACACACATATATAATATACATATATATATTGTCTATGTGTATGTATATAAATATATATTTATGTATATGTGTATATACACATGCATATGGTATATATTATGTATGGCATATAGATACAGAATAGTGTGTTATATACGCATGTGTGTATTCATATACATATATATGGAGAGATAGTATCTACATCTGCATGTGTATGTTTATTAAATACACATACAGTTGCATAGTGGGGGTCTGGACACGTCAGGAGCAGTGAGGAAAGTCCCTTTGGCGGTGTACCTCATCTGTACTCATCCTCTTGTGAGTTTTCTAGGGCCCAGCAATGTTAAATGGTTTGCTCAGGGTCACATAGGCAGTATGTCAGTGTTTGGACTTGAACTCAGTTCACCCTGACTCAAAGACCAGCTCCTCTCTATCTACAATACCATACTCCCTCTCTGATTAGCAGTACAATACTAATCATTCATGTTTAGACAGGATGCTCCAAAGTTCTTAGTGCAGTTTTAAGCTTTCATAGCTCAATTAA
Organism: Potorous gilbertii; assembly: GCA_028658325.1. NCBI lineage: Eukaryota > Metazoa > Chordata > Mammalia > Diprotodontia > Potoroidae > Potorous > Potorous gilbertii. Next base: position 104,411,808 of record CM053774.1, on the reverse strand, counting down.
GCTATATACTGGTTGGATTTTTCACATGCTGAAACTGATCAATTTGTGAGGACCAAACACGATAACACATATTAATTTTCATATCTTGAAGCTGTGCTAAGATTTTTAAAATTCCATTTTTAAGCTAACAAAAACCCTGTGAACGAATTATTTTGTGGATGAGAAAACTGAGACCCAGAAATTTTGTGATTTGCTAAGTGGGAGTCAGGAAGACTTATCTTAGTGAGTTCAAATCCAGTCTCAGACAGTTACTAGCTGTGTGACTCAGGACAAGTGACTTAACCCTGCTTTCCTCAATTCCTCATCTTTAAAGTGACCTAGAGAAGGAAATGGCAGGTCATTCCAGTCTTTGCCAAGAAAACCTCAAAGGGAGTCATGAAGAGTAGAACATGACAAAAACATCAGAAAAAGACAGTAAATATTGAGTTGTGATTCAAACACAAGTCTTCTGAATCCAATTCCATTGTTTATTCCACTATCCCAACATGTCACTTCAAGAGTTTTATAGTCTGGAAAAAGAGCCAATATTGTACAACTCCATTTTCCCATTAAACCCACTTATTTTTAGACAAAACAAGTGAAGTCTTAGAAGAGACTTTTATATCTTCCCTTCTAATATCAAGTGCTATTCAGAGATATACAGAACCAGCTCAAACTGATTAGTGAGAGATTGTTACATTTTCAGTGTGGGTTTTTATTCCTCTGGAATTGGAAAACACTATAATATTGTTTTGTTGGTTGTCCAGACTTAAGAAAGTGATGAAGAAAATGTTGCTAATCATGCAGTTAACTTAAAAAGCATTTGCACATTTCCACCCCCAGAGAGTCATTTATTAAATATTTACCAACATACCCCTGGTACTGTGAATAGTACTCTCTTATAGGTTCTGGGAAAATAAAAATGACATAAACTGGGTCTCCATTCTCAAAATCATAGAAAAAGATGACTAATTACATTCAGTAGCATGTGCTGATGTTGTATAAAATCCCCTACTTCCCCCAATCCTCTTCATTTATAGTTCTAGGTTTTTTGATATTTATAAAAGAGTCAATTTCAAAATGGCCCATATTAATGCCAAAAGCAGTCCTAGGTCCAAGTCCTATTAATTTTAAGCAAGGCTGATTTCAGTAAGGGGCCTTCCATTCCAACCTCATGCCTGGGGAAATTTAAACTGGGTTTTTCCTTTCATTTATGGTTTTTAAGTCAAAGCTTTTATTTATAAAGGGAGTGGGGCGGGAAACACACTGGCTCTCTGTGTTGAGTTTAAAGCCAATGGTTTACCCAGATTTTCAGCTCACTTTGCAGCTCCTGCCCCCCAGTAAACCACTTGTACCAAGACCTGAGTTTCATTAGGGGAGTTTGTTTCAACTGCCAAATTGCATGTTGATGGAAGGAAAGGAGCCTTCAGCTACTGGAAATCTATGATGCCAAATACAACATTCTTTTTTTTTTTTTTTTTTTTTTTTTTTAAATAAATTTATTTAACTTTTTACATTCATTTT
>CM053774.1:104356894-104409805 GCA_028658325.1 Potorous gilbertii | reverse complement strand
CGAGTCCCGGAGATCCCCCGCTCCCCTCTCAGCCCGTCTCTCCCACTGACCTGTGCGACTGTGGGTGGTGGGACCTTCTCGGCCGCCCGGAGATTCAGGTCCCTGATGTCTGCTGGGCTCTGCTCGCTCCTCTCAGTGCCGCGTGGACGGGGCGGGGGAGGGGAGCGCTCGGCAGGACAGGACTCCGCTCCCGTGTCCAGTGAACCTTTGCGGTCGGTTCTTCAGGGCTCTCTGCAGCGGAAATCTCCTTCGCTGTGTTGCTGCGCGGCCTCCACTGCTCCAGAATTTGTCAGGAGTTCTTTTTACAGGAAATCTATGGGCTGTGGGTTTGGACCTAGCATAGGTGAGTCTTTCTACTCCGCCATCTTGGCTCCGCCCCCCAAATACAACATTCTTAAGTAAATAAGGAGGGAGTGATCATTTGCCTACCTCTTCACTCAGTACAGTTGCCAAGACCTGAGTTCCAGGAGAACTCTAAAAAGAGGTGAGAAGAAACACACGAACCTCCTTGTGATGCAATTTTTCAATTAATTAGGATGCAAAACATGCACCAGGAGATTTTACTTCCTTAGAAGGAGAGATGGTAGAATTGATCGTCCTGGACCTGGAGTGAAAAAGACCTGAGTTCAAATCCTATTTCAGACATTTACCAGCTGGGTGATTATGGACAAATTTCTTAATCTCAATTACTCATCTATAAAATGAGGATAAGAATATCAGGATTGTTGTGAGGAACAAATGGAATTGTGTGTGTGTGCGTGTGTCTGTGAGTAAGGTACTTTGTAAATTTTAAATCCCTATGTATGCAGTATGACTGTCTTAATATTTGTGACTCACAGGGAGGGAAGAATAGATACATCTCTTCTTTTCTCTTCTCACTTTTTTTCAGAGATTTTAATTTCTGCCAGGAGGAGAAACAGGCATTGGGACCAATGACTGGTACCTTGGTTTTCCTCAGAGAGAGGGAGAACTGGGCTATAATTATTTCTATCTGTTCCCTTAAATATTATTAGTGTAGGGGATGCAATATCACTGTGTTCAGGGATGAGAATACAACAGAGGGAAAAGACAGTCCCTGCTCTCAAGGGGCTTACATTCTATTGGAATAGACAACATGCAAACAAACATATACCAAGCAAGTTATATACAGGATGAATAGGAAATACTTAAAAAAGGGAAGGCGCTAGAATTAAGAAGTGTTAGTGAAGGCTCCAGTAAAAGATGGGATTTGAGTTGGGAATCTAGGAATGTCAGCAGTCAGAAAGGAGGAGGGAGAACATTCCAGACATAATAATCATTTTATAGTTTGAGGAAGCTGAGGGTTAAGTGTGGTCCAAGGTCACACGGTTGGTAAATTTCTTTGGTTAGATTTGGACACAGATTTGACTTCAGAACTAGTCCACTATCCATGGTACCATTTGCTACAATGAATCGTCTAGGGGAGGGGTAACATGGGCTTGAACACCGGAGTCATAGTTGTGTAGCAAGCACTTATTTAAGATTTGCAAAAGGCTTTGCACGTTATCTCATTGATTCTCCCAACTACTCTATGAGGCAAATGTTATTCTTACCCTCATTTCATAGCTGAGAAATATGAGACGCAGACACTAAATGATGCACCCAATGTAACATAGTTAATATATGTTTGAGTCAAGTTTTTGTGACTCCAAGGGCCAGCACTCTATTGTACTACCTGACAGAATATCTATCGATACTAACCAATAGAAGAGAAAAGGGCTCAAGGAAAAGCATTATCTAATGGAGGAGAATGAGAAGCACTTGTCAGACATAGTAGAACCAAGAGAAACCATTTCACAGAAGCTAGAGAAGTAGAGGACACTCAGGAGAAAGTGTTCAGTAGGGTCAAAGCTACAGAGGTCAAGAAGGAAGTAGACGAAGAAAAATGGTTTTAGTTAAGAGATCATTGATAAACCTGGGAAAAAACAGATTTGAACAATCAGTGGGGTTAGAAGCCAGATGGCAAGGAATTGAGAAGGGAGATGGGGTAAGAAAATAGAGATAAAATGTGTAGACAACTATTTTAGGAATTTCATTTTGAATGGAGGAAGAGATATAGCATGATAACTTGAGGGTATGGTAGGGTCAGGGATTGGAGAGGAGGAAACAACACAAACAGGGGAGTTGGCTTGACAAAGGAAAGACCCACCTATTCAATAATGACTGGGATAAAGAAGGGAAGATATGATTAAGATGTTTGTTAAGTTATGAAATGATAAAGAAGAGATAGCTGTTAAAAGCTGGGTTCTCTTTTGTCTGCAAAGTTGATGTCTTGCTCCATTGAGGGGATAGGGAGGTAGTTATACAAGAGCTCTGATGAGAGGAAAGGTTCGAATAGCCACTGTGGAGTATGTGACGGAGAGTGAATGGGAGCCAAATATCAGGAGATATTTTATTTATAGTGAATACCATTGGTGTGGTTGTGTGAGCTCAGTAAGAGCAAAGAAAGCATATGGTGGAGGTAACTTAGAGATTGCCTTCAACAATACATACCTGGTGAAAAGACAAGGGTAGGGCTTTTCAAGGTTAGCTGATAGTTTATAGCTGAATTGGTGAACAGTTAAGTCAGAGTCGTGAAGGGACCCAATGCAAGCCTGATGAACTGGAAAAACAAGAATGGGGAGAGGGGAGGTTGTGGCCATGATAAACTATGGTTTTAGGAATCAAGAGACAGGGAAGATTGAAGATAGAATGCTCTGATTATACATGAGAATTGGAGGATTCTAGAGCATGCAACTGGAAAAGCTATGGAGTAATGGTCAAAGTTCTTTAAAGTTCTTGAGATAGAAATAGACACATCTCCCTTTCAAAGTTTTTCTCGTTTTCCTGGCTCTTCACATTTTTCTTGTTTCTAGGGCTGCAGGTCACAATAACTAACTGTCAATATTGCAAAATGCTTCATATGCATTATCTCATTTTTTTGATGAGAACTCTTATGAGGTGGGATCTATCCCCATTTTGCAGATATGGAAACTGAGGCTTAGAAAAGTTGAATGACTTGCCCATGGTCGTACAATTTGTAAATATCAGATGCAGGATCCAAACTCCTATCCACCTGCCTCTAGTGTCCAGTACTGTGTACACTCTTTTCAGAGTGATTGAAGTCATATAATTCATAAACACACATGTTTATATGTGTATATGTACAGACAGATATAAATATAGATATATTTAGATTTCATTGTGAAGCTGACGAAACTCAAGTTTACTGAAGACTTTTTAATCCTACAAACTCTTCAAATAATCTCTTCATTTTAGAAACCAATTAGGAAAAAAAATCAGACAAATTTGTGAATATAAGCCATCCTTCAAAGACATAATATCTGTATATTAGAATGCATGCTCCATGGGACCAGAGCTATCAAGATGCACTTGTACCAACTTCCAGTGACTGAGTATGAACAACCTGAGAAATTGAAAGTTCATATATTTGAATGATGTTCATAATAACTCCTCTACAATATTGTAAAAATTTGATTTGCTCCTGAAATATTGGCATATTTGCCCCTAGTCTGTGGGAAAAATTTATTTCCCTAGGGTGAAAAACCAGCAAGCCTAAAAAACAACATGTGTGTGTTTGTGTGAATGTGTGTGTGTGTGTGTGTGTTTCAGATACGGAAATATGTATCTTATGTTCATGTTTGTAGAAATGCACATTTCTTTGTAGCAAAAAACTAAACAGATGACAATGTCTCAAAGAGAGGAGAACGTTTAGAACATTATTTAGGGGTCATTTTCTAGTTCTAATGTGAATGACGTTCATTGATTCCTTTATTTCTTTCTGAGCCCTGTTCCTGACTCTACAATCTTCTTTTAGCACACTACAACATCCTTCTCACCCTTGAGGTACCCTATATCACTGTTTCTTCCTCACCATGGAAGTTCATTCTGCCCTCCCTCTGATTGGTCAGGTCCTTCTAGCACCACCATTTTAAGGGAAGTATCCAGGCTGGCCAAGTTCATTTCATCCTTTCTCTCTAAGCTCAACCCTTGACATTCTGGATTTCATTTTCCATCACACCACTAACAAAATCCTCATTTCTCCATTTCATTTTATGTGCTTTCTTCTCCCGTTAGAATATAATCCTCTTAAGGGCAGAGACTTTCTTCTTATTTATGTTTGTATCACCCTGGCTTTTGGCACAGTGGCCGGCACATTACAGGGGCTTACTAAATACCTGTTGATTTTTTCAATCTTGATTTAATTAGACAATATCTATATGCTTTTATTAAAAACTTCACACTTTATAGGGAAACACTGAGTAAATCTAGAGGCCCAAGTTTTCTAATATCTCTAGTTTGAATTCCCTGAAGTCAATGATTTATCTTATTTGGCTTTTGATTTTATTAAAATCATGATTTGCAAGATACATTCTACAATAAAAATCACATTTCAACTTTTTAATGGTTCTCCATACATATGTCCTCTACCCATCAATCAATCAATAAGTATTTATTAAGACTTATTATGTCACAGATACCGTGTTAAATACTGTAAATAAAAAGAAAAAAATAAGAACAGTCTCTACCCTCAAGAACCTTGCATCTTATACTGTCAATTTTTTGTTCATGTATGTCTGTAAACCCCGCATAGGTCTGTTTTGACCAAACTGGTGTCTTTTCCCTGGTTCTGATAGTTCTCTGATACTAGGATTTGTCCCTATGTCCTCATTCTAGTCACATGGGCAGTTCACTTCCTTTCCTAATCATTCATATCTTTACTTCCTAATGTTACTTAACGGGTTAGCAACATGTTGAGCATTTTACCATGACTTAGTAAAATTTTGATTTTTCTGAGAATATTGTGGTGTTTTAAATGTTTTTGTTTTATTTTAATTAATTAACTTATTTGCTTTGTTTCCTGATCAGAAGCAACTTATAATCATTGGATCAGGGCAGAGGAATGGATAGCTGTTGTAACTAGGAAGGCCGAATGTATTAAGTTTAGGAGCTCTAAGCTACATTAAGGTTAAAATGGATTGGATATCCACATTGCCTCAAATCAACATGGTGTAATTTCAAAAATATGGGGGCTGCCAGATTATCCAATGAGGAGAGAACCATTCCAGGACAGAAACTGAGTCTTCAATATGTCCAGGCTTTGTGGAACTGGGTCCATGAGGGATGATTGTGCTTGCAACCTTAGTGAGATAAGGAGAACCTGTCTCATAAAAAAGAAAAAAATCGTTGAAGATACTGTCTAATTTCTCAAAAGTGATCTGCCCTAACCATCATCTGGGCTCAGCTAATTTTCCATCTATAGTAACAGTTCGAGATATAGACACATATACAGGCATCTAGTATAGAGCACTAGACCTCGAGTGAGGAAGACCTAAATTCAAATCCAGCTTCAAAAAAACCACAATCTGTGTGATTCCAGGCAAGTTATTTAATTTCTGCCTGTCTCGGCTTCCTCATCCATGACGGATAATAGCAGCACCTACCTTCCAGCATTTTTGTAAAGATCAAATGAGATACCTGCAGAATACTTTGAAAACTTTAAAAAATTCTATAAATAGTAGCAATACACAAACTAAATCCACAAATCAACTGTTCGATTTGTTGTTGTGATGTAAGATAAGATATAAGATTTTTCAGGTGCTTTTGTTTCTCTTGTGTGAAAAGCTAAGCCCAGCTCTTTCCAAATGATCACAGTTGCAATGAGAAGAATACCTGTTATGTTCAGGGCTCTATACAAATGAGAAAAAAGTCATCTACAAACAGATGTCCCTGGAGAACTTCCAGGTTGATAGAATTCTTCCATTTGGATTTCATGAAGACCACCCACCATGACACTAGTGAACCCCTTTGGTGAACATATGTCAGCCTGTTCTATTCCTAGCTTGATTTAGACGCTCTACTGACTATTGAACAAAGTTATCTCAATGTACAGATCTGTCCTAAGATATTGGAGGATTTTTCTATATGCATGGGAGTCAAACAAGTAAAATGTTTTCTTTTATTTTTGAAGTTGACAAATAATATAGTCAAAAGAGTTGACACCTACCTAGCTTTCAGTCAATTCTATGATTTTAAAGATGCTGTTTGCTGAAAAAAACCTGAATATGGATCAAGTATACCTTCAATACATGCCTAGATAATTCACATAAAAATCATTTTAGAGGATATGGACTGGGTATATGATTTCAGTCATATAGGAGCTGCTAGGTGAGGACATTCCCTTCACTAATGCAGGTAGGCTCCTTCTCTGCAAACTGACTTCTTAGACAGTTGCTTAGACCACTGAAAAATTAAGTGATGTCAGAAAGGAGACAAGATCCCAAGAGGTTAACTCTCTGACCAACACGCTCCTTTACTTTTCTACATACATAGACAACATGATATAATGGATAGAGAGATGGCCTTGGAGCTAATAAAACTTAGGTTGAAATCCTGTCTCTGAAACATACCATCTGTGTGACCCCTGTGTAAATCACAGTCTTTCAGTTTTCTAGGAAACACTGAAATCTTGGAGAACATACTAACATACCCTGGTAGGAAGTTCCTCACCTAGGAGTTCTTTTCACTGGTGAAGTCAGAAGTTGTTCCTACCACTTAACCATGAGCATGTTGTCTCCCCCCATCCCCACTAAGCGCCTTCAGGACAAGGATTCTTTCATTATTTTCTTTGTCTCCTCAGTGGCTAAAATAATGCCTGATACATACTAGACACTTAATTAACACTTATTGGTGAATTTGATTGATTAATTAATACTTGTTGATTAATTGGATTCTTCCCACTAAAGATTAAAGTATATGCTTCATAGAGGCTATTCATTTTGGTAACATTAATAATAACAGAAACAAATAGCATTTATATAATGCCTTGAAATTTACAAAGTGCTTTGCAAATTTTCCTCCTTTTACCTCACAACCCTGTGAACTGTGAAGCTGCTATTATTCCCATTTTACAGATGAGGAAACTGAGGTGAAGAAAGGTTAAGTGTCTTGCCCCGGGTCCCATAGCTAGGAAACATCTGAGACCAGATTTAAACTTGTCTTCCTGGCCCAGAGTCCAGGGTTCAGTTATTGAATCACTTGTATTGTCCCAATACTTCAAGCAAAGACCATGAATATATTAAGAACTAGTCCAAAGTGAGGGAAATGAGCCATTCATATGAAAAAGATCTGCAAATATTGCTAGACTGCAAGCTCAGTATTCATTAACATTGTGACATGTCAGTCAGGAAAAGCAGATGTTCGGCTGGATAAATACAGTAATGTGTCCAGGAGGAGGGAAGGGGCAGTCCCATATTCCCTTATCAAATTACATATAGACTACTGTGTACAGGACATTGAAAAGTTGGAGTAAGTCCAGAGCAGGCAGCAAGGATGCTGTAAAGCCCAGAGAGTCACATGAGCCTTGTTTGAAGAAATTGAGAGTATTTAGTCTTAAATAGTAATTCCTGTCATCAAGCTGCAATACAGAAGAGGGCTGAAGCTGGTTCTACTTGGCTTCAGAAGGTAGAATGGCATCCATGAGGGAAAGCTGCAGAGAAGCTGATTTAGGCATACGGTAAGGAGGAAAAGGTCCTATTAATTAGAATTATTCCACAGGTAAAATTTATAGATTTGCTAGGTCTTCATACTTTCTTCCTTTGATGAAGTGTAGAATGCTGAGCCTAGAATGAGGAAGACTTGAATTTAAACCCAGTTTCAGATACCAAATAGCTGTGAGTCAGGACAAATCATTTAGCCTTTCTTTGCCTCAGTTTCCTCAGTTGTAAAATGAAGATTGAAATGGCAGCTACCTCCTAGGGTTGTTTTATAAAATGGGATAATGCTTGTCAATTGCTTAGCAGTGTTTGTATAGTACTATGTAATAAGTAACTAATAAATTGTTCTTTCTTTCTTTCTTTCTTACTTTCTTTCTTTCTTTCCTTGACTTCCCCCAAACTCCTGGGATATGGAGAACCCATTCTGACTGGTGAGGTGGCAGCAGAACCAGCCACCACTTGAAACACCCTCCCCTTTTCCCTTCCCTGCAAGTCCTCCTCAGCTCCATCTTGGTTGCTTGGATATTCCCATAGGTTAGATGAGATGGTAATATCTATTCCTTCCAGTGAGACAGGCTGCTAGCAGACCTATCTCTTTGGCCACTGACTTCTAAGGTCCTCCAGGTCTTACTCTCTGCCTGCCTCTACTACCTCCAAGACCTCTACACTGTCAGTCTTAAGGATGGAAAACAAAATACTATGTCTCTAACTTCATGCTGGAGTTTTATTTATTATTTTTTGACTCCTGGTCATTCATAAGGGACAGCTTTTGATCTATTATATTTAAGTAGATTAGTAGGTGGTTTAGATAATTGGGCCTAGGACAGTTGTGAAGAATTCTGCCTTAATGCAAGAGTCCCTGCATTATATCTGTTGCTTATCTATGTAAGGTTCAAACCAGACTTTTTTTAGAGCCTGTCAGCATCCTTTCCTTGGCCACCAATATTCTTACCACCGAATCTTTGGAATTTTCAGGTCTTTTATTTTCCTTTTATATTTTATCCCTCCCCCAAGTGAGGCCCTTGAGAAAAGAGTTCATTTTGCTTTTTCTATTTATATGACTAAGGCTTAGAATAACTTTTGGTAAACAATAAAAACACATAATAAATGCTTTTTCATTTATTTATTCATTTCATTCATTCAAGAGTAGAATGAAGTGCCTTAAGATGAATTAGGTTCCCCATCCCTGAAGATCTTTGAATAGACCATTTTAAAGGGAAATTGTGAAGGAGACATATTAATTTTTTTTTAATATCCTCCCTTCTTCCCAACCTACATGGGATTTTAGCAAAACTCCCTCTTCTCTTTTCTGCAAGTCACTTGCTACTTGCTAAAGAGACTTAAAAAAAAACAACACAAAAAGCAAAAATTCCCCAGTGCTTTTAAAACAATCCAATTGTTTTGTTAGAATACTCCAAATAACCCTCAATTTAGTACTGAAATCTGGACAAGGCCAATTTAGAATATAAAAGGAAACTTGGAGATAAGGCAGTCCCTCTCTTCTGTCTCTTAAGGAGTACAGAAAGTTATTAAGATCTGGCATTGGTCCCAGAAAAGTTAGTCAACTATTGTGTCAACTCTCTGTTTGGACTTGTATAGATGGGTGCATGCCAGTTATATAAGAGTTTGTCTTGTCTTTGTGTATATGCTTATTTCAATTTGATGAGGCCATTCACTGAGAAAGGGAATGTAGCCCTTATTAAGAATTCAGTCAGAAAAGAAATGGGATGCTTTCAGTAAGATGTTTCCAACTGGTTGATCAAGATTCAAAGTCTAGTTTGAAAGGGATTGATTTTGTTTCTCCGTCCTCCTCTCTTTTTTTTTCTTATCTTGGCCATTGGCCAATCAGGTAGGAAAAGAGAACAAAGCAAAAAGAAAAATAAAGAGAAAAAATTATTTTCTCCCTTGTTTCAAAGAATTGTAGCACTGCTAAAGAGACTAACTTGGGAACTAAATTTGGAGTCTTCAAAACTGTAAGGCATGCTACATACATGAGGTATGAAGCAATGGCCAAAATGATTAAAGAGTTTCTTATACAACTCCTGAATAAATTTAGTTCATTTTAAAAATGACAACATATTTCAAGTTTGAGCTTTCAAAAGTGGGACTAATACAGAGAAAGGGAGGGAGGGAAATGGAGGGAACTATGACTTGCTGAGGATGGGAAGAAAAGGGAAGTAAAAAGATAGTTGCTTCCTTCCTACACCAAAAGTGACCTCAGGCCCCAGGTACTTCCTTCTATTCTCTCTGAAGTGGTTGAGACCATCCTATGAAGGAAGGAGGTGGGAGTTTATATCAGCTATGTATCCCAATGCCCTTTTGATAACCTCAACTAATCCCAGCCTAATGTAGATGAGGCAAAGGTGCATCCTTTCCCTGATAGGTTTAGGGTCCATAAAAACTCCACAGTGAGTGGTCAGACCCTTGTTTGCTACTGCTCCCTGACCCCTCTGGTAACTTTCTATATTAAGGTGGTTAATGGTCTGCTTAAACTGACTACTCCATATAGGTCTGCCAACCGCATACCTGTCCCCTAACTCTACTCCCTAGAACATCTTGTTAAGGTTTAAAAATTCAGGAAGTCATCTAGCATCATTATGATCTCCCATTTGTTGTTGGAGGGACTACACAAGCCAAACTAAAGGCATGCAACATACTTAAACTCTACCTTTTCCCTCCTCTCACTATCCTAGAAAGGCAAAAGACAGAAGTTTGCTCTGGCTAGGACTCCATAGCAGTAGTGATCCACATTGCCACAATACTTGGCTAGAGAAATGGAGCTAAGAAAGGATGCCAGGGTATACAAGGACTCATAATCCAATAGTTTTTGTCCCCTCAAAAGTCATTTGAGGCAGTGAGTGAGGTAAGTGAAATATAGATTGCTTATTCTCGCTCAATCTCTAAACATTTATTAAACACCTACTATGTTCTAGGCATGGGGGATATAAAAAAAAGAGGTAAAAGACAATCCCTGCTCTCAAGGAGATAACAGTCTAATGAAGATTGGGGGAGAAGATTGAGATGACTTTGATGTCCAAATCTCAAGGTGACCGTAATCACAAGGGAAGGAGTCAGAAAATGAGCAAAAGGAAGTGGGGGGCTGAAATTAGCAAAGATCTCAAGAGGAATAAAAGTCAGTTCAAATCTTTGAAAAGAATAGGAAATAAAGAAGGAAGATCTTAATTGTGGAAGGACTATAACCTCCAGATTTGCTGAATGAGTCCAGGCATCTGCAAATAAATATTACATAACAAAGAAAAATAAATAAGCATCTGATGAGGCAGAGTATGAAGATTCCCAAGAAAGCAAGAAACTATAGATGGATGTTTCTGAACTATTCAAAAAGGAAATGAGAATTACAAAAGCAGAATGCAGAGAAGAAAAAATTGGCAAATAGAAAAACTTGAATCCACAGTGTTACCAAAGAAACAAAAGAGAGAACAACATATTAGAAATGAAAATCATGGAAATGAAAAAGAAATGCAAATGATGATGATGCTGATGATAAAAACATTGTCATTTCCATACAAGAAAACATATTGATCTTAAACATAAGATTTGTAAAGACAAGATAAGCATTATAAACCTCCCAGAAAGCAAAAAAAAAAGAAAATAAATGATTGAACACCATAATTCAACAAATAATACAAGAAAACTACCCAGAATTTTTGAACACAGAAAATAAAGCATTGATTAGAAAAATTCAAAGGTTGCTTCACGAGAACAAAGCAAGCAAACAAAAAAAACTATGCTAGATCTTTCTAGAAGTATATAAGAAAAAGATGATGAAAACAGAATAGTGATAGTGACCTGGATATTCTACCTCCAGACTGTACTTCCTGAGGAAGCTTCCCCCATTTTTCTCTTCTCTATCTCCCACCGTGATGAGTGCCTTTTATCAGTGGGAGGGACAAAGTGGAGTATAAAAATTTCCTTAAATCTTGTACTGACTCTGCTTTCCCTTTAAGTGATAGAAATTGAGATCATTTTTGTGTTTTCTTTTTTGAGGTCTGAGCTCCCAGAATGAGAAAGACATTTGCCTTACCTCAGTGCAGAACCATTTTAAGGTAAAATTTGATATCAGAAGCAATTTCAATTATTCTTGAGGAAGTGGTCCTGCTGAGCTAATTCTCATTTTGCTGAGTTAATTCCTCACTTCACTGGATGGATGGTGAAAAATAAGATGTCTGGGTACTTGATGGTTAAGAAATGGTAACTGGATCAATATCTTTATGTTTGTTCATTCCTTTGATTGCAGAACAAATTGAATTTGACCAGAATGTATTGTTAGCATAAGGGACTCCATGATGTCATTCAGGCTGTGCAAGTATTATGGTCTAGCTTAGATGATATAAATAATGTGTATATATAAATATGAGCTTGAAGAATCAAATAGATTTGTTTTTGACCAATTTGTCTTTGGTGACACCCCTGGTGAAACAATATATGATGGTTATATCCATTTGTCCAACTCTACCCATAATCCAACAAAGTTAGAGGCTTAGTTTCTCTTTCCCTTATCCCAATGAATCACAACATTCACACAAGATGGAACTTGATCAAAATCACAGAATCTTGTGGTAGATAGATTCTGGTACCATACACCAAGGACTCTTTCTTTATGTATTTAAAGGTGGTGACCCTCCTCATCATGATGTAGTCTGAGACCCCAAATTGCAGAGCCTCTTCATTATCTATAGAACAAGTTGTATTGCTTGACAATAAAATATCTTTTAAACATTAATTCTTCTTTGATGAGAGCTTATATTCTAAATACTTTTTTTTAGAATTAACTGCTTTTTAAACATGTGAACTTGGAACTCCTATATTGATACACAGCATCTTTCATTTTCATCTTTACAGTCTCAGAAATTGGACATGACTTTTGACCTTTGTTTTGGTCAACGAATGGTCTGCTTGCACACAAACTGTCAATACTGAAATCAACTCCCACATCAGTAACCAATTCTTCCTTATCTGATGTCTAATGGTACAGTGAATTTCGTTTTGAGAAAGCATTTCATTCTGTGTTCACTATGCTAGGGATATTCCATTTCCTTCCTTTAATATATATACATATATATATATATATATACATATATTAATTCAGATCAAAGCATTATATTTTCACTTGTGTGTGTACATGCATTTCCCCTTTTAGTCTATTTCTTTTACCACATGACTGATATGGAAATAAGTTTTATTATGATTGTACAAATATAACTTATCAAATAGTTTACTGTCTTATATAGGGGAGGGGGAAAGAAAAAAGGGAAAAAATTTGGAACCCCAAAATTTTAAAATGAATTTTTAAAATTGTCTTTACGTGTAATTAACAAATATTTTTAAAAAATAAAATATACTTTCATGCCCAGGTATGGTGGTGCCCATCTACAGAGACGACTGAGACTGGCAAATGTCTTGAACTAGGGGAGTTCTGAGACAAAATGATCTGAGTCCTTTAAGGTTCAATTTTTCCTGGTGTAGGGGGAAGGTCAGATTCAGACATTTCTAGAAACAGACAAAAGATGTCACTAAAACTTGTTTGGAATGAAAATACTTGTTAGAAACATTTTTTTCACCTCTGGAATTCTTCTCTTCCTTCCAGACCCAGATCAGGTATTACTTCCTCTATCAAATTTTGCATGATTTCCACTACCATCTCTCCCCACTTTGCCCCATTATGGTTATAAATTATGATTCAAAGTTCTCAGTTTTGTTCAGTTACCTAGAAAGTCATCCTTGACTCTCCTGCTCTATGCTTGTAAACATTAAATAAGGTACAATATAAAATAAATATGTTTATTGATTAGCAGTTTTATTACTTTTAATGAATCTAAAAGTAAGCATAGAGAACTCTTATGAGTTCTTCTATGCTCGTCATATTGAAGTTTGCATTAGAAAAAATAATGCATTTGTCTTCTTTCTCCTACAACAGCGATGCCAAATTAAAATAGGAACATATCCCTTGGGACAGCATATTTACTGAGAAGACTACAAATTAACATTATTTATTTGTATTATATATTTTTTATTATTTTGGTTAAAAAATACCCAATTCCATTTTATTCTGGTTGAATTTGCTATGGAGTGTTGTAGCCCTGTCTGACACCTTGGCTCTTCAAGGTTGTGAATTCCTTTAGAACAGTATGGTTTTGGGGGTATCAGCATTGGCTTCTGTACGAGAAGCTTCTGTGGCTCTCTATGGCTGCTAGCATTAAAATACCAACTCCTTTATTTGTCATTTAAAATTCTTTGCAGTCAGGTTTTGGTCTCTCTAATTTCATATTATGCCCCTTCAACCTCTCTACATTGCAGACAAACTGGCCCATCTGTTATTCCCTTAACGTGACATTTCAGAACCTACCTCCATGCCTTTGTGAAGACTGACCCCTAATGCCTGGGATTCTTTCCCTCTTCACGTCAGAATTTCTATCTCCAAGTCTTCCTCCTATGAGAAGGTTTTCCTAATCCCTTCATTTGTGAATATTCTCTCCATAACTCCTCTGAAATAATTGTATAATTTTGTATATGTTTTGAATTTGCTTATTAATGTATATGTATACAACCCCCCCATCTTCATCCCTAGATTAATGTAAGCATTAAGGGCAAGAACAGTTTTGGGTTTTGTCTTCATATTTCTGGTGTCCAACACATTGCTGGGCACACAGAAGACACTCAATAGATGCTTGATGAATTGGAAAAAATCTCTTCAACTTTCTATCACTAGATTAAATTAAGGAGTGCTTAATTCATCCGACCATAACTCGTAGGATCATCAATCTGTAGCCAGAAAGGACCTCAGAAGGCATATACTCCTAATATGTCACTTTATGGATGAGGGGGAAGGTTAGGCAATTTATTAAAATGCTAGGTTCTAATCTGAACAAATGTTTAAGATTAGCATTAGAATTGCATGGACTTTTTTTGCTCTTTTTATATCCATAATGTATTTTATTTTTCTTACTTTTTCAGTCAGTGAAGGAAGGAGAGAAGAAGGAAACTAATACAGACTCAAAGACAGAATTGAATTTAAAAGATTTATAGTGGTGGTGAAAAACTGAGCCTTAAAAATGAATTTGTTCATTTATTTTGCCCCCTTAACTCTCCCTCTTAAGTTAAAAAGCTCATTTTTCAGACATAGGCACTGAAACTAGATTCCACTACCTACCCTAGGCTCTGGCATCAGAGGGATCTCTATCTGATCCTGAAAGCTGACAAAGAGGAACCATTTCTCACTGTGGCTCATTTTCATCACTCTTAAGGGAAATCTGAGTGAAGTTTAGGTGAAACCCAGGTCTGTGTTTCTCAAAAAGTGGGAACTAGAGTCCCCACTCCATGCTAGGTACTCTTTTATATAATATGAATGACTGTGGGTTAGTCTTTATTTCACCCACTACAGGAGAAGCATAACACTCAACAGCCTCACAGAAACTCCTTAACAAATTAAAATATGGAAATTTTAAGCACTATTTTAATAGGTTATTAATTAAACTCCCCCTTGAAGATAAGGGCCTTTTATCAAGCTGCTGAACAAATATATCCCAGTCACCTTGAATTTAGGTCATCTGAGCAACTCACATCAATATCATGGAGGTATGACAAGGTCATGATCAAGATGACTGCTCATTCTTAGCCCCCATGGCATGGCTTTAATCCTTTAGCTCTAAGATATCCCCTGATGATGATGTTCTTCTTTCACTAAGAACCTTACGATTAAGGTAAGGAGGCTGGTGCATGATTCAAACTTGAACTCCAGAAATCTTGGCCCTCGAGAATTTACAAACTTCCATGGAAAAAATTGTTCTTTGTAATTGTCATCACCATGGTTGTACTCATAAGAGGAGGGAGAAAGGCCAGAGATGGCAGAGAGCAGCCGAAATTCCAGGAATTTTTTTCTTAGGCTGACCTGGTCAAGCGTAGGCCCCTTTCAAAAGGTGCTTCTTTGGAAAGTCACCATTTTCTGTTCCTATTAGGGATATGATGGGACAGGAAGAGAAATCCCTTCCCTCTTTGTTTCATGTTGGTCCAGAAATCCAAGGGTGAGAAAGTAGTAGAGGAGAAAAGGGATATCACAGATAGGTTTTATAAACTAAAAGGGGCACAAAATTCCATTTCCTAGACTTTAATTAACTAATCATCAAGTAGCAACTGCAGTCACTGGGAACCAATGAAGGGAGTTCCCAGTGCCTCTTTAGATGGGAAATAGAATGGGCATCTATCTCTACTGAGGGTTCCTTTCCAACAAAGGTCCATATTTTGTGTGTGTGCATGACACTGAAAACATTAAACATGGAAATGTGCAGTGTTATTTTTCCCTTAATTATTTAAATTCTCCAAACCTAGTCTAAATTTTTTTCACTATAATGGAAAAGAATTGCCCATATGTAAAAGAAAGGTAAAACAGAAAGTCTGTTTCTGTGACTATGTGACTGTGTGAGAGAGATTCTGAAACAGCTTATTAAATGGTGAAGAGTTTGCTCTATTCGAAATAACCTTCTACTGCTCGGACAACGCTTAGCTAGTTAGAATTTTTTTTTCCCAGGGAGAAAAAAAGAAGCTGTGTTTAAAAGTCAGCAGCACAGATTCAATATGGTTACCTTTTTAATTGAGCATGTCTGTGTGCGGTTGAGAGAGCTGCATTATACAATTGAGTAATGAGAGACCCCAGTGTCCTATCATAATCCATATGCATGAGAGGGCAGACCCAACGCTGCCAAGGGAGTATTCATACGGTAGCTCCTGACTTATGTGGATTTAAGATCAGGCAATTAATGTTCTGCAAACACAGCACTTACTTTTGGCAGTAAATACAATTAAGATGACTTAACTTGGAAACAAGGAGTGAAGCAGGTCTACATCTTGAGCAATGTATTCTTGCTTTAGTCAGACAAGAATAAGCAGAC
This sequence comes from Potorous gilbertii, assembly GCA_028658325.1. Classification (NCBI taxonomy): domain Eukaryota; kingdom Metazoa; phylum Chordata; class Mammalia; order Diprotodontia; family Potoroidae; genus Potorous; species Potorous gilbertii. Next base: position 104,393,385 of record CM053774.1, on the reverse strand, counting down.
CTACAGCCCTCTCATAGCCTCATGTACAGTTCCCTTCTGAATGCCTGGCATAACCTTGACTCCCAATGCATTCATTGACCTCTTCAAGCTCCTGACATCTTCATTGGTTAAAAAAATAATAATAAATGAAGAGGAAAGGAGGAAAGAAATATTGACTTTTCAACAGGCAAGTTTTCATGATTCACCATGGTTTTATGGGATCTTCCTTTTTTATGATACAAAAAAGATGATTACACATGAAACTGCAAATCTATTATATACAACTTGCTATTCTTTTTAAAAATATAATAAAGTTATGGAAATTTATTTTTTTCCTCCTCTCTACCCTAGAGATGCTACGATTAGACACAAACGGATATGCATACATATACATACATACACATACATATATGTAAAATTATTATATCCATACCATTATTTATCATTTCTTTTTATGGACACAGATAACATCTTTTTTTATATGTCCTTTATAGTTAAATTAGGTATTTATTATAGGGAAAATGACTTATTCATTCAAAGTCGTTCTTAAAATGATATTGCTGTTACTGTATACAATATTCACCTGCTTCTGCACATTTCACTCATCATCATTTTGAAAGGTTCACTCCCTTAGCATCCCCCTACCCCAGTCCTGCCACATCTCCCTGTTTGTAAGATTATGCTGACATATATACACCTGTCAATTTATTCATGTCCATCAAGAAACTTGAAAGCAAGGACCTGGTGAGCTGATGAAACTTGGCTTCTAATCTTACCAGTATTGCTTGTTTTTTCCACCAAGGGATTATTCCCTTCAGAGCATTCCACCATTTTTACTTGACCTGAAGTGCTTCCTGTAAATAAATGTTTGACAAGCAGTGGTTAGTAAGGCATTGCTTTCTGCTCTCCCTGAAAGGCTATGTCTGACTCCTCCAGAACAGAGCTGCTATTTGAGCTGGGTTTGTTCTTGAGTTCATCCATCCTCACTGTCACTCTTCATCACAAAGTTCAGCTTTTGCTGTTTCAGCTCTGGAAAAACACACCTTGGCTCCTGCTCAATTGAATGTCAGCTCTTTCTAGCTGAGATGCTAGATTGGCTGTGATTCTATGAAAAGGCCTAGTGCCACATTGGATCCAGGCCTTCCTGACTCTGAGGCAAACTCTATACCCCACTGCCTTAGCCTAGCCTGCCTCCTCAGTTCTATGGTAATTTATTATCCAAACTCTTCACATGTGTGTGTATGTGCATATGTGTATATATATATATATGCACACACATATGTTTGTATATGCACATGTATATACACATGCACACATTAATGCATGTATGTATGTGTGTATAAGACATAAATATGATATATATCACACATATAATATGTATGGAGCACACAAATATCTATTTTCTGTCTGCCTGCCTATCTATCTGTCTGTTTATCTGTCTATATTGTCATACAGTCTCAAGTGTGAATTTTTAAAAATAAAAAAAGAGACCTTATCTTAATCCATGATGGTAAGAGACAATATGGTCTTACTGAAAAAGCCAAAGAATTGAAATTTTAAAACTTGAGTTTAAATCCCACTTAAATAGTTAAATACTAGATAAGTGCTTTGGGGGATATCATAGACCCTTAGAAATAATTTATTCTTCTGGGATTTATAATACTTTCATCACAGGGTCATCCTAAGGATGAAAAGTTACCAAAATAATGAGGGATATAACAAAATTTAAATTGCAAAGTATTTCCTTTTCTTTATCTGAAGAAAAAATCCTTTGCTACTGCCATGTCCAATCATTCCCCTTCCTTCTCCATGGTTCTTAAACTTATGTATGCTTATTGACCACTCAGACAGTCTGGTAAAGCTTTCTCAGAACAATGTTTTTAAAAACATAAAATAAAAGACTTAAATTCACTAAGAAAGCCAAACATACTGAAACACATCTATCTGCCTGTCTGTTCATCCATCCATTCATCTCTATCTATCATCTATCTATCTATCTTTTCAGTTGATCATCCCTTTAGAAGGACAAACTGTGAAATTCTCAACAATCCTCCACAAAGCATGTGCAGACTTTCTGTGGATAGAGTTTGATGGTAGATAGAACTCTGGACCTGGTATCAAGAAGGCTTGAGTTCAAATGTAGTCTCAGATACTTACTAGTTGTATGATTTGGTCAAATCATTTAACTTGCCTCATTTTCTTCAATTGTATAATAGTAATAGCACCTACCTCCCAGAGCTGAAGTGAGAATAAATAAGATAATATTTGTAAGACACTCACTTAATCAATGCTGATCTCTTCCCCTTCTCTGCCTCCACCTCCTACCTCTCAAGTTTCATTGTTGTGCTAGGCTATCTGGCTGAGAACATTCTTCTCTGCCTCTGCAGTAATCATTAGACTCCAAGGTAGTGTGGGGAGTGGGGTGAGAGATAAAGGATTTATACGTGTGTTTGATGACTACTAGTGAAGAGCGCTTCCATATCTCCCGAGAATCTCCTTAGGCCTGGTAATTCAACTAGATTCAAATCTACCTAACTATACTATCAAATAGCCCACATCTCTTAATCCTACCAAAATGTCTCTCTAAAAAAGTCTTTGCTACAAATTTGACTAAAGTCTAGATAATGTATGTCAGCAACAGCCATGATCTATCCCATCAAAAAAGAGAGAGGGGGACTTAGATCTGGTCTGGTCTGACTCTTTTGTTGAGTCTTTCCTTGTGACCAGCTGGTGTTCATTAACCATCTCTTTCTAGGGGAAAGCATTCTAGACATGTGCTGGTAATAAAAGTCAAACTGACAGATCTATAGTTTACAAATTTCATTCTCTTTCCTTCTTTGAAGGAGAAACAATAGTCTTTCTTCAGTCCTCTGGTGCCATTTCTCATTATCCACAATCTCTCAAAACCTGGGGAGAGTAGCTCACCAATCACACACATCTACTGTTCTAGAAGAGTGAGATGGAACTGATTTGGACTTAATAACTTGAGCTCATATATAGCACCAAAGTTTCCTATTTCTATTTTTTCTGACTTACCTTGGAAGTCAAGCCTCTAGTGAATCTTTGTTGTTGGAGTTGTTCCACCCTTTCTAGTCCAAAGATCATTCTTCTTGTCAGAGAAAATAGAATCAAAGTAAAAGTTGAGCAGTTTCACCATTTCTCTGTCATTGTTTGTAACTACCTCACTCATCCTAAGTGACTACCCTTTTCCTTCCATCAACTTCCACTTTTCTTCAATGTAGTCTATAAATATTTTTTGAAGCCTATCTTTTTTTTCAGTTTCTACTCATTCTCGTTATAACCATTCTTAAAGTCATGACAAATATTTACATTCATCTGCTATTACCTGCCCTTCTTCTGTCTGTTGTACAGTCAATCCACAACATTCATGCTTTTAACTTTCATGACTTTAAGCATTCCCATGACATTATTAGTAAATTCATTTTCATTTTCATTTCAGTAACCTGAACATTCATGGCCATGCATGGTAGAGAAAAAAAACGAGAAGTGTGATCCCCAACCCAATTGGTGGAACAATTTGTATCCTACTAGGCGCTTCATTTGTCTTGTTAAGTTTAGTATTGTAAAGAACATGCCTTGTATTTGTTGCATATTGTCATTTTTCCTTTAAAAATCCAATCTTGTGTTGCAATTATATCCCCAAAGCTAGTTCAAATTCTTTGGGCTCTAAGCCCAAGCATGCAAAGTCAGTGACGCAACTTAGTGAGAAAATAAAGGTGTTAGTCTTACTGGAATGTCTGCAGCTGCTGACAAATGATTGATTCGTTAGGTCAGCAAAACAGAAGAAATTATTTGTAAGTGTTCATTAATGTACTGCAAAAAGAGCAAAAGTAGCATCTTAAGTGTGGGATGAGGGAATTGAAGAAATGGAAAAGTGGCTAAATTTGTGGGTAAATGAGATGATCACCCAAAGCCAAGGGCCTGTCCCATCTGCCCTGCTGCCTGTGCCACTGAGCTCCTTAGCATCCTGGCCCACGCAGAGCTTCAAGAAGCAAAGGGACCTTTGTGCCTCATTTAGCCCTTGAGCATGTGTTTTTCATGGGGAAGAGTTCCAACACTGGAACAAAAGGGAGATTACAAATGACAAGTTGCCCTTTTCCCTTTTTTACCTTGGGGTTCTTCTGATGTTACCCCCTTTCAAATCCTCCCCTTCATATCCATCATTGCCTCTCTTCTCCCCTACATTTTATGGGTCATTTCAGGGTTATATGTTAGAAAAAGTGCATATTATCTGAATTAAATTTTTTACTATAAATATTTACATTCAGAAAAGTATATTTTAAAGAATCTCCAGCAAAAGTTTACAGTTGTGGTAACCTAACCCCCTATTTCCCATAAGCTCGCTGTTTCAACATAGGCTTTTATTTCTGGGTCTTTTATTGGATACCACCTCTTTGTAATTTCTGGTTCTTTGTACAACTATTCTTCTGACATTGTAACTATTGGCTATAATGAGTAGTTGAGTGAGGTTGGATAGGCATTTATTTCCCTCCTTCCTTTTTAGTTCAAAGTCCTTTTGGACTAAATTTGAAAGAGTCAAGAAAAATTCTTTTTAACAAGCCTTTCCTAGGTATGATCCGTTTGTATGACTATAGTTTCACATAATCTCTAAATTTTAATCTAATGTCCAGAAATCTGTTCTTAAAACACCTTATCCTTAATCATCTATTCATTCAATATATTCAATTCAATTTAGTCATCTATGTGACTAAAACTTAGACTACATGTGGGTAAAATGAAGGAAATGTGGTCATTTAGCTTCAAGAAAAGACTTACTAGAAACAGGACCATTTTCTTCAAATATTAAAAGTCTTTTATGTTGGTCAGGATTTGACTTATTTCATATATTTCCATAAGGCAGAACAAGGGGAGGGACATTTTGACTCTTTGTAAAGATCTTCTAAACAAATAGCCCTGTCTGAGATTGTTATGGGCTGAAGTGAATGGTTAAGCACTGGAGTCATTTCATTGGAAGCTAAATAACACTTTGTCAATGATGTTGTATAAGAGAACCTTTTATTGATGAGATTTTGAAATAAACGACCTCCAAGGTTCTCTCTAACCCTAAGACTCTATGATTCTCATTGGATTCAATTTGATCCACCTCTGTCATTTTCCACATCTCTGATTCTTATCTGCTTTTTAGAGTAGACTAAAGGCGATAAGTTAAGTGAACAATGAATTTGAAATCATAGGAGTTATGCTGACATACCACTTGACATTTATTCTTTTTATGACCTTATGAGAGTCACTTAATCTCAGTGGGACTAAGTTCTTCTGCATCTGCAAAATGAGGAGTATCGATTTGTTGATCTATGAGTTCCCTTTCAGTTCTAAATACACGTTCCTATGATATCACCATGTCTGCCCCAGATGTTTCCAATTACCTCACTTTAACTTTCTTTGGATGAATGACTCAGAATGACTCAACAAGTTGACTTTAAACAGGAGTCAGACTATATTGCAAAACAGCCAGCATATGTTAAACACATTGACACTGATAAACACAATGTTTATAAAACAAACTAATTTTAAAATAAGATTTCTTTGTCACAACTAAAGTCTCTGTAGTATTCTCTTTCCTTTATATTTTCCCAAAGATCATTTCATTCGAGATTCAGGGTAGGCATTTATTGGGATCTCCATTTTGCAGAAGAGAAGACATTTCATACTTCTAAATTTAATCTACACTATTAACATTTTCTGCACCATTTTTTAAAGTCTAGACAATTAATAATGCAATAAAACCAAGCTCTGATTTGTAATGTTTGCCATTTTCTGAAGTATAAATTTTGCAAGTGACTCTTTAGATGGCTTCAGAACACCCCTACCTATGTTCTCTCTCGCAGTCATGGCCTGGGATAGGACTCAGAGTGAGGATCAGACTCCAATCTCCTCCTCTATCCATGACTTTTGCCTCCATCTCCTGGTGGTCCAATTCAGGTAGTAGCCTTGTCTTTTGTTCCTCCTCCTTTAACACACCTCAGGGAATTGGTTTTCTCCAATACTCTCTCCCAGAAAGGTACCAAACATATATTGGATATCATATATGTTATAGATCTTTTGAAGAATATTTTTCATGGTTTGCCCAAGTTCTTCCCTAACACAGTGTCTCAGGATGGTCCCCTGCTATACCTCTCATAGAGATAATGGATATTCTGCTGGTTTCAGGAGTTTTAAGAGGGCCAAGACATGCATGTACTGCCTAGGATAGATTCATTTCAGTTTTCTTGCACAATGACCCATATATCTGTCATCAGGCTTCCTCTTTTCCAGCAATGGAGCAGGTCAGGGCACTGCATCACCTACCTGCCCATATTTTTGTCTCACTCATCTTTATTTCATCTGATTTTGTCTTACTGATTCTTATTTTATCTGATCCCTTTTAAAATCTTTTCAGTCAATTTTTTGGGAAGAAAGGTTCAGTTATAATCTTTAATGTTACCATCTTTATTAGAAGCACTCCTCTAGCTAACATTTTTGGAATACTTATTTTTCTTTTACTTTCTTGAAACAAGTGGACACTGTTAGTAATCTTGTCAAACTGGATAGTTTCTCTTCCCTTTGACTACATAAATAGCTTGTTCTCCTGTCTTTCTGCCATTTTAAGTGTTTCTCTCTCTGGCATCATGATTTGGTGGAAATAGCACTGAATATTTAATAACAAGACTTTTAATTGAATACTGACTCTGCTATTTGTTACTTGGTGGTAGTAGTGGAGGGAAATGAGGGAGAAACATAAAGGCATAAGAACTACAACCAAGTTCTATACATACATTTCCTCCACATTGTTCTAGGGATCGTAGCACACCGAGTTCTGATCAAGAAGTCAAAGGGAAAAAAATCACAGTAAGTCATTTCAGTCCAGATGAGAATGACAAGATAGAGGCAGATCTGCAGTGAGAGAAATGATTATTTCTCTCATATTAATAACCAGTTGTTGAATTAGACCCAGGATTTTTTTTCCTTTCCTAGGACCTCACTCTCTACTTGGCCAAATAACATATGAAAGACATTGTTGATTTCTCAAATCCCCAGGGCACATACCTTTTGATTCTGGTTGGGAGTTTTTGCCCTAACCAACCAGAGAACCTTACAAAGAATTTAATCCAAGGTGAGTTCCTACTCTATTGCATTCTTTTTAGTCAGATCTGAGCAGAGGTGAACCCTTTTTAGTTTAGATTACTCTAGACCAGTTAATATGGGTATAGATAAATCTCTTGGATGACGACTGAGGGATCAGTCAGGTTCCCCAGCCCCTCATTAGAATAGGACCACCTCTCATTACATTTTTTCTAATTAATTGTTAACTAATAAGAGTTCATTTTATCACACTCAGGAACATCCACTCTTCCAAAGGCAAGTAAACATTGAGTGAGTTTCATCAGGTGTCTTAGAGAATCACTGACCCCTTTTATTAATTATCACCAGAATGATTAATAAAATGATTAATTATCCAAAAACTATGGATCTCAAACTTTTTATACATCACCTTGGGGATAGGATCTATTTTGCAATGGCCACATAGGGCATTCCAATGTGGGAAGAGGCTTTGCACCAGGACAAAAAAAAGTATCAGATTCATCACAGCGGGTCATGTATAGATAGGGTGCAGGAATATATGCCAGTTGGAAGCTGTCACTCATTAGCCGATTCTGCATCAAAAAACCAAGGTGTACCGAGGACCCACAGGGTTAGTGTTCAGGGTGAGAAGTGATTAAATGTCCTAGGCTATATACTGAATGAGGAACAAATTCAGAAGCAAGCAGTAGCGACTTGACTCTCAGCCCAGGAATGGAATAAGGTCTCACTTCTAGACTCTGGCCTTTTCTGCAGCCTGAAAAGGAATAATTAGTAAAGGAAACCCAGACCACAGGGGAAACCTGCAATTTTTTCCCTCTGAGTCAGTAGAAGCATCAATTTCAAGGTACTAATAGTAGCTGAGTCTGGTAACAATCCACAGGAATTCCAACAAAAGGCACACCCACAGATATGTTGCTTCAACTTAAACTCTGGTGAGGAACTTGCAAAGCTCAGACCAAGAGAAAGGTGACCAGAATTTACCCTCAATCAAATGACTTTGGGAGTGCTAAACTCTTTAATATTCCTGACCTGTGTTGTTCCTGAATTTCTGGAATAATACAACTCTCAATGCACCAAGAAAGTAGTATAAGAGACCCAAGGGCTCCCAAGTTTAGCCTTGACTCTGGAAAGAAAGGAAAAAGGAAGGAAGCAAAGGAGAGAGGGAGGAAGAGAGAAAGGAAAGGAAAGAAGGAAGAAAGGAAGAAGAGAAGGAAGGAAGGAAGAAAGGAAGATAGAAAGGAAGATACTCTCAAGGAGTATATAGCATGAGCTTATATAAAACACATATGATGATCCCTTTTGAACTTGTATGAAACAATTTTTCTTCACCCAACCATTCACTCTCTCTTTTCATCCTTAATTATTTCCTCCTGATCTACAGGCAATGGATTTGGGGAAGGCTTCAGTGTATTTTACAACTTTGGTTCTTCAAGAGACTTCTTTTACATATTTAAGTAGTTTTCTTGTTTTCAAAAAACACAAGCACAAATGGATATATTTTTTTAAAACAGATTTACAATCATTAGCCTATATATCCAAGAAAGAATATCCTGGACTTGGTCTTATTAGATTTCCCTGGATCAAAAAAAAAAAATGACTAAGTAGCTAGTCATGGAAGCAAGTGTATCTTAAACTGATTGGATCTATCATCAATTAACAAATGAATAGATTGCATTTTCCTTGACACTTTTATTAACCACCTAGGGGTTTATTGGCTAAATTTATTTAGTTTATTCCTTAAGGATGTTAAGATATCTAAATGATTCAAAGCTAGTATGAGAAAGAATTCAACCTGGATTAGGCTGTGTTCTTTTGTTCTTAAAACTAATTACTGTTTACTAAAACATTTTGTACAATGAGTCTTTGATGTGGACAGCAATCAAAGCAAACCATAATTCTTGGAATCTAAATGTAAACAGGAAGACTTGATTAATTTGCTAATTATTACTGGGTAATAAACAATCCTCTGAAATATTTATATACATGTAAATATGTTATCTATACTCCACACGTAATGAGTTCCTATTAGCATGCTTACTTATCTGGTTTGAAAATTAAAATATCAAAGGCCAAATGGTTTTGGCAGCACACAGAATTGACAGCTATGAAATCATGCACTGTCCTGCCACTTCCATAATGTGATAACTGTTGTGTCACAAAAATAACACATCAAAAGCAGCTGAAAATCCCCACTTCCCTGAAATCTTCTTTCTCTCCTCTGTAGTGCAGAAGTGGGTAGTTCACTAGTTCACAATAATCAGCCATCCTTATAACACTGTGTGGGGGAAATCTATTACTTTTTTAATCTTACTTAACTCTTTTTTCTTTTCCTGTTTTGTTTATGAAGAGGTTGCTTTTTTTTCATCTCAAGTTTTAAATCTAAATGTGAACTTTGTGATATTTTAGCTAGTACCTTTACTCTCAGGGCTTGAAATACATTAATTGATGCGAAATACCTCATTAGCACAGTTTTCCCTCCAAGTAACCTTTTTCTTTTGACTGTTGACTCATTTCTAGTACAAAAACTAAGGCACAGAAAAGGAAATACTTTGTCCAAAGAAAAAACAGATCAATAACTAAGTCTTAGAATAAAGATTATGATGTGTTTGAAAAGCAAGAATTTCAGAAACCCTTTCTGCCAAGTAAGCCTTTCTAGCCTTTTTTGGGGGTGGGGGGCAGTGATTATGCCCTTCATTGGAGCCTGTGATTTTATTGGTTAAGGGAGTTTCAAATAAGGAAACTCCCTCTGCCAATGTAGATCAGCAATCATTCTTGACCTTGTTACCTTTGATAGCTGTCTGGAGCACTGACGGGTTAAAGAATTTGGCCAATGTCACATAGTCAATAAATGTCAGGTTTAGAATCTTTAGCCATGTCAGCTTACTTCCAAGGCCAGCTCTCTGTCTCCCATGTAACACTCAATCTCAAGGTTTATTTGATTTCTAATTGATCTCTAAGTACCTTTCAATTATTCTATTAAAAAAAAAACAAACAATCCTGCCCCATGCCAGGGTTGAGTTACATTCACCGCACTGCTGCTTATGTGCTCTTTCTTTTCATCTACCCTCTCTAGATCCCTGGGCTCATGCAAATATCCAGTTATATACTAGCAAAGCAAGCCAGTTCCCACAATGCTGGAGTACTGGGTTCCATCTCTGGAGTATGAGCCTAGAGAGCCGTAATGGATAGAGCAAGCCTTTAAGTTGCTGTTCTCTCTGCTACACATGGACAATCAGGTTCCTGGGAAACTGGGAGAAAAAAAAAATACCTGCTTCTTTCCTAGGTGTCAACCCATTATCTTTGATTCCAACTGATCATAGCATGTTGATATTTTTTTTCCGTTCAGGAACCCAGTATGAATGGAGTCAGATTCCCATTAATGGCCAATATGGTCCTTGGGGATACATTGTCTTCATATACTTTGATCTTTTGAATGATTCTTTTCATCTTGTGCTGTATGGAAGAAGGTACCCTCAATACTTAATGGTAGGGAGAGAATCTATAAAACATACGTTCCATTGGTAGAAAATGAATAAAATTAATTTTGCTTACCAAATAGAAGTCATCACCATTGCCATCATCACCATTCAGTTATCTTATGGGTTTTAATTGTTATTTTGAAAAGCAATAGGGATATGGGATTTTTTAGAAAATAGGTACATTTTTATACTTTTTTTTTACAAGAACACATAATTGAATTCTATCAGTTTCAAGGAATTTGTAGCAATGATTTCTTTAAATTAGTTTTGCTTTTATTCTGTCCAATGGTACTTTTTGGATTTTATTCAAAGTTGGCAGCTAATGAGTATAGTAGATAGATTTCCAGTCAGGAAGAATTGAGCTCAACTTCTAGTGTGGTATAATAGTCATTTAAAATGGAAAGATTTTTCTCATTAATTAATAGGCCCATATGCTCTGCTTGGATGGCCTGGAAGCCTGGGTCACATGTTGTACATTGTGACAGTTGATGATGAGAAGGCCCTGGCTGGGGAAGGGAGGAAAGTTTGAGACTGACACATTGTGACAGTTGGTAGTGAGAAGACCCTGGCTGGTGGAGGGAGGGGAGGTTTGAGAATAGCTTTGCCCTCTGCTGTGATCATATTTATTAACTTCTTGGTCACCATGACAGATTTGGCTTTCTGGTAATGGGATTTGGCTTTCTGGTGCTTAAATAAAAGTTTTTCTTCTGCCTTCTATATGGAAAGTCTTTTATATTTTTGTGATTGAGAACTACTCTGGCATATTCATAGTCACCATCAGCACTGTGAATATTACCCTGGCAATACATTTGGCATCACAAATAGGACCACAAAGAAAATTTAGAGGCAAAAATGATTGAGAGTAAGACATTAATATCCCAGGATGGGAGAATTTACTGTTTTACTCACTAGCAAGGGAGTGGGCTAAAAGTACTGGACCCTGTGAAAACTGAGAAGAGAGGTTACAAGAGGGGGAACCTGGAGATTTGGAAAGGTGTTTGCAAGGAATACCAATAAGACCAGGGAAGGAGTTGGTAAGTAGGAGAGGCAGGATTTTACTAACAGCTCAATACGCATGTAGAAACAGAGATGAGGTACTGAAGGAAAAAATTCAGATGGAAAAAGAGTATAAGAGCAGTATGGGGTGAGGGGGTCTCAGGAAGAAGGAAAGACTGTTCATTTAGCTCCGAAGATGAAGGATAACAAAAAAATGTGCATTTGACCTCTGTATAGACCCAGTCTAGTTGTCAAAGTGACAAAAGAAGTGAAATAATTTTAAGAGGGAGAAGTTAAGAAGCATGCCCAGTAGTGAGGCAGAATCAGGAGAACCAAGGAGGTAACTCAGAGTTTAGGGAAATAATTAAGGATTTTACTCAGCAGGAGGTCACAGAAATTTGGAGTAAATTCACCCAAAGGATGGGGGAATCATAAATATGGTGAGAAACAATGACAATGGAACTGGAGGAATAGCTCCCTCTAACTGTCTGAAATTTATAGGTACTAGTTAGAATCCTTTTGTATAGCAAACTTTTAGAGATTACACTATGCAAGGAGGTAACAATACGACTAATCTGTTAACTTTGGCTGCAGAATGCTGCAGTAGGCAGTTTCCTACTGACTCTATGTGGCCTAGCAGAGACAGACCCTGGTATTCTCTTAGGGACTGTATAAGAAAGTTAAAGGAGGAGGTAACAAAGACTGCCATAATGATAGGAAATGCAGATGCATGCTATGATATTCCCTTTGCAGTTTACCATAGGGATATAATAGTGAAGACAGCTCCTTCTACTTATAAGTACTTGATTTTGACTCTAATGATTGGGGAAATCGGGCACCCTCTCTCAGAGGTGCTGAACATGATTTCACGGTTAGGTAATTTAGGAGACTGGGGGAAAGACCACATTGCTAGAGAACAAAGAATAAATACCCAGAGGATTCAAAATCAGAATAAATTGACAAGGAGAAAATGGTTTACTGCTATATTGAGATCAGGAGTAGATTTTAGAAGCATAGAAAGTGTTCTGACTAATGAACTATACAGGAATGTACTGAGAAAAGAAACTTGATACTAGACAAAATAGAAAAGAACCACCCCTACAGATCCTGGTGAACCCTTGTGTCCAAGTTTGTCGCACCTTCAGGGAGAATAGGAAGTTGACCAAACTGCAGCTCAGATCAGGATTAACAGCTTGAGGAATACATGTATTGACTGAACTGATAGATTCTAATTATCAAGGAGAATTTATTGTAACATTCCAAAATTTAGGTGATGGACCCACACAGTTTTATAAAAATGCTAGAGTGATTCAAGTGGTTAGTATTCCTTGTGAAACAAGACCACTTGTGAAAACTTACCCTCCTTCTGAAATAACTAACCGAGGAACTGAAGAATTGGGTTCTCCTGATCGAATAAAATTGGGCCTTTAAAGTATGAGTAAAACAGAAACCAGCTGATGTTCCAAGGGCAGTGGAAGTTACAGCACATGAGAATGATAACAACGTAACTGTTTATTCAAGAGAGGATGATTACCAAATCATACCCTTAACTCATATATTCTACCATGAATGAGGCTACGATAGTGGGTTTATGGATTCCAGAACCACAGATGACCCTATATCTACCCTGCTTCTGATTATTGTTTCCTTGTTTTGTTTGTTTGTTTTTTTATCTTTTCATCTGTTAAATTTGTTTGTTAGATTTGTTTCCTACAAGCTTAGTGCTCTCTACCTGCAGTTACCTGATCACTTAAGCCAGATGTTAGCCCCTATGCATGACGGTGATGTGTCATCTCTGGATCTGAAGTTAGTTGACCAAACTCCAGATGCCAGCTAAAGAACTTATCTCTCAAATGGGACGTCTTGGGTCAGGGACATCCCTACATCCAATCTCAGTAGGAAGTAGTTGTGGAAGAAGAGACTTTTGCCCCTTGCCCCAAGATTTTGGGTTCCATTTGTTGAGGGGGAATGATGGGGAGCTTGTAATATCAGTTGCCCCACTGACCTATGTCATGAATATGAAAGATCTTGGGACCAAATGTAATAGTAATTTAAATGGAAAGATCTTTCTCATTAATTAATAGACCCATATGATCTGGAAGCCTGGGTCACATGTGGTGGGAGGAGCTTACGGAAGAGGTGGAACAGGAAGGGTGGAGCAGAACCAGAAGGAAGTGAGTGAGTGGGGTCAGGTCAGAGAGGAAAGAACACAGGCTAATTGACAGCAGGTCCAACTGACACATTGTGACAGTTGACAGTTGAGAAAGCCCTGGCTGGTAGAGGGGAGGTTTGAGAATGACTTTGCCCTCTCCTATGACCATGTTTATTAACTTCTTGGTCACCATGATGGATTTGGCTTTCTGGTTCTGGGATTTGCCTTTATGGTGCTTAAATAAATGTTTTTCTTCTGCCTTCTACGTGGAGAGTCTTTTATATTTTGTGATTGAGAACTACGCTGGCATATTCATAGTCACCACCAGTACTGTGAATATTGACTTGGCAATACACATGGCCACTAGTTAGATGAGCCTGGTCAAGTCATTTAACCTCTACCTGTCTTAACCTCTACCTGTCTTAATTCCCTCAACTATAAAATAGAAATATTAACACTACCTTCCTCCCAGGGTTATTATGGAGATATTTATAAAGTGTTTTGTAAACTTAAACCATTTGTAAATGTCAGTTATTTTTGTTCTTATTCAAGGAGGATTTATTGAGTCCTGTTAATCAGACACTGTGGAGGTGCTGGAGAATCATAACACAAAAATAAACCAATCACTGATTTAAGGAATTCACATTCTTAGAAGGAAGATAAGCATATGTAAAAGATGCACAGAGTATTTATATATGTGTGTGTAGTTCTATATCTATATGTACATACACATACATCTCCCTATATAAATATATGTGTGTGTGTGCGTGTGTGTGTGTGTGTGTGTATGTGAGGAAGGGAGAAGCACTAACTACTGGAGACATCAGAAAAGGCTTCATATAAGGGTTGGTTCCTGACTTGTGTGAGGTGTTCTTCTAGGGCCATCCTAAATATGGAGGGCAGACTGTACCAAGGCATGGGTATGAGAGATGGAATATTGTGTATAAAGAATAGCCCATAGTCACTGTAATCCAGTTTGGCAGCAACATTGAGTGATGGGAAGGGGAGTAATATAAAATCACTATGAAAGAGAAGGTTGGAAAGTGCTTTGAAGGTCTAACACAGGAATTACCTTGAGGTAATATGGAGTCAGTGAAGCATATTGAGCCATAGAATGACCTGGTCAAACTGAATCTTTTAGAATATCACTTTGGAAACCATTTGGAAGCTATATGAAGTAGGAAGAGGGTAAAGCAACTAGAAAACTAAGGTAATTGTGAAGGCCAGAGGTAACTGGAGCCATATCTAGGATGGTGATTGTCTGAGCGGACAAAATAAGATAGACATGTGAGATGTCGTGAAGGTAGAATTGATAGATCTTGACAACTGATGGGCTGTGGAAAGAGATGAAGATGGAGGAGTTGAGGATAATGGTGTGGTTGTGAACCAGAGAATCTAGAAGGATGGCAGTGCCCTCAGCAGAGCAAAGGAAAAGGAAGGAGAAGGGGTAGATTTTAGAAGGATGGGTATTTAGTCTGAAATCCTAATGGGAAGTGGTTGGTCATGCAATGCTATAACTCAGGAAGCAGAAGAAAACTGAATATGAACATTTCAGAGTCATAAATACCGAGATGATAATTGAACCCATGAGAATTGACGTGATCACCAAGAAAGTGCAGAGAGAGAACAGATGGTCCAGGAAGGTGTCTGGGGTGCATTCACACAAAGAAGGTGAAGACTGGGTGATAAGAGTACATTACAGGAAACTGAAAAGTTAGAGGCAGAGGAAACCCAAAAGAAAGTACGTCATGAAGATACATGGAGGAAAGTAAGATTTCATCTTATTTCATTTTATGAATGAAACTAATTTTTTCCTACAAAGCCTAGCTACATGTCTACTTGGGGGAAACGATAGCTCATAAAGGAAATAGAAGACATGGCTCTTATGAGTGCATGATTCCCGTCTGACAGTCCACTGGCAAGACTGAACTTGAATTTATCATTTGACTTCCCAGGTTAGAGATTCATTAGATAAATGGGAAACAACCATTCCTCTCCACCCACTCCCCCCCACCCCCTATTCCATATCCTGTTCATGGAATGCAGGAAATAACTAAAATTGGGACTGAAGGAAATTTACTGTTCAACATGGCAGTGATTAGTTTCTTCAGCATTTTACAAACAAAACAAAGCAAAAATGGCAAAAGAAATGACACTCCTAAAGACTCTAAGAAGTTTACTCAAAGCTCACCAGGCTGGAGGTAGTAGTTGGAAGGGGGAGGGGAAGGTAGGTGATGAATTGGATAGAGGGCTTGGCCAGAAGTGAGGAAGACTCATCTTCCTAATTACAAATCTGACCTTATACACTTACTAGCTTTGTGACCCTGGGCAAGTCACTTAACCCTGCTTGCCTATGTTTCCTCATCTGAAAAAAGGGTTGGAGAAGAAAATGGCAAACCACTCTAGTATCTTTGCCAAGGAAACCCCAAATGCAGTCATGAAGGGTCAGACATGATGACATAACAACACCATCAACTTTACTTTTTATTTAGAATGCAAACCCAAAGTATTGGATGAACTTTTTATCTTTCAGTTTTAAAAAAAGTGAGGGAAAGAGCCTATCAAGGACATTGGTTTGCAACCTCAACCTAAGACCCAAATTAGGATCACAAAGCATCTACAGAAAGGTTTAAAAGATCCCTTTACAAAGGATTCTTATCTGTGTAAATCTGTTCAGGTTGTTTTCTGGGCCATTTACTGGAGCAGACAGAAACCCAGTGACTGGTGATGGTCCCTTCCTCCACCCTTTCCATTCTCCTGCCCAAATACTGATATCTCAGAATCTCAAGAAGCTCCCACTTCTACCCACTTGTCTAGTTCCAGAGACTTGTGTGTCCTTTTCAAGATGCTTTGAATGTAAAAAGAAATGGCTATGAGGGGTGTGGTGGTCGGGGGAGAAGTATGCTTTTATAGTTTCAGCTACGTGTCTTGAAAATATTAACTACAGTGATGAAATTGCTAGGCACCATGGTGACTTGCTGCCTGGAACTGCTTAAGCCCTGAGTTAAATGATTTTGGAATTTCTGTAAAACGTGTTTTAATTCTTTTATTAAGCCATGGTTTTATAGTCTCAAAGAGAGCGTAAATTATTCTTGGATAGTTGTTTCATTCCCTAAACACTGAAGCCAAAGTTTGTCATTTTCACTGAACATTCACTCCTAAAAGACCAGTCTTAAATCATAAGCCCTTAATATGTACAATACCTTTCTACCTATTATAGAACTTAACACATTCAAGCATACTCAAAAAAATATTTGTCATAATGTTAATGGTGTGTAAAAGAACACAATTCACAAGGAAATGTTTCACTTGGGCAGCACTACTTTGGTGACGGTGTCAGAATTTTCCAGCTGAAGCAAATTTAAAGTGATCTGGAGGTAGGGGTTAATCTCACACAACCAAGAACAAGTATGTACCCAAAGTTGAATATAGCTAATTAAGTTAGCTATTTGTCAAAAATGGGCTGCTTACTTACTTGCTTTTGTGCTAAAACTTGAAGACAAATTCCAGGATCACATCTATTCTCTTGCTCCTTGTTTCTTGATACTGATAAATGGTGGGAAAGGTTGGTTGGGGCAGGGGGAATAAGTATTTATTAAGCACCTACTGTGTGCCAGACACTGTGCTAAACACTTTATAAATAACTTCTTATCCTCACAACAACTCTGTGAGGTAGGTGCTGGTATTATGGAACTTTATAGTTGAGTTAGATTCCAAATACTAGTAACTGACCAGGTTAATACACTCCATTTATAGTATTTAACTGTACAGAATTTCCAAGCTGTGAAATTTTATTGATATTTACTTGAGAAGACTTCAATCTACACCAGAAATCCCATTCATGGCAGGTCCCAACATTAATACCACCATCGAGGTAGCGCCAAGAGAAACACTTTATATTTTATCCATGAATATATGGGATTGATAATGCTCCAACATGTTCATGATTATACACTAAGTGGCTAATTGAACTAATCCTTTCATTTCCTATGTCTCTGCTTTCGCTCATTCCCTACATCCAGTGTGCCATCGATTCCCTGGGCCTTTCTTTGTCTCTGACTGTTGACATCCTAGGTATCCTTCAAGATTCACCTCCAGGAGTTGCTGCTCCAAAGGATGTGATTTCTCCTTCCTCTGAACTCTCATCCCATTTGCTACCTCTCTTGGGATCTATCTCCTTTAGATTAGACCCTTTTCTATAAATGTCTTTTTTCTCCTACTAAATTGCAAATGCCTTATGGAAGGTACAGCATCTTATTTGCATTTGTATGTGCAGGAAGTTTGTATAGAGGCCATATGGCAATGGTTATGGACAGCTTGCCTTAGAGTCAGTAAGATTTTGATAGAAGTCCTGATCTGATCACATGATGTGCATGTGACTCTGAGGGAGTCATTCAACTTCTCATTGCAACAGGCAGGTCTATGAGTTGCAGATCTGGTGCTAATCCTTGCAGCAATGAAATTATTTGTCTAGTCTATCCCATTTTGAGACCTCGAAGACTAACCAAATGACAACAAAATTTCCTTCCACAAGAATAATATAAATGGCATTTATGTGGTGCCCTAAGATTTGCAAAGTACATTAAGGTTCACATGACATTTTATAAATATTATATCATTTGATCCTCCAAACAATCCTGGTAATCCAGGATAATATTATCTCTTTGTTACAAACGAGGAAACTGAGGTGCCCAGTGTCACACAGATAGGAAGTGATGAAAAAAACTTTGAACTCACATCTCCCTAACTCCAGGTCTAACATTCTATTCATTTTACCACCTAACTGCTCTAAAGCTAAGGTGGCATATGTGGCCTATGACACTTCCAAGGACTCCTTGAAACAGATTGAAATTCAATTAAGTAATATTTAGCAAAATAAAAATACAATAAATCATAGATAATATTACATTTTAAGACTAAGTCAATAAGGACAACGGTGCTTCAGACTAACTATACTACTCCAACAGTGATCTGACCAGGGTAGAATATATGTGTGTGTATGTGTCTATGTATGTATACATATGTGTATATATGTGTACATATGTATGTATGGAGAGAGAGAGAGAGATTATCACCTCCTGATTCCTAGCTTGTCTACCATTTTATTAAAACCTAAAATCACATTAATTTTGTTGGATGCCACATTAGAGTGCTGTCTAATATTGAACTTAGCCTTTTAAAAAACTGCTTTCTAGCTATCTATCTCCAACCTTTTATACCATTTTAATGCAAATACATGCTTTCATATTTGTCTCTGTTAAAGCTCATTTATTTGATTCAACACGATATTCTGGCAAGGCTTTTGAATACCAACTCTCCATCCTCCATGTTAGCTAATTCCTTTCACTTTGTATGAGCCATACACTTAATGAACGTGCTATCTATGTTTATCTAGACCACTGATAAAGATGTTATGTAGCATAGGGAAAACTATATATATTTAGAGCATTTCAAGCATGAATGCCACTGAAGGCCCCTTGCCAAATTAACACTGAATCCCTAATGACTATCTCTTGGGTCCAGTCTTTCAACTATTCCAAATTTGCCAAATTCTACCACTGTTTGGCCCACCACATCTATCATCATAATATCTCCATATTACTTACAAGGTTATCATGACAGACTGTCACATACTTTGCTTCTATGGTCTGTACCTATATCATTGGTGACAAACTCAAATAGAAATGGGGGCCAATAATCCATACATAAAGATCTCTATGGGACATATATTGACTTAGATTTAAGATACAATATTACCTGTTTTATTATATTTTTATTTATTCAGTTAAATGTTTCCTAACAATTTTTTAATCGGGTCCAGATGTACTTGGAAGTGATTCTGGCCATATTTAGTAGTGCTATGGTCCCCATGAGGCCTTTTGACTATGTATTTGGTAGCTCTGATCTATATAATTTCTTTATATACTGATTTAGGAATCCTGTGAGAAGTAAAAGGAGATAAATTTAATCTCTCATCATCTGCTCTTGAAACCATAAAGACTCTAACCACTCTGAATTTTTATAGAATTTTACTAAAAATCACTTGAATGCATTCTAGAATTTTACCAGGAATCAAAGTCAAGCTTACCAGCTTATAGTTTGTTAATTCCATCATTTTTTCTTTTCTGAAAAACTGAGACATTTGCCTTTCTCCAAACTTATCTTACATTCTTCATGATCCTTCAAATGTCTCTGATATTGGTTCCATAGTCCTATATGGCAATTCTTTCAAGACACAAGGATGTAGTTCATCTGTATCAGGTGACTTGAATCCATCAAATCATCTTAAGTAAAAAATGACCTATCAACCATTTTTTATTTCTCCTTTGCAGTCTAAAGATCTTTGTCTTTGCTAGAGAAAACTTTAGCAAAACAAGAGTTGTGCCTCTCCAATCCCTTTGTCATCAGTTATCATCATGGTATCCAAAATGAGAAAGAGGATGGAGTCGAGATGCTGGACTATAGGCAGCAATCCTGCTGAGATCTCCCAATACTCCCTTCCAAATAATCTTAAAATAATTCCTC
Source organism: Potorous gilbertii (assembly GCA_028658325.1). NCBI lineage: Eukaryota > Metazoa > Chordata > Mammalia > Diprotodontia > Potoroidae > Potorous > Potorous gilbertii. The sequence continues at coordinate 104,373,150 of CM053774.1, read as the reverse complement.
AAATCAACTTTTGAGGTTGCAGAACCAACAAAAAGTCCAAGTAAGATATTATTCCTGTCTAAGGCAATTTAGGAGGTTGGCAGGAGAAGTATGTGACACTGGGCTAGGGGTCAGCCCAGAGTGAATGCATCAGTAACTATGGTCTTTGGGGGTGGCCATGAGAAAAGCAGCAGCAGCAGCAGCAGCTTCAAGAGCTCTCAGCCCAAAAATGTTAAGAGGACTTGCACATCTAGTCAGAAAGAGATTACAGGAGACCCTTTGCTCCACTAGGTGCAGCTGATGCTGATTGCTAACTCCAATTAACATACAGATTTCTTATTACAGTTTCAGAATGTGGAGGAGTGCTTACATTCAGTCAAACGGGAACAGGGGCCCTGGTCACAGTTTCAAGGCAGAGAAAAGTACCAGTGCTTTTCGCCTCAGGAGGACAGGGAACCTGGTTTCAGTTTGAAGTCAGAAAGGAGATCTAGTGCTTACAAATACAGGAGAGCAGTGGCTAAGAGGACCATTAGCACTTTCATATACAAGAGAGGAGGGGCTCTTCCTGGGTAAAGAACAGAGCACAGACTAGGGAAACAGTGGGCTTACAATGTGATATTCTGGTGGGCAAAAGAGCTAGGATTACAACCAGGAATAACCTACCCAGAAAAACTAACCATAATCCTTCTGGGTAAACATGGATATTTAAGGAAATACAGGGTTTTCAAGCATTCTTGATAGAAACAATAAAACTAGAGCTGAATACAAAATGTGACATTTAAACACAAGATTCAAGAAAAGCATTAAAAAAAAGAGTAGTCATAAGGGACTCTGTAAAGTTTAATTGTTTACACTCCTTAATGGGAAGATGATACATATAACTCCTAAGAACTTTGTTACTATTGGAGAAGTTAGGTGTCTATGTAGACAGAAGATACATCAATCAATATATTGATTAGGTTGAGATGATCTCAAAAAAATGGAGGGGTGAGAAGTCAGGATGATAGAATGATTGGTAATTGATATCTCCCTCCTTGTTGACCTTGAAGAACCCAGACAGTATCTTCCCAGGAAATGTCCTGGAACAGTGGGAACAACAGAAGGGGTAAACAGTCTCTTAGCCCATGAGGCTAGGAAAATATCTAAAGAGGGACCTTCTTGCAGGGGCTGATGGGGACCAGTGCAAGGCCAGAGCTGTCCCAGACAGGCCCACTTCAGCAAACCAGGAGGAGATCCTGAGACCCAGTGGGGTGAAGCCCACAACCACCAACATCAGGACCCCAGGCTTGCCTCAGAACAGCCAGGGAATTGGAAAGACAATAATGCAGCTGGGATCACCACCACTGAGCTTGCCTATGCTCTAGCTTAGCAGAGGAGACTTCCTGTGGCCAGACTATCCCTCCCCCATATTTAGCGCAGTTAGTTCCAGGGTAACTCTGGGGAAACCCCAAAAGACTTCACCTGGCCTCTGCTTTCCAACACCAGTCAGCTCAGCACCATTTTAGCTTCTAGCTGAAAGAACCAGAGGTCAAAACACACAAAGCTTCAGGTTTTAGGCACAAGAACTGGGCCCCCTGTGCCCCAGAGACAGAGATATATTTTAAAAATCAGGAAAAGGGTGATCATCATGAGGAAGAAGCAAAGCAGAAAAGAAAAGATCATAGAATCTTTCTATGGGGACAAGGACCAAAACATGAATACCAAAAAGGTCAGCATTGAGACTGTATTCCCATCTGAAACTTCAGAAGGGAATATGTACTGGTCTGAAAAACAATGAGCATTCTTGGAAGAACTCAGGAAGAATTTTAAAAGCCAAATTAGAGAAATAGAAGAAAAACTGAACAATAACTTTAAAACTATGAAAAAAGAAATCACAGAAGAACTTAAAAGGAAAATTGGACAAATGGAAAAGGAAACACAAAACCTAACTGGAGAAAGTAAATCCTTAAAAGGTACAATTGGACAGATGGAAAAGGAAATGCAAAAGTTAAGTGAAGAAAACAAATTGATAAAAATTAGAATTGGGCAAGTAGAAGCTAATGACTCTGTGAGATATCAAGAATCAGTCAAATAGAATCTAAAGAATGAAAAGATATAAGAAAATGTAAAATATCTAAATGAAAAAACAACTGACCTGGAAAATAGATCCAGGAGAGAAAATCTAAGGATTGTTGGTCTACCAGAAAGCCATGATGAAGAGAAGAGCCTGGACAATATCTTCCAAGAAATTATCAAGGAAAATTGCGCAGAAGTCCTAGATTCAGAGGGTAAAATAGTCATTGAACGAATCTACTGTTCACCTCCTAAAAGGGATCCCAAACTAAAATACCAAGGAATATTGTTGCCAAATTCCAGAACTATCAAATGAAAGAGAAAATACCACAGGCAACCAGAAAGAAAAAATTCAAATATCAAGGAGATACAGTCAGGATCACACAGGATTTTGAAGTTTCTACATTAAAAGATCAAAGGAATTGGAATACAATATTCTGTAAGGTAAAGGAGCTGGGACTACAACCAGGGATTAATTACCCAGCAAAGTTGAGCATAATATTTCAGGCAAGGAGATGGACATTCAATGGAATAATGGATTTCCAGACATTCCTGATGAAAAGGCCAGAACTCAATAGAAAATTTGATCTTCAAATGCAGGTCTCAAGAGAGGCATAAAATGGAAAATAGGGGGAAAAAAAAAAACTTGTTTTTCAGTACGGGCAAACTGTTTACGTCCCTATAAGGGAAGATGATACTTGTTAATCTTGAGAATTGTATATTTATTAAAATATACAAAAGGGATATACATAGATAAAGGGAGTGGTATAAAGTGAATGATGTCATGATAAAAATGTGGTTTAAGAGTGTGAAGGGATTGTAATGGGGCATGTGAAAAGGAAGAGTCAGAAAAAGGTAAATTACATCACAGGAAGAGGCATAAAAATATATTACAGTAGAGGGAAGGAGGGGAGGGAGATGAGCATTGTTTGAGAGGTACTCTCATCTGATTGGATTCAAGGAGGGAACAGCAAACTCAAAAAGTTAAGTATAGAAATACAACTAGCTCTATAGGCAGTAGGAAGATAGAAAAGGGAGGGGAGGCTAAAAGTAGGTTGATGCTATAAACAAATTAAGGGTGCAAGGAATATTTTATTTGTCTGATTTATATAGAATGGAGGAATTTATGACCAAACAAGAGATAGAGAACATTATAAAATACAAAATGAATAACTTTGTTACATTAAATTGAAAGTTCTTTTTGCACAAACAAAGCCAATGTAACCAAGAATAGGAGGGAAGCAGAAAACTGAAAAATTTTTATCACTAGTGTCTGTGATAAAGGCGTCATTGCTAAAATATATAGAGAACTGGGTCAGATTTACAAGAATACAAGCCATTCCCCAACTGATAGTCAAGGGATATGAACAGGCAATTTTCAGAGATACAAAAGACAAAATAGGAAAATTAAAAATGTTGGAGAAAATGTGGGAGTGTTGGAATTCTCTTTGTTGGTGGACCTGTGAGCAGATCCAACCATTCTGGAGAACAATTTGAAACTATGCCCTAAGGGCTATATAAATGTGCATACCCTTTGATCCAGCAATACCACTTCTAGGACTATGTCCTCAGGGGATCATGAAAATGGGAAAACATCCCACATGTATGAAAATATTTATAGCAACTCTTTTTGAGGTAGCCAAGAACTGCAAGTCAAGAGAATGCCCATCAATTAGGGAATGGCTGAGCAAGTTGTGTTACATGAATATAATGGAATACTACTGTTTTATGAGACATAATAAACAGGCAAACTTCAGAAAAGCCTGGAAATACACATGAACTGATACTAAGTCAAGTGAGAAGAATCAGGAGAACATCATACAACATAATAGCCATAGTGTGTGAGGACTGTTTTTGATAGACTTAGTCCTTCACAGCAATGAAAGGACCTAAAACTTTTCCAAAGGACTCATGATGCAAAATTCCATATACATGTAGAGAAAAAAACTATGGAGAACACAGAACACAGAATGACGGAAACTAATTTCTATTTGTTATGTTTTGTTTTGTTTAGTTTTTCTTATGCTTTCTCCATTAATTTTCATTCATCTATACAACATGACTAATGTGAAACTGTGTTTAATAGGAATATATCTGTGAAGCCCACATAAGGTTGCATATTGTCTTGTGTAGAATATTTTAAACATATGGAAGTGAGTGTTGAAAACTGAAAACAAATAAACTGATCATTTTATCTTCCCAGTGGGTGGGAGGGAGGGAGAGAATTTGGCACTCAAAATTTCAAAAAGAAAATAACAATAAAAATAAATATTTTTAAAATCAAAATGAACCTTGGTCCTTCTTTGATCAACTCCTTTCCTCTGAGAGCCAAATAAAACCCATTTGTTTTCTAGCTTTCTGCATCATCTCCTTGGTAATTTTTGAGGTTCTACTCATTCTGAGCTTCTACATTGGAGACTGTCGTAAAGGATGCTGCTATATTTTTGCATTCATCCTGTTACCTGTCCGTTTTTTAATTATTTTGTACATGTATTTAATAGAATTTAGGTTAGCTAGTGAGTTCCCTGTCTTTGAGCAGCATCTTTGGCATAATCTTTTTAAATTGTTATCAGTCTACTCAAGCTAATCATGAGCCTTCGCATTTACTTTTGGGTGAGTCATAAATATAATTCTCTTGGACACTGCAGATTCCATTACTCATAGCTGTATGTAATTATCATAAGAATATTGATATTAAAAATTCTTTGTCCCCAGAATGACTTTGTGTTCATTCTATCATGTAAGACTTTTCATAACTCAGTATGGAATTTTCTTTACAAAGATACTAGAGTTGTTTGTCATTTCCTTCTCTAGCAGAGTAAAGCAAGAAGAAGTTAAATGACTTACCCAGGGTCGTACAGCACAGTGTCTGAGTCTGGATTTGAATTCAGGTCTTTCTGATTCGTGGCCCAGTATTCTATCCACTGTGCCCCTGAGGAACAAGTCTAGGGATACTTAAAACACTACTCAGTTTTCTACCTATGTATCTGTCTAATATATGGTACTCTCCTCTTATTTATTTCTTGATCAATACATTGTTCACTACCATGTCATTTTAAGATATTTCCATTTTTATCTCCATCTCCAATATATATCTCGATCTCAAGATCTATGCTATATCTCTAATACTATGTTGATAAACTATATTTCTAGACTGATGAACGAACTCTTGTAGATTTTTATGAGAGGAAAATGAAGGCTAAAATCGTCTGAAATCCATTAATAAAGCATATGAATGCTCTTGGCTTTGATTGACCACTTTCAAAATCCTATAGCTTTGGATCAGAAAGAATGTCATCTTTCCCATCCAGCTTGGCATAAACAAAATTGATCCAAATCTTCTCACTTTCATATTCCTCCAGGGGTGTGCTGGTAAATGTTTGATAACTTCTAGTGAAAAAAAAATGTACACTCAACATACTTTTTAAGTTTAGTCTTCAATATTAATATTTTCTTTATCACTTTCTTAAGTCTAGACAACCAACAAAACAATAAATCAAGCCCTGATTTGTACTGTTTGCTGATTCTTGAGGCATAAATGAGCACATTAAGTGGAGATCTATTTTTATTTGATTTTCCTTTTCAAAACAAAGTGGTTTATCATTCATGAAAATGAGCCCTAAGAGCTAGTGCCAGCACACTGCTGCATACCTCTCTGTACCAAAAAATTACTTTATTATTATATATAGGGAATCCAAAAGCCACCTTACAGTCTAAATTTCACTTATCTTGACTCTTATTCCTCTGTTAAATCCCTAGATGGCATAAAATTATAACTTTGACTGTCACTCAGGGCCATTTCACTCTGAGGATATTTGGTATTATGGAAGGAGCACTGGATTTGGAGTCAGCATAGAGGTTTGGATACCAGCTTCACTACTTATTTGCCAGAGGAACTTTGGCAAGTCATTTATTATCTCTCAGGCAGCCATTGTAGGCCTGGAATCACCCACATACATCACAAGGGACTCTGTAGATAAATTTCAGGAGTTCATTAAACTACATGTGAAAAGAATTAGATCTTTATTTTCATTAACCTTTGGTTTCCTTTCTAATCTTCCGTCTTTCATTTTAGACACTTAAAACATTGTTCTGTGAATGTCTACAGGATTGCCCAATCCGGTAATGGGTAAAAGACATACACAAAAGGTGAAGAATGCCAGATTAGGGTCAAACTCCAGCTCTTCTGCTTGAGCTTTGAAGTCCTTCAATATCTGGCTCTAACCTCCCTTTCTAGTTGATTAGTTGATCTTCATTATTTCCTCAGTTTCCTATTCATTGCTTATTATTTTTGTTCAAACCTCCCCTCTGCACACTCCACACTCCAGCCAAATGGACTTTCCTGCTGTTCTTCATACACAATACTCCATAGCGCATCACCATGACTTTGAGTAACCCATGTCCTTTGCATAGCCATCTACTAGAGTCCTTGACTTCCTTTAAAGCTCAGGTCAGCTTCTACCTTCTTCTACCTGATGGCTTGCTTAACTTCTCCAGGCTTTTCCTCTTCACAAATTACCTCATATTTGTTTGGTGTGTATTACGTATAGACAGACATATAGGCCCAAGTACAAACTCCTTAAGGACAGGGACTTTATAAATCTTCATATCTCCATCACCCCAGAAATCAGTAAATGCTACAAATCAGGGCTTGGCTTATTGTTTCACTGATTATCTCAACTTAGGAAAATGATGGAAAAAATCTTAACATGGGAAATTAAACTGAAACGTGTATCATGGGTACCTCTTCCCTCAAGGTTAAGTAGCTGCTTGATAAATCTTGTTCATTAATATATTAAATAATTTATCTGTTCCTTATTCTCAGCAAGGCATTGGACTCGATACTCTCTGTTGCCTTAGTTTTCTCATCTGCAAAATGGAAATCATAATGGTACCTACCTCCCAAGGTGGTTGCAGGGATCAAATGAAAACTACACTTAGCACAGTTCATGACACATAGTAGATATAAAAATCAGCCATTGTTAACATTATCTATAAATTAAGGAAAATAACACTTGTACCAAAGGACTCACAAGTTCCTCTTCTGAAGGAAGCATAATCATAGAGTCATGTACCTAAAGTTGGAAGCAACTTAAGGGGCCACTTCATCCAACTCCCTTATTTTACAGATAAGGAAACTGAGGTCCAGAGAAGTTATGTGACTTATCCAAAGTCACACAGATAAATAAAGGATAGAAACAAGATTCCAGCTCAGATCCCAATGACTCCAAACTCATTTCTTCCCATGGTATATCAAGCTAAGATAGGATCTAACCAGGGTTCTCCAAACATAATATGTGACCCTGCTTCAGAACAGCACCCTGGTGTATCTGGAGGTTGTGTGTCCTGTTTTTCTGCTTTGAAGGAGCATTTCCCTCAATGAAATGCCCCCAGAAATCACTCTCAGAACAAGCAACTAGAAAGCCCTGAAAATCTTCTTTTTTTAATTTTTGGCCACTTTATAGCCAGGTCCAAGTCTTCCGTTTGAGGAATGTCATATATATTTGATGTGATTTTCCAGAGTTAGAGTTATTTGGCTTCTTGGGGGAAACATTCAGTTCAATGTATTCATTAAGTAGAGATCTATTTTTCTTTGTTTTTCCTTTTCATGATGAAGTTATATCATTCATGAAAACGACATCAGACATTTGCATAAGGTCTTCCTCCTCAAGGTATTGACATATTGGATTGCAAGGCATTTCCAAGGATGGCTGTATCCAATAATGAAATGCAGACACCCTCTGGGATAAGGCACTGAGCAACCTCTAATAAAACCCAGCTGTTGAAGTCTGGAAGCAAAGGACTCACTCTCTTGGGATTGCAGCAAGTTAAGAGAAGGTAAATATGACAAGGAGTGTTTTTTTATGACTGCATTAAAAAAATAAGTGTTTCTGTGTTTTGTGTGTGTGTGTGTGTGTGTGTATTTGTATGTGTGTATAGATGGGGAAGGGGAGGTATTATCAGAGAAACTCAGAGTTGGAAAGGGTCTTTCATTTTCTGAGAAAATGAGATGCAAATTTAACCAAGTTTACATCACACACTGGAGGTTGAACCAAGCCATACACATACATCTGCATCCTAGCACAGGGGACAAAAGCCCACTTTTTAGTTATGATCCTGGAGGTGGCACTGACAATGGAAACAATACAAACACTCATGTGGGTTATGTCCTTTTAGTGGTATCCAGCTATAAAATGGAAAGACATAGAAATATTCAATCTCATTTTCCTCAATCCTATTCTCTATAGTTCTGAGAGTATATCTAACTCCGCCTAGAGTTCCCTGGGGGGAAAGGAGGGGGAGAGCAGCAATTTTTCCTGAATAATCCATCAGGAAGATGAATTCCAGAGCATAGTAAGTACCTGAAATTTCTCATGCTAGGAGGCTACTATTTTTTTCTTCCTTTTAGGCATAACTAGGAGATACTAAAAATCACTCTGATATACTCTATGCAGCAGTGCTGCTGGGGGCAAGTGGTTTTAGGACTATTAATAGATTATTTCTGGGTTAGATGGTCCTCCAAAACTATTGCTGAACCAGTTTAGATTATTCCTTCTCACAAAATGATCTTGAGAGAAATGATTATTAATAACGAATGATTTGGCAAGTTGCAGAGTCTAAAGTCCTGATCGCAAAAATGCAGTCTCTTGAAGGAAATAACTAATCATGAGATTCCACTAACTTTCTTGTTCAGACCCCACCTAGGTATTGTGTTCTGCTCAGACGTGGGTGGGACATAAATTCTTTGAATATATTGCCCAGGGCTGAGGGAATATAAGACCTAAATGATATAATCAAAATTCAGGTCCAACCCCTCATTTTAATATTTACTCATTAATTGGTAACCAATCAGAGTTGATTGCCATCCTTCTGAACACTCCTCTTTAAAAGAACATATAAGCCTTGAGGCAGTCCACCATGATTATCTTTAATCTAAGAAAGCAATGGCTGAAAATATCATCATTTTATCAAAATTCTGGCATTGTTAATAAACTGATTAAATTACCCAGAAATGATGTCACTTGAACCTTTTTAAACACCACATTCCCTGTGCTCATAATTCCTCTCACCAGAGCTATAACTGTGGTGGAGTAATCAGAATCTCTCACTGTTGAAATATAGAGGGCATGGATAGCAGCATCCAGAGGCATCTGCCAGAAGGACCAGAAACCACACTCCTACAATGTTCAAGGGGTGTTCTGTGCTGCTTCCTTAACAATAAGTATTTGTGATGATGGCTCTGTTCCTAACTCTACTACCCTGGAACTGTTTCAGCTTGTTGACATCCTTTCTAAAATGTAATATCCAAAATTTGCACAATACGCCGTACATGATCTGACAAAAGCAAATGCAAATATCCTGGAATTGTGAATTCCCTTATCTCACACACTATGCCTTTATTCATGTAATCTACACTCTCACTAGGTATTTTTTTCATCAGTTCTTTATTGATCTATATTGAGCTCCAGACCTCTTAAAAACAAAAAAAACTTGTCTTTTTCACAGGAATGGCATTTAATACAGGCTCTTCATATCCTGTTCTGATTTTTGTAACATCAATGCAAGAACGGATGTTTTTGCTGATTAAATTCAATCTACTCTTAAGCTTTGCTGATGAGTTTAAATAGTCATCTTTTAGGAGTGTCTAGAGTAGACCCATTAGAAATGTTGATAAGAAGGAGAATCCTCAGGCTGTAACAAAAGGAAAGAATTTTAGCATATTTTTTTTTTGCCCTAGGTGTATGGCCTGGGTCAGTGTCTGCATTTGGACAATCTGGGCAAAAAATATACTAGTGTGATAGACACTTGGGATAAAAAGATTAAAATGGAATAGTCCTTGCCTTAAGGAGATTATATTCCATTCAGGAAAGGGAATACACACATACACATACATAATTCAATATAATACACACATACACACATATATGCCTATATGTATATGTGTGTATACACACATATATTTGGAGGAAGAAAATCTTATCAACGTAGGGTTTTGGATCAGAGGAGACTCCCCTTTCTTGACCCTTGATCTAGTATTTGAACAAAGCCTGAATCAAGGTGAGAAGGTGTGTCATTACAGGAATCGGGGATTGTTTATGCAGATTCATGGATACAGGAGATGGGAAGCTGCAAATAGGATCAAGTCAGAACAACACACATTTATTAAGAGCCTACAACAATAGCAACAACTACTACTAGACTTACAAAGAAAGGTAAAAAATAAATTTCTGCTCTTAAAGGACTCACAATTTGAAGGGTAAAGCTCAGAGAACAGCAAGCAGACCAAGTTATCAGGAGTATATGAAAATGAGTACTGTTCAATAAGATAAGGGTATATTTCGACAGGTTTTAAAAGTCAAATATTGGGAATGGTATTTTATCCTGGAGATGATACAGAACCACTGTAGCTTTCTGGGTAGGGGAGAATTGTGGTTGAATTTGTGTTTTAGGAACACCAATTTGGTCACTTTTGGAAAGATAGACTTGGGACCAGTCAAGGAATGATAACATGACTTACTTCAAAGGTATTTCATGAGGAAAGTGCTTTGTTAGCAGTTGTCTAAAGTAAATGAGTTATATGAACAATTTTAGCTTTCTATAAATAGAGTAGACTGCCTAAGGAAGTAGTATGGGCTTTATCATCATAGATGATCAAGAAGAAGCTTGAGAATCACTTTGAAAGGTATGTTCTAGAAGAGACTAGGGCTTCCCCTGAGAAGGAAGACTGGATGGTTTCTGGGGCCTTTTCACCTCTGGGATTCTTTGTGCCTCCTATCTAGAGTTAGATGACTTCAGAGAGCAGCCAAGGCTTTTCCAATGGTGTGATTTCCAATCTGTGTGATGTATGCATTCTGAGAGAGATGAAAGAGTACGAAAAGGAGGAGTAAGATCATTTTGCTTCTCTCTAGAAATTCTGCCTTGTTACTTGGCCAACACTAAGCAACTGCCACTGGTGAAGAATGCTGAAGCACTATGCTCCCTCTTTTCTCTGCTAATAGGTCAGTCTACTCTGGACAGGAGCATATGGTCTAAATGGGTCCAGTCCTGGGGGTGGCAGGCTAGCCTCTAATTACAAAGAGGCTAGGATCTCTTTTTACATGCCTTGTCTCATTAAACCCTTTCCCCAGCACTCTGAGGACAATTTCTTTAAAGCTTAGACTGCGACTTATGACTAGGGTCTCCCCAGCATTTTCTTTCCAATGGAGCATGTTGCCATCCACGCTGGAACATGAACATAAGTCACACAGGATGAAACATGGTTGGATTATGTACTCTGGTAGGTAGGAGTATTCACATCAAAGAGATGACAGATATTTTGAAGTAGCAAGCTATTATAAACTTCTACTGGTGCTATTACAAGTTGATTCTTTTCTTGGTATTTGCTTAAAGGTCTCAACCTTCAGGAAAGAACCCCTTTGTGGAGAAGATAAAGCTCTATTTTCTGTAACCCTGTGGCATTCATACCCTTCACTCTCACTGGCCAGAGCTACTGATGCCATTAAGGAGGCCAATTAAGCTACTCTCATTGTAAAGGCATTGAAACTGCCCTTTATATTCATAAGTTGGCTTAGTCTCAGCTATGTGTCTTTTGTGTTTAGCATTTTTATTTGTGAAGCGTTGTTACTTTTCCCAAGGAACTGAAGATGGGAACATTCTATGCAGAGAATGTTATGTGTGTGTAATAATGAAGGACAACAGTCATGCTGAGACTTTGATTATGGAAATGATGTGCCCAGAAACCTTAAACAGAGATGTGATTATTTCTGTTTTAAAGAAATTCACTCTTCAGTTTGTATTTTTGAAAGTTTTTTGGGTTTTTTTTCTTTCTTGTAGAAGATTAGACCTCTGGATTCAAACAATTTAATTCTGAGTTCAATTCCCAGATTCTAGATCTCATACACATTCTCCCAGACCAAAGAATTCTATTTTAAAATTAAATTTAAATTTTATCTTTTCTTATTCTGCACTTTAATATTTGACAAGAGATTTCCATATATACTGCAGAACAAAAATATAGTATGTGAATCTGTAAGTCTCCATATCATACTATTTTGCTTAAATATATATGTGCATGTTATGTGTATATATATGTATATACATATATATGTACATATGTGTGTATATATGTATATACATATATACACACATATTTTGTCAATATGCCATATGTTTGGGCTTTATATACATATTATATGTATGTGCAATACATATATATACATGCATACAGTATGTATGCATGTATATATAGGGGTCTATGGGGTATTCAGGGGGTACTAACACCTCTGCCATGAAGGCTTGCCAAGTCCTTTTCAGGGCTGTTCATCCACCTTTGCTGTCTACCTGGCACTTAGCTCTCACTTGTGGCTCCAAGAAGCTGTAGCACAGTGGTCACACCCTGATAAAACCATCTCCACAGATGGGCTAAACCATATTGTAGGTAACCAACAGTCCTCAAACCAATTGGTGAATTAAGGGGATGACTACCCCAAGCATGTGAAGACTTCCCCCAGTGGATGAGAACAACCTGTTCCTTCAGCCAGGAAAATACCTGAAGTGTCTGCTCTGGAGTGTTTAGAGCTTGGTCAGACATTGAAAGTGCCAAGGTCATCCACTGCATCCCAGGCCATTGTCAGATTTTGTTTGGTCACTGGACTTCACTGGCTCCGGGAGAGGTAGTGAGGCTGATGGCTTTGTAACATACTTGTTTATGTATGTGTATATGCTGTCTCCCCAGAGAGAATGTAAGCTCTTTAATAAGATCAGAGACTACATTTCTTTTTTGTCTTTTTGTCCCCAGTGCACAGGACACAACAAGCACTTAATTGATGTTTGGTGTTTAATTTAGTGATCTTTGCCTGGCGTTACAATGGTAAACTACTTATACCGTTACTCCTTTCCATATCATAAAATATTTTGTCTATGACTTTGGCAACATCCACTGTATATGTAGATGCTGAGTTTCTTTTGGGTGACCTGAGATATATTAAATGCATTTGGACAATAGACAGGTTTATGTTGGTGTTTGATGGTGATGATACCAGTAATACTTAGCACTTACAGATCATCTTAACGTTTCTAAAGATCGTTACAACTAGATGTCAGTAGTGCAGAGAGCTGGGCCTGGAATCAGGAGGACTCATCTTCCTAAGTTCAAATGGCAGGTCACTTAACCCTGTTTGCCTTGGTTGCCTCATCTGTACAATGAGGTGGAAAAGGAAATGGCAAACCATTCTAGTATCTTTGGCAAGAAAAACCCAAATGGCGTCACAGAGAGTTGGATGTGACTGAAAATGATTAATCAACAATAACAGGGCCAGGTAACTGGACATGAATGTAAGAGCATGAAATAATCCTGTAGAAACAGTGTTAGGAGTATTGAAACTCAGAATAAGCTGAGGCCTTTGAGAGAAGGCAAGGATAAAAAGAACAGTCATTGCTGTTGGTTTTCTATAGTTTGTTTAGGTTTTTTTTTTAAACAATATTGAGAGAAAAGGAAAGATCAAACAAGAGATCACACCTTTGTTTGTGGTGGAAGGGATGATGACTGGAAAGAAAAAGATTGTTCAATTACTATTTTGCTTATGTTTCCTTGGATTTGACAGAAAGAAAATGACTAATAGGGAGGTAATGCCAAGGTAAAGAGTTAGTATGAGAGAACCTAGTAGTTTTCTTTGATGAATGAAGGCCATGAAGCCCCAGGTAAAATATATCTTCAGTACTGAAAGAACTGGCAAGAATAGTTACTGAGCTACTGTCAGTGATATTCAAAAGAGAACTGAAATGGGGGAGGTATCATAAGATTGGAGAAGGAGAAAAAGGGAAAAGAAGCAGAGTCAGCAAAGTCTAGTCCATCAAGCTTGACTTCAATTCCTAAGAAAATTCTGGAATGAATCATTAAAGATATAACTGATGAATATTTCCAAAGAGAAGCAGTGATTAGAAAGAGTCATCCTGGCTTCATCAAGAATAGATCATGGTTCATTTCCTTTTTTTTCTTTTTCTTTTTTAACAGGATGATGAAAGTTATAGATGAAGGAAATGTTTTGAGAGTTCAACCTTGATTTTAGGAAAGTTTTGGATAAAGCATCTCATACTATTGGAGTGAGAATTGTCCCTTAACATGTAGCATGAAGATATTATTGTGTCTTAAAGGGAGGAAGAATATATGTGTGTATAGATATATGTACATATATATATATACATACAAATAGATAGATATAGACACAGATATAGCTATAGATATAGATGTGATATAGATATAATCCTTTGCCTCTTCTTGCTTTATCCATGTTCAAAGGAGACTTTAATTCTTGTCAGGAGGAAAATCAGTCATTGGAGGGTAGAAGCTATCACTGTTTTTTGGCTGGTTATTAGGTAAAATACTCTATCTCTCTCCTCCCTTAAATAGTATTAGTCTAGAGGATATGAAGTTAAGATTAGAAGTTTTGCTATTGCTTGATGGGAAAAGGTGATTATATCCAAAGCTTGATTTCTTTTCCACCAAACACAACGAACACACACATAGCCGAAAGTAAAGAAATCCCATTTACCAAAGTTGATAGCAAAACAGAAATTACAGCAAGTGTTCATATGAGACTATATGCAGACAATACATTGTAAAAGACTTCTCCCATTATGTATAACATGACTTAGTTCAACCATGAGAAGCAATCCCAGATCATAATCAAGGGGAAAGTCTTCAAAGCTCTAGTGTAGCAAACCAGAGATAGGATCCTTTTAGAGACTGCTAGCTAATCTCATCTTGGCTTCCCTGAGTCTCATTATACCTTCAGCAATCTGAAGTGGAGTTAGCATCATCCATCTTCTCTCTCAAGGATGGAAGCCAGAAGTGCCTCAAAATAGAGCTCTCTTCTTCCCACTCGGCGAATTCAAACCTACCTCTCTTTTAGGAGCAGAGTCTTGATATTTACCAATGAAGAGAGACACTCATACCAATGGGATTTGGGAGTTGTGGTACACTATGTTTATCAAGAAGATGCATAGGGAGGAGCCAAGATGGTGGAGTAGAAAGACTCACCCATGCTAGCTCCGAACCCACAGCCCATGGATTTCCTCTAAATAGAACTCCCAACAAATTCTGGAGCAGTGGAAACCACGCAGCAAAGGAGTGAAGGAGATTTCTCTTCCAGAGAGCCCTGAAAAACCGACCACAAGGGTCCACTGCGCACCAGATGGGAGCTGAGCCCAGCCCTTCCCTGGCCACGCAACACCAAGAGGAGCAGACCTGAGCAGGCTTCAGGGAAAGAATCTCCAGTGGCCGCGAAGGTCCCTCCACCCACAGACGCACAGGTCAGTGAGAGAGACTTCTGGGTTGACTGAGAGGGGAGTGGGGTGTCGCCATAACTCAGGCCCCCTCGGGAGGCAGCAGCAGAGGCAGTGGGTGGCCAGAGGCTCCCAGAGTAGGCAGGAGATGGGGTCCATTATGGAAGGTATCCACATAAACCCCCTGAGGAAACTAAGCCTGGGAGGAAGCCTTGCCCCCACCTGAGCACCAGAACTTAAGCTCACATTGAATAGCAGCCCTACCCGCCACTGAAAGCCCTGAGGCTGGGGAGCAGCATTTGAATCTCAGACCCCAAGTACTAGCTGGGTGCATCTAGGTGGGGGTGAAGAGGAATCTCAGAAGTCAAGTAACTGGCTGGGAAAATGCCCAGAAAAGGGGAAAAAAAAATAAGACCATAGAAGGTTACTTTCTTGGTGACCAGATGTTTCCTCCCTTCCTTTCTGATGAGGAACAACAATGCTTACCATCAGGGAAAGACATAGGAGTCAAGGCCTTTGTATTCCAAACATCTGAAATAGATATCCAATGGGCTAAGGCCTTGGAAGAGCTCAAAAAGTATTTTGAAAATCAAGTTAGACAGGTGGAGGAAAAACTGAGAAGAGAAACAAGAGAGATGCAAGAAAAGCATGAAAAACGGGTCAATACTTGATAAAAGAGACCCAAAAAAATGCTGAAGAAAATAACACCTTGAAAAATAGGCTAACTCAATTGGCAAAAGAGGTTCAAAAAGCCAATAAGGAGAAGAATGCTTTCAAAAACAGAATTAGCCAAGTGGAAAAAGAGGTGCAAAAGCTCACTGAAGAAAATAGTTCTCTCAAAATTAGAATGGAACAGATGGAGGCCAATGACTTTCTGAGAAACCAAGAAATCACAAAACAAAATCAAAAGAATGACAAAATGGAAGATAATGTGAAATATG
>CM053774.1:104314019-104349904 GCA_028658325.1 Potorous gilbertii | reverse complement strand
TGTTCTTGCTACTAGGAAATAAGAGATACAGGTAATGGGGAATAGAAAGTTATCTGGCCCTACAGGACAAAAGAGAAGATGGGGACAAGAGAAGGGAGGGATGATAGAAGAGAGGACAGATTGGTGATAGGGGAAATTAGAATGCCCGGTGTACTGGGGTGGGGGTAGGGGACAAATAGGGAGAAAATTTTGGAACCCAAAATTTTGTGGAAATGAATGTAAAAATTAAATAAATAAATTTATATATAAAAAGCCAAAAAAGCAAAAAAATTAATTAAATGCATATACTAATTCTGAATTTATGTACCTGCATATCTTTTTCATTTTTTTAAAGAGTAAGCCCAGTGGGGTTTTCATGGTCCCACATTTCCATTGTCACATTTGTCAATAGGTTCATACCACCACTTTATTGAATAGCAGGTTAAGTCAGTGCTATAACTGAACATTCTCAGTATCTTAATGATGGTTGAATTACGAACTTCACAGATTTCTTTTTAATCTTTCAAAGGCTGCTGAGGTTGTTGTAGCAATATAGGCTCCTAAAGGCAATTACAGAAAAGAGTATTTTTTTTTCATCTCTCTCTTCTCTCAAATCTAGTTTGGGATCATTCTTGGTACAATGCTCAAACCACAGTTATGAACATGACTTTGATGTTACCATGACTTTTTATGTTTGAGTCTTTAGAATAATTCTTCAAAAGCAATTTTATTTTCTTTTGGGACTTATACCTACCATATGAGCAAGATCAGATGGATTGGGACTTTAAGGTTGCTCTCTGCACTGCTAACTGAATCAAAGATATGCAGAATTTTATGCTTCGTTGTTATCTTTCTTGAAAATATAGCTCATTTAAACTGTTAGACACAAAGAATAGCCAAGAACTCATTAATATCTTAAAATATAAACTGTACCTTGCTGACTAGTTGACACGGAAGATATAAGTAAAAACACATAAGAAAGAGTTCAGTATCTTTCTCACTAATGCCAAATGTTACCAAGCTCTGATTTAACTTAATTTTTGATTTACGTTGAAATCAACTCAATTGCAATCTCCTCTTAAAGCCTAATGGCAAACATCCTGATTTTCAATAGAAATGAATTAATAAGCACTTATGTGGTCATGTGATCATGTCTGGTAAAAGATTGATTTGTCACAGTATCTTGTGAGATTTATATTTCTTCCTGGTTTTGAATGAGAGGAGACTAAAGAAATCAGTCTTCAAACAGGGATCAGGGACTTTCATGCACAGCAGCAGTGGGCTATGAGGGACTTTAGAGGAGGAAGGCAGAAGGGCAAGGTGGCAGCATGCCATGGGAGCAGGCAGTGGCACATGATCAAGGTATCACCTGGTGCTGGGCACATCTACAATCCCCTTCTGTAGAACCATGAGTGACACCCTCCTTCTGAAGGGACAGCTTAGAGGTATGTGTGATTGTGTGTGTTTTATCACAAACATCCTCATCCCGATGTGACAGCATTGAAAGAAACAAGCCCACAGAGATCAATCCTACCTTATCACAGTTTTTCTTCTGTTTGCATTTATCTTCAATTAATTCTCTAAAGGAATACATTTGTCAGACTTTATATTATGGTCTACTCGGTCCTTATATTTTGTTGGATGTCCCTTTATTTGTGGCAAAGGGTCCCTATCTCAGGAGATAGCACTCCCTAGTACAGGGTTGGGAGCTCCATCCCCACCCCAGCTCATTGTTAGAGAGTTTCTTTTCCTCAACTGGGGTCACAAGTAGAAACCATTTCATAATTACCCTTCTAAGTGCAGAATTTCCATGAAGCTGGACCCTATACTATAAATCAACCTCATAGAATCGAAGCCAGATTACATTGATGAAGCACCTACTATGTGCTAGACATTTTACTAAAGGCTGTGGATGGTAAAGGTATTCTCAACAAATTCAGTCTAATGGAGGAGGAAAATGCAAATAATTATATAAAAATAAGATATAAACAAGATCATTCTCAATGGAGACTAGGGCTTGGAATCTACAGGCCATTAAGATCAGCTCCGATTCCTAGAAAAATTCTGAAACATTGTATCCAAGAGATAGCTGATGAGCATCTGAAAGAGAATGGGTGATCACCAAGAGCCAACATAGCTTCATTGAGTCAGATTGCATAGTGGGTAGAGCACTGACTAGCTCTAAAGTAAAGAGGACCTGATACTTGTTAACTGTGTGCCCCTGGGCAAGTCACTTGACCCAATTGCTTCCAAGAAAACAAACAAAAAATAGTGATTACTAAACTAGCATTAAAAAAATAATAATGAAACCCACTTTGGACGCATACATAGGTCTAGTTCTATCTCCAAAACTGGTGCCTCAGGATTTCGGTGCAGCTTCTACTCAAAGATCTAGTATAAAGATGTCTATGTAGCCGTTCATCCTATCTCTCAGGAGGGAGATCCCTGGCTACTTCCAGTTTAATCCAAGGATAGATTTTTTTTTAGCAATCCGTGTTAATAGCCTCTGACTCTTTTGCATTTTCTCTACATGAAGCAAAAACAGAGAGGAAAGTCTCATGCTACTTGATTCTGAGGTTCTACCTTAAAGTCTGCCTTTCTTCCAAGATGGAATGGATTTTCTTAACAGGGAAATTCTAAAGCACTTCCTTGCCTCAATACTTTCCCTAAGTCTACATATAACTGATTTGGGGGAAGGAGGGAGAGACAAGAATGAGAAAAATTGGCATTTGCAATTTTGCAGTCTTGTTTATGACTCATAGTATTTCTCCTATCAGGAGCATACTTCTTTTTCAGATACTACCAAAATTTAACTCTTAATGTACCTTTAAACCGTGCATAATAAAGTTCCCAAACACTGATATAATTCTACTTCAGAACTACTTCCCCATACTCAAACCCACATACACTTTTTTCACCTTAAATTTTCTCCTGAGCTGGTTCACCCTCCCTAGTTAGTACAAGCCTTCCAGTCTTATAGGGATGAAGATTTGATGGCAGGGCATGAAATAACCTTCCTATTTTAAATATATTTTTATTTAGACTGTAAACAAGAACCTGAACTTAAGAATAGTATTAGTTTAAATATTGTTGCTAGACGTTCTCTAATCTGTCCTTTAAAAGCATTTACCTTTTCATTACTTTTCCCCTTCCTGCATCTTAGATCATTTTGTTTCTCATAAGTGAGCTTTCCTCAGTGACTTTCCTCAAGCCTCTATTTTCTTATTATACTCCTACATTGACAGCATCCTCGTGCAGTATTTATTAAGTGCAGACCTGGTTGATTTGGGTGCAGAACCATCACCTAGTCACCTAAAACTAATTTCTTTAGCTAAACAATGCCCAGATTTACTTGTCTAACCTTTCTCATCAGTCAACATCTGCTCTCTTGCCATCTGCTTCAGATTTCTCGTATTTCCAAATATCCTTGAGATCTGGAAACTACAAGGTGGATAAGGCAAGATTTTTTTTCACTTTTCATCTGGTTGTATTGGCCTTGTGTAAATATAGCTTGTAATGAAATCCTGATGTTTTCCCTGTTTTGTAATGTGCCCATGAATTATTTGGACATATTCCCACCATATTGCCAAAATCTACCATATCTCCAACTTCAGCAGAATGCAACCAGAACAAACTTAAGCTCTTTTACTTTGTCAGAAGGGATGAAGATTTGATGGCAGGGCATGAAATAACCTTCCTACTTTAAATATATTTTTATTTAGACTGTAAACAAGATGTCTTATTATGCCTTTTCAAAATCTTTTCTTTTCCAGGACCAATAGAACTGTCCACCCCATTTTCTTCGACTGATCCCTCACTATTACACCAAGTCCCTTAAAAGATACCATGAACATCTTCTTTTTTATTTATAACCCTCATGTTTCACACATTTTGGACTACAGAGAAGCGAGTCCTGACTTAGTGCCCAGAGGTTCAAGGTTTAGATATCACATATATATAAACTATGTGTGACCTTGACCAAGTTATACAACCTCAGTGGATCTCAGCTCCCTCATTTGTAAGAGGAGAGAATTGGCCTCTGTGGTTCCTTCCAGGTCTATATTTATAATATTTGATAGATACAGTGCCTGGCATATAGTAAATGCATACTGATTGAATGATTGATGGGTGGGATGGAGTTGTAGATTAAATGCTATATTGTAACCATAGCTACAATTTTATTTATAATACCTTTTCATTAGAGGTTCAGCCCTTACTACTAGACCCCTTACTGATAATTCTGACCCCTTACTACTAGAGAATAGATAGATATAGATATACATACACAAAGAGATAAACAAATCTGTATGTGTGCGTATATGTACACATATACGTACACATACACATATGCATACATATACATAGATATGCAAACTTTCCATGGGATACCTCACTGATAGTAGCTAGGTGGTACAGTAGAGTGTTGGGCTTGGAGTCAGGATGACCTGAGTTCAAACTTGACCTTAGATGCTTACTAACTCTGTATCCTTGAGCAAGTCACTTAATCTCTTTGCCTCAGTTTCCTCAACTATAAAATAATAATGGCACCTACATGCCAAAGTTGTGAGAATTAAATGCGGTAGTATCTGTAAAGTACTTAGGACAATGTCTGGCACATAGTAAGCTCTATGTAAATGCTAGTAGTAGTATCAATAATGTAGTAGTAAAAATAGTAGTAGTAGTGGTGGTGGTGGTGGTAGTAGTAGTAGTAGTAGTAGTAGAAGTCATAATAGTAGAAGCAGCACCAGATGGAGGAAGAGGAGAAATACAAGACGGAGGAGGTCAATTTTTCCTGAGAATCCCAGACAATGAATCCACACCCTGTTTTCACTCTAGAAACTCACTTGAATCTTACTCTTAATAAATAATCCAGACTTCTTAGAGAAATAAATGCTAGCCAACCTAGTTACATTTTCCAGCACACATTAAAAACTTATTTTTTGTCCTCCTTCCATATCTTGGCAAGTTCACTCCCATCTATTACCATGTTAGTGGGCCCCATCAGCCCAATACCAGTGATTGTTTCTAATGCTAGCTGCCATCTATCTCAGTGATGATTGAGGCAACTATTCAAGTATCACTGCTGTTCATAGGTACTGTAGTCCTGTCTGTGTGATCATTGGCCAGTATTTTCTATTTTCCTGTAATGTTGCTTTCATTTCAATGCTGGGTCTTTTGTATCCTATCCTTTCACCCTCTCTTTTGCTCACATACAGACTACCGAGGATATCTACCATGAGAAGTACACCAAAGAGATATCTTCATCAAAGAACATTTGGACAAAATTCATGGCAGGCAGAAATAGAAAACATACTCTCATCAGAACAGATTACAGGCCACCTGGATAGAAAAAAGAAGCAGTGGAGAAGTGTGAGAAATAGATCATGAGCTAGACATTGAGAAAAGATATAATTCTATGGGGAGACTACAGTTATCCAGATATCTGCTGGAGTTCTGTCTCTCTGCCAAAAGCAAAGCAACCAATAATTTATTGAGTGGCTTTAATGATAATTCCATCTTTAAAAAGATAGAGTAACAAAAGACAATTTTTTCTGGACCTGATTGTTACCAATAGTACATGATTGCTAGATTGGAAATAATATGGACCACATGGGGGAAGTGATCATTTTTTCATAGGGTTTATGATAGAGAAGGAAAGGAAAAATGGGAAGAGACTGTCTTGTACCTTAGAGTTTGAGTTTACAAAGAACTCAGAAAAAGAATAGGCAGGATGTATGTGTTGAAAACACTGAAGTTAAAGTCAACCTAAGAAGGATGGGAAACTTTTGAGGATAAGACTCTGAAGTCAAAAAGAAATATAATTATATTGAGAAAAAACAGAAAATGGAATACATTTCAGTCCCTAAAATATTGCTGTTACTACATTGAAAGCCATTAGAACACATAACTCTATAAAGATGCATATGCATGCCCAGGAAACTAATCAAATAACTTAGATTTCAGAAGAGATATGTACAGATGATGAAAGCAAGAAGCTAAGGCTGGCAAGAAATAGTAAGAACTGAAAAAGAGAGGGGAAGAGGCTGAGGAAAGGGAAAATAGAAGATTATTAAATGATTAGGATAGTAGGGATGGAGAGGACAAAGAAGGTCTAGCTACTCAACTCTTGTTATTTTTCCTTTTTTTAATTTTCTGTCAAGAACAATGATCTTTGTCCTGGAAGACACAAAACAAAAATAATTAATAAGAAGTTAATATCCCTAATAAGTTGGGAGATAATAGGAAAACACCCAAAGGACTCAGGTGACCTGACACAGATAGACTTATCACTTAACACTGAAAAAAACTGACATGTGATTGATTGCCAAGTCATTGTTGCTAAGATTTGAAAGAGGATGGAAATGAGAGGAGTTCTACTAGATTGAAATGAGTCAAATATTGTCCTGATTTTCAAGAAGAGAAGAAAGTAGGTTCTATAAGCTTTATGTACCAGGGAGATAGACTGGTAAAATTCTGTGACATTATTAAAGTCACTAAGTGAATGTATAAAAAACAAAAAAATGAAGAGATAGTCACAAAGAGTCAGCATAGCTTCATAAAGAGCAAACTATATAAGATTCATTTTATTTTCCTTTTGCCCTCCTTTTATTGCTCTTCCTAGGGCAATCCATAAGCATTCATTAAGTATCTCCTCCATACCACTCTATGCTAAATTCCAGGGATGCAATTACCAAAATTAGACAGTATTTTTCCTTCTAGGAGCTTACCTTCTACAAGAGGAAAATGTGGCAGAAAGGGTACCTAGATTTTAGTAAAGCATCTGACAAAATCTTTGATGTTATTTTTGTAGGAAAGAAGACAGACACGATGGTGATATATCCAGAGGATTTCCCCAAGTATCTGGAAATTATTTTTACCAATTGTGATTTTTATAAATGATTTGTAGAAAGATATTGATTGAAGGCTTATCAGATTTGTAAATATATGATTGCTAACTCACTGGATGACATAGTCAGGATTCTAAAGGTCTCAACTAACTACAACATTGGAATAAATTTAACAGTATGAATAATGGTAGTCATCTCTAGTGTGGGGGGAAGAAAAAAGTAAAAGAGAAAAAAGACATTTACATGATAATTTTATTAAATATTTAAAAGGAATAGTGAGCTGTACATAATAGATTTGCAGTTTCATTTGCAATAATATATTTATCCTAATATGTTAGGGAAATTCTTGTTTTATTTCATAAATTAAATATTAAATATTTTACAAAAAAAGAAATTTAATATGAAATTAAATAGTATTCTTAAATTGTCTACTTAAATATGATTATAGTACAGCAGATATGAAATTTAATTAATACAAAAGTAATTTTTTGTAGTTGGGTAAAATATAAGATGTAGGGGTTTAGTGAAATAGTAGTTATGAAAAAGATCTGGGGGCTTAAGTAGACTATAAGGAAATAATATATCAACCAAAAATATTTAATGACAGTTTAGGATTTATTAAGAAAATTATAGCATCCAGGATAAGAGACAACAGTCCTTTTGTCCTCAGAACTAGGTTCTGTTTCCCTATTAGGAGCAAAATCCAAATCCCTAATTCCATACATTAAGGCAATTCTCAGTTGACTCAGAGGAATAAAGCCTCAGTCTGCTGACATTTTCTGGCTGTCTGAAAACAAAGAAGCTATCAGAGGAGCTTCAGGCGCACTCTCCCTCTGATTCTCAGCAGACCATGATGTACAACTCAGGCAAAGGAACTTCAGTCAGCTGAATCAACTCAACATGTCCTCAGTGCCTATCCTTGGTGAATATCCTTCTGTTGTGGTCAAGTAAACCTCCTCTGTATGTGTCTCATTACTTTTCAATATCAAACCTAAACTAACAGGGACTAGCCTACATCAGGGTCAGCATAAAACGGTGCCCTCAAGGCACTGCTTATGTCATTCAAGATGTCTTCAAATCTCACTAACAACACTTGTTACTAAGAACATAACCAGGAGATAATCCACCTGCTCTAAAGAACATTTCCAAGAACTTCTAAGAGGCTAAAGCTTCAAAGCAAGAACAGCTAAATGAAAACTTGGCCTGAACTGAAAGAATTGGGGGATGATGAAAGGAGGGATGGCAAAGATGAGGGACTGAGGTGTAAGGGAATGAAGAAGTAAATTTAGAGGGGTAATATATCATGACAAGATACAGTGATATCACTAAATTATTGCTGTTGAAATTGAAGCTTTTCATTATCTCATAGAAAAAAATGCAGAGAAAGAAGATGAGTACAGTGCTACAAATTTAAGAAAAAAATAGTCATTCTATTCTAAATCTCTACAATTTGAGAATGATCTTTCAACAAAGAAGAGAAAGCAAATTCAAAAAGGCCAAGAACTTGCCTAATTTTTGTTGCTTTGTTGCCCATTCAAGTAGAAACTGAAGTTTTGTGGTTATCGTTTTCTTGGTTTAAAAAAAATGCTTAAAAAACTATTCCAGAAAGAAGATGACAATCTATTCAATTCAATGAGCCTTGGGAGAATGATCTAGGGAGAAATGAGACCCTTGAGTGTCTAGCTTTAGTAGGAAAAATTTAGACTCCACTTTCTAAAACACTTCCATGAAACTTTAGCTAATAAAAAGATTATAAATTGGTTTTAATTATGAAACGCTGAGTATCGTAGATTCATAAAGCATCATAACTAGATAGGAATTCAGGATTATTATAGGAAACATCATTTTGTTGTTCCTTCTGTTCAGTCATATCCAACTCTTTATGACCCCATTTGGGTTTTCTTGGCAAAGATACTGGAGTGGTTTGCCATGTCCTTCTCCAACTCATTTTAACAGATGAAGACACTGAGGGTTAAGTGATGTTCTCAGTGTCACACAGTCATTGTCTGAGATCAAATTTGGACTCAAGAAGACAAACCTTTCTGACTTCCAACCCCGCACTCTATCCACTGCACCATCTAGTTGTTTAGTATAATGAAAGTCTACTAGCTTTGGAGTAAGAAACCCAGCGTTCAAGTTCCATCAATGACATCTGCAGGATGTATCACATTGGACATGTCTCTAACCCCACTGCATTTCAGTTTTCCCATGAAGTAAGGTCCCTTCAAGCTCTACATCTATGATCCCATAAGTTATTCCTCACTTTACAGATGAGGATACTGAGGGCCAGAGATTAATTTTCAAATTAATTCTACATCTCAACAACAACAACAAAAATAGAGTTCATTCATTTCTCTACTTTATGAAGAAGAGCTTGTGAACACAGAAACGTACTAACATGAAATAATGGCTTAGCTTGGGAATGGTTCTATCATTTGTGTTTGCTTTCTTCAGTATCTTTTTACTGACCCTTCAAGTAAAGTCACACTGGTCATAATTATTTTCAAAGGTTAAGTATCATAGCTCAAATACTTAGAATCATGATAATTGTTTTCATTAATGTTATTTTTGGCCAAATCATATATAATGTGAGTATACATATATCCAAATATGCATATACATATTTATGTGCATACATGTATTGGTGTTCATTGTCTGTGAAAAAATACATACATACTTCATACCACTATTAAACCTTCCTAAAGTATCCCATATGCCTGAGAACATCCTATGTCCAAATCATAAGAAAATTTCTCTAGAAAAGGCTAAACCAGGTTCAAGGTATTTCACTAGCTTACTTCCACTTGATATGACCATTCACAAGCCTTCACTGGTATTTTAAGCATTAATATTAAGGCAGAGGACCTAATTTAATATGAAGACAGAGAAGCTAGGTGGCACAGTGGATAGAATGCCAGCCTGTAGTCAGGACTACCTGAGTTCAAATCTGGCCTCAAACACATTAATTCTGTGACCCTAGGCAAGTCATTTAAACTTGTTTGCCTCAGTTTCTTCAGCTGGAAAATGAACTGGAAAAGGAAATGACAAACCAGTCTAATATCTTTGCCAAGAAAACCCCAATGAGATCATGAAGAGTGGACATGACTGAACAACGCCTATCCAAAGACATTTGATGAACTAGCATGATAGGAAATTAGCAATAAAACTCCCCCCACCATAAACCTAGACATACTGTCCCACAAGTGCAAACATTATTATACAAATAAACACAGAGAATGAGTGTGTGGAGAAATAGCCAGGTTAGGGACACATGTGACCAAGGATAAATTTATGTATAACACTTAGAGAATACCATTTCATATTTTATTTAGTAAATGTTTAGATATTCTTGTTAGCCACAAGCTACTGCAGCATTAGTGTCTGAGCATTAGACAAGGAGAAATGTCCCTGCTGTGATGTTGGAATGAGTTATTCTGGGTTGGGAAGAGATGATCTTAATCAACCTTTTGACTCAAAGACTGAATAATGAATATTCAGTTAGCCTCACAGAACCCTCTGCCTCTAATAACCTTTAAGTCTGATTCACACATTCAACAAGCATTTATTAAGTATTTACTATCTACCACACATTGTATTAGGTACTGGAAATGGGAAGAAAAGGATGAAATTAATTTCCATCAAGGAACTTAAATTCTGCTGATTTGAGGAAGGGGGGGGCTTATTTACCATTTATTTAAAATATGTTACATAGGTCCTGTTTTGTTTTTAATCACTGCTACTACATCCTTCCCCATCCATCATCTTCTTCCTAGCCTACTTAATAGAGAGAAAGAAGAAAGGGAGCAGGGTAAGCTTGTATCCTATAAGCTTAATCAAATAAAATGAATCCACACAATGATTACGTGGTAAGATATGTGTCTCTGATCCTCGTGTCAGGAGGCAAGTAGCAGGCTCCGTGACAATTAAGCAGCGCAGTGACAGAGTGCTGAATTCAGGGCCTGCCAGACAAATTCAAATCCTGCCTCAGTTTTCTCAAGTATAAAATGGGGATCCTAGTAGCAACTTACCTCAACATGAGATCATGTTTATAAAGTGCTTAGCAAAAGTACTTGACATATGCTAGGCACTTGATAAATGCTTATTTCCTTCGCTCTCTCTTTCCTTCCCAAGATTCATCATAGACCTTTTAGAAACATCATCAGCCATTGCTTTGATCAGAGTTCTTAAGTCTTTTGGAATCGTTTTTCTTTGCAATTCCGCTATCCTTGTATAAAATTACTCACTTCAATCTGTGTTAGATATTAATGCATAGTTAATAGTGATGATGAAGATAACTAATATTTATATAGTCCCTACTATGTGCGCCAGTCCCTAGGCTAAGTGCTTTACATTTACTTTATTTAACCCTCACAACAACCCTGAAAGTTGGGTCCTATTATCCACCCCTTCGATCCACTTTTTTTTTTGTATTTTGAAGTTTAGGAAATGGAGCTAAACAAGAAGTTAGGCATATTGTCCACCGTCACAAAACTGATGTTGGAGACTGAAATTGAACTCAAATTTCCAGACTCCAGGCTCAGAGTTTGATATTCATTCTATAGTTATTCATCATAATTTGTTCTACCATTCCCTAATTATCTAATATCCCTTTAGATATTGTTCTCTGCTTTCCCTTTTAATTCCCCCTTTAGGATCAGAAAGTTCATTTTACTTCTGACTGTTCTCTCACTGGTATTTTCTAGCCCTGTTGTTTCTCTATGTTTCTACAACAAGCTGCGCGTATGCATTTTTTGTCTATTGCAGATAAAGGTGAACTTCATTTATTGCCCATTCCCTGTACCCCTTCCTTCTTATTTGCATATTTTTCTCACATGCCCCAGTTATGAGAAACAGTAAATCATGTCCTCTTATTCATCTTCTACGTTAGTGTCTTAGTCCATTTAGCATGACTTTTCTTTCCTTTCTTAAAACCATCAGAACAGAATCAATCACCTTTACCACCAGCACCTACAACAGTGTTATTCTCATTTAACTTCCTCAATAACCTTTGAATATAATATGGTTCTGAGCACTGAAGTGTTTCCCCTTCTGTCTTTATAAAATCTAATTCATGGTAACTAGGAGATATTAGGTAAGTAAACAACATAGGGCAAGTTTTAGCTGTACATTGATATTGGACAAACAAACTAGATGGGATCTAGTAACCGATGATAGAGAAGGAAACCATCAGCCCCTAGAGTCCTGAAGGGATATGTGCCAGGTACTATACAGTATGTAAGGGTGAATTGGGTATGATCAAGCTTTGGTTTACCCAAATAATTGTAGGAATTCAATACATATGTGCAATTAGGGTGTAGTAGAAAGAGATTAGATTTGTAGTTAGAATACCTGAGTTTGGTGTTGGAAGACTAGATTCAAATTCATCTTTCTGGGATATAGTTACTTCATCCATAAACTGATACAGTTGGAGAAGTTCATTTCTGAGATGTCATCCAACTCTAAATTCAATAATTGTATGAGCCTATGATCTAGTGTCTTGGCTTGGTTCTGACTAGGTTTTACCAGCTGTATGACCTTGACTGAATCAGATCTATCAAAAAGTGAAGAATTTAAATGCATTTAACATAGAAAGCACTGTGGGATCCACACGTGAAGGTTTTCAATTACACCTCTAACCATTGTGCCCACCTCCTCTTGCAGCTTTGAATTCAAAGGTGAGGTCTATACAGTACAATTCTCCTGGACTTGGCATAAATTACAAAACATCCAGATGTTAAGAATAACTTATTATTTCTAAAATGTCATCAAAGTAATGTTGAGAGTGAACAGGAGGAAGTTCATTGGTTGTGAAAGACTGCGCAAAATATTCAGTGAGTGATTGTTATTCCATCTGTTGATGTGATTATTGAAATGCCTCCAGAGACTGGGAAGTCATGTGCATTGTGGCATCCCCTTCGTTTTCTCAAAACAATGGATGGCTGCCAGTTATAGAGCATTTTGGACAGAGATGAAAGCAAACTGCTGACCTTGAAGTAGTGTACATGAGTCCTTTACATCTTTGGCCCTGGTTATGGGCATATGTGTATACATATTTATGCAGCCATTCAAAGCTTTTCATTTACAGTGATTCTCAACTGAGGTGCTTTTGTCTACTGGCCTTTGAAATGGAATGACCTCAGAGAAGACAGAACAGAAAGTTTGGGAAAGAAAATGATATGATATGTACTTGGCAACTCAGGGTGCTCAAGAAAATGTCAACGCCCATGTTGTGAAATGGCAGCCAAAAATAGTTCTTACAAAGAGAAATTATAACGTGGGGAAAATGTTCCTTTCCTCGATCCATGTTCTACTGTATTCCCCATCCACTGAATCTCAAAATTCTTTCTATTTGGGGTAATAAAAACACCAGTATTTACAAACTCCCATGTTTTTATTTTATTTTTCTTTCATTGACTTGGATTCATTTGCGTTTTTAGCAAAGAGATCATGACGAAAGCTTCATCTGTATGATATCCAACATTCCGGGAAAAAGTGAAAAAATGTTGGTCATCTAGACTGTTCCGAATACTGGGCAGGAGATTCCACTACAAGTTGTTGGCATGTGACACCCACTTCCTCGTAGGTACTCTGCTGTGAGATGAGGCAAACCTTTTTCTTCAAACAGGGAATAGTGCAACTCTGCATGTTTCTCCAAAGTTACTAAATGGAGATTCCAAAAATAAAAGAGATAGTAACCTAGGGTAATGGGGATTAATGATTTATTTCATCTGGTAACTTAAAAGAGCATATTTACCATTGTTATTTTTAATTAATTTATTTATTTTTAGTTTTTAACATTCATTTCCACAAGATTTTGAGTTCCAAATATTCTCCCCATCTCTCCCCTCCTCCACCCCAAAACACTGCATTCTGATTGTCCCTTCCTCCAATCTACCCTCCCTTCTATCACACCCCTCCCTCACCTTATCCCCATCTTCTCTCTTTTCTTGTAGGGTAAGATGGATTTCTATACCCTATTAGGTGTATTTCTTATTGCCCAGTTGCATGCAAAAACAATTCTCAACATTCATTCCTAAAACTATGAGTTCCAATTTCTCTCCCTTGCTCCCTCTGCACCCATCCCCACTGAGAAGGCAAGCAGTTCAATATAGGCTATATAAGTGTACTTTGCTAAAGACTTCCATAATAGTCATGTTGTGAAAGACTAACTATATTTCCTTCTGTTCTATCCCATCCCCCATTTATTCTATTCTCCTTTTAGACCCTGTCCTTCCCCTGAAGTATTTGCTTCTAATTACTCCCTCCTCCCATTTGCCCGCCCTTCTATCATCCCCTCCACTCCACTTATCCCTTTCTCCTCTACTTTCCTGTAGTGTAAGTTAGATTTTCATACCAAATTGAATGTGTATCTTATTCCCTCCTTAAGTCAAATGTGATGAGAGTAAGCTTCACATTTTTCCTCTCCCCTTGTCCCTCCATTGAAAAAGTTTTTCTTGCATTTTTTATGAGAGATCATTTACCCCATTCCATTTCTCCCTTTATTCTCCCAATATATTCCTTTCTTACCCCTTAATTTTATTTCTTTAGATATGATCCCTTCCTATTCAACTCACCCTGTGCCTTCCTTCTACATATGTTCGTATATATGTGTGTGAGTGTGTGTGTAATCCCTCCAACTATCCAAATACAGAGAAAAGTTTGAAAAGTTACAAACATTATCTTTGCTTGTAGGAATGTAAACAGTTCAACTTCAGTAAGTCCCTTATGAATTCTCTTTCTTGTTTACCTTCTCATGCTTCTCTTGATTCTTGTGTTTGAAAGTCAAATTTTCTCTTCAACTCTGGTCTTTTCACCAAGAATCTTGAAAGCCCTGCATTTCATTGAATGATCACTTTTTCCTCTGAAAAATTATGCTCAGTTTTGCTGAGTATGTGATTCTTGGTTTTAATTCCAGTTCCTTTGACTTCTGGAATATCATATTCTAAGCCCTTTGATCCCTTAATGTAGAAGCTACATTGTTGCTGTCTTGATGGTATTTTGTGTTATCTTCATGGTATTTTCATAACACTCAAATTGTTTCTTTCTGAGTGCTTGCAATATTTTCTCCTTGACCTGGGAAGTGTGGAATTTGGCGACAATATTCCTAGAAGGTTTTCTTTTCGGATCTCTTTCAGGAGGCGATTTGTGGATCCTTTAAATATTAATTTTACTTTCTGATTCTAAAATATTAGGACAGTATTCCTTGATAATTTCATGAAAGTTGATGTCTAGGTTTTTTTATGTGATCATGGCTTTCAGATAGTCCCATAATTTTTAAATTGTCTCTCCTGAATCTATTTTCCAGATCAGTTGTTTTTCCAATGAGATATTTCACATTGTCTTCTATTTTTCATTCTTTTAATTTTGTTTTCTAATTGCTTGGTTTCTCATAAAGTTATTAGCTTCTATCTGTTCCATTCTAATTTTTAAAGAACTATTTTCTTCAATTAGCTTTTGAAACTCCTTTTCCATTTGTCTAACTCTACTTTTTAAAGCGTTCTTCTCCTCATTGGCTTTTAGTATATTTTTAAGGGTGTTATTTTCTTCAACATTTTTTGGGTCTCCTCTAGCAAGCTGTGGACTCACTTTATGTGATTTCCTTGCATGCTCTCATTTCTCTTCCCAATTTTTCTTCCGCCTCTCTTGCTTGATTTTCAAAATCCTTTTTGAGCTCTTCCATGGGCTGAGATTTATTTTGGAGGTTTTGGATGCAGAAACCTTGACTTTTGTCTTCCTCTAATGGTATGCATTGTTCTTCCTCATTTGACAAAATGGAAGAGAATACCTATTCACCAAGAAAGTAACCTTCTATAGTCTTATTTTTTTTCCCTTTTTGGGGGCATTTTCCAGCCAGTTACTTAGCTTTTGAGTCTTTTGTCAAGAAGAGGATATACACTGGGGACTTCTAAGTTCTCAGTTCCTCCAAGGTGCCACAATCAGAGGAGAGGAGTTTACTCCTCTCCTGACCTGCACTCTGGTCTGGGAGCAATCACAAGGTTTTCTGTCCAGGATCTGTGAGTAGAATTCCCCTTCCAGAGCCTCCACCAGCTCTACCACACCAGTGTTCCTCCTCACCCCAAGACCACCACTCAGGGCTGAGATCTAGAACAGTAGCTCAATTCCCCCAGGGTCTTTAGGCTGAGGGCTCCAAAAATGGAACCTGCAGCTGCCTGGGCTAGAGTAGGACCCTGCTTCATTCTCAGCCAGGTGAAAGAGCTTTCTCATTGACTTTTGAAGCTGTCTTAGGTGTTTGTGGGTTGAGGAATCTGGGAACTGTAGCTACTGCCAGTGGTGGCCTGAAGCCTGCTCTGGTCCTATACTTTCCATGCCATGTATCCAAGGCTGGCCTGTTCTCTGTGGACTGCACCCCATAGGCTGTGCTCTGCTTTAAGTCTAATGTGATACACCTTTCCTGTCAGCTTTCTAGGCTGCCTCTCTAACCCTGCAGTTTTCTGGTTTCTGCTGCTCTAGAATTTGTTTAGAGTCATTTTTGTAGGTATTTCATGGGCTATGGGGAGAGAGTTTCTACAGGTCCATCCTTCTACTCCACCATCTTGGCTCCTCCCCCATTTACCATTGTTAGGGAGAGAAAATTGTCCCTATGTACCTGAAAACCAGTCAGAAACCCTCTCATAAAAGATATGACTTAATTTCTACCTTTGAGCCCATCTTCAGAGGATTTAGTTGTTTGCCTTTATGCAGAAACTTATCCACTCTTATCAATAGATTTGCCTATTTGTCAAATGACCAAGAGGAAAAAAAGTGGATAGATAACCACAATCACTGTGTAATATCATAAACTAGTGTATAACCTTGGTAATGTCTTTAACTAGAATGTCATCATAGGAACAAACTGACATGGTTCTCAAATGGCACCTTGTCCTTTGAGATTATATCTGTTTTTATGTTCCTATCTTATTCGAGCCTTCTGTACCTTTAATTGGAGCTGTAGAAGTCTGAGTGAAGAACCCTTCCCAAATCCTCCATCTAAAGATGGCCCCCAGTCCAGAAGCTCTTCATTTTCCATCAGCTTCACTCCTTGGACCAGACTCTACCATTAGTTATTTTCTTCCCAAGATTTCCCCAATTCCTTCCCACTTTTTAGCTTCCTTTTGGTATTGTCTTTCCCTAGTACACTGTAAGCTCCTTGAGGGTGTGGATTGCCTTTTTTTTACTATTTGGATCCCCAGTGCCTGGCACATAGTATGTGTTAATAAATATTTATTGACTGCCTTCCTGGCCCATAAAAAGTCATCCATTTTAATGCCAAAAAGGAGGAGGAACACAGTCACCAGTTCTGATTAATCTGACACTGAGTTGTTTATTTTTCCTTTCAAATTTCCTAAATCAATTTCCCTCTAAGAAGAGAGGGAAGACATACAAACAAGTGTTCATGTTGACATAGGAATTCACACAATTTCACCAGTTCAAAGCCTGAGAAAAAATAGGATGGGTCTACAAATGCACAAATATTTTAATAGAATCTCAAAATCACTGATACTTACCTTCAAGTTACTAATCAATAGTCAATCAGCAACATCCATTAAGTGCCCATTATTTGCCAGACACTGTTCCAAGTAATGGGAATACTGAAATGAAAATGAAACATTCTCTGTTATCATGGAGCTTATTTACAATTTTTCAAGGGAGACAATGGGTACATATATAAATGTACAGAACAAATACAAAACAATATAAAGTAATTGGGGTGGGGCAGATGCTAGCAGCTTAAGAAACATCAAAAACTTCATTCAAAATGTGAGACTTGTCCTGAGTCTTGAAAGAAGTAAGGTATTTTTTGAGGAGAAAAATGTATTCCATGTATGAAGAAAGGAAATAATGCCTGGTTGTTTAGACAAAATTGGGAGATAGTAATGAAGATATGAAGGTAGATTAGGGCAAGATAGCGAAGGCTCTTAAAAAGCCAAAAAAAAAAAAGAAATTTTTGTTTTATTCCAGAGGAACTAGGAAACTCCTAAGGTTTGTTGAGAAGAATGACGTGATCAGATCTAAACTTGAAGAAACCACTTTGGCCATCAAAAAGCATCTTGCTTCACTCCCAAAATTGGAAAGGAAATATTTGCAAGACCATTGAAATACTGCAGGTAAATGGTGATGAGATGCTGAACTAAGTGGGTATGAGGAGAGAGAAGTACAACAGATGCTATCAAAGGAAAACATTAGCCCTCACTTTTGTCATCCTCCCACTCCCCACCGCTTAACCCTTCCCCCTACTTTCCTGTAGTGTAAAATAGATTTTCATACCAAATTGAGTGTGCATGTCATTCCCTCCTTAAGTCAAAACTGATGACAGTAAGGTTCACTCCTTCCCTTTCAACTACTCCCTCTTCTCCTCCATTGAAAAAGCATTTTCTTGCCTCTTTTATATGGGAGAAATTTACCCCTTTCTATTTTTCCCTTTCTACTTCTCCTAATATATTGCTCTCTTATCCCTTAATTTTATTTTTTAGATATCATTCCTTCATACTCAACTCACTCTGCGCTCTTTGTCTATATATTTAATCCCTCCAACTACCCTAATGCTGAGAAAAGTCTCAAGGATTATAAATATTATCTTTCCATATAGGAATGTAAAGAGTTTAACTTTAGTAAGTCTCTTATGATTTTTCTTTCCTATTTATCTTTTCAGTCTTCTCTTGCTTCTTGCATTTGAGAGTCAAAGTGTCAAGTCAGTCCTGGTCTTTTCATCAAGAATGTTTGAAAGTGCTCTATTTCATTGAATAATCAATTTTTCCTCTGAAGTATGATACTCACTTTTGCTAGGTAGGTGATTCTTTGATTACTAGCTCCTTTGACCTCTGGAATATCATATTCCAAGCCCTTTGATCTCTTAATATAGAAGCTACTAGATCTTCTTTTATCCTGATTTTGTTTCTACAATATTAGAATTTTTCTTTCTGACTGCTTGGGAACTCTTTCAGGAGAAAATTAGTGAATTCTTTCAATATCTATTTTACCCTCTGTTCTAGAATATCAGGTCGGGGGTTTTTTTTGGATAATTTCTTGAAAGATAATATCTAGACTCTTTTGTAGATCATGACTTTCATGTAGTCCAACAACTTTTAAATTGTCTCCCTTGGATCCGTTTTCCAGTTTAGTTGTTTCTTCAGTGAGATTTTTCACATTGTCTACTATTTTTTCGTTCTTTTCATTTTGTTTCATAATTTCTTGATTTTTCATAAAGTCATTAGCTTCCATCTGCTTCATTCTATTCTTTAAGAGATTATATTCTTCATTAAGATTTTGGTTCTCCTTTTCTATCTGGCCAATTCTGGTTTTTAAGATATTCTCCTCATTAGCTTTTTGGATCTCTTTTGCCAGTTGGCTTAGTCTATTTTATAAAGTGTTATTTTCTTCAGCATTTTAGGGCCCCCTTTAGCAAGAAGTTGACTCGTTTTCCATGATTTTCTTGCATCAATCTCATTTTTCTTCCCAATTTTTCCTCTACTTCTCTTATTTGATTTTTGAATTCATTTTTGAGACTTTCCATGACCTGAGATCAATTCATATTTTTCTTGGAGGCTTTGGATGTAGGAGCTTTGACTCTGTTGTCTTCTTCTGTTTCTATATGTTGATCTTCCTTGTCACCAAAGTAAGATTCTGTAGTCTGATTCTTTTTTCCAGGTTTTGCTCATTTCCCCAGCCATTTACTCAACTTTTGAGATTTTTGTCAAGATAGTTCTCTGCTTTCACTGAAGTAAGGGGTATACTATCAGCCATTCAATTCCCTCACAATCTGTGGGCCTAGAGCTCCAAAAGCAGCCACTCCCTCTGCCCATGCTGCAGGCTCCTCCATCCCCTACACTGTCCTGGGACTGGGGCTGGACCATTGTACTCTCTCACATAAGTGCTATAGGTTTTTTCCACTGACTTTCCATTTTGGGTCGTCAGCATTTTGGGGTCATGAATTCTGTCAATTGCCACAGATGCCAGAGATTCAGTCTCCTGAGGCCTGCTCAGATCCCATCTATTCTGCCACTGCCCACACTGAACTGCACTCTGCTCCCAGTGTGACATAATAGACACTTCCTGTTCAGAATGTCTTGAGCTGGAGATTTGCTTCACTCTGTCATCCTATGAATTCTGTAGCTCCAGAATTTGTTTAGAATCATTTTTAGGGGTATTTGGCTGGGTTTTTGGGGGCAAATTGTAGCAAGTCTCTGCTTTTACTCCACTCTAGGTAATTCTCTTAGATTATAAATTGTGGACAAACTGCTGACCTCCATTAGTGGAGAGAATTTCCTCACCTGGGAATTCCTTATTAAAGAAAATAAATCATGAGTCAGAAAACCATCACCATCATTGTTGTTGTAAGGTTGTTCCATCATGTCCAACTGTTGGTGACCTCATGGATCACAGCATGCCAGATCCATCTATCCAAGTTCATATTTATTGTTCCCATGACACTATCTATCCATCTCATCCTCTGCCATCCCCTTTTCCTTTTCTTTCAATCTTCCCCAGCATCAGGATCTTCCAATAAGCCTTGCCTTCACATTATTTGACTAAAGTATTTAAGCTTAAACTTCAGTATTTGATCTTCCAGTAAATAGTCTAAATTAATTTCTTTAAGAATTAATTGATTTGATCTCCTTGATGTCTAATGGACTCTCAAAAGTCTTCTTCAGAGCCACAATTCAAAGCTTCAATTCTATGAAGCTCAACTTTCATTATAGTCCAACTTTCATAGCCTTTGTGCTAAGGCATAGTGCTTTGCCTCAGGGATACAGAGAATGATAATAAATAAACAAGCAAATAAATAAGTGAATGAATGGACAAACAAATAAATAAATGAACACGTAAATGAATGAATGAATAAACAATAGTCCCTATTCTCAAAGATCTCAAAGTCTAAGGACCCACTTCCTGCTTTTATCACTCAGTCATTGATATGTTCACATGATGATCTCCCTTTCTTCTGTAGGAGTGATAATTCTGAGATCTCTCAATACCAAGTGTAATATAGTCTATTGTTTGAGCGGAAGAAGTATATTTACTTATTTATTTTATTTTGCCCATTGTTTACTTTTAATGAAACAATATTTAATAAACATACACATCAATCTTTAACACAAAATAAAAATTTTGCATACATAGACATGTATAACTTATAAAAACCATATTAACAACAGTAATGTGTTGAATGGACTTGTTTTCAGGTGTGAAATTTCTCAGAACATGGTATCTTTAATGACATTGCTAGTTGTATTTCTTTTTTCAACTACCTGTCTTTTTTTCTTTTATAATCTATCCTTCCCAGCCTTAAATGTGAACTCTACCTTTGGCTGAATCATTTTCTTTTGTATCTCCCATGATTTCTGCTTGGCACATGCTCCATAAGAGCTCCACAAATACCTTATCCATTGGGATAAGTGGGAACCATTGTAGAGCAAGGTACTCACTGAGCCAGTTAATAAACATTTATTAAGTGCCTCTCAGGTAACAGGCAATGCAAAGAAAGGTTTAAAGACAGATCTTGCCCCCCAAAAGTCAGAAAGCAAAGTTGAGGAGGAAGTTGGGGAGACAGCCAGAGACAACCCCTAGGGACAAGGGATGTCCCTGGAAAAGCCTGGAGGCCACTGTCACTGGACTGAAAAGTGTGTGACAGCCAGGAAGATATAAGAAGACTAGAAAGGTGAGTCAATGTGTGTGTGCATGGGGGTGGTTTTGAAAAGACTTTGAACACCAAACAGAAAATTTTGTATTTATTTCATAGAGAGTTTTTATTAGTGGAGATGACATCATCATACCTGTATATGATACTGCCTTTGTCCACATTAAAAACTAACCAGTGTATATATGTGTGCATGTCTGTGTTTAGAGACATTTGTGATTTCACAATACTTTAAGAATATAGAACAAAACACCCAATTTTCACAGGTTCTCTGCAGAGACAAGGCCACCAAGGACCCAAGCTGGAAACAAAATCATTAAAAGTAATGGGGCAGAGAGCTACGAGTCCTAAATACTGTGGCATCAATAATCCAAGAAATGCAAATTTGAAAAAAAATATTTCCCTGTGGCTATTTGAGACTAAGCCATTCCTTTGCTATAGGTAGTTTGGGGCAATAGAAAGAAAACTGGACTTGGAATCCAAAAGCTCCGGTCTTCATAATTTATTTGAATTCAGTAACTTGTAAAAAGCCTCTACTTGCTGAATACTGTGTCTGTCACTGGAAAAAGAAAAAAAAATATGAAACACTCACTACTCTCAAGGAGATGGCATTTCAACAGAGGCTTTTAAACGTTCAGCCAACATAGAAAAACCTCAAGTGGATGGAATTCCTCATACCTTTTAGGTAATATGCCATCATTTGGGAATTTCTTTTTTTTTCCCTCTAGACTGCCTTTTGAGTTTATTTTATAACTCATCTAACCTTTGAGTACAGTTTTAGAGTCCAGCCCAACATTTGCCTAAGGATGTCCTTGGATTTTTTTAATGTGAAAGGGTTAGAACACAATACACAATGATTCTAGGGAACCTGCCTTCCTTTTTTGGTTTTGTTTTGTTTTTTTCATTTCATATGGATTTTCTCAGAAGATGAGGTATCTTTCTTTCTCTCTCTCTCTCACTTCTAGGCCCTGTGTTCTTTTTGTTATTCTTCTTATTATTTTATCTGTTTTCAGTGTTCTACAACCCCTTCCATATGTCTTAGATTGTTTTCCCCTCCCGCCCCCTAGTTCTCCCCTCATTCCCCACTCCCTCCCTGAGATGGCATACAGTTGTATATAGGTTCTACACATACATTTCTATTAAATACATTTTCACCCTAGTCATGTTGCATAGAATTAAAATGATTGGGAAACAAACCAAAACATAATAAAAAAGAAAATGATCTGCTCTATTCTGCAATTGAATTCCATAGCTCTTTCTCTGGATGTGGAAGATATTTTGCCTTAAGAGATCATTGGAAATTTTTTAAGTCATTGCATTGCAATGAAGTAAGTACTAAGTATCCTAGAAAAATTCCTCACATACTGTGGTTGTTGCTGTGTACAAAGTTCTCCTGGTTCTACTCCTCTCACTCAGCATCAGGTCGTATAAGTCCTTCCAGGCCTCTCTGAAGTCTTCCTGTTCATCATTTCTTATACCACAATAGTATTCCATTACATTCATATACCACAATTCATTCAGCCATTCCCCGGTTGATGGGCATCCCCTTGAGTTCCAGTTTTTGGCCACCACAAAGAGAGCTGCTGTGAATATTTTTGTACAAGTGGGACCCTTTCTCATTTTTATGATCTCTTGAGGATACAGTGCGAGAAGTAGTATTGCTGGGTCAAAGGGTATGCATATTTTTGTAACCCTTTGGGCATAGTTCCAAATTGCTCTCCAAAATGTTTGGATCAGCTTACAGCTCCAACAACAATGAATTAATGTTCCAACTCTCCTACATCTTCTCCAACATTTATCATCTTCCTGTTTTGTCATGTTAGTAGATCTGATAGGAGTGATGTGGTATCTCAGAGTTGTTTTGATTTGCATCTCTCCCATCAATAGTGATTTAGAGCATTTTTTCATATGACTATGGATAGCTTTAATTTCTTCCTTTGAAAAGTGCCTGTTCATGTCCTTTGATGAGTCACTATGTTCCTGAGACTTGCTGTGCCAGGGCTACCAAGGGAACAGGAAGCCACAGCCTTTCAGTCACCTCTATACCTGCAAGTGTTAAGAAAGTGATCCAGCACCTTTGTCTGAGCATCCTTTGTCCTCCATTAAATAAATTGGGCTTTCCTGACATAGATGATTGAAGAAATATGCCAATTACTTGTAGACTACACACTAGATAGGTGGATGGATGTACAGATGATAGAAAGATAGGGGAGAAAGAGATGAGAGAGAGAGAGAGAGAAAGAGGAGACAGAAATAGTAGATGGATAGTAGATATTTATTAAATGCCTACTCTGTGCCAAGCATTATGCTAGACTCTTGGGATACAAACAAAAGCAAATAAGGCAGCA
Source organism: Potorous gilbertii (assembly GCA_028658325.1). Taxonomy (NCBI): domain Eukaryota; kingdom Metazoa; phylum Chordata; class Mammalia; order Diprotodontia; family Potoroidae; genus Potorous; species Potorous gilbertii. The sequence goes on along the minus strand of CM053774.1, from coordinate 104,326,094 downwards.
TTAGTCTTCAAGGACCTTATATTTCAATAAGAAATGCAGCACCTAAAAAGCAATTAGAAAGCAGGGAGGTTGATGGTTTCCTATTTACATTTCATTGTGTATAAATAAAAGTAAAATGTTTTAGAGGTCTGGTTCTGGTCAAGAAAAGGCTACCATCTCACCTATGAGAGCACAGGCACCAGAGGTAAAGCATAGAGTTTTAGTGGGAATGATGTCTGGAACAGAGGCAGCAATGTGTAGAAAGTGGACTAAATCCTAAGAGACACACCATTCCTTCCTTTTAAAGGAAGGCAGACCAAGTGATGTTTCTTAGCTGAAGAAGACAATACAGTTTAGCTGTGAAGAAGCTAAATTCTAATTCTGTCTACTTGTTTGAAAGAACTTGGAAGGTCCATGGGCAGAGATGGAGAGGCAATAAAAATCTTGGATGATGAATTGTCCTGACAAAGAGCAAATTACAGATTACTGTGAGAATGAAAAATTATGAACACTTTCAAGAGATCTGTGTGTAATTCAAAATACCTTCTTTTAGACAGTCAGGATAGTTTAATTTTAACTTTTATAGTCACTAGGAAAATGGATAGCAATAGATACAGGGGGAATTATTTTATTCTTTTCCATCACTGCCAGATACTGGAAATAGGAAATAGGGATATCTGTAAGGCAGCAGTTCCACAATACAGTGACCAGCTAGGGTATTGAGTTTTGTACCCAGGTGATCAATCACAAAGCTACATCCATGTCCCAACCTGTGGTCCTCTAAGCCAATTAAATCTTAAGGATAGCTTAAACATATATGAAGGAAAAACTAGCATAGCCTGTGTGCAGGGTAGTGATTAGGATACTTTTCTTTCCCAAGACTGGCCTTTCCTAAGAAAGGTATCTCTTTATTATTGGACAACCTTTGGATCAGATTTCCATACTTTTTCTCTGAGTCTGTGAATTGTAAAATACCAGTCGCTGGCAGGACCATCCATGATAACAGAAGGAAATCAAGCAACATTCGAAAGAAGAAAAAATATAGGAATAAGAAATCAGACTTGGGAGAGAGTTAATTGTTGCTGTAGCTGTTCTAGGTAGTTTGAGCCAATATATCCTGCATGTCCTACTGGCACCTTTATCTTCCACTGGTGTTATCAATAAACCTTGACAATCTGATCATCAGTCTAGCCCTGAGATAGCCGTAGATGTAAGACAACTAACTGCTTCCAGACAAACATGATATTGGGTGAAATAAGGGGTATCCTGCATGGGCTGGGCCAGGCTCAGGTAGGCCCCCTGAGAGTTTAAGTCCAAAATTAGAATGAAATGAAATGTTAATCTATCTAGCAGTTAACAAAAGGAGGCTTCCTTGGTCACAGTAGGGGAAGGATATTAAGAGCAGGAAAAGGATATTCATCCGGAATAAAGCATTGATTGAACTGAGCAAGGCTTCCTTTGTTCTTGAGTTGTTTCAGTTGTGTCTGACTCTTCAAGACCCTATCTGGGGATTTCTTGGCAAAGATGCTGGAGTGATTTTCCATTTCCTTCTCCAGTTTCTTTTACAGATGAGGAACTGAAGCTGTGACTTTTTCAAGGTCACATAGCTAGTAAGTATCTGGGGTTGAATTTGAACTCAGATCCTTAGTTTTTTCACTGCACCAGCTAGCTGTCTCTACTGTTTCCTAGCACTGTTTCTACTGCTGGTCTGTTGCAATCAACTGGAAGGAGGCCCTCTAGCCCCTTCCTGTCGTGGCTGTTTTGTACCCAGGTGATTGATCACAAAGCTACATCAATGTCCCAGCCTGTGGTCATCTGAAACAATTAAGTCTTGAGGATAACTTAAACATATATGAAGGAAAAATTAGTGTAGCTTGCTTAGAACGTTGTTCTTTTCCAAGGAGTCTTTAGCTCCACAGCATGCATCCTATAATTTAGCAATATGCCCCTATCCCAAGTGGGCGCAATTTGGACTATTGATACTTAAATGAGTTCTTTTAGGAATCTGAGACTATATAGTCTTTGTAATGTTAATACCCATTTCTATACTTCCCATATCTTTCCTTTCCTCAGTTGTAAAGGCAAGATGGATAGATAATGAAGTATAGATAATGAGGTAGTTCTTTTTTCTTCTATAGGGAAGGGACAGGGCAAGAGGAAGCTACCCTACAAATGTCCCCTTTGTGTGTTTGTGGTGATGTAGAAAGTTACCTAATGGTGGGGCCAAGAAATGCAGTGGTTGTTGCCTTGAATTTAACCTCTGCGGGCCTCAGTTTCCTCAACTGTCAAAAGGAGGGGCTTAGATCCAATGACTTGGAAGGTATCTTCAGTGTCCATAAAGGTCTCACTTATGGTGTAGGGGAGGGTGGGAGAACAGCAGAGCATTCATTTTGGTAATTTGCTGGCACTGCCCTTGGCTTGACCAGAAACTTTTCCCATTGGCTCAAATTTGAAAGGTTTCAGAGCACTACTCCTCACTTTTCACCAAATAAAAATAGAGAGGATTTGCATCTCCAAATGTCAGGTTAGTGTGTGTGTGTGTGTGTGTGTGTGTGTGTGTTTTGTTGTTGCATTAGGATGGGGCTTATATATAATGTATTAACAATATTCTTGATCAGCAGTGTTGGTCAGAGCAATTTTACACAGCTTATACCAATATTTCCAAAGTTCCAAGAATGGCCTAATTCAAACAGTTCCTTAATATTACTTCCAGCTAATTCCCTGCTAGTAATCTACTTCCTCCAGGTCAGTTTACATCCTTTACTGAACTATGGTTTACACTCATTTCCCTATTTTCCTATAGCTTCTCAGTTCTCTAATTTTTTTTTTTACTGAATATGAACTAGCTCACTTATTGTTATGATATCACTTATGCCTTCCTAGTCCAGTTCTAGGATAAGTAGATGTTTAAAAATGGCTATTGATTAGTTAATTGATAGAATAATTTGATGTGTTCATCAATAGGTGATTAATTTTTAGAAACAAAAGGAAACATTTAAACATTAAAAACAAACAGGTATATGAGAAAGGTTTGGAGTCCAAGATGAAAAGGAATAGGTTTTTGAAGATCAGAGAGGAGAAATGTTCTCCAGTCTTCACATAAGACCTGGGTTCCAAGGCTCACATAGTGAGTTTGTAATGACACAGATCTTTGTAGATCTGTCAATGGAGTTCGGACATGTCCTGCTATGTTTCTGAAGGGTTAACAAGGGAGCATGTACTTGCAATATTGCAATACAAAGGCACCACAGTCACTGTCATTATTTTATCTGGCCACTTTCCATTGCTTTTGGAAATCTAGCCAATCATTCCTCACTGACTCAGCCTTCAGGCAGTTAGCAACATTCTGGGGACATTAGCAGTTGAGATTATGGTATGAATCAAAATAGGCACTAGTCCACTGGATCACATCCATAGAGATGAATGACCAGAGCACTTCCAGGTAACTTTAAGGTAATGGGGATAAGAAGATGGAAAAAAGCCAAGCTAAAGTTATACCTGGAAGGGAAACAACATACAGAGGAAAGATCATTGGCTCTGGTGTGAATTTGATTCAAATCCTATCTCTGATCTTTATGACATGTGAGACGTTCAGTCAAGTCACTTAACTTCCCTGTACATCCTTTTCCTTACTAATAAAATCAATGATCAAGGTCTCTGGATTTGAAGAGGATTGAAAATTACAATTTCTACCTTTACTTCCTTTAGAGTCAGTCTTATTTCCTGTAATGTCCTATGATTTTCAGAGCCTATTCCACTCTCTAGCAGAATCCTCTAACTTCTCCAAATCCTCCTCATATGTTCAAAGGTCTCCCTTCCCTACCCTCTTGATGTATTCCTTTGCTTTCTAGAGTGAGATCTGAAAGGACTCTGTAAATGTTCAATGGTAAAGAATGCCTATGAGTTACACAGATCAGGAATCTGAGGGTGGAGAGTGAGGTCCTGGGGATGTCATCAGCCAGACCTGCCATTTGATTCCTCTTCTCAATTAACCTCCTTCTTCTCCCAGGAAGATATCAAGAAGAAATTTTTATCAGAGTTGCCCTAGTGCATTTCCCTGGGATTGAAGCATGTTCTGAAAACTCATCTAAATAATGGAGAGTTAGTCAAGAGGCCCAAACTTCCACCCCTGAAGGGACCAAGCAGATGAGTCATAAGGATGGTTTTAGTGCTATTTCCAAACATCCAAGGACCTAGTCTTTTATAGCATTTTTTTTCTAGTTCATTTTTTCCAGCCTGATTCTTCTATTTCATCCATCTCCCACTACTTTCCCAACCAGGAGAAAAATATACATAGTCCTCTAACAATCATTTCTGCTCTTCTTCCTCGCAATTTCACAGGTTCTATAAAGTACGTTGGCTCATGCTCACTTTCCCATTGCCAAATCTTGGCAAAAGGTGTGCTGAAAAATATTTTTCTCCAGCCAAGAAAAAGTGGAGGTGAAAAAATGTTGAGGTTAAGAAGGAGGGAGACGAAGAGAAAAGAAAGAAAAATAAGAAAATTACAACTTCAAATCATTTTCTGAGAGCAATACATCAGCTCCCCCATCCTAGAAATGGCTTTCATTAGACACAAATAGGTGTATGTATGTGTGTGTACATATTTATGTATGCATATGTATGTGTGTATCTGTATAGAAAATTATTCTATGCATATTTCTATTTATCAATTCTTTCTCTGAATGCAGATAGCATCTTTCTTCAGTTTACAGTTGATGTGGGGTCCTTTACAATTACTTTGGGTACTTATAATAGTCAGAATGACTTATTTGCTCAAAAGCCTTATTAACAATACTGCTATTACTGTTTGCAATGTTCTCTTGGTCCTGCTCATTTTGCTCTTCATTATTTCATTCAAATCTTTCCATGTTTTTCTAAGATCATTGAGCTCATCATTTCTTATAGAACAGGATTAGTTCACCACAATCATACACCACGACTTCTTTAGCCACTTCCCAATTGATGGGTACCGCTGCAATTTCCACACTTCTTGTAATCTACATCATGTGACTGGCCTTATGCTGGTCATTCAAGTTCAGCCAAGGCAGGACAGATTATTTCAAAAAAATAAAAAATACACATTGGGCTAATAAATTGCATCTTAACTGAATCCCCTACTTCCATTCTCTTACCTGACCCATCTAAGAGGTATCAGACTCATAGTCCAAGTTGTGCTTTGAAACACTTCCCCAGTGTGAAGAACCAGATAAATAAAAATACAATAGAAGATGTAAAAATGCAATAGAACAGCAGTCAAGATGCTACTGGCGGTGATCTTTATGTAGTTTTATGGCCCCTAGCTTTGTTGGCATTTGATACCACAGTTTTATACAACTATCAAATGAATGGTCATTTTTTTTATGTTGGCATTGTGTTTATTACCCAGGTATCCATTCCACCCCTAGGATTCTTTGGCTGAAATTAGCTGTGGTTGGAATGCAAGTCCAATTAGACACCCAAGGTTGACCAGTTCATCATCACTGTCACACAAGAGGTGTATTTGTGGGAGAGAGGGAAAATTTTGGGGGTTCCCAGCCTGGAACTGTTCTGGACACATTCCAGCAAAAGGCAGACTTGAGATGGGGGGAAGAGAAAGAGGGACATCAAAGGAATAGTCTTAAAGCTTTGGACTAACTACACCATGTGTCTCTCCTCTTGATATTGCCCCACAAGCTCCCTATTGCCTTTAGGATGAAATTAAACTTTCCTACTTGGCATTAAAAGTCATTCTCAGTCTATCTCTCCAGGCTGATTTCACATTTGTCCCCTCAAGCTCTCAGTTTTCCCATATTATCTTACTTATAGGAATATGATACCCTCCTCATATACAGTATTTCCACATCTGTACTTTTTCACAAGTCACCGTACCCTGATCCTCAATCAGGGGAAGAAATTCTCCCCTCCTCATAGAAATCCCAACTCCCTTTAAACTTTAGATCATGGAACACTTCCTAAATGGTGCCTTTCCTGATCACTCTCTCCTCCACACCCCAGGACTTCATGTTCTTTCCTCCTCTTCAAAGGAAAGATTGCCTTTATTTTGTATATTTTAATTAGTCTGTGAACATGTTACTTCATTCTCACAGAATATATGCTCCTTGAACTCAAGGACTATTTCATTTTCACATTTTCATCCCCAGCTTCTAATACAATAACTGATACACAGAAAGCATTCAATAGATGTTTTTTTTTTAAATTCAATCAGGATAGAAATGTGATTATGAAAATTCTTCCAATAACTAAATTTAAAAGGATAAAATTTATTTTTCCTCACAACATATTTGTGTGTATATGTGTTTGTGTGTATGTGTATATATGCATGTGCATGCACATATGCATATCTACATATGTGTGTTTGTGTGTATGTAAATGTGTTGGTGTATATGTGCACATATGTGAACATACACATAAGTACATGCACATATAAATGCAAGCATATGCATTTTACATATATCCACACATATAGATACATATAGATACATATGCATGTGTGTATATGCATACATTCAAATATATGCACAAAAATAATATATTTAGATATACATACCAAATACATTCATATGTAGAGTATTTATTTTATATACACTTAAAACTTCAGAGAGTATATATATGTGTGCGTATATACATACAAGCATATATATATATATACAATAAACATAGACATATGTGCTTTGTGCGCGTATGTGTGCACACATAAAGAAGAAACAATACACATGGTTTTGAATGCGCATCTAAAATACACATGAACATGAAACTGTAAAATTTTATTTTATATTCATTAATAGGGGCTTTGTAATCATTTTCTTTAGCATAGCCACCTTTTGAAACATGTAGGTATTCCAATTCCCTTTTTATCCATGAACTCGTAGTACAGAAAAAAAAATCAAGTGACTTGATCCAAACGACAAAAGGAATAAAATCACCAAGTTTGTAAGTCATGCTCATTCTTGGAATATCCAGTTCATTATGTGATCTATGGAATCCCACTACCTAAGAGCATCTCTCTTCAGAAGGAAGCAGAGACCTGTAACAAACGTTATCTTATTCTGCACTATTTGGACAATTTGAAATTTAAAAAATGAATTGCTTTATCTGTTGATTTTCCACTAGTTTTTGTGTTTATAAAACCTATGTTTTGTTGTCAAAGTTAAAAGTCTGAAAAGCATGGAATATATTATAAAAATGGTATCTGGCTTCATTAGTACTCAGTCAGGATTTACTACCCTCTCACATGTTCCCTGTATCCAAATGTATTTTAGAAATCATAAGTAGGGGTTTTATGACTCTAGTCTCTGATTATTTAGTATTAAAAGAGCCACTTGATTTGTTTTTAAACAATAGTTGTTATCTTTTGTTTTTATAACACCTGGTGATGTTTTATAACATCCTTGTTTTGGTAAAAGAAAAAAACAAGATATCAAAAGTTTCTTTTGAAGAAATATGTGGCTCATAAATCATCAGATAATGAAGTGGAGTAGTCACAGAAACTAGTACTAGACAATACCTATTCAGAATTTCTCAGATTAATTTTTATTTATATGGATAGGTATATATATGTAGTTATAGGTATATGTATATATTTATGTCTGAATATACATACATGAACACATATGTCTATCATCTACCATATCTATCATCTATCTATCTAATCTCCTCTCTCCTATTTAAAGAGTCAACCCTTGTAACAAAAAATAAGAAGGAAAAATATTTTTAAAGCATTTAAGCAAAAATAACCAAGCCATACCAAATCTTGCAGATTCATGTGCAAAAAATTCTCTTTGCCCCTAGTCCCCCACTTGCATAGAGAAGGAAGGGAAGTATACTTTCTTAATTCTCTGGGGGAACCTCTCCTTGCTCATTATAACTGCATGAAGTTAAGTTGTTCTTGTCCTTCCATTTTTGTAGTTACTGTGTACATGGTCTCCATGCTTCTGGTTACTTTGCCAAGCTTCAGTTCAAGTTGCCTTCCCATGTTTCTCTGAATTCTTCTTATTCATGCTTTCTTAGGGTACAGAAATGTCCCATTACACTAATAAACCACAATTTGTTTAGTTAATTCCCCACATGTGGGCCACTACTGTTTCCCTCAAGTCTATGCTAAAATCCCACCTTCGGCAAGAATCCCTTCCTAAGCATTTTTAATCTTAGTGGTTTTGCTCTGAGACCACCCCGTTTTGTCCTGTTTATGTCCTGTTTGTACATAATGACTTCCATGTTTTCTCCTTCACCATGCTGTGAGCTCTCTGAGGGCAGGGACTGTCTTTTACTTCTTTTTTTTTATCCTTGCTGTTTAGAGTAGCACCTTACACATAATAGGGGCTTAATAAGTGTGAATTAATTAATTGCTTTGCTACTACAAAAATGCTTTTATAAATATTTTATTTCCTAAGAGGCCTTTCCTCCTGTCTTTGAAGTCCTTGGGATGTTGAGCCTAAGCCGACTGAAACATATTTTTAAAGTCTTAGCATTAATGTAATGAAAGTCAGATTCAACAAGTGAATGTCAGAATTTCACCAACGTGTTGATTAGATGCACTATTCACTAACTCTATATACCTCAAAGCATTATAAAGGAATTAATGACAGTTTAGGAAATGGTCTCCATGGTAGGAGAAACAAATCTCATTCCATCTGAAAACTTGTCATATTAGCTAGGAAGTAGTCAAATATGATCATATTCAATAAGCGAGGTTGGTTTAGTTGAGCATAGAGATTTCATTCCCTAATGTACAAAATATTTGATTGTAATCCGAATAGCAAAATCTATTGGTAGGATGGTATTTTCTATTGGTGAAGATCGGCGTCCCACAGATCTGGTTGAGGGGCAGGGCAGAGTTGGTGAGAGTGAGGAGAAAAGGGAGGCTTCTTTTCTTCAAGGGCTTGAGTTTCTTCAATATCTTTGGGCTCTGCAGGCACTTCAGATGCTTTTGGCTTCCTGCTTGGAGACAGAAAATGGATAATGCCAACCTCACTTCAGGTTACCGAAGGGAAGAAGTTGACGTGGGAGGAGCTAGCAGTTTTCTTTGTTCCTGAAAGACTTGGGGAATTTCTCCTTATGTAAAACCTAGGACTTCCAATTAAGCTGTTACCTCATCCCATATGGAAGAACTTCTTTACTCTGGTGTATATTCTCCTATGTATACTTTTAATGTATACTTTTTTTTGTTTTGCTGTCAATTTGGACAAATGAATGAGTGTTCTGTGTGTATTGTTGTAGAACTAGTATTTGGTGGAGATTCAAGATTTTAATATTAGAGCTTGGGGTCCTCCTTTCACCATTAATGAAAACTGATCAGAAGCTTAGCCTGAATTTCCATCCTTTTTGAATTTGGAGTTGGAGAAATTAATTTGGGCTCCTGACTCTGCCACTTTATTACCTTCATGACTTGGGACAAGTCACTCAAATACTCTGAACCCCTCCTATCTTACACAGAAAATGAAGGATCTGAACTAAATGGCTTTTAAGTTTCCTTCCAAGTTTATATCTACAATCCTCTGACTTGCTAAATTTCTCTACCAGTTTATTTACCAGACCCTCTTTGACTCAAAGTGCTCTCCCACAAAAAAGAAATACTAGACCTAAAACAAAACAACTGAATCTTCGTTTTAAAAAGAGAAGAAAGATGTTACCACATCTATAATCCCATGATATCCTGACTTAAACATGAGCAACTACCATAATTAAGGTTCACTATGACACAAATTCCCAAAATGTTAGAAGCTAAGTTGCTTATAACTTTCCTTTAAAGCAAAAGCTTTCTATTTAAATTTTAAGCCTCTGCCCAAAATTCAGGGCTATTTTATTTTTTTCTTCATTGGATTTTTTTTCTTTTATCATTTTTCAATTTTAAGTGAAAAAAAAACCCAATACTTTTGTCCTTCAAGGAGACTCATTACTTGAAAGATCTATTCCCTTCCCTGTAACCAGGAAACATTCAAATAACAAGAATTTATTAAGTGCCTATTACGTTTACTATGGCAATAAGATTAAGGAAAAGCAAAAAAAAAAAAAAAGAAGATTTGAGGGAAGTCAGGAAGCAGAGATGAGAATGGACAATATCACAGACATGAAGGTCACTCAATCCAAATACTCAGAGGCAAAGATGGACTATTATGTGCAAGAAATAGCAAGGAGGCCAATGTCATATGTCTGTTATAGGGCAAACACTGTGCTCTCTGAAACTTCTTCTGCTATCACTGAATTCTCCATCCTACTAGAATAACAAGATGATAGAATTATAGATGGAAAGGACCTTAGAAATCTTCAAATTCATCCTTCTAATTTCATAAATCAGGCAACTGAAACCTAGAGAGGCCATCATCCAGGTGAGTAAAAGAGGTATTGGTAAAAGTAAAGTAGCCCTCCCATTACATCATTCCCTTTTCCATTCCTTCCACTTTGTGTTGCTTTCTGAAACCTACCTTTTCCCCAAAGGCATCACATTATCTTTTAACACTCTCTTCAGGGTTTCCAGTTCTCTCTCAAGCCCACAAAAGCAAAAGATGGAATTATACTCCTTGCTACTAGAACTGATTATCTAATCTCCCTATTCCTCCAGCATTCAGAAACTCCCTCTCCTCTGAAGCTAACCCCCTCCTTTCTTCAACCATTCTTCCATTATTTTCTTCCTATCCAATAAATTCAGCGCCTGCCATATAATCTTACTGTCCATCTCACCCCTTGGATTCATAATCATATTGTACCCCTTGGTCATTTGAAAATATCATGAGTATCCTCAAATTCCAAGGGTTTTGTCAATAGTTAACCTCAAACTCAGTCAAGATTGATCATCAAACAATATCTCCCTTTTCCACCTTTGTTTTATCCTCTTCTCCATCATCTTTCATTCAACTGAATTTGCACAAGGTGCTATATTCCCCTTTAAAGTTATGCCTAGGGAGGAGCCAAGATGGCAGAGTAGAAAGACACACTTACGCTAGCTCCGAAACCACAGCCTATAAAATATCTGTAAAGAAGAACTCCTAACAAATTCTGGAGTGGTGAAAGCCACAGAAGAACAGAGTGGAGGAGATTTCTGTTCCAGAAAGACCTGAAAAACCCTCACCACAGGTCCGTCGCACACGGGACCAGAGCGGAACCCAGCCCTACCTGGGCAGCACAGCCCCGGGAGGAGTAGATCTAAGCAGGCTTCAGAGATGGAATCTCTGGTGGCCGTGGGGGTCCCTCCACCCACAGGTGATGCAGGTCAGTTAGAGACAATTCTGGGCTGGCCGAGAGGGGAGTGGAGTGTCTCCATAACTCGGGCCCCCTCAGGAGGCAGCAGCAGAGGCAGCAGGCAGCCAGAAGCTCCCAGAGCAGGAAGGAGCTGGGATCCATTACTGAAGGTCTCCACATAAACCCCCTGAGGGAACAGAGCCTGGGAGGCAGCCCTGCCCCCACCTGAGCAACAGAAATTAAGCTCCCTTTGAATAGCAGCTAGGCCTGCTGCTGAAAGCCCTGAGGCTGGGGAGCAGCATTTGAATCTCAGACCACAAGCACTAGCTGGGCAGATCTAGGCAGAGGTGGAGAGGAATCTCAGAAGTCAAGTAACTGGCTGGGAAAATGCCCAGAAAAGGGGAAAAAAATAAGACCACAGAAGGTTACTTTCTTGTTGAGAAGATGATTCCACCCTTCCTCTCTGACGAGGAAGAACAATGCTTCCCATCAGGGAAAGACGTAGGAGTCAAGGCCTCTGTATCCAAAATATCTGAAATAGATATCCAATGGGCTCAGGCCATGGAAGAGCTCAAAAAGGATTTTGAAAATCAAGTTAGACAGGTGGAGGAAAAACTGGGAAGAGAAATGAGAGAGACGCAAGAAAAGCATGAAAAATGGGTCAATACCTTGATAAAGGAGACCCAAAAAAATGATGAAGGAAAGAACACCTTGAAAAATAGGTTAACAATTGGCAAAAGAGGTTCAAAAATCCAACGAGGAGAAGAATGCTTTCAAAAGCAGAATTGGCCAATGGAAATAGAGGTTCAAAAGCTCACTGAAGAAAATAGTTCTCTCAAAATTGGAATGGAACAGATGGAGGCTAATGACTTTCTGAGAAACCAAGAAATCACAAAACAAAACCAAAAGAATGACAAAATG
>CM053774.1:104220808-104313519 GCA_028658325.1 Potorous gilbertii | reverse complement strand
AATGCACACTCATTTTGGTATGAAAACCTATCTTACAATACAGGAAAGTGTGGGAGATGGGGATAAGAAGGTGGGGGGATGATGGAAGGGAGGGCTTTGGGAGGAGGGAGCAATTTAAAGTCAACACTCTTGGGGAGGGACAGGATCAAAAGAGAAAATAGCAACAATGGGGGGCAGGATAGGATGGAGGGAAATATAGTTAGTCTTACACAACATGACTATTATAGAAGTCATTTGCAAAACTACACAGATATGGCCTATATTGAATTGCCTGCCTTCCCAAGGGAATGGGTGGAGAGGGAGGAATGGGGCAGAGTTGGAACTCAAAGTTTTAGGAACAACTGTTGAGTATTGTTCTTGCTACTAGGAAATAAGAAATACAGGTAATGTGGAATAGAAACTTATCTGGTCCTATAGGACAAAAGAGAAGATGGGGACAAGAGAAGGGAGGGATGATAGAAGAGAGGGCAGATTGGTGATATGGGTAATTAGAATGCTCAGGGTATTGGAGATAGGGGAGGGGACAAATGGGGAGAAAATTTGGAACCCGAAATTTTGTGAAAATTAATGTAAAAAGGTAAATAAGTAAATTTGTTTAATGAAGAAAAAATAAAATTAATTAAAAAAATAAAGTTATGCCTAGAAATATTGTGTTTTTCATCTAAGGTTGTATTTGAACTAATTCTGAAGAGCTGATTTTTAAATTTTCCATGTGACCATTTACATCTTGAAAATTGGAAAGCACTGAAAATCAGGACTTGACTTATTGTTTCATTGATTGTATAGACTTACGAAAATGATAGAGAAAATGTTAATAAGGCAAAAAGTGTCCCTTCATTTCAGAGAGGTTGTTGTTAAACACTTACCAGCACCCCTCTGCTGCCAAGCTTACCTCTTTACCTCTACCAACCCTGTGAGGTGTTAGTAAGTAGTCCTGGTTTGCCTCTTCAGGAAATACCAAAGTTTAAAGCCTTTTGGTGGATGCCAAAAAAAGCCACATGGAGCGAATATTTGGAAGATGAAACATATGTGGAAAAATGTCTACTGTTTCCTTTTTAAGAGATTGGTCCTAATTTGAAAGCTCACACTTTCCTGAATAAGACTGTCTAACTTTCCACTACTCTTTTTTATCCCTGAATATAAAATGCCCAAATATTCATCATAGTATATTAAAAATTCAAAATATAAACATATAAACATCTCATAAATATCTATTTCATAAAAATGCTTTTGTGAAACAGATATAATTTCTAATTTTGAACTTTTTGACTAAAACTGATTCCACAAAATATAGGCCAAATTGGACAAATTATTTTTAATGGGAATAGCAACATTGACTAGTTCACTTTAAAAATTTTGTATTCATTTTATTTTTAATTTAGCATTTCCATAACATGTCATAACATAAAATTACACATGAAACTCCAAATCTATTATGTACAACTTACTATTCTTTTTAAACATGTAATAAAGTTATTGTATAAATTTCTTTTCTTTTTCCTTTTTTTTGCTCCTTCCCTGCCCTAGAGGATTTTCTAATTTAACCTTGTATCTTTAATACTGTATTGATGATTGCTTTTATATTTGATTCTACTCTCTGTAGTACTCTATGATCCAGGTAGAGAAATAAATCCCCCACCCACCACCCACCCCAGAACTGTGCTAGCAAATGTTCAAGAACTGTCTTGGGGGAGAGGGTGTACCCACAGCATACTTTTAAATTTAAATTGCATTGTTAACATTTTCATCATCATTTTCTTAAGTCTGGATAGTCAAAAAATAATAAATCAAGTCCTGATTTACTCCTTAAATCTTGCAATTTTACTTTCTTCAATTATTGTTTTTAATTTTATTCCTTTTACTTAGTAAAAGCAGAAAAACTGCCCCAAGAAAAGGCATTGGTTCAGTGGCTTACTGTGCTTAGTAAGATTTCTCTCATGACCAAACCTGACATTCAGAACAGAAATGGAAAGCCAAGTCTCCAAAAGGCTTGGGGTAGCATCTTCCCACACTCCCCGTTATTTTTGTCCAGACCCAAAAGAATGAGCTCATTCCAATCAACCAAAATGAAGATGAGATTTGAGTCTGGATAGATAATAGTGAAGCTTATTCACTTTTTTTTGGAAAACTGAGACCTGACCCAAGCACACACTTCTGTTTTGTTTCCTCTGAGACGTCCAAGAGTGGGATCATTGTGAGCACTGCAGATACCAAGAGGAGCCAAAAGTGACGCATTGTTTCCCATCTCATTAGGTCAGGACAGGATGCGCAGCTCATAAACACATTTGAGGAGTCTTTCTGGGGCACAGAACCCCTGGGAGAGGCCTGAGAGTTTTCCATCTAAAGGAAGATTGATGCCTACTCGGGGAACCCTGAAATCTAGATCAAAACCTTCAGTGCCCATTTAAGTCAGTGACCCACCACTTTGTAAATTGCGAAGAAAACTAGCATTTATTTAGAGATTGTGATAATGTATAAAAGAATGCAATTAAAATCCAAATGTGGCAATGAGGTTGTCCAGATCAGCTTTCTAAGCTCTCATTCAGAACCTGTTTACTTTTGCTTTAGGTATCACTCAAATTAGTTTTGATGAGGGGCATCTTTGAGCTGCTTTTACTCCCTGTGCCCCTTCAACTACCATCCTCTAAGTCAGGCTCTCTCTGGGAGATTTAAAGTAACCACAGCTCTCTCTGTACTAGTACATATTAGTAATGGAAGCCATGGTGTTTGCCCTCTTCATGGGGCCAGATCTTCCTGTAGCGTTCTTGTTCTAACAATAATACTTACAGTAAGAGCAAACGGGCTACCCCAAACATTCATGCAATATTTCTCAGGTATAAGTTATCCCCATTTATAAAGGAAAAATTCTGAGAAACAGTTTTAAGTAACTTTTTCCAGGTAACAATGAATTCATCTCTGTCAGAATTTGAACTCAAATATTCCTGATTTGAGGTTGAGCATTCTATCCTTATATCAAACTCTCTATCAGAGATTTTATATATATAAGTGTGTTTACATATGTATATATATATGCATACATATACGTATGTGTGTATATATATAAACAGAGAGACATAAAAACAAAGAATAAGTCACTGAAAAAGGGAATCTCTGTCATTTTTCTCAATTATCAAGTATTTTTTCTCTCCTTGTCATTTTCTGCTTTTCCTCCACTCCAAGAAAAACAAAAATAAAACTCTTGTAAAAAAAAAAAAGCCTGCATAGTCAAGGAAAAGTAATTCTCATATTAGCCACATCGAGTACTTTTTTAATGAATAGAAAACAATAGTTAACAGCAAGTCTGTAGTGAGCACTTACTAGGTATCAGGCATTGTGCTAAGTGCTAGGGATACAAAAAAGGGGGGAAGGAAAGCAATCCACCTCAAGAACTGTACATTCTAAGGGGGTAATGAAAGTGTAAGTAGTTGGGTAGATATATATGTGCATAGATTTATACATACATGCAATATAAATTAGAACAATCTTTTATATAAGGAAATGCAAGACATTTTTATGTTAAAGGTGCTTCTAAGTTGAAAAAAAACTGATGGGAGCTAATGGTCAATGCTAATGAAGGCATGCCCTTTTAGTAAGATGCATCATATATGCAATGTGAGATAGAAACAACCTCACTTTCATAAATAGAAATTGTTTCTTTTAGTCACACTGTTAGACTTGACCTTAAGGAAAATCCTTTTTAACAACATGGATTAGAGATGGTCACATTTCATATTTGCTTTTCTTCAGACCATAGCTCAATGCCTTCCACATGGTAGACACTTCATAAAGGTACTGTATATTTAATTGTTTAAAGTTAGTAAGGTCTTCTCTGATATATACATATATGTGTGTATTATATATGTTTATATTTGTTATATATTTATATTATAATCGATATATTTATATTATAATTTTACACACATATACAAATTATATGCATAGGTGATCAGAGAAAGAGAGTTTGTGTAAGTAATATGTTTTGGAGACATCTTACATAGACAAACATAAACATACGTTATTGGAAACAAAGACGCAACAAAACTCATCTAGTAATTAAATTTCAGAGTAGCCCTATTTCAGTGAAGTTGTGATGCACTCCCAAAGGCAGCTTTCTTTCCAAAAATATTTCGGATACTTTCAAAAGGTTACTTCAGAAATATATCTCTTATCTCATTTATCAGTCTCTCTGTCTTGGAGAATGAGGAACATGTCTCTTTGCTGATGAAATGGACACCAAGGAAGAGCAGGACGCATGGAGGGTGGAGATACTGGAAAACAAGGCTAGACTGAGGAGGAACACAGGACCTGATCAGGAACTCTTCAGGCTCCATGGATTCTGAGAGCCCTTGGCTTCTCTTCCTGTTACTGTTGTTTTTTCCCCCAACTCCACTAGCAGAGACAGAGTAGTGATAATATATAATAACAATAACATCTATCACCCATGGGATTATTAGAACAAAATAAAATAAGATGATATTTGTAAATCACTTTGAAAACCATAGAGTACTATATAAATCCTAGCTATTAATAGATTTTATTAAGTAGCAAATGATAATATACTGTGATGGACTCAACCATATATACAGAGTTTTGCGAGAAAAAAGTAGTATTTAATAAGGATTGTCAAATTTCCAGATTTGTTGGGAATATTTTAATTCAATGTAGATGTACTATATACAATTCCCGCAAATTCAAAATATAATTCACTTTTTCATTATTAAATTTTATTTTTAATTTATGGAATAAAATAAGCATTTCTACAACATAGTACAATAAAAAGATGATTTCACATGAAACTAGAAATCTACTATGCACAACTAGCAAGTGCTTTCAAATACAGAAAAAACTTAATCTGTAAATTTCTTTTTTTTTTCTTCCCAACTGCTCCCATGCTCTTTGGCTACCATTAGACACAAATACAAACATATAGGTAAAATTATTCTATACATATTTCTAATTATCAGTTCTTTCTCTGACACAGATAGCTTCATTCTTCATATGTCCTTTATAGTTAATTTGGGTATTTCATTCAAAGAGATTCTTAAAGGAATATTGCTGCTACTGTATACAATGTTCTCTTGGTTCCGGTCATTTCACTCTTCATTATTTCATGGAAATCTCTTAATTTTTTCTACAATCATTGTGCTTGTCATCTCTTATAGTAAAATGGGATTAGATCACAACCTGTTCAGCCAATTGTTGGGCATCCCTGCAATTTCCAGTTCTTTGCCACCACAAAGAAAGCTACTATAAACATTTTAGAACATATAGGGTTATTTTTTGCTGCAAATTATGTTGGCAAATTAGATGCTGTAAATTATGTTGATCTTTTTTCTATTTCTTAACCAGTACCAGATATTTTTGATGACTATTGCCTTAAAATCTAGTTTAAGATTTGGTACTGCTAAAACGTCTTTCTTTACATTTTTTTCATTATTTCCTTTATATTCTGGATTTTTTATTTTTTAAATGAATTTTGTTATTTTTCTAGTTTAGTAAAAAAAAACAGTAATTTAATTGGGATGATATTGAATTTGTAAATTAGTTTAGGCAAAATTGTCATTTTTATTATGTAGCCCCTGCCTACCCATAAACAATTAATATTTCTCCAAGTATTTAAATCTAATTTTAACTGAAGAGGTTTTTTATTATTTTGTTTATATATTCTGGGGAGGGGTTTTTGGCACGAATACTCCCAGGTATTTTATACTGTCTACAGTTATTTAAAATGGGTTATGTTTTTACTGTCTCTCTCTGCAGGGTTTTGTTTTGACATATCAGAATGCTGATTATCTACATGGATTTACTTTATATCTTGTAACTTTGTTAAAATTATTATTTCAACTAACATTTTAGTTGAGTCTTTGGAATTTTCCAAAAATATCATATCATCTGCAAAGAAAGTTTTGTTACCTCATTCCCTATTCTGATTCCTTCAATTTCTTTTTCTCCTCAATTCTAAGGCTGAAATTTCCAACACAATGTGGAATAATATTGCTCACAGTGGCCATCCTAGTTTCACACCTGATCTTACTGGGAGGGATTTTTGTTTATCCCCACTATAAACAATGCTAGCTGATAGTTTTAAATAAGTAATTTTTATGCATTTGAAGAAAATTTCATTTATACCAATACTTTCGGATTATTTTAATAAAAATCACTGTTGAACTTTACCAAAAGCTTTTTCTGTATCTATTAATATGATCGTATAATTTTAAAAACTTTATTACTGATGTAATCTATTTCGTTAATTATTTTTCTTATGTTAAAGCATCCCTGCATTCCTGGTATAAATCTCACTTGATCACAACTGTAATTTTTGTAATATATTGATGCAATCTTTTAGCTAGTATTTTATTTAGGATTTCTGCATTCATATTCATTAATGAAGTTGGTCTACAATCGTTTTTTTCTGTTTTTGCTTTTCCTGGTTTAGATACCACTATCATATATGTTTCATAAAAGGAATTTGATAAGATTCCTTTACTTATTATTCTAAATAATTTATTTTATATTGGAATGAGTTGATCTTGAATTGTTTAAGTAGAATCACTTGGAAATCTGGAACTCAAAATCTTACGGAAGTGATTGTTAAAAGCTAGAAATAATAAGTAAATTAATATTTTTAAAAATTCTTGTTTCCCCTCCACAGTCTCCCCAAAAGACTTCCCTTACATAGTTCATCACAACTCCCTGAAACAAGCTCCTCAGCTTCTCAAAGTGGTAAAATGCAACAACCAAGCCAACTGACCTCTAAGTGTGGTCCTATAAATATTGCTATTTCCAGATTCTTGAATATAAGTATTTTAATTAATTCGTGTTTTAAGTTTCATGATTATCTTTAATACTGATAATAAATTGATTCTTAATAAGATTCCCGTGTTCTACAATCTTTTGCTTGAAACTCCCAATGTTTTCAGTGGGAAGGGAGATACTTAAGGATACAATAGTATTCCAGTATCTTTACCAAGAAAACCTCAAATGATGTCAAAAACAGTCACACACGCCTGAACAACAACAAATTTCAAATTTGCACTATTAGAAGTTATAATTATGTAAAATATGATAATTTGTTCCAGTCCAATGGAAATATGGAATTTGAATTCACATAATGTAACTATTTCATGGGATTCATTATTAACACTAATCAGGGCCTAGTTGGAGATCCAGGGGCATGAGGATCCAAGGGATTTATCTAGAATCACATAGTTACTATGTGTGGGAGGCTAGTCTTGAACACAATGTTTCAAGATTCTAAAGTCAGTTGTCTATTTACTTACTATCTTATGCTTTTTTTCTCACATTGCTTCTTAGTAACTAACACCTCAATTCTTCTGTTTTTAGAGTGGCTAAATAGACAACAAATATTGCAATATCTCCTGTGTAGGTATTGAAAGAAAAGGTACTGTTGATGTTGATATTGTATAGATTTATCCCTTCTTTTTGACAATCACAGGCAACATCCTGACTGTCCTTCTAGTGTTACCAGTGCTGATTGACTGCAAATAAGACTTGGACATCTGAATTAAAATCCTATGTGACAGGAAGTTGGATCTTTATAACTGGAAATGTGATCAGATATGGTAGCTTGGGTCATTATGATGTCATTTCCTATGAGAGAAGGCTGGTCTGCAGGAAGGATGACTTAGGATCGTGTACTGGCTTTGTTGTTCATCCAAGTCTTTTTTTTTTATGTTTGGCCATTAGGGATGAGGAAATACCAAGCTGGGAAACTCTTAATGAAATTTAAAACATTTTTAAACAATTCGAGCCAGTGACATAAATGGAAATGATTGACTCTGAGGTTTGCGCTGCTTTAAATTATTTATATTCTGCAAAGGGGGTCTTAGGAATTACCTGCTTCTACATATCTTTTTCCTGTTCCCAATTGCTAGCTCTAGGAATTTAATAACATTTTTTGTCCCTAATTTCTAAAAGTGCATATTCTAAAAGGTTTGTTTGATGGGAAGATGTTGTATTATTAATGGATTATTTAGAAGGTACTGGATTTCACAATATATAGAGAAGATCCAATGAGCCACAGGCTGTGAAAGAGACTAATTGAAACATGACAAGGCTGGTCTCTAGTCTCAGTTCCTCATATATAGCTCCGAAAATTTATGTCTTCATTGAGGCTTAGCTCAGACACCTCTTTATATATGATATTTCTCCTCCTTTCCTGTCTCCTCACCTTTCCTCCCCAATTGTGAGTGCTTTCTCCTTTCTCAATTACCGTCGTTCTACTGTTATTTTCTCATTTGGCTTACCCAGCAGAATATTTACTCCTGGAGGTCAAGAATTGCTTTATTGGCCATTGTTCACTTTTCAAATCCCAAGTCACTAGTGTAATGCCCCCTACATTTTTGTCCTTTGATCTGAACGTATAGTTTTATTGGTGTAGAAAACTGATCCGGAACTCCTGCCATGAATGAAGATCAGCAACTCATTTGTAACTTGCAATATTAAATGTACTGTTAGCCCTATCACTGAAAGTTAGCTTGTCTGTGATACAACTGATAGTCCTTGTCAGAGATGAAACTTGAAATCAGATGTCCCTGGGCCAAAGACCAATCCCCTATCTGGAACATCATACTCTCTTGCCCCACATGGTAAACATCCAACAAAGTTTGTTGATGATTTGAATAATGACCATAAGTTATTCCAATGTGTTAGTAACAATGATTTAGGAATTAATTCCTTGCTACAGAAAGGAACTAAATTAATAAAAGAAGCATGTTACAATGGAAATTGCAATGAGTCTGGAATCAGAGAACCTACGTTCAAATCCCAGCCTAGGCCCTGTGTGACCTTGGACAAGCCATTTCACCTCCCTAGGCACTAGTTTCTTTATCTGGAAAATTATGGTTTCTTCCAGTTCCAAATAGATGATCCTACATGATTGAGAGACTAAAATATTCCAGGGAATCTCTGATCTCATCAATGTAGGTACTCCCTTCAATCACACAAGACACAAATAACTAATATAGCAGGGTATCAAAGCAGTTCTTTGATTCAGAGTTTTCCAACAATAAACTTCCAAGTTCAAAGAAGAGTTCTATGGAAATTAGCTGCTAGAAACAAAAACATTTTAGCCATCTTTCCAATCAGCCACAACATCTGCTGAGAGGCAGAATTTTATATGTCTCTTCTCAAGCACTTTTACTCTGAGGGGCTGCTCTCTCAGAATAATTTATGCTTCTCCTCAGGTTGATTTTATTTTATTCTTTTTTAAAAAGTAAGTTTGGGACTATTTTTTTAATGTCACCTACAATTGAACCTATATCACTCTCCCTACTTTCCACCAAGGAAATATCACTTAAATGTTTTAAAAGAAAGACATGAGAAGTTATGGAGTCTAAACAGACATGGCATGGGAGTGTTTCTATTATACTACAATTATGTAGCCCCACACAATAAATAATAAGTAATAAAGTAAAAGTGAGCATTCAGGTATGACACTCTCTATATGTATAAGCATATAAATGTGTATGTATAATTTACACAATTATATAACACAAGTAATTAAAAGTATAATTTGCATGCAATCTTCCTGAATTTGCAAATATTACCATAATCTGTTATATAATAATACATATGTGTGTATATATAAGCAATATGTGATGATTATATAAAATGATTCTATATCAACATTTTATTTTTTAATTTTAAAATTTATTTTTAGTTTACAACATTCACTTCCACAGACTTTTGAATGTTAAATGTTCTCCCTCTTGTCATCCCCTCCTCAAGATAGTGTGCAATCTGATGTAGGCTCTATATATACATTCATATTAAACATATTTTCACATTAGTCATGTTGCAAAGAAGATTTATAACCAATAGAACGAGATGTGAAAAAGAAATTAACAAAATAAAGCAAAACAAAAAAGAGAGAGAGCAAATGACATGTTTCGATCTGCATTCAGACTATAATGCTTTTTCTGAATATGCATATAATTTTTATCATGAGGTTTTTAGAGTTTTCTTAGAAACTTGCATTGCTGAGAAGAGTCAAGTCTATCCAAGTCAGTCATTACACAATGTGTCTGTAAATGTGTACAATGTTATCCTGATTCTGTTTCCCTCACTCAGCATCAGTTCATGTAAGTCTTTCCAGGTTTTTCTGAATTCTGCCTGCTCATCACTTTTTATGCCACAATAGTATTCCATTAAATACATATACCACAAATTGTCCAGCAATTCCCCAGTTGATGAGATTCCCCCAATTTCCAGTTTTTAGACACCACAAAAAGAGTTGCTATAAATAATGTGAGTCCTTTTTATCATCTATGTGACTTCTTTGGGATATATGCCTAGAAGCAATATTGCTGGGTCAAAGGGTATGCATATTTTTGTAGTCCTTTGGGCATCACCAAATTGCTCTCCAAAATGGATGGATCAGTTCACAACTCCACCAACAATATCAAACATTTTATTAACAATATGAAAATATCTTTCAATACCAAAAAATAATCATATATATCACAAGATATAGTTTCATGCAAAGTATCACAATTGATGTATATACAATATCATGATTTTGTGTTTAGTTATATAAATAATAGTCTTCTTTTATTCTTGATATATCAATTAATCCATAAATGAACATATATTAAGCACCTATTATGTGCCAAGCACTGTGTTAAACTCTGGAAATACAAAAAGAGATAAAAGATAGTCCTTGACCTAAGGGAGTCTACAGTCTAATGGAGTGACAAAAACAAGCAAGCATATCTAAAGTAAATTATACAGGAGAAATAGGAAATAATGAACAGGAAAACACTGGAATTAAAATGTATTGGGAAAGGTATTCTGTAAAAGGGGGGTTTTTAGTTGGGACTTAAAGGAAGCCATGGAAGCCAGTAGTTGGAGGTGAGGAGATAGAGCATTTCAGTCATGAAGGACAGGCAGAGAAAATGCCCAGAATCAAGAGATGAAATGTATTATTCATGGAATATTCAAGAGATCATTGTCACTGGGTTAGAGTGCATGACTTGGGAGTAAGATGTAAGAAGAATGGGAAAGTAGGGTAGGATTAAATTATGAAAATTTTTTTCATGACAAACAGAGCATATTGTATTTAATCCTAAAGATAAAAGGGAACACCTGGTATTTATTGAGTAGTAGAGTGATATAGTTGGACTAATGTTTTAGAAAAAATCAATTTGATGGCTGCGTGAAAGACGAATAAGAGTGGGGAGAGTCCTGATGCAGGCAGATCCACTATTGGTCTATTGCCATAATCTCAGCATAAGGTGATGGGGACCTGCATTAGAATGGTGGCAGTGTCAGATAAGAGAAGGGGTCTTTCACAAGACATATTGCAGAAATGAAGTGACAGTTCTTGGCAACAGTTTAGATGGTAGGGAGGTAAGAGGTAATGAGGAAGCAAGAATAACTTCTAGGTTGTAAGCCTGAGGAACCAGGAGGATGCTATTGTCCTCTTCAGTAATAGAAAAAGTAGGAGGGGGAAAGAGTTTAAGGGAAAAGATAATAAATTGTATTGGAATATGTTTAGTTTAGTATGTGTCTAATCACTGACATTCTTTTCACTAGTTCTGAAATCTAGAGATGTCTGTTTACTGTTACACAATGCTAACTCTGAACTCACAGATAGCTCAGACTGGCTACCACAGTCCTGTATGCATGTACTCTTCCCTCCCTGCAACCAAGGTATTAAGGGAAAATAGTATCTAGACTTAGTCCTTCCTTGTCATCTAAATCGATATTCTGTGAATGAGAAACATTTATTTTGAGTTCTCTGAAAATGGTGAGGGCAGAAAAAGTTAACCATATACAGTTTAACTTTATCAGGATGGTTGTTTTCTAAGTTTTCATCTAGTTCTGTGAGTCTTATAATAATAGGGTAGGCTCTTTTTTTTCCAAATCTATTTAGGTGACTTTCCATCGTTGCTGTCTGAAAGCTCATTAAAACTGTAGAATAACTGCTTAATAGGTAATAGATAGTTATAGGACATTGTCAGTGTTGGGCATTAAGCAGTCGCTGGATTATTTTGTAAACTGGTGAGTTACCCATTCTCTTTGCAACAAGGTGGGGCATATCTATCCTTTGGCTTTCCATCTTGTATGTTGTATGCATTTTAAGGTTCCTCATCAGAATTCTATCAGCTATATAAACAGCTGGATAGCTATTTCATGTGGTGTATAGTTATATATTTCTATTGGCATTTTTCTGCATTTATCTAGTTAGAAAATAAGCCTCATTGGGCTTATTCCTTGATAGAAATACTAGTGGCTATGGACTTCTCCATTGTCTTGGTTATTTTCAATTTTAAGATACAAATCAATTGGTTCTAACACAAACATTAACAAATATGGGATAAACTCTGTGGTTTCATTTTTGGTAGCATTCTACACATACACCAGAAATAACATAGTAATCGCTGTTCCTATTTTAATCTTGCTATAATATTGTACATGGTACAGTTTAAATGCTCAGGTCATGCCACTTCCTGGGCACAGGATGGGATGGCTCTTGATTTCTTGATTACTGCCAAGGCTGACATCTCCTTGAGAACCTTAGATATACATGACCATCGTTATCCCAAAATGAAGGCACATTAAGCTTATTGCTTGTCCCAAGTAATCCACTTACCACTCTAGTGGACAATAAGCTCAATATTAATCAATAGCATGAAGGTCAAGATCACAAAGACTCTCGTAGGTTCAATAAAAAGAGATGATTCTACTCTCCTCTGCCTTGGTCAGACCACATCTGGAGTTTGATGTACACTTATGGGAACCATATTATTGAAATTATATTGCTAATGTGGTGAGCATCCAGAGAAAGGCTATTATAAAGTAGCACAGTGTGTAGAGGTACTGGAGCTGCAAATAGAAACAACTCAATTCCAATGTAACCTTAGATACTTACTAGTTGTGTCATCATGGACAACCTTTTTAAATTACTGCCTGTCCCGGTATCCCTAACTGTAAAAAGGGGAGAATAATATCATCTATACCCCAGGCTTATTGTGGAGATCAAAATGAGATAATATTTATAAAGTGCTCAGCACAGTGCCTGGTACATAGTATATGTTTAATACATGCTTATTTCCTTCCATACTACTAGAACAATGAAATGTCTTTAGATCATGCCATAAGAAGATTCATTTAAGGACCTGGGGATGTTCAGGGTACTTAGAAGACCTGAAAGGGACATTATAGCTTTCTTCAAGTACATTTCATATAGAAAGAGGAACAGAAACTAGTTCTCTTTGGTTTTAGGAGACACAGGAGAGATGCGCAGAGAGAAAAAATATAAGAATAATGTCAGGAAAAAACACAGCTGGATCAATGCAAAAGTAGGATGAATTACTTTGGAAAGAAGTGTTCAGGCAGTGGGTGGATGACCACTTGTCAGGGGATTCAAGGATAGTTGTCCATTTCCACCTCTTAGCTCATAGCCTGGCACATAGTAGGCTCTTAATGATGGTTAACAGACTGATTGATTGTGTGTAGAAAAGGGTGTTGTTCAGGTACAGGTTGAACTAGATGGTTCATAAGGTCCTTCCACCTTTCAGATTCCATGGAATATTCTCCTTTGTACACTGAGATTGCTCACCTGATAAAGGCCAGCTCAAGAGTCAATTCCTTTTTTTTCTCAATTTATTTATTTATTTTTAGTTTTCAACATTCATTTCCACAAGATTTTGAATTTTAAATTTTCTCCTCATCTCTCCTCTCCTTCATCCTGAAATACCATGCATTGATTACTCCTTTCCCCAATCTGCTTTCCCTTCTATCACACCCCTCCCTCCCTTTATCCCCATCTTCTCTCTTCTATGCCCCATTACCTTTATTTCTTATTTCCCAGGTGCACGCAAAAACAATTCTCATTCTCTCCTAAAACTTTAAGTTCTAACTTATCTCCCTTCCCCTCTCTCTCCACCCATACCAACTGAGAAGGCAAGGAATTCAATATAGGCTATATATGTGTAGTTTTGCTAAAGATTTCCATAATAATCATGTTTCAAAAGACTAGCTATATTTCCCTCCATCCCATCCTGCCCTCTCCCCATTTATTCTATTCTCTCTTTGGATCTTATCCCTTTCCAAAAGTGTTTATTCTAATTTCCCCCTTCCTCTCATTTGCCTCCCTTCTATCATCCCCTCCACACCCTACTTATCCCCTTCTCCTCTAGTTTCCCTGTAACATAAGATAGACGTTCATACCAAATTGAATGTGGACATTATTCCCTCCTTAAGCCAAATGTGATGAGAGTAAGCTTTACCTTTTCCCTCTTCCCTCTTCCTTTTCCCCTCCATTGACAAAGCTTTTTCTTGCTTTTTTTATGACAGATAAATTGCCGCATTCCATTTCTCCCCTTCTCCTCTCAATATATTCCTCTCACGCCTTAATTTTATCTTTTTACATCTTATTTCTTCCTGTTCAAATCACCTTGTGTCCTCTGTTTATGTGTGTGTATGTGTGTGTGTGTTTAATCCCTCCAACTACCCAAATACTGAGAAAAGTTTCAAGAATTACAAATATTATCTTTCCATGTAGGAATATAAACAGTTTAGCTTTAGTAAGTCCCTTATGATTTCTCTTTCCTGCTTACCTTTTCATGCTTCTCTTGATTATTGTGTTTGAAAGTCAAATTTTCTATTTATCTCTTGTCTTTTCATCAAGAATGCTTGAAAGTCCTCTATTTCATTGAATGACCATTTTTTTCCCTTGAAGTATTATACTGTTTTGTTGAATAGGGGATTCTTGGTTTTAATCCAAGTTCCTTTTCTTGGAATATCATATTTCAAACCCTTAAAGTAGAAGCTTCCCTGTGAGATGACCTAACCATTTTGGAGAGAAATTTGGAACTTTACCCAAAGGGCTACAAAAATGTGCATAACCTTTGACCCAGCAATACCACTTCTAGGACTGTATCCCCAAGATATCAATAAAATGGGAAAGGGTCCCACATGTACAAAAATATTTATAGCAGTTCTCTTTGTGGTGGCCAAAAACTGATAATCAAGGAGTTGCTCATAAATTGGGGAATGGCTGAATAAATTGTGGTATATGAATATAATGAAGTACTATTGTGCTATAAGAAATGATGAACAGCAGAACTTCAGAGAGGCCTGGAAAGACTTCTATGAACTAATATTAAGTGAAAGGAGCAAAACCAGGGGAGTTTTGTACACAGTAATAATCACAGTGTGTGATAAATTTTTCTGGTAGACTTGGTACTTCATTGCAATGCAAGAACATAAATAATTCCCAATGGTCTCTTAAGGCAAAATGTCTTTCACATCCAGAGAAAGAAATATGGAACGTGATCACAGAATGAAGCAGATCATTTTCTTTTGTAATATGTTTTGGTTTATTTGATGATTTCTCCCATTTGTTTTAATTCTTACATGCAACATGACTAAGGTGAAAATGTATTTAATAGGAATGTATGTGTAGAACCAATATAAAACTGTATGCCATCTCAGAGAGGGAGCAGAGAAGTAGGGAGGAAGAGAGAAAGGTAGGTGAAAAATGTAAGATATATGGAAGTGATTGTAGAGCACTGAGAACACTGAAAAATAATAAAAAAGGTAGAAACTGACAGATCTTGTGTTATCCTGATTGTATTTCCACAATACTAGAATTGTTTCTTTCTGGCTGCTTGCAATATTTTCTCCTTGACCTGGGAACTCTGGAATTTGGCTACAATATTCCCAGTAGCTTTCCTTTTCAGATCTCTTTCAGGAGGTGGTTGGTGAATTCTTTCAATATTTATTTTACCCTCTGATTCTAGAATATCAGGGTAGTTTTACTTGATAATTTCATAAAAGATGATGTCTAGGCTCTTTTTTTGATCATGGCTTTCAGATAGTCCCAAAATTTTTAAGTTGCATCTCCTGGATCTATTTTCCAGGTCAGTTGTTTTTCCAATGAGATATTTCACATTGTCTTTTACTTTTTCATTCTTTTGGTTTTGTTTTGTAATTTCTTGATTTCTCATACAGTCATTAACTTCCATCTACTCCCTTATAATTTTTAAAGAACTATTTTCTTCAGTGAACTTTTGAACCTCCTTTTCTATTTTTCTAATTGTGCTCTTTAAAGTATTTTGCTGGTTATTGGCTTTTTGCACCTCTTTTGCCATTTGAATTAGTCTATTTTTAAAGGTGTTAGTTTCTTCAGCATTTTTTTGCGTCTCCTCTAGCAAGCTGTTTATTTGCTTTTCATGATTTTCTTGCATTCCTCTCATTTCTCTTCCCAGTTTTTCCTTCATCTCTTTTACTTGATTTTCAAAATTCTTTTTGAGCTCTTCCATGGCCTGAGAGCATTGCATATTTATTTTGGAGGTTTTGGATGCAGAAGCCTTGACATTTAGGTCTTCCCTTGATGTTATTCATTGTTCCTCCTCACCCAAAAGGATGGAAGAAAATAACTGCTTACCAAAAAAGTAACCTTTTATTGTCTTATTCTTTTCCCCTTTTTATGCATTTTCCCAGCCAGTTACTTGCCTTCTGAGTTCTTTGTCAAGAGCAGGGTATACTCTTGGAACCTGGAAGTTCTCAGTTCTTCCAAGGTGACACAATCAAGGGTCAGGAGTTCCTTCCCTGACCTGTGCTCTAGTCCATGAGGAGGATTCTCTCTCCAGAGCCTCCACCAGCTCCACCATGCCAGTCAGAACTCCTCCTCACCTCAGGGCTGCCACCCAAGGATATCTAGTATTCATTGTTTGGCATATGGAAAAAAAAGCTTGGAGTCTCCAACAACATTTTTTTCTGGTAATTTATTCATGAAGAAACAACTGCAAATCTTCAGTGTTTTCATTTTCAGTTTCCTGATACATAATGTAATTATGAAACATAATATTCTTCATTATGAACTTACAAGACAGAATTTGGAAGTATAAACTCTTGGCCAGTGCCAAGGTCAATTTGAACATTTCTATGATTTCCGTGGAAAGGAGAGAGATACAGGACAATTTTGGAAGAATTATTTTTTTAGTCTACTAAACATGGACTGATATTAACTTTAAATTTACCTTATAATTCATTCATCTGGATAAGAATATTAACTTCTATAAAATAGAATGTGTCAGCTGCACCCTTAATCAAACATGAATAATTTCAAAGAAAGACTTTCAGAGGTCAGATCATTCAATAAGTATTTCCTGAAAGCTCATACTCTCAGTTCTATGCTAGGAACTGTGAAGGATACAGGATATGGTATCATCCCTACTTCCTGAGGAGCATGTAAGAGTTTGGTAGACAAGAGAAAGTCAAGTGAAATCATAAACAATTAAATTATTAACTGTGGCACATAGCAGTAGAAGATTCAGTAAAGGAAGAGTCAATGTAGTCAGTAGATGAAGAGGCTTCACAGCAGGATAAAACTGGAGCTGGGAATTGAGAACATGTAATATTCACTCCAATTTGAAGTGCAGTCAAAATGGCAGAGTATCAGGAAAACTATAGTTGAATTTCCTAGCACAACTCCTATATAAAGATATAAAAAACTGCACTGGACTAAAACCTGATTAGGAAATAAAAGAAGGAAATCACGGTGAATCATATTTTCAGTTCAAGTAAGTATAGAAGATGGAGAGAGAGGCATGAGTTCAATAGAGACAGGAGTACCACCATGCAGAACACTATATTGTGCAGAAATTGAAAGAGGATTTGTTTGTGTTCCATAGCAAGAAAAGTCCCCAGCTCCAACAGGAAGACTTCAGCCATATGTAAGATATAGGAACAGATTTCAACTGTCGACTCTCTTATCTATTAACCAATTCTAGGTTACGAATTTGGAGCAGATTGAGGGAGAGAACTACACATAAGGTGGCATTCCAGGGTTAATAGCAGTTACCAGCCCTAGGTTGAATACTCAATGAGCTCAGAAGTAAGCAAGACCTATATGGTACTGCCCTGGTTGTTGAATAGGCTCTTAGTTCCAGCAAAGAACATGGTCTAAAGCATGCAGTACAATACCCAGTACAGACAAAATACATCTCGAAGAAGAAAAGTTCGAGAATATCATGGGAATCCATTTTTTAAATGTGAAGGGAGGTCACTTAGCAGTACCAGATCTCAAACTGTATTGCAAAGTGGTAATCATCAAAATAACCTGGTACTGGCCCAGAAATACAGTGGTGGATCAGTGGAATAGATTGGTACATGATAAACAATAGTAAATGACCATATTAATCTAGCATTCAATAAAGCCAAAGGTGCAAGATCTTAGAACAAGAAATCACTATGTGAGAAAAATTTTTGGGAAAACTAGAAAGCAGTCAGCAGGTTGTCAAAAACTTGGCATAGATCAACTTCTCATACCATATACTGAGATAAGGTCAAATGGGATTATGATTTCAACATAAAGGGTAACATCATGAACAAATTAGAGGAACATGAAATACTTTAGCTTTCATATTTATGGATAATGGAAGAATATATGGCCAAACAAGAGATATGCAGCATTGTAAGATGTAAAATGGACAGTTTTTATTACACCAAATAAAAATGCATAAACAAAATCAATGCAACCAAGACTAGAAGGAAAACAGGAAACTGGAGAGGTGAAATGGAAATTTATAGTAAGTTTCTCTAGGGGGTAAAAGTTTTATTTCTCAAGTAGATAAGGAAATGAGTCAAATTTGTAAGAAGGTAAGTCATTCCCTAATTGATAAATAGTCAAAGGCTATGAACATACAGTTTTCAGAAGAAATCAAAGCTATCTGCAGTCATATGAAAAAAAACTCTCACTGCTGATTTAATGAAGGCAAATTAGAACAACTCTGAGGTACCACCTTACACCTATCAGATTGGCTAACATGAAAGAAATGGAAAATGAGAAATGTTGTAGGAGTTGTGGAAAAATTAGAACACTAATGCACTGTGGGTGGAGTTGCAAACTGATCCAACCATTCTAGAGAACAATTTGGACCTAGGACCAAAGGACTATAAAACTATACATACTTTTTAAATCTAGCAATGCCACAACTAAGTCTGTACTTACAGAGAGAGTGAATAAAAAGTAAAACAATTTATATGCACAAAAGTATTTATAGCATCTCTTTCCTTGATGGCAAAGATTCAGAAATTGAGGAGATACCCGTCCCTAGGGAAATGGTTAAGTTGTGGTATATTATTGTGATGGAATACTATTGTGCCATAAGAAATGATGAGCAGGATGATTTCAGAAAAATATAGGAAGAACTACACAAACTGATACAAAATGAAATAAGAAGAACCAAGAAAATATTATACATAGTAACAGCAATATTGTACAATGATTAGCAGTGGAATGATTTACTTATTCTCAGCGATATATTGATCCAATACAGTTCCAAAGGATTTACAGTGAGAAATGCTACACATTTTCAGAGAAAGAAGTAACTGCTGCAGTCTGAATGCCAAGCAAACTTTTTTTAACTTTATTATTCTTATTTTTTCTTGATTTTTGGTCTATGTTTTTTGGCTAATATGGGAGATAATATGCAAGCTTCTATACACATATATGTTACATATAAATATTGCATATACATAATGTATACTATGTATACTATGACTTTATACAACAAATTAGAGATAATCTCAGAAGAAAGGCACTAGCATTAAAGATAACGAAAGCTGTCTTGAAGAAAATTGGGTTTTTTAGTTGAGATTGGAAGCAAGCCAGGGAAGCCAGGAAGCAGAGATAAGGAGAAAGAGAATTCTAAGTATGCAGGATAGCCAGTGGAAATGCAGGAAATCCAGAGATAGAGTATCTTGGGCAAGAAACAGCAAGAGTGTCATGTTACTGGATCTCAGAGTATGAGGGGGTGAGAAGGATATAAGATTAGGAAGGTAGATGGAGAAAAGTTTAAAGGGCTTTAAAAGTCATAATATTTTATATTTGATGCCGAAGGTAATAAGGAGCACTAACTTTTATTGAATAAGAAAGTGACATGGTCAGATCTGCACTTTAAGAAAAGCTCTTTGATAACTGAGTGAAGAATGCATGGGAGTGGAGAGAGATGGTGCAGAGAAATCAACTAGACGGCTCTTGTAATAATCTGGGCAAGAGGGGATGAGAAGTGTCACTGTCACAAGAGAGAGGAAGTCATATATGATAGATGTTGCTAAGGCAGAACTGACAGGATTTAGCAAGAAATTAGGTAGCAGCTAGGTGAGAATTAGGTAAGAAAGAGAGGGAAGATGAGGGTGACACCTGTGTTCTGATCCTTTGCAACTGAGAAGATGGTTCCCTGAACAAGTAATGAAGAAGTTAGGAATATAATGAATTCAGTTCTGGACAAGTTGAATTAGAAAGAATGAATGAAGTCTTTACCAAAGTACCTACTATGTGCAAAGTAGAGGCAGCTAGGTGACTCAGTGGATAAAGCACTTGACATGGAGTCAGGATGACCTGAATTTGAATCCAGCTTCAGACACTAGTGACCCTGGGTAAGTCATTTAACCTCTGTTTTCCTTAATCCACTGGAGGAAGAAATAACAAACCACTCCAGTATCTTTGCTAAGAAAACCCAATGGACACCATCGACGTGCTATGGTCCATAAAGTCACAAAAAGTCAGATATGACTGAATAAATGAACACCAAAAATGTACAAAGCACGATCCTGAGTAATGGGATTACAAATACAAAAATATGACCATCCTGACTCCTATCATGATCACCTTCTAATGGACTTAATGGCTTTTTAAAAAATATAAATTTTAGGATAGTATAATTTAAAATTTTAACCCACTTAGTCCCAAAATGAATGGAAATAATAGATGAGTTCAGAAAATCATGGGATATAACACTAAGTCACAAGCTGCATTCTTATTTGCCAGTAATAAAACCAAGGAAATATAACAGAAAATATCATTTACAATAAAATAACTTTCATATATCTGGGGATTAACTTATCTAAAAACACATAGTAAAACCATACAGATTTATAAAGTCAACTCTAAAATTACGACAACTGAAATTAAGAAGGACCCAAAAAACTGGAGGGGCATTCAATATGTTGACGTTTTGTCAGATTCAAATATTATGATGTGTTATCATCATATTTTCCAAATTAACTTGTACATTTGATCATGATATCGATAAAAATTCAAATATATACTTTGTTGTAGAACAAGAGAAAATCATAAAAAATTAAGATGGAAACATGTAAGTGTTGAGTCAAAATGAAAAACTGATGAAGAAAGGAGTCTTATACTTTCAAATTTCAAAATGTGTTTCAAAGTGGTTAATAGCAAAACCTTTTGGAATTTAACCAAAAAGAGAGGAGATCAATGGAATAGGATGTATATCTGATATCCAGCTGAAAGACTAGTTTTGATGAACCTTTAAGAGAAGGAGAGTGCAAGCTATGAATTCTAGATATGACTCCATCAGAAAGTTATGTTTAAGGAGAATTTCGTGAAGACTCTATACAGAAAAAAGGAATTTCAAGGTCAGGAATTTGGAGGTAACTTTTTGCCATTCATGTTCCCTATTGAATTTTAACTCGTTCTCATCATGTGCATTAATAAACTATGTGTATTAGTAGAAGAGTGGGTTGCCATGTTTTAGGAAAGGACACTGTTTTACTATACCATCTTAGCAAAATATCTTTTCTAAAAGCCAATTGAGGCTGACTGACATTGTTAATGAGAAGCACACTGATGGAGACTTGTGAGTGACAATACTAGAAACCTTGCTTCCCCTCTGGAGACAGTAGTATCACCCTCTTTGGAGGCCCCAACCTATAAGTGTAAATTGGGAGACTGAGTCCAGAAAGTAATACACATTTGGAACCTCACACTTTTTTTAAATAATGTATTATTTCATTATAATAATAGTGGAAATTTCTATAAAATTTGAAGGATTGAAAAATACTTTACTTACAATATTGCATTTGATCCTCATACAAGCCAGTGAGGCAAACGCTAAAAATCATCCCATTTTGAGAGTTGAAGAAAGTAAAATTCAGCTAGTGTTTAAGTCAAAATTCAAACCCTGACTTGGAAGAAGCTCCCAAACCTATTTTATAGAGGAAAGTGCTGCTGAGAAGAAAGATTCATTGCGTCCTGAAATCTATCTGCATGCCCCTGTCAATGCAGGTCCTGTTTGCTGACAATAGGACTGTTCCAGCCTAGCCAGTAGCAGGAAGTGAGGCTGTTAGGAGCCTTGCATTCTACACAGCTGCAGCCTTACAATTCCACAAAGCCACACCCCAACTTATTTCTGGAAATTGGCTGTGACATCTATTCATATACGTTCCTATCTTTATACTTTCCAGGATATGACAAATAGAGTCACAATATCATATCTGCTCATATAAAAAAGAAAAGAAGAGAAAGAACTTCCCCAAAAAGTGGTTTGGTAGAAATGTTTAGATTATCAGGAATTTTATGGCTTTCCTTGAATCTATACCTTTCTGTTGTCCCCCAAGATGGAATAGAAATCTTTTGAGGCATGTGTGCATAAAGACAAAGACTCTTTTCTATACACTTTTTAAAAACATTTATATAGTACATATTATGTGTCAGGCACTATGCCAATCACTTTACAAATACCGCCTCATTTAATCCTCACAGCAGCTTTGGGAGGTAGATGCTGTTATTATTTCCATTTTACAGATGAACAAACTGAGACAGAAGTTAAGTGATTTATTTAAGGTCACACAGATAGTATCTGAGGTAGGATTAGAAGTCGTCTTTCTGAGTTCAGGCACACCACTCTATTCACCATGCCACCTACCTGCCTCTGTTTGAAACTGGTTTTCCAAGAGGAGTGATATGTCTGTGCTGTTCCACCTATATTCTCCTGGCCAAATTCCCTTATCTATCTGACTAATGTCGGACAAGCAAAGTCTGACTGACTGAGATTAGGGATTCTACATGTGATCATGGAACAGAGCAAAAGTGATGGGCTCAAACACTATTTGAGCCCATGAACCATGATTATGCCTGCTTTGGCATTGTGCTCTCTAGTTAACCATCATGGGCACCATGGAGAATATTGGCATCTCTGAGGTAATGTCATGTGATCACTCAATTTGACCTAATATTTTTCTACATTACCCCAGTTTCTTCAGATATGATGTAGTCAAGTCTAAATTCTGTATGCTCAGTTTGATACAATGAGATTTAGAGTCAGAGGAAATAGTTTCAAATCCCAGTTCAACAATCTGTGGGGACATGGACCAGCCACTTAAACTTTGGAGCCTAGTTTTCAATTATCTATGAAATGAAAGATTTAGATGGGCTTCTAGAATCCTTCCTAGCTCGGAATCTGAGTCCTCTACATTATGTGTCCTTTAGAACTTCCATGTGTTTTAAAAGTAACCCAATAACTATTTTATTATAATTGGTTTCCTTGGTAATCCTAAAAAATTTTTTTAAGCATTTAAAAACATGATTGCTAGATAGAATCTATAGGCTTCTTCAGATGACCCATGACACAAAAAAGGTTAAGAACCTCTCCTCCAGGTATATCCTCAAGCTGCTCAAACCATTTTTCTCATGAGCTAATTGTGATATTTTCTGAGTATTTATACTTATTATTATTTTAGCAAATAATAGTTTAATGTATTTTATGTGATTGTCTAGACGTTAAGAGAGTGGGAAAGGTCAATAATGCAATTCAACTTTACCCAACAGAGAAAACTGGTTGTTAAATATTTAACCAGCATGACTCTGCTGTCTTTTCTAAAGGGATTTTCTCCCTTCCCTTTTCATTCTGTACGGAAGTCTCTGAAGAAGGAGCAATGAGCACCAGTCATTTATGTTTCAGAATCTTTGCCTAATTCAGTATAAAATTCTTCACATTTAGAAAACTGTTAACCTACTGCAAAACAAAGGAGAATGTTCTGTTGTTATCAGCTAGATCTCTCCAAATCCTTAACTTAGTATCCAAAGAGCATAGATTTTGAGCTAGCATAAAGGCCACTTGGTTCAATCCTTTCATTTTTTCTCTGGGTAAATTGAGGTTTAGGAAGGTAAAGCAATTTGCTCAAAGTTGCATAGGTAAATGTCAGAAGTAGAATTTGAACATGGGTCTTCTGACACCCAATCCACTGATCTTACTGCTGTTCTGCGCATCTCCATTTTGCCTATAAAAAACCGTTTTCCTGTTCAGTTCTAGGGAGTCATGGCTCTCCCACCTAAATCAGAAGGGGAAGAGAGAGGTAAAGAAATCATGGAGTTTCTTGAATTTTGGCAAAATGTTGGCAAATGCCCCATTGTCCAAGTTGGTTCTCCATCCCTAAGCATCCCCTTTTCAAACTACTCCCAACTATGGTCCGAAAACAAAAGTTCGAAAGCCGTGGGACCCATTCTAAAGAAAGACTTGTTTCTGCTCCAAACCTTTCCTGGACTTTTGTTGAAGAAGAACAAAATAGCGAGCATATTAACAAAAACACAAGCGACTGCCAAAGGGGGAGAAGGAGTTCCTGTAAAGGACTGAAACAATAAATCTCCTCTCTGCTGAACTCCCAGAGGGACTGTGTGCATTTCCTCTGGTTATCAAAACCCCTGAATAAGTCAGAATGGGCCGGGACTGGACACGTTCTACACACCTTTTCCATTTGCTAATTAGACCCTGCCTCTCTGGGACAGAAGACTCCCTAGCTGGCTGGGCAAGGGCATCGCAACAAGACCCGGGACCGCCATGGAGCTACTCCAAGGGACCTTCCTCTTCCTTTCCATGTGCAGCCTTTGCTACAGTCAAGAAAGCCAGGGTAAGAGTGTTTTCTCTCCCACCTCTTATTTGCTTCTCTCATGTAGTTTTAATGAGCAGAGGTTTCTAGTTATTGTTTATCGTTGGGCTTCAGTTTCTTCATCTATCAAACGAGAAGGTTCAGCTAAATGGTCGCTGAGGTTACTTCTTAGCTTTAGACCGATGATCTAGGATGTAGCAAGACCCTGGATCCGCTGTTTGTACACAAGGCTGGGTGTTTGGAGGACTCAGAGGTAGGAGGAGATGTGATTTCATTAGAAGGAAGTGATGGAATTCAAAACAATTTCTTTGTGGCAAAATCTTCAAAGACTTTTAGGGACCTATTCATAAGAGGAGACAAAGAGACAGTGGTCATGTAGTTATATACTTCCATTTCCAGCCCCACACTCTAAGCAGTAAGTTTTGTCATACTCCCTCTTCAGGTCTTCCTGACTGCCAACTTTCTGTCAATTACACCATGTAGCCCAAATATCGCAAAGTACTGGAAAAAATCTCCAGTATGGGCCACAGTCACATTTTATACATGTGAGTGGAAGAGACACAGAACACAGAAAGAAAGAGATACAGAGAGACATACAGAGAAGGTCAAGAGACTTGGTCAAGGTTTCTTATGTGGTCACTATAAGGGCAATAATTCAAAGCCAAATTCTGTGATTTCAGGATTATTAGGTAAGATTATTAAGTTCAAGATCATTAGGTAATTGTCATTGCAAGGTGCTATATGTGTGAGATTATTATTTAACCACATCTGTATTATTATTTATTTCTATGATTTAAAAAAACACATTTAGCTATATTATCTCTTTTTGATATTTGGAAAAATGTCCTACATGCATAATGTACCTGTAGGTGTATGGATACACACACATACATTTTTATGTATGTGTGTGTATACACACATACACACAAGTGTGTGTGTATGTGTGTATAATCTATGGTTTACATGCATATTTATCTAATACTAATAATAAATAGCTACATGTATATAATGCCTACCATGTGCCAGGTACTATACAATAAGCACCTTAGAAATACTACCTCATCT
Source organism: Potorous gilbertii (assembly GCA_028658325.1). Taxonomy (NCBI): domain Eukaryota; kingdom Metazoa; phylum Chordata; class Mammalia; order Diprotodontia; family Potoroidae; genus Potorous; species Potorous gilbertii. The sequence goes on along the minus strand of CM053774.1, from coordinate 104,287,785 downwards.
GATGCTCACAACAGTGCTGGGAGGTAGATGCTATTATCGTGCCCATTTTATAGAAGAGAAAGCAGAAGCAAACAGAGGTTAGGTGACTAGCCCAGGGTAACACTGGACACTACTAAGGGTTTGAGGTCATATTTGAAATTAGGTCTTCTTGACTTCAGGCACAACAATCTAACCACTATGGATATTTTTATGCAAGAAAAATTGGAAAATATACATACGTGTAATGCATATACATATATGTGTACTTATATGTATATTCTTCAACATATATTTGTCTTTATGTGTGCATGCTTATACATTTTTTTTTATTTTACCTGGCACTGTGTAGACCACTACAGAACATTTCTTGAATTTAGGAATTTGAATTGACAGTTTTCTTCCATGGAGGATGGAATGAAGATGCTTAAGGAGAGAATGTACAGGAATAATTATTATAATATTATATGCCAACTTAAGGTTTGCAAAGAGCTTCAAAAACACCATCAAATTTAATGCTCACAAGAACTTCGTGACGTAGGTGCTGTTGTTATCCTTAGTTTACTTATAAGGGAATTAAAACAGCAGTTCAGTCACTATGTCAATGTCCCTCAAAGAGTAAATTCCTGAGCAAGGATTTGAATTAAGGTGTTCCTGACTCCACATCTTAATGCTCTCTCTATGTGACTCCAAAAAAAAAGGTTCTCTCTCCCACATTAAATTGGAGAAACTTTCTTGGACATTTTATATGTACACTTGGTGGGGAATGGGAAAAGGAGAAGATTTTAGAGGATCTAGATATATCACTGCCTTGATTTAAAAAACTTTAGGTTAGGAAGCTTCCTCATCAATGGAGATTAGAGCTACTTCTATAACCTCTCGTTTGAGAAAGTTAGTCCAGAGTAACAGACAGTCAGAAATAGAATTCCTTGGTCTTCCTGACTTCAAGGTCAGTTCTCCAAATGTTCTCTGATTCATCCTCTCTAACACCATGTGAGACTGGAACAAATGGAAATATCTTACAAGTTTGAATACAAGGCACAAGTGTCTAATACAGAATGATATATCCCACAAAGAGCTTTATTTCCATTTTGTGATCATTGTTCTATGGTTCCAAAGATCGTTTCTCTTTTCCAAAATTCTTTAATTCTAGACTTAAAGAAAAGCTGGACTTACATAATGACTGTTTTTCCAAATTGATTTAAAGAGAAATCACTTTAAAGATGAAGATCCTGCTTCATTAAACATCATTTCTTCATTCTTCTTTCGACAAACCTTTCTCTCCTCTTTCTCTCATTTTTTGCTACTTAGACTTTAAGAATAAAGATTGAAACAGTTAAAATAACAGCAGCAACAACAAAAGATTCCATGATTAAATACTAAAGACAAGGCTAGTGAACTTATACAGAGGAATAACATTAAACTCCTCTGAGGCTTTATGTGGTAGAAAGGATCAAGTGAGAGGATAAGAAAAACACCTGTCTCTCAGGTCTTGTCATTTTCTTTGTGCTTTTTCACTCACTCATTGGTTTACACTGGGAAGAAATTTTGGACTGAAAAACTATGGAACATGGAACCCAGAGATATTTGGTACTTATTGGTCAAATGTTTACTATTGACTTGTATAGACTTCAGAGATTAAACATGGGAGGCATGTGGATCACCAACTACAGTGACTTCTCTGCCAGTGAGATTGAAGCGACTGAACACAAATCTTGGGGCATTGACTAACTAGCAAGACCCTGTTCCTTATTCTATAGAATTCGGTATCTGAGGGAAAGAATTGCTTGCAACACTTCAAATGCAAGACCCTGAAGGAAAAGGACAGGAGAATTTGAGTGGGGGTTTTCATTTTCATTTTTGTTTTGCTTTCTGTTTCATTTTGTTTTGCTGGTCCCATTCAAGGGGGAAATCAGGTGGTCTTTATGCTAGAAAAGTATGCCATCCTCTACTGGTCCCTGAAAAAGAGCTAGCCAAGTATTTCTAGTGTGCCACAAGCTGGAGGCAATGCAGACTGAATCCAACCAAGTAGCATCCAATAAAGATGGTGAGATCAGCTGGGAACAGGTCTGGTGGCAGTATGATGATACTGCTTGAAGATACCAATGGTCCAACAGAAGCAGAAGCATGAATTACACATAGAAAAAGATGACCTAGCAACATGTGTTCCTTGTATGTGTGCTTCATCCACATTTGTTTCCACTCTTTCTACAAATGTTTAGTGCTTTTATGGGAGAATATACCTCAGATTTATAGGGAAAATATTTTGTTCTTTCTTTTCTTACCGTACTATTTCATTAAATTCATTTGCTTTGAAGTAACCTCTGTTAACTATGAAAGGTAAAGACATCGATAGGGGTTTGTGAGTTATGTTTTTAGAGATGTGGACTCACAAAGTACTTTGAACATAGGATAGCTATTTCCTAGGGAACCTACCCATGCACTGGATGTGAAACAGTGTGGCAAAGAGAGGAATCCAGCTGCTACAAAAGCAAATCACAATGGAATCATTTTGTATGAAATATCTGTGGTACAAAGAACCAGGACCACTTTGGTGGATGAAGGGGCAAATAGTGTCCTGTTTCTCCTCATGTCTGTCCAAAAAATCTGAAGAAATCTCTTAATTGGAAAGTCTAGCAGCCAGTCACCAATTTCCCTGAGCACTGGTTACTAGAAAGAATTTCAACTGATATACAGAAAGAATTGACACAAGGATCACTTGGTCATTAGTCATGCTCTCAGTGATACTCATTCATAATAAAGAAGCATAGTGGATAGAGTGTTTCAAAATGAAATTGTGTTTGAAGATCGAAAAGCCAACAAGCACACAGGAGGGCAGCATGTGCATGGAAAAGCTAGGTCACCAATTCACAACTAGAAATAGCTTCTGTGTGATTATTGTGTCTTGAGTTAGGGTGGAGTTGGTATCAGGAACAAAATGGAATTCGGGGATAGTAGACAGAACCTACCATTTAGCATCCTACTGGACAGGATATCAGTCATGGTCTATAAATAGAAAAAAATATTTAAAAAATTGGAACTCCTTTGGAAAGCTATTGGAAACAAATGTGTATGGGCACACCTCAGAAATATTATGGGTGTGATTCCAGACCTCCATAATAAAACAAATAATAAAGCAAGTCACATTCATTTTTTGGCTTCCCAGAGCATATAAAAGTTACATTTACACTATGCTGAGATCTATTAAGTGTGCAATAGTATTATGTCTAAAATCAGTGTGTATACTTTAATTAAAATACTTCCTTGCTAATAAATAGATATATAAATATACACTGTTCATAATCTGAGCTTTCAGTGAGTTGTAATCTTTTCGTTGATGGAGGGTCTTGCCTTGACGATGATTGCTAGATAGTAATTGCTGAAGGTTGGGATGGCTGTGGCAATTTTGTAAAATAAGACAGTAATAAAGTTTGCCACATCCATTGACTCTTCCTTTCACAAAATATTTCTCTGCTGTATGCAATGCCATTTGATAGCATTTTAACCACAATAGAACTTCTTCCAGAACTGGAGTGAGTCCTCTCAAATCCTCCACTGCTTTATCAACTAAATTTATGTAATATTCTTCAATGTCGTGTGTCTCAAAGAATAGAGAGTCCTAAGGAGAGGGACAAACATGGGGGAACAACAGCTCAGCAGAGAAGTCAGAACACACACATTTCCCGATTTAAGTTCACCATCTTATATGGGGATGGTTTATGATATCAAAGATCACGGATCACAGATCCCCACAAGAGATATTAAAATAATAATGAAAAAGTTTGAAATATATTGAGAATTGATACAGAGATACAATGCCAGCACATGCTGTTGGAAAAATGGTGCCAGTAGACTTGCTTGAAGTAGGATTACCACCAACCTTCAATTTGTTAAAAAAAAAAAATTAAAGCACAACAAAGCAAAGTAGAATGTAATGAGGTATGCTTGTATGTAGGTTCTCATTTTTTGTGTTCTTTACCCTCTAAATAGGACTTGGCTCCTGCTTTTTCCTCTTATTTTAGTCAAGTCAAGATTAGATATGGAATATTCTATAACAGCTCCATATCTGATTGCATAGGGTTTGCAATGACTTGTACAGAGATGCTAGTCAAGAAGGCTAATTTTATTGATTTTTACTCCTTTTGTACTGCTTATCAGGACAGCAAGCTAGTTTGAAAGACTCATTTGGAGTTAATTGAATAAATTGGGTACTCATTTGTGCCACAGCTTTTGCCCTAAGGTCCAATCCAGGATATTGGTCACTGAGAGTGTCTAAAGTCATTGACTTATGCCCTAGATCTGTGGTTGACATTAGACACCAGGTTTTGCTTCATCTTCACATCCCATCCAACCCTTCCCCCAGAACACCATACTATCCTCCTATGGTGGGATTAGGCATACTATCTATTCCATCTCCTCAGAACAAAACTCCCTGTCCTGGTCACTCTCTCTCTCTCTCTCTCTCTCTCTCTCAGAAAAAATAAAAATGTAACCCTAGCATATGGAATATAATAGGTGATTAATAATTATTTTTTCATCTCTTCAAAGGGGAAAATATATTGGATTTGGAATCAAAGAATCTTATTCTAATTTGCTTGTCCGAGCCCTCCTGCCTCTGCCACCTGTATAACTTTGCGAAACCTAACAGAATTTCTCTGAGACTCATCTGTAAAATGAGGAGTTAGGTTAAATAAACTTTAAGTGCTCTTCTACTCTAAATCTATGATACTATGATCTAATTCTATAATATTATGGAGTATCACATCCAAATGAGGTAAGAAAATGGTCCATCCAAGTGAGTTCCTAGAAAGTCAATCCTCAAACCACACCCAGCCCAACGGAATGACAGATGCCCAGAATCTGTCCAAGGACAATAGGATTTCCTCCAAAAGTTTTAAATCTTTGATTAACATAGAAACAGATTCCTTCCTGCAATACTTACAGGGCAAAGTAAAGGTCAGACTAATTTGGTAATTTGGTAACAGATACTTGACTCCGCATTTGCTCCAACATTTCAATGATACATGATTTCATCAGAGTTGGTTGTCTCCTCACGGACAAAGATGAAAAACAGCTCTGCACCTTAGTGACAATGAGCATCATTGATTACTGGGGCCAATCATTTGAAAAATGAACAAATAAATAAATAAATAGATGACTAGATGGATGAATGAATAGATAAATGATAGATGGATAGATAATAGGTAGATGGTCGATGGATACATAGATGACAGAGAGCCAGACAGACATACTAATAGATAGATAGATAGATAGATAGATAGATAGATAGATAGAGGTAGATAGATAGATAGGCCATTGGTAAGACAGATAGATGATAGGCACATTTGGATAGACCACACATTTATAGATATATTAAAACCATATATAAAACAGATACTAGGTAATCTTAGAATGTAAAACACTAATATCAGTGAGTACCAGGAAGGTCTTACATAGAAGTCTTTAAGATTTGAGCTTCATCTTAAATAAAAACAAGAATTCCAATCAGCAGAGTTAAGAAGGGAGAACATTCTATGTATAGGAGAGAGTCAGTGAGTGCAAAGGTGGGGAGATAAGGAATTTGAATGTTTGGAAGGAATTGTAAAAGAAAAAAAGGCCTATTAGGGAGCATCTAGGTGGCTCATTGGATAAAATCTGAATTCAAATCCAGCCTCAGATACTTACTAATTGTATGACCCTAGGCAAGTTATTTAACCCCAATTGCCTCAAAAAAAGGTCTATATTGCTGAGATGTAGAATATGTGAAGGGGACTGCAGGGTAAGAAGGGTACAGGGGAGTGTTGGCAAACATTTATCAACTGCTCTCTGATTTAAAACAATGTGTTCAAGATATTCCTTTAAATTCAATCTGAATTATTAACATTTTGTCCATCACTTTAAGTCTAGATAATCAACAAAACCATAAGACCCATCTTGCTTTGTAAATTTTTGCTGATTTCCAGGGTGAAAATGTCCAGCAAATGCCTAGAAGGATATAAAGGAGGGTAGATCCAGACTGTAAAGAGCTTTAAATGCCAAACAAGATGGCACTCCTACATTTGCTCTTCCTAAAGCTCAGGTGACTCCACTGGAGCTTATAGGATCACCCAAGCTTTAGAAGAGACACAAAGAGGAAGAACACGGAAGTGGTGGCCAGGAAGACCAAATCCAGAGGCATTGCTTTTATTATTTCGGACACTCCAGACAATTGTTTGACTGATATATTGTCTATGATTTGTGAAGTGCTTACCACATAGGCTGCACTCTGGCACAGTCCTTAGCACTCAGCAAACGGTTCCCTCTGCATGGTCTAAGCAGACAGAAGAATACATGCATATTTCTGTTCAGCAACTCGAAAGTCTCCATAAAGCTTCCTCTCTCAGAACATCTAATTGGAAGAGTACTCACTAACCTAGAATTATCCTTCTGCAGCATAATTAATTATTTAGAGATGAATTAAATGTAATAATTAGAGTCATTTGAATAATTAAATTAGATCTATCAGTGAGCAATTTATCATTTTTCATCTCCCCCCCTTTCTTCTGAGCTCAGTCTCCATTCAGGCATGTCCTATTCCCATTAGTCATAAATAGCAGATTTGTGGATTGAAGAGATTTTAGGGGTTAGTTATTCATTTTACAGATGAGGAAATTAAGTCCGAGTTTCCTTAGGGGGCTAAGGGACTTGCCCATGGTCTCAATACTGACAAACATCAGATGCAGGAACCGAACCCAAGTCCTCTGACTGGAGAATGTAGTTAGTCAATATGCATTTATTTACTAAGTACTTATTCTGGGCCAGGCATTGTGCTAAGCACTGGGGATACAAAGAAATGCAAAAGACAGTCCACTTCCCAGTCTAATTGGGAGACAACATTTAAGTATGTGCAAACAAGCTATATATAGTATAAATCAGAAATAATCAAGAGGGAAAGCACCAGAATTAAGAAAGATAAATAATGAATGAATTTAAGGTTTTTTTGGTTGTATTTTGATTATTCTGGTCCATATTCAGAGCATAATCTTCTCTTAAGAGCTAACGAAGTATTGTCCTAGACAGTGTCATCTCAGGAACTCTGAGATGTGGGGCAGAACCCAAACACTTTTCGGGAAGCAATGATGTGCTGTCTAGCTTTACTGAGCTCTTGCCCGACATCAAGGGTGTTTGCTTGTTTAGTTTTCTGGACATGTTCTTGCCCTCTTTGCAGATAATACATTATTGTTGGAATGGTAGAGAATGTGTAGTGCCTGCCTGCATTAATTAGTTACCTTCCCATAGGAGCTATAACCTATTGAAAAATAGTATTTGGAACACATTGAGGGAGGAAAAATGTGGTTCTCTGATTTCCTAAGTACCATACCTGTGGTAGGAATCAGAGCCAGAAACTGGCAGGTTATTCTTTAGGTAAATTTTCAAATCAGAATTTCAATAGGAGACTCATACCCAAGCAGATTCTTTCCTTTGCTATCTGCCTGAAGTTTCATTTCAATAAATATCACCACAGATACAAATTGAATCCAGAATTCAATTATAATCTTCTTCAGATTCAGAGAGCTAGACTGAACGACCCCGTGAGATTAAATGACCTTTCCAGCTCAATGGCTCACATCCTTGGCTACTGATCTTCTGCATCTTGCCTGTGAAAAAGTTACACATTTTAATTTTATATAGAGACAGCTTTGGTGTGGGAATCAAGAGATTCAAATGACACATTCTCTTCAATGATATATTATATTATTGTATTAATATCATATATTGTATATCATGCTTATTATATAAAATATATTATATGTACATATGTAAAGCATTGTACAAATACTATTTTCATCATCATCATCATCGTTATTAATTACCTAGAACATTGAGGATTAAGTGACCTCCCCAGGGTCACACAGCCAGTATGAGTCTGAGGTGGGGCATGGACTCAGGTCTTCCTGGCTTCAAAGACAGCTCTCTAACCACTCTGCTAGGCTACTTGTTCTAGGACATACTAATCTGATTCATTTCACCACGTTGGGTCTCAGTTTCTTCATCTGTAAAGTGAAGAGGTTAAGCTAGATATGGGTTAAGTCCTCCCTGTTACTATGATCTCATTGTTCCACAAATGTCTATACATTCTGCCTGGAGTTATCTTGACTTAATTTCTTCCTGTTATTTCTAGATATCCACCTCCCTCTCCCACCCAAGGAAACCTCATGTCAAATCCATAGTATCTATTTCCTTTGGATATTTTCAGATAGGGCTCTTGGAAAACATTAGTTCTACATGGGAAAGACTACTCTAAGCTTTCTTTTTAAGAACTTGTTGGAGGGCAGCCAACAAAAGGAAGGAACCCACATTCTGCATGGCATTATTTGTACATGTGATTCAGCATATGTGTCTGCATGATAGCTAGCATATACATATATACACACATATATAGATATACATGTATGTGTATATATATGCATGTGTGTATATGTATGTGCATAGGTGTATGTATAGATGTGTATACATATGCATATGTATATGCATGTGTATATGTGTATGCATGCATAGGTGTATGTGTATACGTATGAGTGTCTCTATGTGCTTGTATGTGTGCATGTATGTTATGCATACGTATAAATATATTGCGCTTGCATGTGTATATATACACACATAAATATGTGTACTCACATATACATATATACAACTATATAGATACACATGCATACATACACACTTGCACACACATGTGTGTGTCTATATATGTTGTACCTTTAAAAGTAAAATAAGGAAATTCATGTAAATCACCTCACAAATTTTAAATACAGGTGTCTCAAAAGTCTCAGTGTAGTAAACTGCCAAAACCTTACAAAGGTTTCCTTGTTGAATCCTCACAATAAGTCTGTGAAGGGTTAACTACACATATTATAATCCCCAACTAACACATGAGGAAATGAAACTCAGAGAGATTAGCTGACTTGTTCGTAGTTGCAGAGATAATAGATATCAGAGAAAGAATCAGAATGTAGATCTCTCATGATTTCAAGGTCAGTGCTCTTTTCCCAGTACTGGGTAGAAAATATTCTGTTCCTCCCACCTTGCCACCCTACCTGTCAGGGACCTTACAGTTTCAGAGGGCAGGACAGTCCATTTCATGTCAATGTCTTCAGAGCTGTTCTCTGGATCTCAACCATAATCACATGGCCAACATCAGGATAGCAGGAAATTCTCATTTATCCTCACTATTATTAGTTGGTCATCCAGGAAGCTTCAAGACCCTGTTCTTCCTTCCTGCCCTTGTTCTTTCTTCCAGCTTCCCCTCCTACTAGCTGGTAAAGCTGTTGTATCCAGAAGATTACCTCATTTGCCCTTCACCTTCTCATCTAGGGTGATGGGAAATGCCCTGAATCTTTTCCTTTAGTGACAGTCCACACTTGACGGGAAGAAAAATGAGCAAAAATGGAATAGATGTGAGTTTATTCAGGAGTCATAATGGAAAAAAGAAACAGAACTTATACATGATTCTTCCATATGACAGCATTCAACAAGCCTCACTTAATACTGCCTTATGTTTGTAAATCACATTCATCTTTTCTCAGTTTTAAAAACACATTTTGCTGATGTTTTTCATATTCATATCATTCATTTCAAAACCCCCATCCTCCAGACTGAAACTTTGCAGTTACAAAGAAAAATAATTAAATAAAACCATCAAATATGATGACCACAAAAAATGTCTACAGTAATGTATAGAAATAATAATTCATAAATAAAATAACTAACAATTCTGTAGTACTTGTTATTTTACAATTAGTATTTTATTAGATCATCACAACAATCCTAGGAGGCAGGTGCTGTTTATTATCTCTGTTTTACAGATTGGGGAACTGAGGCAGACAGTGGTTAAGTGACTCACTCAGGGTCACTCAGGAAGGATATGGGGTGGTATTTGAAGCCAGGTCTTCCTGACTCCAGATTCAGCACTCTATCCATTAGACCTGTAACTGCTGCTGTATCACAAAGTGTGTGTGTGTGTGTGTGTGTGTGTGTGTGTGTGTGTGTGTGTGAGAGAGAGAGAGAGAGAGAGAAAAGAAACAAAATGGATCTCTCTCATTCTCTCTTTGTCTCTCTGTGTCTCTCCTTTTGTCTCTCTCTCTCTCTCTCTCTCTCTCTCTCTCTCTCTCTCCCCCCTCTCCCTCTCCCTCTCCCTCTCTCTCATTATAAGGGTACTCTTGTACTAATGGGGATTCACCATATCAGTACTGGACTTAATGTGGACACCAACCCACTGCTGTTCAGAACTCCAGAGCTCAAGAGATCAGCTACAGTGATTACAATTGTGTACAACCATGCCTACATTCAGTTCCTCAATTCTCTGAGGTCTTCATTCAGAACTCAGTTTCCTTTAAGTGATATTATCACTTATATTGTTGTAGTCATGTACATTGTCCTCTTGGTTCTGATTATTTCACTATGCATTGGTTCATAAAATCTTATCACATACCATTGAATTCTTCATATCCATCAATCTTACTGCACAGTAAAATTTCATCACATTAGTGCCATACTTTTTCAGCCATTTCTCAGTCAATAGATATCCCTTTATTTCCAATCATAATGAGTGCTTCCATGATGATTTGAGATATACCAGGCCTTTATTTCTTCCTTTGACTTCCTTGGGTTGGCATCTCTGGGTCAAAGGATATGGAGAGGTAAGTCACTTTCCTTATATAATTAAAAATTGATATCTTAGATGACTGAACCCCTTCACAGTTCCAAAAATGGTATAGCAACAGACCTCTCCTCCCCCAGTCCTTTCTACATGTACAGTTCTTATCTTCTGTCATTGACAACTTTCATGATATGAAGTGAAAACTGAAAGTTATTTTAATTTTCATTCTCTATTGAATAATTTTTTTCATTCATTCTTCATTCTTCTTCTGAAAATGATTTGTTCCTGTTCTATGACCACATACTACACCTCCTCAAGAATATTTCTTAACTATTTGAGTTAATTCCCTACATAGTTTGGATTTCAGATGTTTATCGGTGGTGTTTGAAAAATTGAAAACTGTCCTCCCATTCTGTCATTTCTCTTCTAATTCTATCATCTGTGGTTTTATTCAGGCAAAATCTTTTTAATTTTTTGTAATTAAAATTCCCTCATTTCTTTTAAAAAATAAACTCTGAATTTTCTTTAATTAAGAATTCTCTTCCATACTCAAAATTTTGAAAATGAGTGTTAAAAATCGTTTTTTACATGTAACTGGAGGGAAGTGAAATATCAAACAAAATTTTAAATTAAATAAGAGTTTTCTTCTTTGTCATAGATAAGGTTATTAACCTGAGGTCTGTGAACTTGGATCTTCATCTCAGTTACTTCTGCTTAAGCAGTCAGCAAGGCTTTGTCCTGGGCCCTTTTTCTCTTTTCTGGAGTATTTTATTTAAATAAGTCATCAATTTCCATGATTCTTGGTATCATCTCTATGGTGAGGATTCTCAGATCTACTCATCTGGTCCTAACCTTTGTGCTTACCAGTAGTCTCTAACTCTCTTTAGAACATCTTGAACTGGATGTCCCATTGACATCTTAAACTCCACAAGTCTCAAAATGGATACATTATCTTCCCCCCAAATCCACCTTGCTTCCTGAACTTCCTGTTACTGTCAAAGTTACTTCTCACTCTCTCATCCCCTATATTCAATCAATGGTATAGTCCTATCCTTTCATATAATATATAATGGACATCTGGGATAGGTAGGATACACACATAGAACTGTGGTTTGTTGACACCAAGAAGTGGCATAGAAACCTGGTTCCAGGCAAGGTGAAGGCTCATCTATTAGAACCTAACTTCTGAGGGAAAGAATCCAGTACTTCTCTGGAGGAAAGAAATGATGGTGATGACTAGAATTCACACAGCATAATGTGGAGACAGATATTCAATCAGAAATTATAGGACTTGCATTGATGGATAGTTTCAGTGAGAACCACCTACAGGAAACAATGTAAGCAAAGAAACCAAGTCTAGAATGAGAATGGTACATGAGAGAGGATAAACCAATATGACTGGATCTGGGAAATATATCTTTAAGAATACTGAAATAAACCAAAAAGAACTACTATCTGGTCTTTAATCTTATGCTAAGATCTTTTTTATTTAATCTGATACTCAATGAGGCATCAATTTCAGTTCTCAAGCAAAGGAATGACAATAAAATATTGATTCTTCTTTGTGTGACAAAGGAGAAGATATATGTTTGAGTGATAGGCTTTAAATTTTATACAAGAACTTTACTGGATGTTAATAACAATCCTCTGACTTTTTTTCCTAAGGACCAGAGTATCTGACAAAATATAAAACTCAGATTGTCTTACTCCACTCCACACCACATAAGAGATGCTTTCAACTCAACCTCGTTAGGAAAAGTGGAGCTATTCCATCTAATTTCTTCAAACATATAGCCTTTTAGGAAATCTGCAGCCATCAATTTGGCTACCAGTGCTTAGTCCCATATAGGTGGGTCCCCATCTCCATATTCCTGAACTCCTACTTTCTACCTTTTATTCTGACAAAAATAATCAAATGCTTATTACTTTTGCTACTACAAAGGGCTTGCCCTTAGATTTTCCTATGTCTCCACTCATAGTTCTGATGACTGGAGAAATTGAAGCTCTCTTATCTGGCCACCATTTTTCTAGCTGTATGACAATATCTTCTTTTTAGAATGTAAGTTTTTTGAGGGTAAAGACTGTTGCATGTTTGTCATTATGTCCTCTGACCTAAGCAGAGAATATGAAGCATAATTAGAGTCTTCATCATCCATTTATTCATTCCCTGTAATATAGATGTCATTGTGTCACTTATTTCTTTTATTTTTCTCTGTCAAAGCCTGTTCAATGACATTATAACTTTATTATTTTGGAAAGAGAAGACATTGAAATGTCTGTAAGGATAATTTTCTTAATAATATCAGGACGGTGAATTTAGAAGGTGAGAGCATGACACTGGGGAAAGAACTTTCCCATGATCTGGGAGTAGGATGAGAACACCAATAGAAGCCAAAGTACTTCACCAGTAATCTGAGGAGCATTTGCACGTTGTATTCTGTATATAACATTTGCATGTTATCCTCTATTTGTAAATGGCCTTAGTGATCTTGAAGTGACATTAAAAAATTATTTAGACTTATTAGTATGTAGTACATAGCTGATAAAATGTTGATGATAGTGTGGGTCTATGCAAAATTTTTAATGTGTCTGTGTTATTAGCAGAGTTTTTATTTTAGTGATGTAGTTAGTGTTCACATAAAGGCTAGTCTACCAGCAAGTTAGACTTCCGACAAGAGAGCAAATGGATAAGCAGGAAAGTGCTCCATCAAAGGCTAACTGTAGGAGCCCTCTGGGAGAATCTATTCAGCCTAGAGAGAGGGAAGAAAATAGGTTCTCCAGAGCAAAGGGCAGTAGCGTATAAGTTGTTACAAGGTCAGAACTCATGGGGAGTTAATTCTGAGATCAAATAAGGAAAAAAAAACTTTGCGTTGCTGGAGTTTCAAACTGCCTCATCAGAGGGTGAGGACTCTGAGAAGTCCATGCCTAGCCTTTGTAGCTTGATGGTGCAGAAGGTAGAGTACTGGACCTGGACTCGGGAAGATCTAAGTTCAAATCCAGTCTCAGATATTTACTAGTTGTGTGACACATGACTTGTGTCTGTCTTAGTTTCTTCATCTGTAAAATGAGAATATTAATTTTATCTACCTTCCAGAGTTATGAGGATCAGGTGAGATAATATTTCTAAAGCTCACGGTACATGGCACTTAAATGCTTGTCTTCACTTCCTTTCCCCCTCATTAGTAAAATGATGATAGCCTCCGCGTCACAAAGTTGTTTTGAGGTTCAAAATAGTTCATTTATGGAAAGGACACTGAAAATCTTACAACTTCCCGTAGGTTCTGGTTATTTTTCTTCCTGCTGCCATATCAAGGCTTCATAAGGTAGCTCTGACCAGCCATAAACTCTGATGCCATTACTGATTGTGCCCTACAAAACTCTACATCTTTCCTCTTCATTTGTATATTGTTCTGAAATGTCTCAGTAATTCCCCTTTAAATACTTTAGAGATGGGTCATCTGTCATTAAGAGAAATGGTTAGATAAAGAAGCCTCCATTCTAGTGTCCACATGGGGTAAGGATCCTAGGAGGAGGGAGGGAGCCATCATCTCAGGCTCTGTAGACAGATAGACTTAATGTTCAGCATGGAACACTATCTTACTGATTTTTTTCACTCCCATTATTAATCTCCTGTCTACTTTCATTGACATTGATGTCACCTGAACCTCTGCCCTAGAGACTACTTTCTGAGTGCCTCTGGGGGAAGTTTTAATGACAGGTTTATTAGAGAAGCAATCTGCTCTGTTCCCAAGGTTTAGAGTGGGAGTCAGGATGTTTTTGGCCATCCAAACACAATGATCCTGAATTTCAGAGAATTACTAGGAAGAACATTTTATCTAAGTGTAGCCTGAGCACAGGTAGCTATGGGCAGTTAATTGTCCAGATAGATAAAATACTGACTCTGGAATCAGGAAGAGCTGAGTTCAAATTCAGCCTCAGACACACACTAGCTGTGTGAACCCTTCTCAAGTTACTTAATTTCTATTTGCCTCAGTTTCTTCAACTCTAAATTGGGGAGATAATAGTAGCCCCTTTAACTCCCAGAATTGTTGTAAGGATCAAAATAAATCATATTTTCAAAGTACTTAACATGGTGCCTGGTGCACAGTAGGTAGGCATGTAGCAAATGTTGGTTTACTTTCTTCCAGGAAGTGTGAAGTTAGATAGGCTTTGGTTTTGTGTCTTTTTGGACTGGTCGTTGGATTTTACTGACATGGAAAATTTGAAGTCCCCAGGTTTCCCAATTCCTGTGATTTCTCTTTTCAAACTCAGAGGGACATAAGAAGACAGCAAATTGATTATAAATGCTATATTTTGATATTCAAAATACTGACATTTCTATAGCATACCATAATTTCCTATTCTTCCATCTCTTGCTATTTGCCATGTTCTAACTTCCTCTGTCCTTTAGTGCTTTCTCAAACTATTCTTCCTGCTCTGATTTTGCTTTTTCCAATTTTCATTCTGGAGCCTATGGCTAGTTAATTCAACACCATACTGTCCTTTACTTACACATCTTTTGACCCAGTCTCCTATGACACCCTCTATGTCCTTCCTATTTCTGTGATGCTGAACAGAGCTGGACGAAGTCACCAAGCCAGAAATTACAAATTTATGTTGCCTGATCTCAACCAGGCACTTACTACTAAGGCAATATTTTTATTTCTTCCTTATTTCCTAACCCCATCTCTCTGAAAACTATTCTAAATCTTCCCTTCTATCTTCAAGCTTCCCAAATCCCCCACAATTTCCTCTTCTCCTCCAGTTTATGATAAAAAAAATCTGACCCTTTCTGCCAAGGCCAATCCTCTTCATGTACCTTGATCCCACCCCTCCTTTCTTCTCTAGCAGGTAGCCCCTTCAATTATCTTTTCCTCTTTCTAATCCTCAATTTTCACTTGACTCATTCCCTATTCCCTTCAAGCTTTCTCAATTTTTTCCATCCCTTAAAAAATCATTAGACCCTACATTCCCTTAAAATATTATCCGATATATTTCCTATATCTCTCTTCCCTTGCTCAACCAAAATGGAAGGAAGGAAGGAAGGAAGGAAGGAAGGAAGGAAGGAAGGAAAAGGAAAAGGAAAAGAAAGCTGTCTATATTTATATCATGATTTGACTTTTCATCTTTTATGGGGTGAACACACCTCCATCTATTACTTTGACTCATCATATTCATTCACATCCTCCTGAGTTCAAGGGTAATCCAGGGGGTATATGTGGATATGTCATCATTAATTACTGTATTGCAACATCTATCTCATTAATTAATCAGCTAATCTTTGACTCTCCAGACAAGTTTATTAGTAAACTAGAAAAATCTTTCCTCTAAACAATTGCTCACATTCCTCTAAATATCAAAATTCCTAAACTTTTGATTATCTCAATAGTAAAGTTATTAACTATAGAAAAAAATCAAATTGGGGCAACTACATATCACAAAGGATAGAGTACCAAGCCTAGAGTGATAGAAGATGAGACTTCCTAAGTTCAAAGCTGGCTTCAGATACTTACTGGTTGTTTGACCCTGGGCAAGTGACTTAACCGTTTGCCTCAGTTTCCTAATCTGTAAAATGGGCTGGAGAAGGAAATGACAAATGATCCCAATATCTTTGCAAAGAAAATCCCAAATGAGTTCACAAAGAGTAAGACACAAGTGAAAAAGAACTTAACAGCAAGCTATGCAAAAATATTCAATAGAGATTTTTACACAATTTCTGCTATGAGAAAGATCACAGCCAACATTACTTAAGTCATCTCTGTTTCTATGGATGGGTTCTGAAAAATATCACCACTTAAGTGATTCAGGATATCAAAGAAAAACCTCTTCTCAAGAATTTTCTTCTTTCAAGATAAAAGATAAAATAGTTCCATCCATCATTCCCCCATCTTTCTCTAAATTTTCTCCACAGTTTTCCCCCAATCTATAATTCTTACCATCTCTCTCCAGACTCACTCCTCAAAGAATTCTCCTTAAAGGATTTCTTCATAATTAATCAAATATTTATTCCAGAAAGGTTTTTCTTTATCCCCTTTCTCTGTCTTTATCATTTTTCCTCTCAAACCATCATTCACTCTCTTTCTCTCTGGAATCTTATTTCATAAGAAGTTAATTAAATTCTTCATCTGCAGACCCTTAAGGAGATGGTAACAGTTTCTGCAGCTTTTGTAGAAAGAGCTTTTGAAATTGGTTATTGCCTTTATTTTACCTCCATTCACTCATCAACACTGGCTGACTTCTGACCTCATCACTTGACATAAACTGCTCTTTCTAATTATAAAATCTTCATTATAAAAGCTTTTGATCTTTTCTCAATTTTCATCCATGCTGACCTCACTGTTGCATTTGTCTGTATTGGTTCCCCTTTTCTCCTGGACATTTTATCTTCTGTGGAATTTCACAACATTCCCCTCTCCTGGTTCTCCTCCTATTTGTTTGACCACTTAACGTCCTTCACTGGTTCATCATCCAAATCACTCCCCTAACTTATACCAAGCCTCTGTGCTAGGATCTCTTCTTTGTCATCTTTTTCTTAGCCACCTTATTGGTTCTCATGAGGTTTATTTATCATCTCCTTGAAGACACTTTCAAATCTATATATTCATCTCCACTGTCTTTCTTATTCTCCAACCCTATGTCATCAGTGGTCTAGTGGATATTTTAAATTGGTTGTCCCAGAGACATTTCAAATTTAACATGTCTAAAACAGAGCTTGTGATCTTTCCCCCTTTCTATTCTAGTCCAATCCTAGTTCATTTAAGATTACAACACAGTGAAGCATCCAATCAGTTACTAAAACTTGCCATTTCTATATCTGCAAAAACCTCTACTCCTTCCTCTCATAGATACCACCCTAGTTTATCCCTCCTATCTGTACTATTAGAATGGTCACATCTAACTGATATTTCTACTTTCAGTCTCTCCCCATTGATAATCTATCTTCTACACAATTGCTAATATAATTTTCCTTGTTTCCCTGTTACCTCTAAGGTCAAATATAAACTCTTCTACTTAACTCCCTTCTCATACTTTATATTCAATCATATTGCCCTTTTCCTTATTTCTCACACATGTCACTTCCTCTCCAATGTCCATGCCTTTGCAGTGGCTGTCCCTCAAACCCAGAACTCTTCCCACAGCTATATCTCAAAAATCCCTCCTTTCCTTCAATATGCAGCTCAAGTATCCCTTCCACAAACCCTTATTGAATCTCCCCTACTGCTAGTACCCTTTTTCTCCCAAAGCTTTATATTTCATTTGTATTTAATTTACATTTCCCCATACATATTTATTCTTCAATCTTTCCCTATCCCTGATAGAACATAAGCTCATTGAGGATAGGCATTATTTCTTTTCTTTTCGTTTTCTTTTCTTTATCTTTGTATCCCCAATGCCTAGCATAATGTCTGACATATAGTTGATGCTCAATAAATATTTGGTGGCTGATTAGATATTAATCTTTGTGAAATACCCTTTGATTCAAAAATCTCTAAGGATTTAAATAAATAATATGATGCTACATTAAGTATTGTTCACTGGAAAAGAACATGGGAGAAAGATGGAAAAGTTTATCAAAGCACATAGAAGTTCAGCTACACTATCAAAAATATAGCCAAATTTTGAGCCAAAAAAGGTGGCCTATAATCATTGAGGGAAATAACAGTCTTTTAAAATTTAAAATTTCTTGATTCCATTAAAATAGTATTAATGTTTATTAAGAGTCAAGTTCATCAATGTTAAGGAGATTAATTTTTAGCTGGAAAACTTTTAAATCCTAAACTTGTGGAAATGTATTGTAATTATTACAAGGAATATTTATATCTATATTTATATCAACACTTCAAAAGACTGTGATCTCAATGATTGGATACTCCCTTTGATAACTATGATTGTGACCTATCTAGTGTCTTAAGAGATGAAAAATTCCATCCCTTGATAGCCAGCTTTCTGGTGTTTTTTTTTTCTGAACATAGTTAGATCTATCCTCACAGAGAAGCTACACTCATAACCAATCCAATTTTTCCCTTTATATTTCAGCTCTATTCAAATGATATTCTGTTCTACTCAAACATCCCTGGGTCCAATCTTCAAGCCTATCTAGCGTGGGGGCAAAACTTGTCAGAATTTCATCCCTTCAGCATATTTCTTAAGAAATCAAAGTCACCTCCAAGTCAGAATGAACCTTCAGTATGTAAACTTAGGAAAGGATCTCCAATGAAAGACTTAGAATATATGGAAAATTTTAGTACAAGTTTCATTGATATACAACTGCATGGATCCCACTAAGTGTAGTACAACAAACTTCAAAATTATTTCTTATTTACAGTCCTATTGTAGGTGATTAGAAGTGATTGGATGAATCTTGTCAATTAATCTATAAGGCTATACAAACAAAAATCTAGGAACGTGTGTTATATCAGTCTTTGAAAAAATAAATAAGATTTATGGAATACGTTATCAATAGAAATTAATGAAAATGAAAGGAAAATGAAAATATGCTTTGTAGCTTTAATAATGATATTTACAAGGTTATTATGGAGCAACTGACATTTCAAAAGTCACATTTAATAGCAATAATAATAGTCAATTCTCAACTTTCATGGGACTAATGTTCCTAGAAAACTGCACAAAAATCAAAAAGTTCGATGCTGATACATTGAAACTAGGTAAAATAGAGGGGTAGACTCCTGTGACCCCTGAAAAATTGGAATATCTTGCTAGAAATTGATGAAAATACACTTTTCTGCATATAATGAACAAAACATCAATTCTGATATGTATTTTTCCTAATAGAGTTACCATGAAATAACCAATAAAATACAGCACACAAAATAAATTTGGTAACAAGCAAAATGGTTTTTTCCTAGCAAGTTATTGCCTAGAATTCTGTAACCTTTTATGCTAACATCTCAATTTGGTAAGCAAAGATTCCAGCCAATATTCACTTTTCATAATAACACATGAAAGCTACAGTGCCATAAATGTCATACAGAAAACAAAGTTCTGAAAAACAAAACATTTTTTAGCCTGAATCGTGCCTTCCATTATGTCAGATGCACTATACTGTTGTAAACCTCTCTACCTTGACAACTCCCTGAAAAATAAGGGAGAGGTTGCTGGGATTTTTATTGTTTCTATTAGAAGATGCAACACTGGTGAGGTACTGACATTACCTTTGACACTCTGCCCTGCATGGCTGGTGGATAGCATCATGAAGGATGCACCAGATTGAAATCATTCAACAATGTCTGCTTTGTGTGGCACCTGAGATTCTTAAGGGTTTTATGGCACACAATGGCTGCAGACGTTCTGGCACAAAGTTTATCTTAACACTCTTTATTTTCTCACTAAGACACATCACTGACTTTGCAAACTTGGCTTTAGAGACCAAAATTTTGCTTTATGCTTTGGGGGCATAATTGCAACAAAAAACTTGAGTTTTAAAGGCAAACAATGAATATGTTCAATGAATGCACTGGGATTTGTAATGGTAATTATGAGAGTTAAAGGTCTTCCCCACCAATTGATGGGCCTGCCCATTAAGGGAAACTTGATTAAGGGAGCCCCATACCTTTTCTTAATTTCTAATGCACTGGTTCTCAAGAGTTTTTATGCCCTCTGGCTCTGAAAAATGTATAAATACTGTGAAGTGAAATTTTACTTTAGAGTTTACTCATTGAAAGTATTTGTTTGACCAGACAAGACTCTGGGAAACCTCTAAGGAAACCTTCAGCTTTGAAAACCCAGATGTTGATGCTTCTCTCTCTAGTAACTATATATATATAGTCTGATAATTGGATCTGTCTGCTTACCTGTGATACACACGCGCGCGCACACACACACACACACACACACACACACATATCATCAGATAGCTGGAAGCCCTGTCTGTTGGTTTTTATTTATATTTTCTCTGAAGTTTAGGGTGCTGACTTTTTCCCCTGAACTAAGTGAACGATACATGTGCTTGATTAAAGTAGATTGTTGACCCCTCAAAAGTTGCCTTGCCTTTTATGAAAGCAGATCTAAGAACCTGTGACAGCAGGCCCTCCTGCGTATGCCACAGTCCTTGCTGATACAGACCTCTTTACAATGGTAGTGTGAACAAGACCAGTGAAGTGCCTGGTATGATACCAACCATTCCACAAAGCAGCATGCCTTCTCATTTCACTTTCTCTCCTGTGCATAACTGCCAACATTAAAGTGAAAATGAAGTTACTGATAAAATTATGAGAACGCTTGAAGAAAAGAAAATTAAATATGTGAATGTTGAGGATTGATGACAATCTTAACAACAACTAGAATTTCTAAAACACTTTAGCATTTTCCAAGGGCTTTACAAGGATTATCCTCCCTGAGAAGTAGCAGTTATCGTTATCACTTCCATTTTACAAATAAGGAACTGAAGAAGGCAGAGGCTACTTGGCTCACCCAGCATGCAACAATTAGTAAGTGTCTGAAACTGGATTTGAACTTAGGTCTTCCTGACTCCAGGATATTTGACTTTTGAAGGAATGGTGATTTTTCTTTCCGTAGCAGATTATGTTCCTTTATACATTATTAAAATTGATTTGCATTCTGTACATTCCTGCTGCCTGGGAAGTAAGCAACACTGTTCTTCATACAATGAGAAGATAACTGACATATTTAGAATCCACAAAGTAGAGAACTTCTATGCAGACTTTTGAGAATTGTAACTATTTTGATTCATATTTATTTTCTTTCTCTGAGAAGTTGAAACAGGCTTTCTGATTTTTCTAAGCCTCATTTACTCATAAAATTAGGGTAGGAGAAAGTAGAATCATCCTCATTGACATATAGAGAAATTAAGATGAAAAAAAATTAAATTATAGGCTCAGAATTACATAGGGATCTCTGTTCTTGACATCTTTTCACCAGGATAAGCAAAAAATAATTTCAACTTCCTTAACCTTTCCCTAGAGGATCTATTTTGCATCTTTAATCACTTTTGCTGATTTTTTCTTTTGGGGGTGGTAAGGGCAAGACTGCTCTATTTTCTACTCAGTCATTTTTGTAATGCAGAGGGCCAAGTCAATCACAATATTGTCAAAAAGAAAACTCTGAATGTTAAATGAAATCATGATAAGTTTTTACTAGATCTTATAAGTAAGTTCTTGCTATGGTAGTACACTGTAATATGTAAGTTTTTAAAATCAAAACCCTCAATCAATTATTCATTTTCAACTTTTAATATATGGTCTTTTTCTAATCTTTTGTGTTTTTATCCATTTTAATTCAGTATTTGGTTTTGTGGCATAGATAGATGATAGATAGATAGATAGACATACATATATATAGATACATACATATACGAATATATGTGTGGTGTGTATATATATATGTGATGTAAATATGTATTTATTTACATGCACAAATACATACATATGCATGTGTGTATACATATATACTTACACACAGAGAACTTTAAAGTTGCCTCTACTGAATTCCATCTAATTCTTTGTGGAGCATTTCTATGACTTTTTTGGGGTGATTTGAAATCTCCTTCTGTCTTCTTAAATGTTAACATCCTCTTCAGTTTGGTGTCATGTACAACATTGAAGTGTATATTTTAGTTTTGAATGCTTTTGCCTCAACCTCACCTCCTTTCTGCCATCTCAAATTTGGGCTAAAGTCTCTTCCTTCTCAAGCACTGAAATATAATATATTGACGTTACTGGCAAAAATCATAAATGAAATTGGAATGAGGACTTGTCTTTTGGAATATTACTCTGTTTTTCCTAAGTTGGCAATGAATTAGAACTAAAATACCTTGAGGGAGTTCACATATTTACTTAGCCATTTAGTAGCATTAGGGCTCAATACTCTATACTGTGGTGTGTTGATGACAATGTCATCTATAACAAATCAAAAACTTTTATTAAGATTTTGAAAGGTCTCCTCTTTCACAGATTCAGACTTCTTGACAAGATTTTTGAGACGTCAAAAGTCCCTGATTTCTTCTCCTCTTCCCTATGTAGGTCTAACAGAGCTACAATTGTCAGTTTTGACAGCAGGGGCAAATGGAGGGCAGGACAGGATAGAGGGAAATATAGTTAGTCTTTCCCAACATTACTGCTATGGAAGTGTTTTGCATGACTATACATGTATAACCTATATCACATTGCTTGCCTCCTCAATGAGAGTAAGTGGGGATAGGGGAAGGGAGATCATGTGGAACTCAAAGCTTTAAAAATGAATGTTAAAAATTGTTTTTACATGCAACTGGGAAATAAGATATATAGACAATGGGGAAACAAATTTATCTTGCCCTGCAGAAAAATAGAAAGGAAAGGGATAAGGTAGCATGATGACAGAAAGGAGGGCAGATTGGAAGAAGGGGTACTCAGAATGTAAGCCTCCCAGTTTTGTGTTTGCTTCAACAGCCTTTACAGAATCACAGAATTTGAGAACTGTGATGGATATCAATAATCTTCTAGCCTAATTCATAGCAAAAAAGAATCTCGACCATAACATTCTTGATAAGTAATCACCTGACCTTTGCTTGAAGGCATCTGAAAAGGGGGAACCCTCCACCTGTGCAAACAACCCATTTCATTTCTGGATAGCTCCAATTGTTAGGAAGTTTTTCTTAACACCATAATTAACTTTTTTCCTTTGCATCTTCAACCCATAACTCCTGATTCTGTCCTTTGGGGCAAAGAGAAAAAAATCAAATCTCTCTTATGCATGCTACCTCTTTAGATACTTGAAAGCACCCATCATATCTAACCTGGAGTCCTTTATTTTCCAAGCTCAAAATGCTCTCTTGGTACTTTTCCTGCTACCCCTTCTCAATTATCCATCTTTTCAAGAACATCATTCAATTGCCCCTTAATAGATGTGAAGAGACACTATAGTTGCATCCTGAGATTTCACTCTTCTCTCCATCAGTGATCATATTAGATCCTTGGCATTCAACTTATATCTAATCAGACTTTCCTGAGCTCCAGCCTGGCATCAACTACTATCTATCTGGCATCTTCACCTGAATGGAGTCATCTCAAACTCAATGTACCCAAAAATAATTCTCTTTCTTCATATACTCACCCTTCTTGCTAAAGTTCCTATTTCTGTCAAGATCACCTCCCTCCCTCTAGCCCTTGAGGTTTATCTCTATCTTTCTATTTATCTATCTTTCTGCATACTTACCTATCTAAATATCTTGTTCCCTGGGGATATATAATATTATAGCATATAATGTCATATAATAGAATATTTTGTACATATATATTGTATTTCCCTATTCGCCAACAATTCTGAGTAAAGGGAATTCTGTTGTTAAAGTTAAGTCGTAAATGACACCTCAATGCCCACTTGTCTAAATAGTCTGCTACTCTATTGAGAAATAAATTAAACTGACTTGGTATGATTTACTCCTTAGATAACCATGTTGGTTGTTTTCCAATACCATTTCCATGATGGTTGCAAATTGATGGATCATTCTAGTGTTTTTTTTCCAGGATCAGAGATGGTTTATAGAGTTAGTTGTGAAAAATTCCTTACTAAACATTAGACTACCTCTAATGTTTTCTTTGCTTCTTGGTTTCAAATAATCCACAGCACTCAGCAATTCCAATGGCAGTGGCATCCTCTTCTCCTCCTTTCCTTGAGTTGAGATTCAAGAATCTTGTATTAAAGGAAAATTAAAGGAAAATACTCTTTGAGGACTAGCTGTCTGGAATCCAATGACTTGAAGCCTCTCAGTTTGTCCTGTGGCCTGCTGGCTATTACTGAACATATAATTGTGTATTGTGCTACTAAGAATCTATCACTTAACTTCCCTATTTCTCAGTTTCCTCATTGGTAAAAGAGGGATGATAGTACTTATAATTTGTATATCACAGGGTTGTGGTGGAGATCAAATAAAACCATATATGTTAAGCACTCCGAGTTCCTCACATTACTACATAAATGGCAGTTATTATTTTAAATATATCCCAAATGAGAAAATTGTTTTTTTTTTAAAAAATGTTATACCAGAGGAAGAGATATGATTCAGTTTCCTAGAAAATTTACTTCTAAGGGCTATCTAGGTAGTTCTTGAGGGGATAAAGCACTAACACTGGAGTCAGGAGGACATGAGTTCAAATCTGGCCACATACAATTATTAGATGTGTAACCCTAGTCAAAAAGAATTTAAATAATAGTTGTAAAATTTACTTCTATAGAAAACTTCATTCCCTAAGCATAAAGATAAATGAGGATCTGGACTGGACTTGATTGTGATTTTATTGTCACAGGGCAGAGATGTCAGATGTAGCTCATAAGTTGTGTACTATCCATAACACTTCCAAGTGAACATTTAACAAAATACAATAAAAATGCAATAATACATAGATAGTATTACTATATGGCTTCCTATGTCAAATGTAGCCCATAGGGGTCTTTGTGTATGGTTTAGTGGTCTCTACTTCTGTTTCAGCTGGACACCATTGCCATATGAAACTCATAAGTTAGGAAACTCATTCTGCCAAGAGATATCAGCATTTTTTCTTCAATTTGAAGTCTCGAAGAGTTGTGCAAAGTACTGAGAGGTTAATTCATTTACCCAGAGTCACAGACTCAGCATGTAGCAAGAGTAGGTCTTCCTGGATCCCAGAAGAGCCCTCCCTACATGATGCCACATACACCATACTACCTTTATGTCCATGAATATTCTATTTTCAGGGTTATATTATACATCCTTAACTATACTGAAAATTAGAGTGAAAACTCCTTGTAAATGGCAACACTATGCAAGTGTCATTATCAGTGTCAACATCATCAATATTATAAGTATTGTTTTTACCTGGTTTAACACCATAACTTGCATAGAGACACAATGTACAAATATCAAATGGAATATATTATGAAGCCTTTTGCTTTGAAAGAGAGCTTTAAAATTCAATATTGGAAATAATTTAGCCTAGATAATATGTTAATAATAACTAGCCTTTATATAGTGCTTTACTTTACAAATATCTCATTTTTTTCCTACAACAACCGTGAGATGGAGGTGTTATGATTTTCTCTAGTTTACAGCAGGTAAGTGCCTAAGACTAGATTTGAACTCAGCTTTTTCTGACTCCATGTTTAGCTCTATCAGCACAAAGGGCTGACTGAAATGATAGTATTTGTTATGTTTTATGATAGTACTTCAGTACTTAGAAAAGATAAGAGATAGAGAGACATGGATCTAATGTGATACATATGCAGAAAGACAGTACTAAAGACACAACTAGAGTTAGAATTAGACAATGATAAAGAAAACCACAGAGTTGACTGTTTTCATCAATATTTATGAAGCCCAGCATTTGAAGCAAATTCTATCTGGAATAGCTTGCCAGTACTGGATCTAAGGTCAGGAAACTTAGGTTCAAATCTTATCTGTCACTCATTAACTGTCTGATCATGGTAAGGCATGCGGCAGCTAAAAGATCAGAGAGATTGGCATAAGATATTGCATAAAGCAAAGGAGGTTGGACTACAAGAAAGAATCAATTACCAAGCAAAATTGAGCATAATCTTTCAGGCAAGGAGATAGACATTCAATGAAATAAGAGATTTCCAGAACTTCCCTATGAAATTCATTAGAAAATTTCATTTTAAAATACAAGACTCAAGAGAGGCACAAAAAAATAAACAGGAAGAGAAAAGAAAAAGAAAATTTGTTTTTAATATGGACAAATTATTTACATCCTTTTATGGGTATTACTTCCCTCCAAATGAGTACCTGAAAAGGCCAGTCTAAAAAGGCCAAGGTCTCCCATTGCATCCTGGGCCATCTCCAGTCATCCTGAGGCATTGATAAATATCTAGTCACTGGACTCAGGTGTCTCAGGAAGAGAAAGTGAGGCTGGTGACCTTGCACAACCCTCCCTTACTCAAAACAAAATCAAGCGCAAGTCATGTCATCATTTCTGTGATGTCATGATCTTCTTTGAAAACAAAGGATGAACACAGATTGAGAGTAGAACAAGTTTCCTGAATGGAGACTCAGCTAGCTGGATAACCCAGCTCATCCTCTCCCTTCTGTCTCTCTCTCCCCTTCCTTTGATACTTTGGGGTTTGCTGGCTAAATGTCCTTCTTTCTTTCCTTCTTTCCTTCCTTATTTCCTTCCTTCCTCCTTCTCATTCCCAAAACCTTAAACCCAGTGCGCTCTGAAGCCCATGAGCTGGATAACAATAGATCCCTGCCCAAGCTTCCCTTAATGGCTGACTTAGAGTGTTTATCACTAGTAACAGTGTCTGTTGATTTAGTTATGTTTTTTTTGTTCATTAGTAGGGCCATTCCCTGACTACTTCTTAAAGATACCTGTTCATTCAATGGGCATTACTTCTCTTTAAGTGAGTACCTAAAAAGGCCAAGGTCTTCCATTGCATGCTGGGCAATCTCCAGTCATACTGATGAATTCTGGTCACTGGACTCAGATAACTCAAGAGGAAAAGTGATGTTGGTAACCTGACACAGCCCTCACTCAAAACAAAGCCAGGTGAAAGTCATGTCATCATTTCTCTGATGTCATGGTCTTCTTCAAACATGAAGGACAAACATAAACAGAGATGACTCAGTGAATAGAGTGCTGGGCTTGGAATCAGGAAGAATCAACTTCCTGTGTTCACATCTATCCTCAGACTCTTACTGTATGTGTGACTCTGGGCAAGTCACTTAACCCTATTTGCCTGAGTTTCCTCACCTATAAAATGAGCTGGAGGAGGAAATGGAAAACTACTCCAGTATCTTTGCCAGGAAAACCCTAAATGGAATCACAAAGAGTTGACATGGCCAAACAACAGCATGGAAAATTCTTTACCTTAGCCTGTTTCCTCTTTAAAATAAAGAGATTTGACTAGGTAATATTACAATTTTAAATCAGAACCGTATGATTCCTCCAAACCCAGGATCTTTTCAATTTACACACGCATCTAACTCAGCAGATTTGATCCTATGTGAAGTCAATAAACAACATGGTTTTTTTAACTATGACAATTGTCTGGGACAATTCTTTGTTTGAGGCCAGAAAAAGTTTCTCACATGGAGAAACAAGCATATCCACAGTGGCTCTCTTCCACTGCCCCCTTAAAAGAAAAAAAAAAGAATGCATTTCTCCCACTGTTAGAACTACCGATGCAGTTCTAAAAGACTTTCAGAGTATAATCTGAAGACTTTCAGCTGCCTGCTATTAAACCCAGAAATTAATTAAAATGTTAAGTATGAATATTTTTTCTTCTCCCCAAGACATCATCTGGCTCACAGCACATGTAGCTGTTTTGAAAATGTGTTATAATGACCCTACCTACCGATATACTTTAATATTCCCATCTTTATTTTCTGGGGCAAAATATTGCTTTTTTCTGGAAACACAAATTAAAATATTTAAGTGCTTACTGTGTGTCAAAGACTGTGCTAAGTGCTAAGGATGTAACACAAAGCAAATATATCCCCTGCTTATATGGAAGCTTACATTCTAATGGAGAAGGAGAGACAAACATGAGAAGTAGGCACTCAAGGGTATTTTGATCTTAAAAGTTATAGAGAGACTAAGTGAAGCAATAAGGGAATATATATTGACTCACTCTTTCCAGGTATGATGGCAGAACTGATGTGATGTTCATGGGTTTCAGACCTGGGAGCCATATGTATAGGACAGGAAAATGAATACATTCAGCAAGGCAGCAATGAGAAGGTGACTGGAAAGTAGGAAGTCAATAGGGGCAGAAAATAGTGGGTCATGCAAGACTTTCTTCAATCATGATAATGAAACTCCAGAACAAGATATTTAGATAGAGAGAGAGAGAGAGACAGACAGATAGATATAGATAAATGATAGATAGATAGATAGATAGATGAACAGACCCGAATCAGGATTTTAGTAACCTTCAACTCAGAATTCATTTCCCATGATTAACAAGTATGGGACAGAAGTGTAGAAAAGGATCATGAAGAGAAATCAGGTCATATGAAAGAAGAATGAAAAAAATGCAATAGATGTTGATCCTAATGGTGGAGACTGCTGAACGCTGAGGTTTATGGAATCCTCTTCTCTGGAAATTTCCCTTTTAAAAAGGCTTGAGCATGGAATGTTTTACACATAGCTCTGTTTGAGGGTAGAGCATGGACCTGTAATTCTACCTAAAGTTTGCAATCAAATTCAATTAAATTAATACATATTAATATTTTGATTGAATGCCTGTAAGACATTTGGTGCTGTAGAGTACTAAAGGCTCTCTCTATATAAAAGGAAGGTTGAAGAATTACCTTAAAGAAATTAAGTCAATTCTACAACGAACAAAAACTTTGCATTCACTGTTGAATGCAAGATCTGAAGCACAAGTGGTCTGTTTAAAGAAGCTAATGATGTTCCTATCTTAATCCTCTTAGAACTTTACCAGGTTCTTCCATTATTGTTTCATCATGACAAGAGAGTTATACCGAATACTCAAAGGTTATACATTTAGTGAGAATTTTAGATCCCCCCACAAGTGTGATTAAAGGTTCATTGACTGAAATTCTTATTGAGAAAGAATATTATTCACAATGTACTGTAATATTTTATGGGCTTGTAAAACTATTAACTTCTACTATGGAAAGATGGAATTTGTTGAATTTAAGAACAAACCAAAACACAGAAAGACATCAGAAACAAATTCATTTGGGCAGTATCTATCTTTTTTTTTCTTAATGGAAACTAATGTGTCTCTCCACTTATTTTTTTATTAAGACTACAATTACCTCCAACTGTGTTTGCATTTACTCTAGGTCAAACATTTGTATGATAACTAACTAGCTCTGGGTTCAGAGATTCTAGGTTCAAATCCTGTCTTTGTGACTGGTTTTTCTGGTGAACTAGAGGAAGGTGCATCACCCCATGGGCCTCAATAACCTTGAAAACGAGGGTTGGATTAAATGCCTTCTGAGATACTTTAAAGCCAAAGAGGCTTCACAAGGGCAGATTCCTTCTCCAAGGTCACAGAGCTCATAAGTGAAATAGTTGAGACTAAAACCTACATCTTCCAACTTCAAGGTGAGGGTAGTTATTGGTCTTGATAGAAATTTTAGAATAAATTATAGTTTCCAAATTCTCACATGAGATCTAATAATCACTTATTTTTATTAATTTTTGAAAGTATTACTTCACTGTTCTACCTACAAAATAGAACATGTACTCTACTTGTGCTTTGGAACATAGCCATGAACATACATTCCCTTTCCTCTCCTCTTCCCCCATCCTCAATTTGGTAAGAACATTCTGCTTAAATTCCTGACACTTCTTACATAATCTCACTATGGGTAGAGTTAGTGCTTCAGTAAAAGTGTACTTTCCTGCCTTTTGGACTATGAATAACACTGCTTGACAGAAGTATTCTAAGGATAGACTAGATAAGATGAAGAGTTGGACAGAAGTCTTTTTGTTGTTCTTTGAATGGTTACCCCTCTTCCTTTTCCAAAGTTGATGGGAGGAAGGAAACTAGGAATGTGCCCATCATAGACTTTTTTTTAATATAATTCACATATCCCAATGGTCTGTATCTATTCTCAGAAATGATAAGAATATGATACAAAGGAAATGCTTTGTACAGTTATCTAATGTGGTAGTGAAATGACATTGTAAAATGACGTTAGAATGATTGAACCATGTTAAATTATGTATTTCAAGTCTCTTTAGTCACAAAAATAAATATGAAAATATCAATGTGTTTTTGAACTTGGAAAATTCCGTTGATAACAATCTAAATTCCCAAAAGTTGTTGTTACTGTTGCTCAGTCTTTTCAGTTGTATCCTGTTCTTCATGACCCCACTTGAGGTTATCTTAGAAAATATACTGGAGTGATTTTCCATTTCCTTCCTAGCTCATTTTACAGATGAGGAAACTGAGGCAAGCTGGATGAAATGACTTCCCTGGGGTCACACAGTTAGTAAGAGTCTGAGGTCAGATTTCAACTCACATCTCCCAGGCTCTAGGCTCAAATAGCCAGGGAAAACTTGCTTTTTTCATTTTCCATGACTGAAAACTAATCCTCTCTTACCATTTAATTTTTGCTTTTGAAACTTGAAAGGCATGGTCAATCAACAGATAATAAGCACAGTATGAAATAGTTTTGTCTAAATCAATAGTTTTTCATTCTATTATAAATAAATCCCAAAAATGTAAGCTGAGGTGATAAAGAGTGTAACCATTTATCCTCAGCTAGGAAACTAGTGTTTCAATTCCAGACTGAAAGAGGTCCCTCGTTTCCTGCTTCCCACTATAACACAGCTAGAAAAAGAATCTGAACTCAGGATCTGCACTGACGTATCTATCAAGTCTCATAGGGAAACCTTCCATGTAATTGTAGCATCTCAGAGTTGGAAGGGATTTTGAAAATCATTTAACCCAAGTGTCTCTACCCTCTGCAGCAGTTAAAATAAGTTAAATGGATTTTGGTCCTTTAGGAATTGAAACCCAAGTCTACCAATTCCCAAACTTTTAGTAATGCCATGCAATCTCCCTAACGCATTATTGCACATGGGAAGTATTTCCCTGTATCCCTTTGCCCTCGGACTTATGATTTGTCTATAACAGGGGTGATCTGAAGACCCTCAGTATGCTGAATTGGAGTGTCTCCCATGGAGCCAAATATGTGCTTTGGTTTCAAAGGATATGTGCTCTGGGATCTTGCTAAAGGACACTCATGAGTATAGGTTCTTGCTGGGTGCTCATATCACCCCACTTACATACTTCTATTCTATATTTTGTACTTGTATTTGTTCAAATTTGGCAGTGAAAATGATGAGATTATTGAGGTTAGATTCCTTGTTTTTACTTTTTAAAAAATTATGTTTATTTTGTTAAATATTTCTCCATTACATATAAAAATTTTAATTATTATTTTTAAAATATTGCGTTTCAAACTTTATCCCTCCCTCTTTCTCTACCTCCTTGAGAAGACAAGAAATTTGATTTTGATTATATACATGAGGTCATGCAAACCTTTCCCATAGTAATCATGTTGCAAAAAAACCCACAAACAAAATAAAACAATAAAAATAAAGGCTTTTTTGTTTTTAAAAAGTATGCTGCAGTTTGCAAAAAGAGTTCATCAATTCTCTCTCTCTCTCTCTCTGGAAGTAGATGGTATTTTTCATCAAGGGTATTTTGGAATTATGTGGAATTATGTGAGACCATTGTTTTGATCGGAGTAGCTAAGGCTTTCACAATTCATCATCACTCCACGATTGCTGTTACTATGTACAATGTTGTCCTGGTTCTCTTCACTTCACTTTGCATAAATTTATATAAATCTTCTTGGGTTCTTTTCTTATAGTGCAATAGTATTCCATCACAATCACATGTAGCAATTTGTTTAGACATTCCCTAATTGATAGGCAACCCCTCTATTTTCAATATATTTTGCTACCCCAAAAAAGAGCTGCTATAAATATTTTTGTACATTATGTCCCTTTCCCTTTTCTTTGACCTCTTGGATACAGACCTAGTAATGGTATTGCTGAGTCACTGGGTACGCATGGTATTTTAGCCTTTTGGGAGTAGTTCCAGGTTGTTCTCCAGGATGTTTGCACTAATTTACAAGACTACCAACAGGGAATCAGTGTCCCAATTTTTCCACATCCTCTTCAGCATGTGTCACTTTTATTTTTTGCTTGTCAGGAATGCTATGTGGCGAGGTTTCTTTGTTGAGTATCTGTTGGAGTAGATGACCACTGAGTTCCCTTCTCATTCTAAAATTCTGTGATTCTGTGGTTGTCTGAAGATTGGAGCTGTCCATTGATGGTCCCTTACAATCCATCCAGCAAAGCTTGGTCTGTCCCGTTGATATCCAAGCAAATGGTTGAAAGTCCTCTGTGTTTTGTTTTGCAAACAAAATTGTGGACCCAGCCTTTTCAACTAAAGTAAGAGGAGTTATCCTGCTTAGATGACTCAGTGATGGGTGATGGATACATCTTCAGTACACATATGGCACATTTTTGTTTTATATGCCTTTTTATTGACAAGACTACTTCAGAACTTAGCAATTTGGCTACCAATTGTAAACTTACTATAGCAGATGTATCACGTGACAATCACATGCAGCCCATGATACTTCCACATGCAGCCCAGTCAGATTAAAATACAATGAGAAATATTTAAGAAAATAAATGAAAATACAGCATGAGATGAAAAAATTGCATTTTAAAGAGTCATGGAGGAAATGAAATGAATCTCTTTGCTTCATTGTTTGCCTTGGTAAATGA
The DNA here is from genome assembly GCA_028658325.1 of Potorous gilbertii. Classification (NCBI taxonomy): domain Eukaryota; kingdom Metazoa; phylum Chordata; class Mammalia; order Diprotodontia; family Potoroidae; genus Potorous; species Potorous gilbertii. The sequence goes on along the minus strand of CM053774.1, from coordinate 104,254,935 downwards.
TCAAAATCAAGTTGGAAAAAAGAAAAGCCGGTCAAACATTATGATGTATTTAATCATTCCCATAAGGTATAGCAGACAGGGCTCAGGAAATCAGGTGACACTGATTCTAGTTCCAATTCTGATGATACTAATTTAGCTATGGGATATTGAACAAATCACTCACCTTCTGATTTTCTCCTTTGTACAAGGAAAAACTGTGCATTGTTGGGTCGTTTTTATCAGTATCTATTCGAGTTCCATTCATCAACAACCTAATGATGTAATGAATTTTAGTGCTAGTTTATCAGTATCCTATTTATGCTATTAGCTTTCCAATATATTCCTTGACAAGGTCATGTAAGAGAATTGCATGAAAAGGCTACTACCATCTAAAATGAGAAAGCTATTTCATTATATTTCTCAACAGGAAATTCTCTAATCTGCCTACTGATTTGACCCTAGGAAAATAAATAGTTGAGTTTGCTTACTTAATACAACATGGTTACAATTTGGGTGGAAATAGGAAACAGCATTCAATAAAAACATGTGGAAACATTAATAAGCTTTACTTATATTAGGTTAGAAGTGCCACTGAGAAGAATTTTATGGAATAAATCTTTCAGTTCCATAATCTGCTTGTATCAGAGGTCGACACTGACATCACTTGACAGTTTAGAAGGCTCTTGACCCTGTTGATGTCTGTGAAAGAACAACTTTTGTCACTAGCTGATGCAATCATAAGAATGAGATAAAAGCCTCATCTGCTGGAAAGTAAATGACTATGTGTACCCATGGCACATTCCCTATTAGACAGTCAGGGCAAGAAAGAATGTCCTAATGAATCCCATTTGTCCTCATCACTGTATTGACTGCTTTTGGATTTATTCTCTCCTTAAGTAGACAGTTTTAAAAAACATTATGGAAGGCTGCTGTAAAGGCAGATCATTTTTCTTACTTCTTATTAAACCTGCTTAGTATCAAAAGCATTTCAATAAACTTATTCAATGAAAGAGAAAGTTTTGGATAAAAGGAAAATTGAAGTCTAAAATGTGAAACATCATACTATTCAATTCATGTATATCATTAGTATTTATTTCCACTTGTGAATTCTTCTGAAATGATAATAAGTATATATTTTTTATTTAAAAAAGTCTATGACATGTCTAGAGTGGGAAAGTATCTTATTAATTATGGTATTATTTATTATGACCTTTGTTAGGTTATACTATATTATCAGCTATAGGCAGCTAGATGTCACAGTGGATAGAGTACCACGCCTGGGGTCAGGAACAACTGAGTTCCAGTCTATTCTCACACTTACTAGCTGTGTGATCCTGGGCAAGTCCCTTAACCTCTGTTTGCTTCAGTTTTCTCATCTATAAATGAGGTTAATAATAGCACCAGTCTTTCAGGGTTGTTGTGATGAGATAATCATTGAAGATTTCTTAGTATAGTGCCTGGCACAAAATAAGCATATAATGTAAATGTTAAGTAATGGTAGTAGTAGTAGTAGTAGTTGTAGTAGTAGTAGTAGTAGTAGTAGTAGTAGTAGTAGCAGTAGTAGTAGTAGTAGTAGCAGTAGTAGTAGTAGTAGTCATTGTCATGTTTGTGTTAGTGGTAGTAGTAGCGGTGGTGGTGGTGGTGGTTGTAGGAGCAGCAGCAGCAGTAGTAACAGTAGTAATACACGGTATAGTCTATATTAGACTATCCCATTTATTGGTTGCAAGCAGCTAAGTAGCTCAATGGATAGTGTCAGACCTGGAGTCATGAAGACCTAAGGTCAAATTCAACTTTAGATACTCACTAGCTATATGACTATGGGCAAATCATTTAACCTTTATTTGACAGTTAAACTATAAAAATGGGAAAAATAATAGCACTTATCTATCAAAGTTGTTGTAAAGATGGCATGAGATAACTGTAGAGCACTTAGCACAGTGCCTGGTGCATAGTAAATGTGTAATAAATATTGGCTATTATTAGTATTTAGGAAATTCAAGCATTTAAAATTCTAGTCTTTTTGTAGAAGTGTAAATAAACTTTCATTGATTCGAGAAAGCAGCCCTTAATCAAACGATAAGCTTTGTGCATTCTTTTTAGTTCAACATAAAGTTTCATAATATCAATAAACTGATGCCAATAAGCACACTTGATAATAACCTGTATGACATGTTGGTGTCAAATGTCATGTCAAAACAACCCCAGAAACCAAGCTAATAAATGAAATCTCCAAGTACATAATGATATCAACCAAGAAAGGAGATAAAATAACATAAAGTATTAATGAGGAATTAAACTTCTTTTCCCTGAGAATGTTCTATCATGAAAAAGCCCTACCTTCAGGGTCAGGGGAGCTGATATCTAATCTTAGGCAACTTTTATTAAGCACCTACTATGTGCCAGGTGTTGTCCTCTTCTAGTTAATGTGTATAGTAAAATTTCATTAATTCATATTACATGGAAAAAAGTCAATTTGAATTAATGGAAAGCATGAATTCTAGCATTTTATTTGAAAAAACACAATTCTATGATTGTTTAATATATCTAATAATCAGAAATAAGTTAGCAAAGAATTGTTTTGCAAAGATCTTGCGATTAAATGAGAAGAGACTTTAAGAAAGAGGAATAATTTTGATTTGCAAATTATAATTTTTTAGATATAAACAGGTGCTTTTAAAATGCCTTAATTTTGTATTCATAGCTTCAGGGCCTCTTCAAAGTGCTGTACACATGTTGTTGTTGGTTTCATTCATGTCCAACTCTTGATGATGACTTTTGGGGTTTTCTTGACAAAGATACTGGAATAGTTTGCCATTTCCTTCTCCAGCTCATTTTACAGTTGAGGAAACTGAAGCAAACAGGATTAAGTGACTTGCCCAAGGTCACACAACTGGTAACTGTCTCAGACTGGATATGAACTAACAAAGAGGAATCTCTGATCCCAAGCCTGCACTCTATCCAATGCACCACCTAGCTGCCTCTATGCACATAATAGGTACTTAAATACTTGTAGGATTGAGGAAAATCCCTTCCTATTGATATTATTGATTTATTTAGGAGAGTTTTCCTTTTAGATATTACAAAATTAACTTGACCTCAGGGCAGCAAGGTGATTTAGTGAATTAAGTGCTGGTCCTGAAGTCAAAAAATCCTAAATTCAAAATTCCACCTCAGACACTTAATATCTTTGTGACACTGGACAAGTCATTTAACCTATTTGCCTTAATCCATTGGAGAAGTAAATGGCAGATACCACTCCAGTATCTCAGCCAAGAAATCCCATGGATGATATAGCCCACAGGGCTGTAAAGAATTGGATACAACTGAATGATAAAAACTTTATCTCAGGTTTTATATTAGCCCAACTTCTACATAAATGGCCCCACAATTATTGAAGGTTTTACTTTATCATATCCCTGGGAATACTAGGCAAGAAACCAGGGTTATGATCCTGGTTGTACAACTAACTAGCAGTTGACCATGGGTCAACCCTCTTAAGGTTTCCATTTACCCCTCAGCAAAATGACAGTGGTGAATTGAAAGACCTCTGAGGTCTCCTTCCTGTTCTCAGTTAGATTTTTGAATAACATTTATTCAGGGACAGTATCTACCAGCACTTAGGGAAAAAAAGAAGGAAGAAAGAAAGGAAAAGAGGGCGAGAAGGAATAAATGAGTAGTAATAGTAGCAGTAAAAGGAACATCTATATTTTTCATCTTTTTCTATGGGGTTTAGATAGAAATGGTCTGTAACAAGTCGCTATTCTGCTGCGATTCCTTTACATTTATTGTTCTGTAGACTAAAAGCACAGGTGGATTCACTATCTAAGATCAAGTTGGGGGTGGGAGAAGAGTTCCCACGAGTAAGATTTTGGGTTTTTTTTGTTTCATATCCTTTGACAACTTTCCTGCAAGGGAATATTTCTTAATCTGAAAAATTTTAACATGAGATTTTTTTTAGGATTCTCATTCACACAAAAACTTTTACATTTCACATAATAAAAGTTGTCTGTTTTGTTTTTTTTATAATCTTTATTGTGTGTCTGGCTATGTATCTCTTCTCCTCTCTGTAGATGTGGAAACAGCTATTCTCCTAAGTTCTTAATGGCATGACTTTGATATTTACAGTAGTTGTCTATTTAGAAATTATTAAGGCATACAGTGTAATATGTTCATCTAAATAAAAACATTTTTCCTGACTTTTCTCCAATTTGTCTATCATTTCTTCCAAAATAGATTTCCTTTTCCAGTTATTTACATTCTTATATTTATAAAATGTAGGTTATTATACATTTTTAGTTTTGTCTTGTTTATTTAGTCAATTCCACTGATATAGTAGTGATTAGTGGTAGATGGCTCTAAGAACTACTTCTAATCATTTGACATGTTACTTCTAAATCCCCTTCATTCATACTTGCTTCATTATTTTCATTGAAATTTTAACATGTCATTCCTCTACATATTTTTATGACTTGCCTCATTTCTATAAAATATTCCATTTTTAATTTGATATAATTCTAAATCTATTGATTAATTATTGGCATAGACATATTTTGTTTCCATGAACTGTGAATATCCATCACTCTCAGGTCTACAGTTGTTTCCAATTATTTTTACAAAATTATCTTTATTTTATTAATTAATAATATATGATTAACAAAATATTTATTAGAAATAACCATTTATTGTATCATAAATGATAGTATGCATTTGTTAAAATATTTTTTATATTTTTGTAGATTCCTAATAACTCCTTTCTTGCACTATCACCATAGCACATTACCTGAAAAAAATATTTAGTGGAATTTGTACTACATTTGTAGTAGATTAGAGAGGATACTCCCCACATTTCTTTGAATTCTAGAAAATTTTCATTTTTTGTGGTGTGGTGATATTTCATTAAACTCATGATTCACAATTTGTTCAAACATTCTATATTAAAGAGCCACATCCTTTGTTTCCAGTTTTTAATCAACATAAAAGTTTATCTACAAATATTTTGAAATACAAACAGAACCTTCATTGTTATCATTAATGTCCAGCAATTGGATTTCTGGGGTAAAGATTATGCAGAGTTTAGCTACTTTGCTCACGTGATTTGAATTTGCTTTCTAAAGCAATTCGATCAATTCATAGCTACATCCACAGAGTATTAGAGTGCCTGTTCCATAACCCTTTTAACAGCAATTATTTTTTACTTTATCATCTTTACCAGTTTGATAGCTTTGAAGTAAAACCGTAGAGTTGTTTAATTTATATTTTTATATGTAATGTGGAATCTTTTATGCAACTGTTGATTGTTTACATTTCTTCTTTTAAAACTATGAACATGCTTTGTTACATCTATAATTGGTTCCCTGAACTACTTTTCCATTTTTTTAACCAACACCAAGTTATTTTTTATCACTATTGCTGAGAAGTGCAATTGGAAATCAGGTAATATTAAACCTCTTTGTTATTACTTTCTTCCTCCTCTAATTTCCCTTGGCGTTATTGACCATTCATTACTCCCAATGAATTTTGTTACTAGTGTTTCTTATTCTGTGAAGCAATTCATTAGTAATTTGATTGGTAAGAACCAAATCTATAAATTAATTTAGACAGTATCATCATTTTGATTACTTTGGCATGACCCAACCATGGAAAGTCAATATTCTTTTATTTATAGATTTCTGAGAAGTGTTTTTTTTTTAAATTTTGTTGTGTCGAGTGTGTTTCAGTTGGTTGACTTAGATATTTATATTTTGAGTGGAATTTTTCTTTATATCATTTTCTCCTAGTTTTTATTATTATATAGAAATCTATTCTGGATTTAAGTTGTCTTTTCCAAATCTATTAATCACATCAATTAGTTTCTTCACTAAAATGAGAGTATTTTCTAAGTAAGCAACCAAATCACATGCGACTAGGTATACTTTTAGTTATATTTGTTCCCAGTTCTTTAATTTCTCTCTTACCTTATTGCTGTCTCAAGCATTTTCAGACTTTCTTCTAGATACTGACACCCACCTCCCTTTGGTTCCTCCCATTGCTATTTTCCTGCTCTCCCAGAGCTCCTGATGGTTATCAAAAGACCAAATTAATTATTACGCATCCTTTTCACAACCTGATCAGATGGAAAGGGATTTCCAGCTCCTCCATCCCTGGTCACACTCTCCTTACTCCAATTACTTACCTCCATTATGTCTCCCAACCTAGAAAGATATTTTTACTTATATAAGAATGTGAACTTCAGTCTTTAGCATTGAAATTCAAGTCTTCCTTCTTTTATTCTCTTCATGCTTCAATACTCCTTCCAACCTTTAGCCCATTAAAGAAGTTGTAGCTTGGTGAGCATTTTTGTCATCTCATTAGTAATCAATATTTAAAAAAATACTACCCTTGCTTTATCCTAGAAGTATTAGATAATTCACTGTAATTGTCATACCATTTCTCAAGCTTCTCTTTTTTTCTCTCTGTACAAGTTAAATATACTGCTCAGTTATGTTTTCTTCAGAAAAACCATCAGAAAGATATTTTGAGATGTCTTTTGAAAATTAAATGCCTCTCTTACTGAAGATTCATCTTTTTTCATTGATAATCAGTTTCAGCTTTGTGCAATATGTTTTTTTAGGGGTATGTACCAAGTTTTCTTTTTGTTTGTTTGTTTTGGGGACTATCATGTTAACATTTTCTTCTTTGACTTCTCATATATGCAGAAGAATCCTGGAATATTCAAATTCACTAACCTACATAGCTGAAGATCTATCTCATATACAATTTTAAGGGAATTTCAGGATCATAGAATCATAAATATAGAACTGAAAGTTCCTTCAGGGTCCTCTAGCCCAATCCCCTCATTTTAGAGATGAACAAATGGTATCCAATAGGAAGGTTGTGATCTGTCCAGGATGACACAGGTAATAAGCATTAGAGATGGAATTTGGATCCAGAGACACATGGAGTAGCAGTGGTTTTTTTCTCTGGCTTCAGCCCTTTGTAGTTTCTACCAGGATAGGACCACCACTATGTTTATAGGTCTTTTTTCCTTAGGTACAGAAGTTCCTTCCCCCTCTATTTCTTGGGTTTCTCCCTATCTACCCAAAAGCTGGGAGCCCCTTCTGTCTAGTGTCTTGGAAAGATTAAATTATGGTGTGGGAGGAAGAAGTCAGAAAAGACTCAGCAATGCAATGATCTAAGACCATTCCAGAAGATGCATGATGGAAAACACTCCAGAGAAAGAACTACGGAGTCTGAAAGCAGATCAGAGTATACTATTTTCTCTTTTGTTTTGGTTTGTTGTTATTGCTTTTCTTCTCTCATCATTTTTCCCTTCTGCTCTGAGTCTTCTTTAACTGCATGACTAACATGAAAATATAATTAATATGATCATACACATATGGCTTATATCAAATTGCATGCCATCTTGGGCAGGATGAGAGGGAAATGTAGAATTCAAAATCTAATAAAAAAAGAATGTTGAAAAGTAAAAATGAATTAATTAATTTTAAAAATTACAGCTAAGGCTGTGGGATGACCAAGTTTTTTCTAAGACCTACACTAATACATTAGCAAGCATAGAATATTTCCTTTGTTTCTCTATAGAGCATTTGTTCATTGTAATTATATGTTCTCATTTTGATACATTAATGCTAAATATTTTAAATGTTTTATAGTAACTGTGAAGAGTTTTTTCTTTTTGTGTTTCCTCCAGGTCTGTATTAGTATTGTACAGAAATAATAATGGCTTTTTTGTGAATTTGTTACGTATCCTTTGACTTTCCTCAAGCAATTAATTATCTTGATTAGTTTAATTATTCTCTGAAATTTTTTTAAAATAAAATATCATGCTAGCCTAAAACTGAGAACATTTATATTTAGTTTTTCATGATGTTTGTAAGCTTAATTTTTTCTTTCTAATTATATGGCTATTATTAGGATAGATGAAACTTTGCTAAATAATAGTACATACAGCAAACATCCTTGCTTTACCCCTGTATTTAGTGTGAAAGCATATAATATTTCATCATTGACACAAATGTAGATCTCACTCTGGTCTCATTCTCTCAATTCCAAATTGTTTTGGGCATCAGGTTCCTAGAAGGCAACTGCTGCTACTACCCTCAGGGTTATAGGTGAAAGGCTAAAAGGCTAAAATTTCTAATACTGTTTCTCAAAAGCCCCTACTCTAGTATACTCTCCCACTGATTATAACCTAGATTTAATTAGATTTTTTAAAGATTATTTACTAAGAAGGCACAGTAAGGAAAGTTTTCCAGAAGCAAGGATGCACTGTCTTTACATGCATAAGACCCTGGTTAAAATGGGTTCATCTTTAAAGAGCACATGAGACTGAAGTGTACATTGATAATTCCAAATTACTTGAAATTCTTTTCTACCTTCATGGAATCCTCATGAAGTTTCCCTTAGGGATAAGTTATTGCTGTACTCCCAGCATCCATACCTTTATAGTTTGCTAAGATATCTTTTCTTGGTACGTCTAGTTTGTTCTTAATGTTTCTCTCTGTTCTGGGTATAAGACTCTGCCTGCCATGAGCTTGCATTAATTACTACTGACTCTGATGAATACTACTCCAACATCAACGGCATCTCTAAGTCATCTTACCTTTCAAATGTCTCAAAGTCATAAGCTGGTCATTTGGAGTAGGGAAGGGGATGAAAAAACAAATTTGATATTTCTCCAATCTCCACCACTCTTAAGAATCCTTCATGGCTAGATTAGCCATCACTTGACTCATTACAATTGGAGTGTGTAATTCTGAATTTGCTTGCTTTATTGTTTTTCAAAAACGTATCTGATTTAGTTAATCACAAGATATTTCCTGTGCTTATCCAAATATCAAAATGCTTCAATCCTCAATTCTTCAAGTACATATTCTTTCCTAGTTTATCCCTTGGATAGATTGATTCACTCAAGAAACCTTACTCTTCCTTCCCTGTTTGCACTAATTTGAACTGGGGTAGAGCCCTTATCCTTACAAAAATGTTGGATTGTTTTCAAGAAAGACTCTCTATGTTTGTGCTGCTTAGATTTTTAGCATGAAGGGGTATTATATTTTGTCAAAGCCTTTTTCCCTTGCATCTATTGAAGTAGGTTTACTGCTACTGTTATCATTGTTGATAGGACTAATTATATTAAATAGTTTCTTATTGCCCATTATCCTTATATCCTTGGTATAAATGCAACTGGGTTATAATATTTTTAATTTATTATTGTAATCTCTTTGCTAAGATTTTGTTTGAAATTTAAGTATTAATATTCATTAGTAAAATTAGTCTGCTGTTAACTTTATCTACTTTTGTATGACAGAATGACTTTTGTCTCATAAAGTGAATTTAGCACAATGATTTTTTTGCTAATTTCAAAAAATATTATGCAACAAAGAATTATTGCTTTATTAAAAAATACATATTTTCTAGAATTCACATGCAAATTCAGTAGGCTCAGTATTATTTTTTTGGATAGGTTATTTATGACTTTCTTAGTTTTTCTTTCTGAGATTGAGTTTTCAGATACCATATCTCTCAAGACATTATATATATTATTAATCTGGGAAGTTTATGTTTTTGTACCTATTTGTTGAATTATCTTTTCAGCTTTGCTTGAACTATTATGAACTATTATGCTTGAAATAAATAGTAATTTCTAATAATTTTCTATATTTGCTCTTGGTTGTGAATTCACTAAACTAATTTTGAATTTTGGGGTGAAATTACTTTTTGCTCTTGCTATTATATGTGATTATTTTCTTAGGTTTATCAACTTTGTTCATCATTTTTATAGAATTGAATCTACTTGAAGGGAGGTGTTTCATTTTTTTTGTCTTGGTATCCCCAGTAACCTCCATAGTACCTAGCACAAAATAAATGATTAAAAAAGTTTGTTAATTGTTTGAATAGATCTTTTATTAGTTCAGCAGTCTTTTGTTTTTAATTTTATTTATTGTTCTTTTGATTTTCAACATTCCTTCTTTATACCTATTTTAGGAATGTTTGTTTGTTGGTTTTCTAAGTGTTTTTATTGGATATTTGAGTCATTTTGTCTTCCATAATATCTGTTTTCAAAGATATAAATTTTCCTCAATTTCCTCAATACCTAATAATATCACAGTGATTATCTTGCATTTAAATACTGCCTGATAACCATTTTCAACTTGTCTGTAATGAGTAGTGAAGAATAACTTAAGGTAAGAAACGCATCATGGGAGACCTTTTCAGGGCATACATTTCCCTCTCAGAACTAGCTTTAGCTGCATCTCTTAAATGTTGATGTGCTGTTTTGCTGTTGCCATTCATTTTAAGATAATTATTTATCTTTTCTATGATCTGTCATTTGATCCATTAGTTATTTACACAGTCATTACTCAGTCTCAATAAAGGTCTATATGTTTCATTTACAGTTCCTTTATTGATTTTTTTATTGCCTTATGATGTGTAAGGTGTGATAGGGTTTGGCAAAACAAGATCATAAAGCCAGAGACTCCTTCTCTTTTCTGAATTTTCCTTCATTCTGTACAAGGAGAGATGGAAAAGTACCAAAGGATCCATTTGAAGGGAACCATTGAGATTTCACCTCATGGCTAGCATCTGTTCTTGCCAGCAGACCTGGAAACACTTTTCAAAGACTATAGTCAAGAATAAAAATATAACTATGATGCCTGGGAGTTTAAAGACTACCTGGAGAGTATTTACAACCATTTTCACCTTGTTTGCAGTGACTGGTAAAGAAAAAGAAACTTAAGACAACAAATAAGATAAGATGCTTATTTTATTAAGAAAAATTTTTGTTCCAAATTCAGTGAGGCTCTGCTTAGAATTTTTATTTCTCATACTTATTATTAATTTCAAGTAGATTGAGATGCTGCCAACAAAAGTTGGTGACATTTTAAAGATATCTTTGAGACGTGATCAAAGGTGGAACAAAACCCCCAAAAGCTTTATTTTTAAGTGAAGTGATGCATTGTACCTTCTATTTCTTCCCCATGGGAAGTCATTGAGGTTGGACTTCCTCCCTCCTGCCACACATGAGCAAAGCAATCATGTGTTCTTGTCATGCCCTCTGTACAGATTCTAAGTTCTGAAGTTGTATTAGTTCCTGGGAAGAAAAAGCCAATGGGACAGTTCAGATCTGGGAAGTGTGCAACTGTAAGTTCAGTTTTTCTATGATGTGATAGATTTGATATTTACGAGCTCAAGGAACAAAATTCAGCATAGGATGATTTCATTTAGGGAAGAACTGATCTTGAGCATCCATTTATCCAGTGACAAGTCCCAGTCAAAATTGTGGAAATTTTTTTTTTGCTTGTTTGATTTATCTCTACACACTTCCCTTTCAGAGCCCTCTCCCCTTAGGGTCTGGGGTCTCATAGCACAGGATCCCTTACTGTAGAGCCTCACCTAGGCTTACTCTTTCTAAGCAGCATTTTGCAAATCAAATTTTTCTCCATTTTGCTTTTCTACTCATCTTACAATCTAGCAGAATCCTGATACCTACTGATTAATCTAAAAAAACTTGTCCATGAAAGATATTACTAGGTATGAATGAGCTAATATATTTGCTATGCCAGGTAAGAAAGAGCTATAACTACCTCCATCTCTACAATTTCTAAGCTTGATGATCTCATCAGCATTCATGGGTTAAACCATTATCTCTACAAAGATGATTTAGAGATTTGATAGCTAGATAGATGGACAGACAGGTAGACAGATATCCACCCTCATCTAGCTCCTGAGCATCAATCCTTCTCACAAACTGCTTATGGAACATTTCAAACTGTATGTCTCATGGTCATGAATGTCTCATATCACACTCAATAGATTCATAGTAAGACTCATTATCTTCCTTCCCAGAAACACTCCCCTTTCAAACTTCATACGGCCATTAAGGGCACCACCATAACGTTGGTATCATCTTCCACTTTATACTCAACCTCCACCACTCATCCAAATCAGTTTTCATGGCTTTTAATTTCTAATTCCACAATATTCTATGGATTTTCTCCATTGTCTGCACTTAGCCAGCTCGGGTCTCATTCGGGCACTCTTCCTCTTTCGTTTGGAATGTCTTAGTAATCTTCTAATTGATCTTTTTTGCCTCACATCTCTTTTTATTCAGATATAGCTTTAAAAATAGTCCATTATATTTTATATTTTCTTAGTTTTCTTCTTATCAAATTCAGATCATTTGACCTTTAATGTATTTCGTGCCATTCTTTTAGAACCATCACATGCTTCTGTATCTAGCTCATCACCCACCTTTCCTTCTACCTTCTGTATGTCTATTTAAATCTAAGTTAATTGACAAGTTCTCCATGTATACCTGTCAGTCTCTTCAGCTCTCTTTTCCTCTCTTTGTCAGAGTAGATTTAAGAATTTTTATCCCTTCTTAGTTGACTTCCTATTTAGTCCATGTTGTTTATTGTTATTGAGTCATTTTTGTCCATGAGATCCTATCTTTGAATCCTGTGAAATTTGCTTTCCTCAAATATAAGATTCATGTCAGACATATGTTCCAAGAGAAAATGTTCATTTTTCCAGAAGGGGCCTATTACTTTCATTGCAGCAACAATTTTGCAAGATTCACAGGCAGAACAGAATTTATCCTTGTTGGTTCTTCCACTTGTTGAAAAGTGAGATTATCATTAAGGCAAATCAAGAAATGACTAGAAGCTCTGCTGTGGGGAGAGAGAAATAGAGACAGAAACTCTAGAAGCTGTCTATATAAATCACCCTTCACCTCTTCACCTCTAGATGTGATTTATTTCTTGATTTCTCATCTATTTCCTTCTTTGACACAGGTGGTCTTTAGTATGATCTCCCTCCTTTAGTATTCATCCAATGCTCCCTGAAATGTTTCTTCCCCTCAGTTCCTGGATTTTCTTACATGATTTTACAATCTTAATATATAATATGATTCCACCAACAACCCTATATGATTTTACCTATACTGCTTCTTTTGTATATGGTATAACCATCATTGTCCAGTCATCACTCTCATTCTACATACTTTCAATGAAATCTGGTGGAAAATTAGTTTTCTCTTTCAAGAAGGACCTCTAGACTTCATTTTCCTTGGTCGCTATACTCTGTGCATTTGTGAGTAGATATCTAAGGCCATCAGTTTTACTAATGGTACTTTCTTTGTTTGATTTCTATTTGTCCCTGTACATTTTTGTGCATTTCTGCTCTTCGGGACTATTCTTCTTTCTTCAGTTCCTCAGAGTATAACTTCTCAGAGGTCTTTCCATTTATGTTGTGTAAGTATTCTTGTATGTGGTTCTAGTGATTTTGCTGATTTCATTATGTATAAGCTTATATAAAACTTCCTATATTCTTTGAATCCTTCATATTTGTCAGTAGATAGATAGAAAAATAGATAGATAGATAGATAGATAGATGATAGATAGATAGTTTCATATACCACAGTTTTTTCACCCATCCCCTAACTGATGGGTATCCACTATTTCTGATTTCTGATACCACAGAAACTGTTGCTAATAATATTTTAGTGCATATCAGACCATACTGGCCTCTACCTCTTTGGCATATTTCCTTCTTTTTTACTATATTTTTTATTACATTTGCAAGATTTTAGACAAACATCATCTTAACAGCCCTTATTGAGTGAGCTTCATCCCTGGCCAGTAGCCTCATTTTTTATATTTTAAACTGTACTTCAGATATCCAAATCCCTCACTGCTAAGTAATGAAGGAATTATAATGAAAATTTAAAGGGGACTTTATTCTGGTAAGTATTTAACCATCTAATATCATTTTGACCTAGCCAATAGAATCACAGTGATTGGGGGGAAATATATCCCTCTAGGTCTTCTTACACATGGCTGTAATTATGCACAATAAAGTTTCTAAGATGCCGCTTTCACCATGTTATTTCCTTTCTCAAAAACCTGGAATGGTTTCCTACTGCTTATTGGATAAAGTAGAAACTCTTTAGCCCAGCATTCAAGGCTATCCACAAGTAGGCATCTATCTCTATACCTTTTTTAGCTTCTTTCTCTGTGTTCTCTGTACATGTCTCTCTGTGTGTCTCTTTGTCTCTGTCTATGTCTCCCTCTCATTAGACTGTAAGCTTTTTAAGATCTGGGATTATCTTTTTCCTATTTGTATCCCCAATGTTTAGTACATTACCCAAGCACATAGTAGGTATTTAAGAAATGTTTATTAACTACTGACTTTTGACTATTTCTCCCAACTGCTTGGCACAAATTGTTCATTTTAGCCAGTATAGTCTATTTGGAATAATTGAAATGTGCTTTGTACTTTCTTTGAGTCAATGTTTGGACTCTTCCCTCTAAGTAAACTACCTTCCCTCTACAATTTTAACCCATTGAAATCCAACTTCTCAGTCAAAGCCCACCTCAAATTCTTTCTCTTCCATGAAACCTCTCATGATCAAAGTGATTTCTTCCTCCTCTGAAGTCCTTATGGCACTGACAGTTGTCATCCATGTGACATTTAACACATACTCTGTTTTGTAGTTACATGTGTACAAGGAGACTTAGAAAGACACAATAGCCATCCTCAAACATTTTCAGAGTTGTAATGAGGAAGAGATGAATTAAATTTGTTTTAATTGGCTCCAGAAGATGTAAGTGTGAGTGTTGAAGAGGCAAATTGTAGCTCAGTACAAGGGGAAAAAACGTCCTACCTAAGCTCTACCACAGTGTGTTGTGTTGCCTTAGAAGAGAGTCAGTTAAAACAGATGGATGAACATTTGTTAGGGGATGACATAAAGGGAATATTGCTCAGGTTATGATATCTCTAATTAGATGGCAAGGCCCAGGAAAATAGGGACTATGTGGTGAGCACTATGGATGTACACTATAGTGCTCAATATGTAGGAATATAGATAAGAATTGAATTTGTGATTTCTTTGGTATAGGAATCTGCCAGATGAAAAACTTCACTACCAATGCTGATTTGCATCTTCTCTATAAAATGGAGCCTTAAAGTAGCACCTACATGGCTGTGAGTTTAACTGAATCACAATCAGAGGTGCCAAACAATATCAGGTATCAAAGGTGGAATTTGAACCCAGGTATCAGAGGCATGCCTCTAATATCAGCCCTTAGTTCAAATTAAACATTGGGATACAATGAAGCACTCCCAAGTCACTGAATATTTAATAACGGAAGCTTACTTTGTCCCAGCACAGCAATAATATGCAACAGGGTCACATTGGTAATTTCTCTAGTCTCAGCCTCCCAATCCCCATGTGTAAACATATCAGATCACCAGAGCAGCGTAACTTAAGTGGGCTTTAGAAATCTACCAAATCTGAGGGGCCTGGTTTCCACGGAGATAGGATTTTTAATGTTCTTGGATGAGCAGGAAGATACAACAGGGAAGTCAGGGTCAACCAAATCCCATGAACAGCTTTGTGCTAGCCTACTTTTTGTTCAATGGAGACAGGGAGGAGGTGAAGTTCAAGACAAGAAGCTGGGGTCCATCTATATGCCAATCAGATCCCTCGCGAAGTTTTATTTCTTTCAAGCATGGCTTCTTCATGTTGTGGGTTGGGAGAAAGATGTTCCCTCAAGAAAAGCTAGTGCTATGACACCAGGTTTTCCTTGTCTTGAAACTCTCTATCTACTTCCCCACAATACTGTCAGACAGAAGATGTTGCAATCTAGAGGAAAGGGTTGTACAACTGAAACCAAGCTAGGTTCAAACCCTTACTCTTCCTGTTACTAAGTTTATCATCCTAGACAAATCTGCTAACTTTGGTTGCCTCATCTATCAGATTATTAATTGAATTAGTAAAAATTAGATTATTAATCTAACATTATTTTAGATAATTATAATCTAATTATTAATCTAGCAGATTATTCAACATGCTTAATGGTGGGAAAAGGTTAGGAATGGAAAACCATAGCTCTGATCATTTGTTCATGCCTGAGGTTAAAATTACCTAAAAATCTCTTGGATAATGGATGGAGAAAGTACCACTTATTTGAATTTAACTACTTTCTATATATTTGTATTTATTAACTGTAATTATGTTGTATTTTTATATGTGTTTTGCATTAAAATGTAAGCTTATTTCATGTTTTATACTTGCATCCCCAGTGACTTACACAAATAATAGTTACATAACAAATGCTTGTTGATTGAATCATATCTCAGAGCAGTAGAATATATCACTTTTGTTTTTGCCTTCATCTTATATTCGCATTTGCTCATTCATAGCCATTGAATTTACTCTTGGAAGATCTCAAATTCTCAATTCCTCTTAGAACGAATACTCTTTCTAACTAAAAATTATCAGACTTTCATGAGACTCACTAAAGGATACAGGAATCATGAATATGTGATGCAAAATCAGACCCAAAACAGTTACAATCTCTGGTAGAATTTCTTGCACCTCTCTGTTTCCCCATAAAGGGACAGAGTATCCCAAATCCCATTAAGAGTAGCAGGTGAGGGTCTCGCCAGCCACTTTAGTTTCATCCCTAAAAATTGAATATTGAGTCAGGTCAGGGGTATTTTGACAATGATCCAAGGGAAAACCATGGTCTATGAAATTTAGGTTGCATGTTTGAACTCTCCTCCCCTGATTTACAATATTGTTTTTCTAGACTTTCCTTCTTTTTAGTCTTCCTTTCCTCATCTTTTTCTCATCCTAGTTAGGTAATTTCCTACTTTGCTCACTACCCTTCAAGGAGGATGTCCTTATTCCAGATCTATGTCCAATAGTTAAGTCTTCACAGATATCGTAGCTATAACTAAGGACCACACAAAGCAGCTTGTATGATCTTCAAAGCTCAATTCAAGTAACATTTTCCCCACGGAACTTGTCAGGAGAACTCTATGTCTGTTATTCTTTCCCTTTTCTAACTATTTTCACAATCATCATTTGCTCTAAGCAAATATTACCTTATTACAGACAATGCAGTGACTAATTCTTACAGGATTCATGCTGTGCTTTTGACATTCTTTTTATCTGCTTTTGACTTTATCTTCTAATGAATAACTACTCTTTACATAGCCTCTATTATGTGCCAGGCATTTTACAAATGTAATCTCCTCTGATCCTCACAACAAGCCTGGAAAGAAGGTGCTATTACTGTCTTCATTTTACAGCTGAGGAAAATGAGGCAAAAAGAAGTCAAGTGACTTGACCAGGATCACACACTAAATGTCTGAGACTGTATTTGAACTCAGGTCTTCTTGATGCCCCAGTCCTCTGTCCAATGCGCTATCTAGCTGCTGTGTATATATTCCACAATTTGATGCTTTATCACAACAATTTATAATGTTCTTATAAGCAGTACTTGGCCAAAAACAAAGAAAAAGTCCATCGATTGAAGAACGGCTAAATACGTTGGGGGTATGAATGTAATAGAATATTATTGTGCTGTAAGAAATCATAAATACAATGAAATAAAAGAAGCACTGAAGGACTTCCAAGGACTTCTTCACTCTGATGCAGAGTGAATCAAGCAGAGTCATGCAAACAATATTCACAATAACTACTACAATGTAAATGGAAAGAAAAACTACAAAACAATTGAAAATGAACATTGAAAAATGACTAAGATATAAACTTAACTCAAAGAACAGGTATGAGGAAATACCTCTCTCTCCCTCCTTCCCTCCCTCCCTCTCTCTCTCTCTCTCTCTCTCTCTCACACACACACACACACACACACAAACACACACATACACACACACATACACACACACACCTGTACATACAGTATTTTGTAATGAGTGAGGAGGAAGTCCGTGGATGTGGAACATTGTAGATGTTATCTGTTTTTTTATAATGTATTGAACACTTTTTACATTTTGCTCTTCCTTTTCTTCTTTTAAATATGTTCTTTGCTATATGGGATCTTGTTTT
Source organism: Potorous gilbertii (assembly GCA_028658325.1). Lineage (NCBI taxonomy): Eukaryota > Metazoa > Chordata > Mammalia > Diprotodontia > Potoroidae > Potorous > Potorous gilbertii. The sequence goes on along the minus strand of CM053774.1, from coordinate 104,237,093 downwards.
GTTTTTTTTTCTTGGAGGACAAAAGAAAGAAGGGTGATACAGGGAGAAATTTACCTTCTGAAGAAACAAAATGGTAATAACTTAGTTTCAAAAGAATGCTTTTATAAAAATATCACAGAATGATTCCTTTGTTTATGCCTAATTTTTTAGTCATTTTATAAATTCTTTGTAGTTAGTTTCCTCCACCTGACTATCTTCTTCAGCCTCATCTTAGGCTAGGTTTTACTCCATTCATTTTATAGTTAAAAAGAAAATCAAAACAATCAAAAAACCAGGAAGTTTGACTTCACACACTTCTGAGTTCTTCATGATCTGATCTGTCCTATAGTGAAATGGAAAAAGTGAAATCTAGTGTTGTGAAACTGAGTTTTAGAGGTGAAAAAAGCTTTTGATTCGATCACAGCAAAACCTGTAAAAAGTTAGTTGTTTCCATTTATATTTTTAATGCCATTTGTGTGCATCCTAAAAATAAACAAAATTGGTGCTAATCACTAGCACCTCCAAATACCATGTCTATTAAAAAAACACCAATGCAACTTGTATTTAATTGACATGGGAAATACCACAGATATGGTGCTTCTGCATGTAGAAAAAAGGAAATGTAACTATGTGGGTCACTTTCACTCTCCCCTTTGGTTGTTCAGTCATGACTGAAAGTCATGCCCAATTCTTTGTAATCCCATTTGGGGTTTTCTTAGCAAAGAAACTGAAGTGGTTTGACATTTCCTTTCCCAGCTCATTTTATAGATGAGGAAACTGAGGCAAACGAGGTTAAGTGATTTGCCCAGAGTCATACAGCTAGTAAGTGTCTGAGGCCAGATTTGGCCTCAGAAAGACGAGTCTTCCTGACTCTACATCTGGTATTCTATCCACTGAGTCACCTAGCTACCTTGATTCTACCCTGCAGATAAAATAGTTACAGACAGCGTTTCTCACTGTTTCCCTTTTTAGTGGTTTTGGTCCTCCCCCCAAAAACTTCACACCACAAACAAGTGAAATCTTAATCTACTATTGTTGTGGGTCCCTTCTGCCACTTCTCCAGGGTCATTTGCTCTGTCCTAAAGTGACATTTTTCTGCATTTGTATTTGTCCCTGACTGTTAACCGCTGCCATGATCTCACATGTTCTGAAATGCCAGTCTTATCAACTCTATTTCTGGCTGCTCATCTTTCAAACATAGCCCCATTCTATTAGAGCTAACTCACCCTACTCATACATACATACGGCTCCCAGAAGACTTGTTCACCCAATTATCTTTTTTCTCTTATCCAACTAATACATTTCATTCCAGGATCTAGTAGTTCTGGTTCTTGCCTTGGTAAGCAAACTGAGCATCATCTAATCTCTTTTTGATTCTATTGAAGATCTCAAATTCTGAACTTCAGTTTTGTTGTATAGGATTACATTGTAGGTGTAGGCAATTGGATATATGTATTACCTAAATAAATGTCTGATATCAGATTGTTTTTATCAGATATAGTGGGAAGAAAATCAAAAGGGAGTTAGGGAAGCCTATGTTTGAATCCCACACTGAGATTCTTGCTACCTGAGGAACACTCACAAAGTCTCTAAGATGCCTCAGAAACTTCAGCTGCTTTATCTATAAAATGGGAATAATATCTCTGGTATTTATGAGACACACACATGTAAAGAACTTGCCAATCTTCCCATGATATGTAAATATCAGTTATTATTTCTTCTCATCTGCTATTTGCCTTAGTTCAGACTTGTAAGAGCACTGCACCTAGAGGTGGTGGGCTTCAGTTTGAATCCCAGGCTTGCTACTTGCCTCCTGTATGACCTTAGGTAAATCACTTAATGTCTTTAGGTTTTGATTTTCTCATGACTAAGAGGAAGAAAATAGATTAAATGGCCCCTGGGATCCCTTTCAGTTATAGACCTCGGACCATAGTTCATAAATGGAGGGGACTCATTCTTAAGGAAACTGCCCTCATGGATGCAGATTGACCAGTCACCTCTATTTTAGATTCTAACAAAGTTACCAAAGAGCACTAAAAGGTAAGTGACACATTTCATGGTTACTCACAGCTGGCAAGAGACAGAAGCAGGATTTGAACTGTGATCTGATTCTAAGGCTAGTCTTTTATCTACTATCCCATCTAGTCTCTCTGTCATTTGCATGTTATTTAGAAAAGAGATGAAGAATTACAAAAGGAAAGGTAGACGGATTTATTTGAGTATTCCCATTAAAGGAATATTTTCTTTATTTACCAAAAACAACAATCAACAAGCAGCTATTAAGAACTTACTACGCGCCAAATATTGTGCTAAACAAATATAAATACAAGCAAAAAGAAAAACAGTTCTTACCATCAAGGAGTTTACATTCTAATGGGGAAGGGGGTGAACATAACATATAATTGTAAGCTGAAAAGAGGTGCTGGGCGGTATAGGTCATGAAGGAATAGCATGGAGTATAGCTTGGTGAAAAATGAAGAGATGGTTGACCTAATTATCCTCCTTAAAGGAGGATATCCAGAGGGAGGGGCTGCAGAGGTAGTGTGCATTTCAGACATGCACATTCCAGGACAGTAGTGATCTCCCAGGATAAAGAGTTTCCCATGCCACGTAGAGAAGTCCAGAGTGCAGCATGAAAATAATGTCTTTGGTGAATTCCATTTCCAGATAGCCATTTACCTATGATCAGGAAAGAACAAATACAAAAGAGACCTAGGAAATAGATGGTCCATGAATTTACAGATAAATGCTACTTGAGTGGGAAGATAAGGCAGCTACCCCTTCCTCTCCATCCACTTATGATTTTCAGCCTCCTCTTCAGTAGCCATTGGCAAAGTGAGTGATAGCTCATCCATTCAAACAATTCATACACACAATCAGGTCCAGTTTAGCCTCTACTGAGTCATTAGTATTCCCAATTCCTTAGCCAGCAGGAGAATTTTCAATATACTACCTACTCCAAGTAACCATGATTAAAACTAGAATGGACTTCCATGTTTACTTTGGCACCATGTGGAGAATAGTGTGCATATTCCATATGATTCACTAAGGAGGGCAAATACAGTCTTGGTCGTCCCCCGATTATGTAAAGATTTGCTTGGTTTCACATCATTGTCACCTCCCAATGACTCTCCAGCCATGACATTTATCTGTCCTTTAAAACAAACAAGTACAGTCAAGTAACACAAATGAACACATTGACCATGTCAGTAAATGTATGACTCATTCTGCATCTGTGGTAAACCACCTGTATTGAGAGATGGGAGATAGGCTTCCTCATCTATCTCCTAAAGTCACTATCTTTCTTATTTCCTGAAAGACACAAATAGCGGATTGCAGCTGGTCCAAAGGTGTCCAGCCAAAGTGGGTACAGCCAGGCTTGGAGGAGATCCAACATGTTTTGAGAAAGTGAGTTAAGCCCAGACATCTGGCAGCCACCCACAAGAGCTTGACTAATACAGGGATGAGACACATAATATTAAAAAAAAGATGCATAATATAACAGATGAGCATAGTTTAACATAAATGATGTTAGCATGTGATTAAATGTTCAGAATAGGTCAAATGTCGTATCCTGAGAGACAAAGGATCACACTTCACTACACAGATCAGAAAAGACATTATGGGGTGGGGTATGGCAGAGAGAGAGAGAACACCTGAGCTGAGACTATATAGAGATTTAGAACACTTTAACCAAAGGGGAGGGTGGGAGCAGGAAGAAGATGTAGTATGGTTGTAGTTGATTATCTGGTTGAACTAGAGTACTAGTCTTGGAACTGTTAGACTACTTTCCTACAGCTTGGAAGTAGTAAAGCTGGAATTCAAGCTCCATTCTGGTGATTCTAAATGCCCTCTTCTCAGGATGCTGCCCATGTTTGGAGAGTGCCTTTGGTTTGTTTGGTTGTTTTATTAGGATATCATTGTGTTATCTTGTATAGTGGCTAGGATGCTGGCTTTTGAGCCAGGAAGACTGAGGTTTGAATCCTGCCTTTTAATCCTTATTTGCTACTTGATCAGTGACAATTCAGTTGAACATTGATTCTCAGTTTCCTTATTTGTAAAATGGAAATAATACTTATATTAGCTACCTCTCAAGATCAAATGAGATAACGATTATTAAAACACTTTGCAAATGTAGTTGTTACTGTTGTTTCCCTAGATATGAATAACTGACTGACTGGGGTGGGGGCGAAAAAGAGAGGAGAGACCGAGAGGTTGAATTTAGGACAGACATCCAAAAAGCTATCTAGTTTTTATTGCTGTGTGAAATGTCTATACCAAAGTAGGACTAGAGCACTGAAAGACCTGAGTTTGAATCCCAGCACGGATACTTGCTAGCTTTGTAGTTCTAAGTAAATCATTTAATAATAACACTAACTATGTAGAGGTTTAGAGTTTACAAAGTACTTTAAAAATATGAGTAAGTGATATGATCATTCCCATTTTACAGATGAGGAAACTCAGGTAAGTGGAGATGAAGGGACTTGCCCAGGGTCACACAGTCAGTAAGTGTTTCAGGTAAGATTGCACTCAGACTTTACTGACTTCCGATCTGGCAATCTATTCAATGTGCCACCTATTCTCCTCTCTGAGTCTTACTTCCTTCACTTGGAATATAGGAAAATAATATAATACCTGCTTTATAGGACCATTTTGAGGAAATAATTTTAAATGTACCATTTAAACATGAGCTATACAAGACTCATTGCCAAAGATCCTAATATTGGGAAAGATTGAAGGCTAAAGGAAAAGAGAATGGTAGAGGATTAGACAGAAAATGTCATGGAGGCAATGAACATGAGCTTGGACAGACTTCAAGAGATACTGGATGATAGAAGGGCCTGGTATGTTATGGTCCATGAGGGTTGCTAAGATGCAGGCATGACTGAACTATTGAACAACAACAACGGATGTAGATGTTACATTCAGATTACTATCACAAATAGACCTGCCACCTCATGCAGTCTGGCAGAGCCGAAGGAGAGCTGGTCACACATTCAAGAATACCTGGGCTCATCTGCAAAAGTGTCGCAATTAGTGACTGTGTGATTCTATACGTCACCCACCTTTTAGTGCCCAAGACAACGATCTAAGACAAGAAAGTAAATCTGTGATGGTGGGATTTCCTACCAAGGAATTCTCTATATTAAAGAAGTTATAGGTTTGGGGTCCTAAAACAGAATCCCAAATTTAGTCCTCCCCATGAAATATTCACTTTCTAAATCCAGCTTTTATTTTACAGATCCTACCACCATGCCGAAGACGTCGCAATCATTAAGGACAGTTGACGTAACCCCATCTCCATCAACTGGTAATGTCTTTTTTATTATATTAAATTATATTATATCTTCATAACTGCATCCTTTTCTTTCCATCCCCAACTGATAAGAAAAAAAAACTCCTGTGGCAAACATGTATAGTCAAACAAAACAAATTCCTGCCATTAACCAAGTCCAAATTTATGTGTAAATACAGACAGATTCAAATACACACAGGTGTATTTACACACACACACACACACACACACACACACACACACACACACACACGACTCTGTACTTTGAGTTCATCACTCAAGAACAACTTATGTAATAACAGAACTCTGATTAACATAATAACCAGCCACAATTCCAGAGGATTCAATGTGGAACATGTCGTTAGCTCCTTGAAAGACCCTCTATTTCACTGAATGCCTATATCATCATCTACGTCTACATGATACTCAGTTTGTCTGGGTAGATGATTCTTGTTTATAATGCTACCTTTTGTCCCTCCAGAATATCCTAAAACTCTTCAATCCTCTAATATAGAAACTACTAAATCTTGTGTTATCCTGACTGTGGCTCCATAATATTTGAGTTACTGCTTTTTAGTTGCTTGTAGTATTTTCTCCTTGAACTGGGAGCTCTAGAATATGGTTGTAACATTTTGAGGAGTTTGGGCAATCTCTTTCAGGAGGTGATGGGTGTATTCTTTTAATTGGATTTGAATGTTTATGGTTCTAGAATATCAGAACAATTTCCTTGATAATTCCTTGAAAGATGATATCGAGGCTCTGTTTTTTTTTTCAAATCATGCCTTTGAGATGGTCCAATGATTCTTAAGTTATATCTCCTGGATCTATTTTCCAGATCAGCTGTTTTTCCAATGAGATGTTTCACACTACTCCTTTTTTTTTTCATTTTTTTGGTTTTGTTTTCATTGCTTCTTGATGTCTCATAAAGTCATTAGTTTCCAGTTGCACAATTCTAATTTTTAAGGAATTATTTTTGTCATTTATCTTTGCTATCTTCTTTTACATTTGGCCAATTCTACTTTCTAAGGAGTTCTTTTCTTCAGTGGATTTTTTGTACCTCTTTTTCCATTTGGCCAATTCTGTGTTTTAAAGAGTTTTTCTCTTCAGTGAATTTCTGTACATTTTTTCTATTTGACCAATTCTTCAGGTCATTCTTTTTATCACTGGACTTTTGTGACTCTTTTATCATTTAGCCTCTTCTGTTTTTCAAGGTGCTATTTTCTTCAGTAATTTTTCTGCCTCTTTTACCAAGCTGTTGACTCTTATTTTTCAAGATTTTCTTGGATCACTCTAACTTCTCTTCTCAATTTTTCCTCTACCTTTTTTGCTTGATTTTTAAAATCCTTTTTGAGCTCTCTCATGGCCTGAGAACAATTCATATATTTCTTTGAGGCTTTGGAAGTAGCAGTTTTGACTGTGTTGTCTTCTAGGTTTGTGTTTTGATCTTCCCTGTCACCATAGTAACTTTCTATAGTTAGGATCTTTTCTTCATGTTTGCTCATTTTTTCAGCTCCCCCTTTTTTTTTTTACTTTTAACTCTTTGCTGAAGTTAGGCTCTGTCCTAAGACACTGTCCTAAGCTTCAGGCTTTTGTGCACCTGTTTTCAGTGATAACTCTGGGAACCTGTAAGTTTTCAGTTCTTCCAAGGTGGTATGATTTAAGGAGACATGTGTTCACTACTCTCCTGACCTATACCCCGTCCATGACTGACCAAAAACACTCTTTCCTTCTCTGGAAATATGAGCAGGTTCCTTGCTCCACTGATGCTCTGGCATGCTAGTGCTGCTCCTTACTGTGGGACTGAGACTCAGGACTACAACCCAGATACAAGTAGGAGCAATGCAACAGAGTTCTGTCCCCTAGTACTAGTGACAGGTCTCCAGTAATCTCCTTTTCACCAGTTGTCTGACCTCCTTACCGTCTTTGGGCTGAGAGGTCTGAAATAGTCACTGCTCCCACTGAATTTGTCACCCCCAAGGCTGAAAGATGGATTGCTGGGGTACAGCCTATGCTGGACTGCTCTCCACTCTCACCTCAGTTTCAGTAGACCTTTCTTGCCAATTTTGAAATTTTCTTAGGCTAGAAAACTATTTCACTCTATTCTTTTGGGGGTTCTGCTAATCCAGAATTTGCTTTAAGGAATTATTTAAAATAGCTTGGGGGAGTTTAGGGGAGAGTTCCGGCAAGTCCCTGCCTTTTCTTTAACCTATTGGTCCCACCTCCCTCATTCAGCTGTTGTGAGAGAGATGATGGACTCCAAATGTAATGCAATAATAATTATTACATTACATTTCAATGCTCACATAAAGAGTCTTGTTCCCTTAAAAGACTCTTACCATGATAAGGTCAATTCTAGCCCCGTTTTTTCCATTTGTGAAAAATCATAAAAGGAGGAAAAGGGAGGGAAGGAAGGAATGAAGGAAGGCAGGAAGGAAGAAGGGAGGGAGGGAGGAAGAAAGGAAGGAAGAGAAAGAGGGATGGAAGTAAAGAGGAAGGAATAGATGGAGTGAGGAAGAAAGAAAAGGAAGGAAAGAAGAAAGAAGAGAAGGAGAGAGGAAGGGAAGAAGAAAAGGAAGGAAATGAGAAGATGGAAGGAAGGAAGGAAAGATGAGAAGGATAGACAGAAAATAGAAAAGGAAGAGATCCAGAGGAAGGAAGGAGTAAGATGGAAGGAAAAAGGAAAGAAGGAAAGAAAAGGAAGGAAGGAAGGGGAGAGAAAGGAGGGATAGAGGGAAAAAAGAAAAGAAAAGAAGGAATAAAGAAGGAAGAAAGGTGAGGATGAAATCAAAGAACAACATTCCAGTAGTAGAAACTACCATAATAATCCTTTTGAGTTTGAAAATTAATACCAGTGGTTAACAAGGGGTATTAGCTGAGAAAAATCAGTGAATCATTAAAACTCATGCTGAAAAACCAAGGTGAAAAAACTTTCAGTTCCTGTTCTACTGATTGTGGGTCACTAGCGTTATCATCAAATGAGAAGGACAGCACCTTCTTAAAAGAAATCACTTTTGGTAAGTCCCTCATTGTCACATAAACTTGATCTTAAACTAGCATACTTCTAGGCATAATTGAACTCCTGTAACAATTTCCCTCTTCTAGCAACAAGTGGGGCTGTTAAAACTTCAGTGAATACTCCAGAAAAACTGAGCACGCCAGTGGCAACAGAATCAGTGAAAACATCAACAGTAGGAGCATCGTCACCAAGCTTAGTATCCTCCCCAAACACTGGTAAGTGACCAGTACCTGATATGAAACCAAACACAGAGAACTAAAATAAAGGTATTAGGTTATACTAAAGAATTATGTGATGGACTGATAACTGAAAGTGTAAATTTTGGTATTTTCTGAATTTTGAGATTACTTTCACCTGAGAATGATAAGCTATACTATTGATGGTATACATGAACTTAGATCAGGGGTTTTCATTATCTGAAGTTCTTCACTGAATTTCTTGATTGCAGAGGAATCCACTTCTGGATGCAACATGGTCTAAGTCTACCTTTAAAGGACACTTTTATCAATTGGCAAACAATGAATGAGTGGGAGGTATAGTGAACAGAGAAATAGCTTCAGACACGCTTTCAATTCTCATCCCCCATTTTGGTAAAAGGAGTTGCTTCACTGGGAGTTCCCCACAACAATGAAGTCATAGATTTGAGCCATGCCCTGCCTTCACCTTAAAAACTGGTATGTCTTGCACCATAAAGAATTCTTTGCTTCTTTCCAGACTCAGCTCAAAGTTCACCTCTTCATGAATTCTTTCTTTAATATTTCAACATTCTAGGGGCTTCCCCAAAAGAAAATAGTGCACATTGCACATGCATATGCATGCATAGATTGTCTTCCCTAGCTAGATTATAAAATCCTTGAAGGCAGGAACTGATTAACAATTGTCTTTTTATCCCAAGTACCTGGCATATGGCAGGCGGTTAATAAAACTTTGCCGACTTGGTAACTGATTGACAAAGTTGGTCATTGAAAATTCCTTCCAGGTTTCCCAAGTCCCACACTACTGCACCCTGGATAGTATGGTGAATCTATGCCAATGGATGTTGCCTTTCAGGGATATTAGATCATAAAAACAAAACTATCTTTATAAGTCTTTGGTAGGAATATCATCAGTAGCTGATGACTTGTGGTTCTATCTGATGTAGAGTAACACCAATCATTGGTAGTAAAAAGAAAACTTTTTAGAAATTAGAACTGTATCAAAATGGGATGGGCTTCCTCAGAAGTCAAGCTTATAAGTACGTGTTGTTTGGTTTGGTTTTGGGGTTTTGGGAGCCTGCTATGTGCCAGGCATTTTGCTAAGTATTTGAAGATATTGACATCTCCATCACTAGAAACCTTGTGTCAGAATCTCCATAACTGGTTGTAAGTATATTATAGAGGTATTCCTAATCAGAAACAGATCAAACTAGTTGACTTCTGAGGTTACTTATAACCAAGACTGCTGGCAAATTTTTTATCAACTAGTTCTTCAGGGTGGACAAATGTATTTACAGTAAATTTTTAAGTTTACTCTCCACATTTTTTTCCATCACTTTCTTAAATGTACGCATCCACAATGATTTATAGCATTTGGCAGTTTCCAAAGTTTAGACATTCCCACTGGAAATTTAACAATCAGTTCTCCCAAGTTGATTTGGGTTGGATCCAGCAGATCCCTGCTTCCTCCTTCAAGTTTTTCTCATACAAGTTGTATATTTTCTAAGATTATATTGCAATGGGAGTCCAGAACATGCACAAAGGATCTCAGATGGTGACTGTCCAAGATGGAAGGGATCTTGTTTCTGTGAGAGTGGTGATGATGTCTAAGGGAATTGACTTGGAGAGATGGTGGCGCATATGAAAATACCACGTGGGGAATAGGAGGGTTTATCACTGCCACTGTTGCAAGTCTCTTCAAAGAGACTACATTAATTTTCTGTCACACTGACATAAACTTAAAATATTAGAATCATGCTCTTCTCTCTGTCATTCATCTTGATCTATGTCTATCCTGACCACCCCTCCTAGTGACAAAAAATGGATAGAGCACCGGACTTGGAGTCAGGAGAGCCTCTGAATAATGATACCTACCTACCTTCCAGAGTTGTTGAGGGGATAAAATGAGAAGATAGTTATAAAGTCTTTTGTAAATACTAAAGCAATATATAAATGCATGCTATTAGCATTATTATATCAGGATCTTGAGAGACCTTAGATCACAAATCACATTAAAATTATATACATATATATATATATATGTATTATTTTTCCAAGATTGTGCATGCTGCCTTTGAGTAATTTCCCCTTCCTGCCCCTTGAACCATGAATTAGCTTCCACTTTGGTAGAAAAAGGTCAGGTCAGAGGATTTTCGAAATAATTATCATTTATTTCCAGTCAATATGGAAGCCTGAACAGGAAGTGATCCATACTACCCTGACAGACCTACTCCAGCAGATCTTGAAGTTCATACCAGACTGAATGGAAGAAATCCAGCAAGAAGGATAATGTCCCACCCTAGAATTGCACCCAAAAAATGTTAATAAGAATGTCACAGGGAATGTCCAGCAAAATGAACTTAACTAGAGATAGGACATGTGAAGCCAGGAGAAGAAAAATCCACAGACTCTCTTAAGAAAACTCTAGGATGGTCAGTAAATCAGAGGATGTGAACCCAGAAACTCTAAATTCCATAATTCCATCTCCCTCCACCTTTGAGCCTTTCAATGGTCTGAAATCCCATGCCTGGAATTCACTGTTTTGTCATCTGCCCCTCTTCCCTGGGTTTCTTCAAGGTTCAACTTAGGAATCAATCAACAAATAGATAAACATTTATTAAGTGTTTCCTATGTTTCAACACTATGCTAAGTTATGGGGAAACATAAAGAGGCAAAAGACAGGCCCTAGCCTCAAGGAGCTTATAATATAGTGAAGAAGTGAACATGAAAACAAATATATGCAAAGCTAGCTAACGATATACAAGATAAATAGGAAATAATTAGCAAGAGAAGGCATTGGTATTAAAAGAGGTTGGGGAAGGTTTCCTATAGAAGGGAGAATTTTAAAGAAAGTCAGGGAGAGTGAAGGGAGAGAATTTCAGACATGTGGGATGGTCAGGAAACCCAAAGAGTATTAGTAGCCAACTGCAATTGACCAGCCTAGCAACAATGATTCTGGAGCTTCATTGCTCCTACCATAACTTCCCAGCTCCACAAGTTCCAAAGTACTTAAACTTGTTCTGAGATGAGAAAGACAGACACAGAGTCCTAAAGATCTAGCATTGGAAACCTTAAAGATTTTGAACTGAGAGCACAAATCTCAGGAAGTAGAAGTTAGAGCAAGAATCCATGGTTCCAGGGACAAGACTAAGCAAAACTGAATGTACCACCCAAGAGTATAGGGAGGTAGCAGGAAGGGGAGGGCAGAAACTAGTAATGGTAAAAAGTCCCATTCTGTAACTAAAGTAGAGGAGATGAATGAATATAAGAAAATATAGACTAGTCTCAGAAATTATGTTAGTCTAACTCCATAAGAACTCTAGGTAGAGACTCAAAGGGGAAAAAAATCAATTTTCATGAGAACTACATGATTATCAAGAAAAAATGATGAAGAGATTAAAAAGTGGAATAAAATCTCTGAAGAAGAAATTTGACTTTGAATAAGTAGCTTAGAAGAGAAAGTGTTAAACCTTACCTAAGAAATGGACTCCCTGAGAACTAGAATACACCAAACAAATCAATGATCCCATGAAAGAGCAGTAAATATCAAAATGAAGTCAAAAAATAAAAGAAAACAGGGAAAAACTTATCAAAATGACATAGTCACTCAACATCATTCTTAAAAAAATATTGCTGTTATTGTATACAACATACATATTCAACATATATATACAACATGTGTATACAAAATATTCTACTCATTTCTTTATTTCATGCAAGTCTATCTTGTGATTTTTTTTTTCAGTGATCAATGGGCTTATCATTTCTTATAGCACAGTTCCATCACAGTCATATACCATAACTTGTTCAGCCATTTCCCATTTGAAAGACATCCCTGCAGTTTCCAGTTCTTTGCCACCACAAAGCAAGCTGCAATAAATATTTTAGAACATAAAGGTTCTTTTCATTTTTCCCTAATCATACGTGGAAATAGACCTAGTAGTGGTATTCTTGAGTTAAAGGGTATAGGCGGCTTGATAAGTCTTTGAGCACAACTACAGATTGCTCTCCACAGTGATTGGATCAGTTCACAATTTCACCAACAATGAGTTAGTGTCCCAATTTTTCCACATCCCCTCCAGCATTCATCACTTTCCCTTTCAATCAGGTGTAAAGTGACATTCCAAGGTAGCTTTAATGTGCATTTCTCTAATCAATAATAATCTGGAGCATTTTTATATATGACTTTTCTAAAGCATGACACTATTAATATGAACTTTCTATTCAGTAAACTACAATGGCTACCTGTTACTTCTAGGATTAAATACAGCTCCTCCACATGAAACAAAGTTTTCCAGAAACTGTGCCCTTCCTACTTTTAGATTCTACTTTCTCCCCATCCATTCCCCTTGCAATCCAGCCACAGTGACCTACTCGAAGTCCTTCACATACCATGCTATGTCTTCCATCTCTGTATCTTTTTTGTGACTGTGCCCAGACCAAGAATGTTCTCTATTGATCTTTGTCCCCTTGGAAACCTCAGTTTAATTACAATCACCCCAAACTCAGATTACTAAGGGAGCCTTTCTTAGTCTTATTCTCATCCCACCCCCTACTCCCAACTGGTGTTGTTTTCCCCTCCAAGGTTACTTTGCATTTTATTTGGATGTCTTGTATGAAACTACATATACGTGCATGTTGTCTCCCTAGTCGGAATATAAGGTTCCTTAGGACGGGAATTGTTATACATTTTTTTAATACCAGGAGATCACTGGAAACTAGGTGACATGAGGAATGAATGAAGAACCTGGAAGAAGGAAGACCTGAGCTCAAATGTGGCCTCAGATGCTTACTATCTGTGTGACCTTGAACAAGTCACTTAATCTCTATCTGCCTCATCAATTTGCCAGGGTGGTTTTAAGGATCAAATGAGATGATATCTGTAAAGCTCTTTGCAAATCTTAAGGTGTTACAGAATACTATCTATTGCTACTATTTTTAATTAATTATTCTTATTCAAGGGATGATGCAGGCTAAATAAGGTCTTTCTACCATTGATATTACTTGGTCTTTTCAATATGCTCATTCATGGGAGAAAAAAATCTATCTAAATCCTTTTTCTGTTGTTATACTGGCATGGTACAAGGTTTGGAGTCAAGGGACACTGATTTTATTCTCACATCTCTGTCATTTTCTGTGTGACATTGGGCAGTCACTTCACCTTCATGGGCCTCCTTACCTGTTAAAAGAGCAGCTTGTAGTATGTAGCTTTTAAGGTCCCTTCTCACTCTAGATCCTTGATCCACCAGACTAAATTCATCTGAATCGAGGTCAGGAATATCTGGATTCAGATCTTACCTCAGACATTTATGAACTCCGTCATATCAATCTCTGTCCATCTCAGTTTCCTCAGCTATTAAAAGAGGACAATAGCAACACCTACCTTGCAGAGTTATTGTGAGAATTAAATGTGATAATATTTGTAAAGCATTTAGTACAGGATCTGGTATGTTGTAGATGCTTTATGAAGGTATGTTCCCATCCTTTACTTATTTTACACCTGATTTTTGTCTTGCCAACAGGGAAAAACTTATCAAGATGGAAAATGTTTGAAGCTCAGGTCAAGGGAACTCTCCCATTTTAGTATTTGGGACAAAAAAAATAAGAAAAGGAAAGTCAATCTCAATCTGAAATATACTCTACATTTCAGAAAATCTGATTCAAAGGATTCAGAGAAATCATGGCTAGGATTCCATTGATCCAGGAGAGATAGGATGATCTCCGGAATGAGATTGTGAAAATACAACAATGCCATCCCTCTGGTCAATGTGAGTTTGGAGGAAGGAAAGAGATTATAAAAATGGAACTCTATGGTTTCCCACTGACCTTTCTTCAAAGACCCCAGATTGGCTTAGTTTATAATCTAAAGGTATATATATTTTTGTAACTGCCAAAGCTTTTGATCTTTATTTGAAAACTAAAACTTATTCATTAGTTTTGCATTTTTCTTGCCAATGGTAAAGGCTACCTCATGAGACAAGTGTGAAATGTTCAACCTTTGGGACCCATTGCATTGATTTGCTCTGATGTAGCCAAAAACCAAAGCATACGCTGGAACCAAGGGATTTCTCCATTCTTACCACCTCATTAGCATCTCCATGGGGTTTGAGCTGATTTGCTTTTAGGGACTCGAACACTTAGAGAAAATCAAGACTTCATCCTGCTATACGAGGAAGAAAGTGACATCTTCCTGGAGGGTAGAGAGTAGGCAAGTGTTTCAGAGACAGAGAGATATTGCATATGAAGAATAAGTATTATGTGTTTTTTTATGACCTGAGGGGATAGAGAACTTAATGTGTAGTCAGACAACTGAGTTCATGTCTGTCACTTACTAGATGTGGAATTTTCAAGAATTAATTTAATTCATCTATGACTCAGTTTCCTTATCTATAAAATATCTGTCTTAAAGATTTTCATCTTTTAAGGTATATTTAATTTTTTATTTATGGAATAAAACAAGCATTTTCATAACAGTATAGTAAAAAAGACAATAGTACATGGAATTGCAAATCTGGTACATATAATTAATATTCCTTTTCAATATCCAACAAAGTTTACGTGTAAATTTCTTTTTTCTTCCCTCCCCCTACCCCATAGAGATGGCCACCATTAGACATAAGTGTGTGTGTGCATAAAATTATTCTGTACAGATTTTTATTTATCAGCTCTTTGTCTGGATGCAGATAGCACCTTCCTTCATATGTCTTTTGTAGTTAATTTGGGTATTTATAATAGTCAAAATCACATTTGCTCCAAGTTCATCTTAAAACAATATCTCTGTTACTGCATACAGTGTTCTTCTTGGTTCTGCTCATTTTGTTTTCCATTATTTCTTGTAAATATTTCCATGTTTTTTCCAAGATCCTTGAACTCAGCATTTCTTATACTATGGTACTATTCCACAACAATCATATGCCATAACTTATTCAGCCACGTCTTAAAGACTTTTAGAAGAATCAAATGAAAAAAAGAGATATGAATGCCATCCAGGTGTAAGTTGTCATCATCATCCTCATCAAAGCCACCAATACCATTGTCATCTCTTCCTTGTCCTCCTGCTGTTTGATGGAGTTAAAATAGAAACAGTAGAGGGGCAAGTCACTTTTCTACTATTGTTCTTTTGTAACAAAAAAGAAAAAAAGAATAAAGGCATTTGTTAAGCACCTACTATGTGCCAGACTCTATACTAAGTGATAAATCATTATCTCATTTGATCCTCTGACTAATCCTGCAAGCACTATTAATATCTGAGATATTAATTATCTAAATTATACACAATTTAAGTAACTTACCCAGGGTTACCTACTTGGTATCTGAGTATCTGAGGCAGGATTTGAATTCAGATCTTCCTGCTTCCATCGACAATAAGATGACCAAATAGATTAAATAATAGTTTTCTAATTAAATTAAAAGTTGTGGAGTGCAGGCTTATCTTCTATAGATTGAATGAGAGCATCCTTGAAGAGCTCTATTAAGAAACTGGATCTCAATATGCAACAATACAAGTCATTCTCCAACTGATAAATGGTCAAAGGATATGAACAGGCAATTTTCAGAGGAAGAAACTTAAATTATCTATAATCATATGAAAAAATACTCTAAATCACTTTTGATTACAGAAATGCAAATCAAAACAACTCTGAGGTACCACATCATACCTATTTGATGGGCAAACATGAGAGAACAGGAAAATGATAAATGTTGGAGAGGATGTGGGAGAGTTGGAACACTACTGCATTGTTGGTGGAGCTGTGAGCTGATCCAGCCATTCTGGAGAACAATTTGGAACTATGCCCAAAG